>OV281312.1:8474612-9154612 GCA_923062465.1 Acleris sparsana | reverse complement strand
AACTTAAGTCTACTTAATTAAAAAACTCCTGTAAACTATAAAAGAACTTTGCTATTAGCCACTTTTTTAAATTAAATTTAAACTTACGGAAAGTTAAATCTTTTAGGGTGTCCGGCAGTTTATTATAAATCTTTATACACATCACGTAACTGTTTTTAGATACAAGTGATAGGTTTGATAATGGCACGAATAATTTATTTCTATATTGTGAACGCGCAGGGTTTTTATACATTTCCTTTGCTCGGTGAAACAGATTCCCATTCTGAGACACAAATATGTAATTTATATTTGTGTAACCTTCCGTGGTTTCCCCTGATGGTTCCACGGAAGATCAGCGCTGACTTAAACGCCAGCATTACGCTAAGGCGGGACCATTTCGTGATAACATTTTACTTGTGCGTATTTCTCTGCTCTTTCTGGTTATTTCTCAAGTCAATGTCTTACTTTTTTTTTAAATTAAACTTGAAGCCATTTTGAATTCTTTAAAAATCTTTATAATGTTATTTGTTTAGAACCGGATTGGGGCACAACCAACGACGCCTGGGGCGAGCCGGAGGCCGAGGCGTGGGGCGACGCTCCGGCCACCACAGGTGAGTTATGTATAGAATTTTGTTTCTTTTTCGTCGCATTCAAAGTAGAGTGTTTAACTGGAGACTAAACATCCATAATGATTATTAATGACACTTGAACTATAGCCACCCTCGCTCAGATCGCGTGGCTAAACGTCTCGAGTTAATATGGCTTGTTCGAATCCCTTGTTGAAAAATCTACTAATATTTATGAAACTGGTTTAATGTAGTGTGTTGTTTGTGGCAGCCACCGAGCCGGTCCCGGCGGCTGCGCCGGCGCCGGTGCCGGCGGCGAGCGCGCCCCGGTGGAGATGCGTGTATGAATTCAGCGCGAGAACTGTGGACGAGCTCAGTCTACAGCCCGGGGATTTGGTAAGAATGGACTCTTATTTATAATTTTATAAAATCTACCATATAATCATGTTGGTCACATAATATGGAATATTGATGACGTTGTTCACAGCCTATAGGGTAAAGTCACCAGTAGTCAGCCAGATACCTGTATTCGGCCTCTGCCTATACTTTGTACGAGTGGAAAGAGTACGAAAGAGATATTTCCCACTCTTCGCACTCATATAAGGTCGACTACTGGTCTCTGGCTGACCACTGGTGACTTTACCCTATGCGTAAAATAAAGTCTTCTGTCAAAACATTGCATTCGATAATTTTAAATACGAGGCCACACCATTCGTTTTCAATTCTATCAGCAGAAATGTGTTTTGACATCTGTGAAAGTCAGAGGAAAAAATAAACTCAAACCAGATATGTTGTATTTGCAAACAAATGTCATAGACAAAGAACCATACTACCAACCAAAGCCAAAGTAAAAGTTTACGGTAAATAGTGTTAAAAACTATGTGTTTTTATTTTGTTTGTTTTTTTAATTTAAAAAAACCGGTAGTTATAGACTTTCTGCGTACAACGAAACGCGTGAATATATTAAGTCACATATTTTCGGGTACTATTTTCTATCACTTTGAATTTGAGTGCTCGAAAATCAAAAATCGGCCTCGAGTTGTATGAGGATTCGGAATTTAGAATTATGCAGTGTACCAATTGGTAAAAACACTGTTGTTTTTATTAGGTGAGCGACGCGACGGCACCCAGAGGAGATGCAGAGCCCGGTTGGCGATGGGGAATGGCTAGAGGTAAGTACATTATAGCCTAGGGCCGGAAAGTAGGGGATTGCTTGACGAGGTGGTTGGCGGGCCGAGCCGTGGCGATGCCTGCTGAAATCCAAGTCATAAAATCCCCGTTTCCGCCGAGGCTATAATGCTTTTCTCAAACGATGCGACCAAAGCTTTTGACAAATTCAGACAAAAACCTATGACTATTAAAATAGTTTCACGCACCCACCCACAAGTTGGGTGTACGGGATTTTTTTTATGGCCGTCTCGATTTTATAAGCAATAGGGAACATTTTTTGAAGAACGCGTTCAGGGTTGCGCCGCTGCAGCGCGTCAGGTATGTCGATGGGTCTCTTGCGGCGATACGCGTCTGCGGGGCAGCAGCCTCCTGGCCGTGCTGGCGGGCAGAATGGATCACTGTGCCAAGCTCCACTGAAATAATGTGTACACTAACATACTTGTAGGATAACATACGCTCAGGAGCAAAAAAAACGGGTCAGAGTGCGTTTTTCATACTGAAGAGGCTATTTCGAAGCCTTGGTTCCTCGCCAGGGAATGCTTTTAGTGAATTCTGATGATGAATACCTCGAGCATCGATACAGGACTTCCAGAGTGCCTAGGATACCCAACTGAATGAATCTGCGGTTAACGCCGGAATTGTGCATGTTCAGAAAAACATCTAAAATGGCAATAAAATGTAAGGAAATCCAAGTGCTGACCCAAACTGCCCGGCTGTGGTGTTAACTGGTTGTGCGATCAGTTAGGTATCTAGAACTTTTGACCTCCTCTATTGAACCTTGGAGTATCCACCATTAAAACTCACTCAAAACAACCCCTGGCGAGGAACGAAGGCTTCGAAATAGTCTCGTTTGTATGAAAATCGCACTCTGACCCGGTATTTTTGCTCCTGAGTGTAGTTTAAGATTTTTTTGTAACTAACCACCTAACGGTTATGGATCTGAGTTTTTCAAAAGAATCCATCGTTTCGGAGCATGTTTGAGAAAACTTAAGTTTGTCGTAGGTCAATCTGGCTGGTTCCCCGAATCTTATGTTGAGGACATCAATGCTGCTGCAGCATACGCTGCTGAAGTCATCGAACCGTTGGAGATGAAGACTCAACTCGAAGGTAACGCCCGCCAAGCAGCAGAGTTAGCTTTGCTATGTTCCCGGGAACGTTCCACTTCTGTAGCTTTATAAAACGTGCCCCAGGTATTTTTGTGGTCACAAGTCTGACCTAACCTACGTAGAATTGACTAGATTTCATATTTTCAAGACTTTAATTTTATTCGTTTTATAGATACTGTTTGGAAGGAGGAAGACACTAATAGTTTTAAATTTTCTCTAGAATGAATATTTATTTTATTATTAATTTATTAAGATGTACTTATTCTAAAAGGGCGCAACTTCATTTCTACGACACAATGGACATATTACGTAAGTCTGTATTAAAAAAAATTTTAGTGTCAATGTCAAATTTGAAGTATGACAGCTTTTTTTCTCGTGAAAAAGGCAATGGTATTATATCTATTCAGGCATAGTATTGGTAAAACTCGATATTTTTTTTAACTTACTTGTAGTTTTGTAAATCAAGAAAAATAAATCTAAATAAATATTTTGCCGTGTTCAGGAGGCAAAACCCTTTCGATTCGTATAGTAATTTGCGGGTGTCACCAAAATGAAATGTTGTCAATTGTGTACGATGATTAAAACTATAAGGATTCAGGAAATATTAGCTTTTGATGAAATTAAATTTGGTTGACACACTCGGTGAAATGTTGGTCGATATTTCCAGAGTATCCCCACAGGAACTAGTTCAGAGGCAGACACTCGTAAGGTTGCCATCGTGAGATTGTAAATGTGTTTGGGTTTCAAAGTTCACTTATCATGAGATGTTTTATCCACGTTTTGTCACGCGATAAATTTTAGGCCCTGTGTATGGCATAAATAGTACATTGTTGCCTAGGCGCGGAAAGTAAGGGTTTTCCTGACGAGGTGGTTAGCAGGCCGAGCAATAGCGAGGCCTGCTAAAATACGAGTCAGGAAATCCTCGTTTCCGCCGAGGCATACATAATGCTTTTCTCAAACATGTGAGGAAATATTATAAATACATTTTTAAAAAGCAAGTAATTTAATTATGCAGAATAAACGAATGTTACCGACTGTCAATTGTTTTTAAATACTAACCATAGAAATTGGAATGCAAATTCAAAAAGAAACACACGCACTGTGCTAAAAAAGCGAGCAGTTACCTTGGCTGTTTGGAATTTTTGTCTTGGTCCTTTTGATTTTGTATGCAAATTGACAGCATTTTTAAGAAAAATATAGACATGGACGGAAAGTGTTTTCATATGGTTTTTTTTACTCCTAGGAGTAAAATGAGGCTCTTTCCGTCCTTGTCTTTCAATCGGAAAACCGTTTTTTCCGAGCATGTTTGAGAAAAAACTATTTTTAGCCTTGTTGCTTTTGATCTGTTATCGTATTGTAAACGTTTTGACAGCTCTTGTTTACTTGACGTAATGGCGGCCGAGTGAAAATCAATACCGTAACAGTTCAAAGACGATATAGTACCGAGTTGCATAAAGGCCCTGTATTTTTTTTTTTAATTTACTCTCTTCTGTCTAACAAAGATGTCTGCTGTGTTATAAATAGAGTTAGGACTTTTGTAGGCAAATCGTGGTTCTAGAATCCATGGAGTCGCTATTTACTATTTATTATAATACATACCACTTTTATTTTGACCTTCATGAAATAACCGAATTTAAAATCTATTTACAGTGCAATCATTTTCTTAATATAGATCGGCAATCTTAGTTTTTGTATGAAACACTATTGACAGATATTAAGAAGCTGGGAGTATTGTGTAGTTAATTTTGAAATATGACCATACTGAAGGTTAAAATGAAAGTGTCGTGTATTATAATAATTAGGAAATAGCGACTCCATGGATTCTAGAACCACGATATGCCACGAAAATCCTAACCCTAGTTATAAATTAATTAACTAACTTTTTAACCATTTTTTTAAGGAATCGCTGAGGTACCGGAAGCGGAAATAGCGAACGACCTAGGTGGTGCGATGCCAGTCGTTGGTAAGTACTCTGTTTTTTGTATAGTTCCTATTACTAATGTTACGCTGTTCATTCTTCTGTCATAAGGCCGTACCTAATAATAATAAAAAGTTTAATATTATGCAATAAAAGTGTTTCTCAGCTGATATTATCATGACCGTTTATTATGCAACAGTTGTATAATGAACTATAATGATACTTTAGTTTATCCTGGTGTTTTATTTCAGAGGGCGGCGATTTCTACATAGCGGCGTACCCGTACAACTCCGCGGAGCCTGGCGACCTGGTATTTGAGGCGGGCGAGCGCATCGAAGTCACGCGTCGCGATGGGGACTGGTGGACGGGGCGCATTGGCATCCGGTAGGTTTCTACCAGGCTCTTTGGTTCCTATAGGGCGTGTCTGTACAACTTCACGGGGCTTAGCGACCTGATGTTAGATGGGGGCGACTTGTGGACGGGGCGTATTGGCATCCGGTAGGCTTCTACCAGGCTCTTTGGTTCCTATAGGGCGTGTCTGTACAACTTCACGGGGCTTAGCGACCTGATGTTAGATGGGGGGGACTGGTGGACGGGGCGCATTGGCATCCGGTAGGCTTCTACCAGGCTCTTTGGTAGAGCGTGTCTGCACAACTTCACGGGGCTTAGCGACCTGATGTTAGATGGGGGGGACTGGTGGACGGGGCGCATTGGCATCCGGTAGGCTTCTACCAGGCTCTTTGGTTCCTATAGGGCGTGTCTGTACAACTTCACGGGGCTAAGCGTGGTGTTAGATGGGGAGGACTAGGGCGTAGCTTCTACCAGGTTCGTAGAGGGCGGCGTGTCTGTACGACATCGTAGCTTCGTAGTAACTAGCGTAGGCATATTAGTAGGGTTTATAGGCTTAAATCAATATAATTTCCATTACACAGAACCGGCATTTTCCCATCCAACTACGTAACCAAAGACGCGACCACCACGTCGGAGCCGATCGCGCCAATCCCGGAGGCGGTCGAACCGGAACCGGAACCGGTTCCGGTGCAACAACCGGTTCCGGTTCAACAACCGGTTCCGGTGCAACAACCGGTTCCGGTATCACAACCGGTGCCGGCGGTGACGCCGACGCCTTTTGTACCTCCGGAACCAGTGCAGGTTTGTTATCCTTTGGATACTTACTTAGACTAAATAATAATAAAAGTTATGCTTTTTGCTTTTGATACAAAAAAAGCATGACTTTTCAGGACACCTTTAATTAAAGTTCTTGTTGTCAATTAGGTACATAGATTCTGTTTTAACCTTAAGGTGACGTGGTATACGTCTCACAGACGTTATTATGACTATTTTGAACTTTGTTGCCATGTTACATTGAGAATGCTCTGAAACCACCTCGGCAATTAAAAGGTTAATTGTACAATAATAAAAATTTGTACCTGTCCAAATTTTCATTTTTGGGACAAGCTGATGTTGCCGATTGTACTTATTTTAGATAAAACTTTATCTGCTTATCAAGACCAAACTACTGAGTCCCAAGTTCCCAACAAGGTGGATCTGCATTAAGAATAGCGGAGATCCTGTCGCCACCTTCCAACTCCATCATCAGGTCACCTGTGAGCTACTAAAATCATATATATATATATATATATATCCTCGATATAAAGTTGTATACATCATCCCTAGACAGTTTCCGAGTTCCGGTCCGCGGACCGGAAGACGAGCTGTAGGTAGGCCACCAACAAGATGGAGTGACGACCTCGTCAGGATCGCGGGAGCGCGGTGGATGCGAAAAGCACAAGACCGGTCTGAGTGGAGAGCCTTGGGGGAGGCCTATGTCCAGCAGTGGACGTCTTTCGGCTGACATGATGATGATGAGGCAGTTTTTAACATTTTAATATAGGCATATTACTACTGAGTCAAAAAATCAAATTTGTCTTGGGCTACTCAGTAATTTGATGTGTGTTCGGCTCCAACGATTTCCATGTAATTTAATATGCTTCGTTCTGGGGCCATAAATCGATCTAGTAAGGCTTCAATAAGGGTGTGTCCTGGGTAAAAAAAAAACCGAATTAGACCGTCGGTAAGATTATCAAAAAATATTGAACACGTATTTTTTGCTTTATCAAATCAATCAAAATTGACAAATATAACGCGCGTCAAAGTTCGGGAGTGGGAGCTCGTGACGTCACCACGTGGTATAGTGTGCCACGACGTGACGTCACGCGACACTTCAACGCACTTTATCTTCCTCATCTTTCTGTTTTATTGACAAAAGAAAACGTTCGTGTTCAATATTTTTTTATATTTTTATACTTACCAAAAAAAATACCGAGCAAAGTACATCAATCATCCGGCTACTTTGAATGAACAGTGAAGTGTCCACTACCGGTGTCGTCACCGTACATACATAATTCCAGGAGCAAAAATCGTCCACCCCTATATCGTCCGAGGTGGCGGCCATCACGGAGAGCGCGGCGGCCGCGCCCGCGCCGCGCCCCGCGTCCGCCGCGCGCCGCGACTCCAGCCGCGACTCGGGCCGGGACTCCGCCACCGGCCGCCGCAAGACGGAGATCGCGCAGGCCATCGCCACATACACCGCGGCCAGGTAACACATACACTTGCTCTTACAAATACACACACACTACATAAATCCGAAAAATTATAATTCCGAATGCAATGTTTACCCGATATTATCTGCGTTTAGTTGGGAATTATATTATTAATTTCATATTAAAATAGCTCCAGCATAGCATACCCTTCCAAAAAATAAAATTTCGGCAAATGAATATTCGAAAAAAAAAAGGGAAATTTTGAGTGTTCCCTTCCCACATATGTATAGTCTCACGAATAAAAAATAAAAGCATATTCACTCAGAAACGTACACACATATTTTCAAATAAAATAATACACATAACACACACACGTATGTACTCCAAACACACACAAACTCTCAGAAAAATACACAAGCTTACAGTACTCACTTTGTCACCGCCAATAACTTGACGTACTTTTGACTTTGACAATAAACTCACTACTAAAATATTAAAAAAAAAATCCAAACAGATCTACTAAGCATTGCGAAATTCCTTTGACCACATTGGCCACCTTCCGTTTCCATAATCATATTGTTGTATTATCACCAGATGTCATTAGTATGTAAAATTTCCTAAATTTCTTTACCCAGAAAGTAAAAAAAAAAAATTAAACAGGGTGTCCACTTTCTGGAAAGTCAGGGAAAGTCAGGGAAAAGTCAGGGAAGCTAAGGGTGGTCAGGGAAAGTCAGGGAAAGTCAGGGAAGCTCTGGGGAGGTCAGGGATTTTTTTTTCGAAAGATACTTTCCATCCATATTCATTCCAACCAACATCAATTCTGTCCAGTGATTGTTAAATGAGGGACACTTCATGCTCTAGCTGACCTTAATCCAGTCTATAGATGCATTTTATTTTCAGCATTGGAGGGATCTATAATATGATTTATTATCATAATTAGATTTCTCTTTTTTAGTACCTACAATGTGTGTGTCCTGTTTGTTATAGTAAAGTGAAATATATGTGTGATTTAAGTATAGCTATATAAAAGTGAAGTGTGAAAACAAAATGAGTGGAAAACACTGTACATTTAATAGAGTGTGGTTAGATGCAAAACTTTACCCAGATTTTGTGGATTGGCTTAGCGAGTTCCCTGAAGATCCCTTATCGGGCTACTGTAAAGTGTGCTGCAGAACGTTTAAACTAAGTAATATGGGCAAGCAAGCAGTAGTGTCTCATGGAAAAGGCCCAAAACATATAAAAATGGTTGAACTAAAAAAAAACAGCCTATTATTTCTTTATTTAAACAAAAAAGAATTGAAAAATCCGACAATAACGACATCAAAACTAGTACAAGTGCAACTCCTAGTATAACAACATCGACAGTCGAAATCTCTACATTGAACCCCAAGACTGCTTATGACTTCACATATCATGACGATTCGGTTACGTCCGCTGAAATTGTTTGGGCATTACAGGTAATTTTTAATAAAATGAGTCTAAATTCTTGTGACAGGACTTCTGCAGCATTTAAAATAATGTTTCATGACAGCAAGATAGCACTTAATTTTTCAATGGGCAAAACAAAGGTCGCGTACGTAATAAATCACGGGATAGCACCATATATAAAAACATCTTTGCTTAATGATCTGAAAGAGTGTAATTTTTTTGTGGTTGCTTTCGACGAGAGCCTAAATAAAGTCGCACAAAAATGCCAAATGGATTTAATGATAAGATTTTGGAATACTAGTACAGGAAAAGTTGATACTAGATACTGGAATAGCGTCTTTTTGGGGCGGTCAACTGCTGAACATCTATTAACCAGTTTTTTAGAGGGTTTGTCAGACCTAGACCTTGCTAAACTGTTACAAGTTTCAATGGATGGACCTAATGTGAATTTTAGTTTTCTAAAAAAACTCAAAACTGAACTTGCTGCAGAAAATTATAATAATTCATTAATTGGCTTAGGAGTATGTGGTTTACACACCGTCAGTGGTGCTGTCAAGACCGGACATAAGCAGGCTGGCTGGGACGTGTACCTAGTTTTGAGAACAATGTACAATTATTTCAAAGACAGCCCAGCTCGTCGAGCACTTTATACAACAATAACTGGAGGTACACAATATCCCACTAAGTTCACATCCATAAGATGGCTTGAGAATGGTCCATGCCTAGAGAGGGCTTTAAAAGTTTTCGATAAAGTAAAAGACTTTGTTGATAATGATTCTGTACCTATAAGCGAAAATAAGAAAACATTAAAAACAGCTATGAAAAAAACCTTTGCTGAAAGCGCAATTGGCAAGTGTAAGGTCAGTTGTAGGTGACTGTGAACCGTTTTTACGGCGATTTCAAGGGAATAAACCTCTGGCACCGTTTTTATACGGAGCCCTTTTAGAGTTAGTAAAAAACTTAATGGCAAAAATTGTAAAGACAAAGAAACTTGAGGCCACTTCTGATGAAAACATCAAAGATTTAGATTTGAGTAGCTCGGATAACTTATTAGCCACGGAGAGCATCCATATTGGCTATGAAGCTAAACTTTTTTTAAAAGAGGCAAAATGTACGGAAAAAGATAGACTTTTGTTCAAAAGCGACTTCAGAAAATTTATATTCGGTAATGCTGTATTTTTGGTCAGGGAAATTTACAAATATGGTCAGGGAAAGTCAGGGAAAAGTCAGGGAAGTTTTTTTAGGATGTAGAGTGGACACCCTGTTAAAGAAACACACAATTTTGTTTACAACCGTACCTCGCTAACGTATCAATCAACAGAAAAACACACAGATAAGCTGTTAGTAACCAAAACCAAGAACAAGACAATCTCAAATAACTAACCATAAAAAATCTTTTACAGCACTGAACAGCTGTCCTTCACCAAGGGGCAGCTGCTGGTGGTCCGCAAGAAGGCCGACACAGGTTGGTGGGAAGGGGAGCTGCAGGCCAAGGGCCGCAACCGGCAGCTCGGCTGGTTCCCGGCCAGCTACGTCAAGGTGAGGTTCGGGAAAACCCTGCCCTGGGAAATATAGTCAACACAAGCGAAGCTAATGTGATTCCGTTTATATTCTAGATCCTGCAGTCGTCGGGACGCACTTCGGGCAGAACGACGCCGGTGCTATCATCCAAGATGGACACCATGCCCGCCGAAACTGTCATAGACAAGGTGGACAACGTAAAAATGACACGATAATTCCGCTCTCTGGTCGTCTGTCTTCGGTTTTAAACTTGTGTGTGTGTTTGTTTTAAGGTGATCGCCCTGTACCCGTATGCGGCTCAGAACGCCGACGAGCTCAGCTTCGAGAAGGACGATATCATCGCTGTCACCGACC
This sequence comes from Acleris sparsana, assembly GCA_923062465.1. Taxonomy (NCBI): domain Eukaryota; kingdom Metazoa; phylum Arthropoda; class Insecta; order Lepidoptera; family Tortricidae; genus Acleris; species Acleris sparsana. The sequence continues at coordinate 9,144,027 of OV281312.1, read as the reverse complement.
GCAGCCAGGATCCTGCCTGGTGGCAAGGTACGTCCTCGTACGATTTGATTGATAAATAATTGTGACAAAGGTCTAAGTGGTTTTGGAATATTAAGTGGTGGAAGGACCATATGCCAGGTCCGTCCTGATCGCTACCATTGCCAAGCAGCATTTGCATTGTGTTCCCGTGTGGGGATAAGACAACCGGTGAAATTACTAGCGTAGAGGCATCTTAGAATGTTGTCTTAAGATTGCAGTGTTGAGAATGCAAGCGTTTACCCGTTCCTTGCCATAAAAACAATATAACTTTTTGTTTAAAATCTTTTTCTTTTCAGGTGAACTTCGAGGCATGACCGGTCTATTCCCTAGCAACTACGTCACGAAACTAGTTAATTAAATATATAACATTACAGTTGCGTTCAGAACTGAGTTAAAATCAAACAAATTGACATTAATTACTAATTATTAAATAAATAAAACCTCTTGATATAATGGCGACCCCCTTCTTTCAGAGCTGATATCTCTTTAACGGCCCAACCGATTTGCATGAAACCTAGCTAAGAACCATCGCTATTAAACTAGATTTCTTAAAAAAAACAGACACACGACCGTTAAACTTATAACACCCAGCCGCCGTCAGGTGACGATCAAACGAAATCAATCCCATACTAACCTCTAGGGTTATACCATGGATATGGTTTGCATGGCCTCCAGAATCCCCAGTTCTGCCCGCTTGAGGACATAATGTCAAATATAAAAGGCACGTTATAATGATTGCGATAAGGTTGCAATTACAATGTTACTAAAATAGATATTGGGTCTTACGAGGGTTTTTTTATGGTTTGTATTATCATCCTTATCGCATCATATCATAACATGTCGGGTCCTGGGCATAGCATTCCATCTCTGTCTTTAAGTTTGTCATCGCATTTACAATCTTAGGATCGCTGCCATAAGAATAAAAATGTTTTGGTCTCAGATCCCGCTTACCATCTGTGGCCTGTGTGCTCGTTTGCCTTTTCCATGACAGAAACTTAAGTATTCCCTAAATATCTTCAATAAATACGTAAATACAAGACTCAAGAACAAAATACTCATTCATCATACTGGGAATCGAAGCCGGGACTAGCTTCGTAGGCACGGTCACCAACCATCCTAACTTGATCTTCATATGGACTCCATATAGGTTATCTTGGTTATCCGTATCACTGCAGCATCTTCATTTACGATTCTCTCAATCGTTGAATTACTAACCGCCGAAGTAACATGTTAGTGCTTTTTAATTTGGTCGGATTTTTCATCGATTAAGCTCGCTAGGTACTTATTTACCTAATGGTCATTCCACGCTACAACGCCGCGGCAACATTGATTTGTGGCTACACGATTTTTTTTCAAGTTAAATTAAAAACAATTGGCACAGACCAAAAAAAATAAGTCACGGTTTTTACATCCTAATTCGAAAGAATAGGTAATTTTAAGAGACCAATTTTGTTAATTTTGTATTTGAGCCAATAGTTTTGTTTTAATATTATTTATTTAGCAGATATTATATGGAAAACACGATTTTTTTTAATTTGGAATCAAATTTTCTAGTAAATAACAACAATTAAATTATATCTAATGATAAAAAGTGATCGTAAAACATACTATTTCAAGCGGTTTTCGCCTCACCCGTGAGATACACCTAAAGGTTAACTATACTTTTGTCGAAATATCCGAAAAAGATAAATATTTCAAAAACGCAATAATGCAGAACGGCTATAAAACCCTATTCCTCGAAATGGTTTTTGAATAAGTTATTGTAAAAATATGAACAATCCCATTTGTTTCACTTTGAGCTGAGGGCCAAGGCGTTGTAGGACATGACCGTAACTCTGCCTAACGTATCTTCGCTATGTGCGTGAAAAGTTTATTTCGCAATTACTTCATCTACGAATTGAAGAGTAGAAATACCAGCTCAGTTCTGAATTCAACTTTTAACTTAAATAATGTTGTTCGTAGAAATATTGTTGCTTAAACTTTATCGATGTAACTTGTTGTTTCTAGTTCTATCTGTATTTATTGATGTTAATATTTAGACCACTTTAGATATATCTTGAACGCTTGTTGTCTGATAGCACATGCGGTTTTTTTATTAATATGTCTAAATCACTGCTAAACACTAAAGTATCTAACTTTGGTTTCATTCCTATAAAATCCAATTAGTTCAGTATTTTTGTTTTTTAAAACTGGCCATTTTGAATTGAGATATGTCAAAATTGACGTTTTGAGGCCATTTGCAACGTTAAAAGATGGCGGATGTGTAATTGGTTTTAGTTTTGTATTTTTGTCTAAATAGGTGTTCAAAGTTCTTTTCTGTTAGTGATTTGTACTTTTAATGCCTTTGTGTTGCACAGTGATAGAAGACTGACTTATTTCGTGTATCTGGCATCTTACTTCTCGTTTCAAGTGGACTCGAAGTGGTACAGAGGTTAAAACTATCTTGACCTCTGTCCTACATATAACCGTACAACGTTGCCCCCAATCTTCCTAGAGAAGATTGGATTGTATTTTATTACTATATTTATTTATAATTATATATACTTGACACTGGCGAAATCACTTCATTGTGGAAACGCCATATCCCCGCGGTAGTAGCTGTTGAAGTCGCCGCGGGGCAAAGAAGAAGAAACTACGTTTTCCACATGCACCTTCCAAGAAAGTCTCCTCACAAAGTTTGATAATGTCGAAATAACTGCGGAGCGTCATAAAGAAAAAAGGAAAAAATATGTTGACGTTTTTTAATGCAATATTTTGACACATCTCAATTGTTTCTATCTAACTTGTTTCTAAGTTTTATCACCACACATTCAATAAGTACATAGCATAGAACCCGGACTACGAAATGAATCAGCCTTTTGAGATTACATATTTCTTAAAAATCTTTATTGCGAACGGGTAATTAATTCTTTAAGTAGGTATAGGGAGACCTAAATATATACTTTGTGATGCCTACAAGGTAACGAAAGAATAAGCAATTTCTTGCCAACTCATGAATGCGATAAGTACAAAAGGTCAAATATTCGTCTTTTGTTTGTTTTATAGTCCGGTTTCTATCGTACTACGTGTGATGTCATTTCTGCTTGACAGTTCAAAAAATTATCAGAAAAATACATTTACGAATTGTCAGGTGTTGGTGAAACGGAACATCTCTATGGATTAAGTTTGTGTAAGGCACGTACCAGTACAAAATGATATTAAGTTGCCATTTCGAATTTACTTGGTGAATAGTAATAATTGTGTAATGTTGTAGATTAGTAATAAATGTTATTGCTTTAACACTAGTTTAATTTATTTCTGTGAACAAAAATATCTATTAAATACATAAAACTGGGCAAGAGCATGTCGGAGCATGCTCAGTGTAGGGTTCCGAAGCCGTTACTACAAACAAATTAGACCTCGGGACAAACTTAGCTATGCCGTTGGAAAACTGTTATCCCCATACATCGACATAGGTCGCGGTCGGTTTACCAACACCGCAAATAAGTTTTCGCTAGGTATAAACATTTAAACCGTTTGTAAGTCAAGAACCAACGAAGCCTACTTAATCGTGATAGTTTTCCTATAAAATCCATTATATGTGCTTTAAGATATTTTTCAGAATTTTAGTATTTGTAATTTTGGCTGTGGGGCGGCTCTAACAAAAATTATCGCTTTAAAGCTTAATATTTCATAAACGGATCCCTTTCTAGTACTAAGGGTCTCTGAGCTAGGCTGCGGACGGACGGACGGACATGGCAAAACTATAAGGGTTCCTAGTTTGACTACGGAACCCTAAAAAGCGTTTACATTCAGAGCTCATAGTTATCATAGCGTCAAGTTTGATTTAATTATGATGCCGAAGCAAAATATCCTGAACCAAAATAGAAGGCTTAGTGCAATTTAGTTTCTTCTTGGTTTTCCTATGCCTCTCTTTCATTGTTGGGTCGTACCAGAAAGTCAAGCAGTTGACGGTGGATCGGAGCGGACGGCGATTACTCCACCGCAGGAGAGAGAGAGAGAGGGAGGGAGAGAGAGAGAGAGAGGAGAGGAGAGAGAGAGGAGAGAGAGGAGAGAGAGAGAGAGAGTAATGTAGGTGATAAAATAAAACAACCATTTGAATATTATTTTTTATCAATATTTCTTTTACATACTTTACTCTGCTATGCACATACAAAAAATCTCCTAGTACCGTCAAAAACGGGCACATTCCATACTCACAGAGTTCACATTTCCAAGTTCCAGCTTCACCCTTTCCAAAGAGTACAACTTTTTTTAATAGTTCGGCAATCTTCGTTTGTTTACGAAACACGACTTACAAATCAAAATATACCGTTCTCATCGAGCAACACGTTAGGGGGTAGGCATTCGCACCATTTCCCCTCTGTCAAAGTACAAGCCCAAGCGGGCATGCGCATCTAATAAAACTAGTTGTCACTCGGATTGTCAACTGGACAGAGTCCAGTCGCGCGAGTGAACGGTACCTACACGTTACCAACATCGAGTCCGCCCGTACAAAATTCGTATCTGTTGAGCAACAAATCCGACTTCTCGCCGTTCAAACTTAACGTGTCAATGAGCCTAGTGTCCCAAAAATTCCGAATGAAGTTTGCGTGACGTCACGCCGTGGCACACTATACCACGTTGTGACGTCACGAGCCAAGATCTCCTTCGGTAAGATTATCAAAAAAATATTGCACTATTTTTACCTTTATCATACGAATCAAAATTGACAAATATGACAAAAGTTCGTGGTGGCTCGTGACGTCACAACGTGGTATAGTGTGCCACGGCGTGATGTCACGCGAAACTTCATTTGGAATTTTTTAACCGACTTCAAAAAAAGGAGGAGGTTATACGTTCCACTGTATGTATTTTTTTTTTTTTTTCATCTCTTTCGTTCACAAAAATTGCCCGAGGTGTGCAATGTTTTATGTATTAGTGTCATCATTACAGATTTGTTTTAGTATGAAGGTGTGCAGAGATGCATTTGTATGCAAATTTCCCCCCTCAAGAAATGACAGAACTACTTGCCTGTAATATTCATAGCGATATAATATCATAAGATGTAATAGCATAACGCGACTCCCTCCCTTCCGCTAGGAAGGCCGTGTTGCTCGATGACTGCCATAGTATAAGAGCTGTTATGCATTTTTAAGTCGGTATGCACCGTAGGAACTTGTACAAAAAACCTCTCGTAAATATGTTACGAAGTTCTTATTACACTGGAATAAGGTGCAATACATTTACCCTTGACTTTACTGTTCTTTAATGCGATTTAAATATAAAGAAGCAAACCTGGCTGAAGGGTATTGGGCCGAAACAGAGTTGACTTTTTCAAGTAGTGAATTTTTTCGAGCATAGCAACGTTTGATACTTGGGAGGAAAGAAATCGAGCCACAAAGTGTATCAACGTGCCCCAAGAACAATTTTTGTCTAAATGACCTGATATTTAACTTATTGGGTATTCAATTTAACGTTATTAAATGTTTCAAAATGCTTCAAGATCTTTTTTTGACAAAAAAAATATCACTGGTTACTTAAAAAAATCGTAACTCGGTTTAGACAGATTGGCCTAAATGTATTAAAATATAAATAAAGACGTACTGTACAAGTTTCCACAGTGCCTCAAACACCTACTTAAAAAGGTTTATTCCCACCTGTTCCCACCAATTTGTTACCATTGGTAACAGCTGGGAATTTTTTTCTCATCTTTTACTAACTACTGGGGTTTCATTCCCAGTAGTTATCACCAAATTTGGTGGTAACAAATGGGAATAAAATTTCCAGTTGTTACCATTGAGTACATTAGTGGTAAATGAGAAAAAAATCCCAGCTGTTACTTATCCCTTAAAAATGCAACTTTCTCTGGCATATGGCAGTAGATACTTTTGTTATGCCAGTGTATAAAACCAATATACTTTTTTACTGTAACTGTAAATATTGAACAGACTAGTCATTAGTCAAGTGTTTTAAATACACGAAAGCGCTCTCCACTACTTGAGTTTACATAGGTTGAAGCAGCAGATCAACGTCGACTCGAGTGGCTCATTAATTACATAGTTTTGAGGCTTGTTTCAATTATTTTCAATAATGTCTACATACAAGGGTCAAGAAAACAGATCCTGGTATATCTGAATAATACATAATACATATTTCTCGATTTTATTTGTAACAAAAGATGACGTTTGTAACATGATCCAACATTTACATAACAACAGCCGCTTATTGTGCCAATGTTGCCACTTGATTATGTCAAACAGAAACGGCATCGCTCTTGCGTAACGCAATCGCATTTGATTTCAAAGTTAAAACGATTTCGATTGCGAGTGGGTTAGGCAAAGAGCCGGTTAGTAGTAGAACGACCAAGTCGCAAAATGACCACTTTTTCCGTTTCGTCTGTCTCACAAAGTTGACGGAGCCCCGCATAGCGGAGTTCCTATTCCTGGCGATATGCCCTTCGAGCATTTGAAGTAGCTAAATGAACTCAACCTACCTAGTAACACACACGAAGTGGTCATTTCGCAACTTTGTACTTCTGAGTTCATCCGACAGAAACGCAGCGTGACGATTTCTTTACGCTACGCTAACAACGCGCCAAACCGTCAGTTTAGCGAACGCTTAAGGGTTTTCCGGGCCAGGATATCGATTTGTCAAGTTATCATCCCCGTGAAAAGGATCCTCTTTTCATGTTTATCAAAGTATTAGTAAGTTTAAAAAAAACTAATGTCAACAAAAACCGTGTCAAGAGTTTTTAGTCATAGTTTGAATTTTGATGGGTCTATGCTATTCTTTTTATACACATTGAAAACTATCATTCATTCATTCCGTTCATTACGTTCTCGCTCTAACAATCTGCAGAATGATAGAATGTTGATAATTAGGAAACATTAATTGCGTTTACAAATTAAGGTCGATTCACAATGTAGAACACAAACGCGAAAATCGCAGCGTAAATCGCTCGTCGCGCGTACCTTTTTGACGCGAGCACGCGAATGAATGGCAAAGAACCGATACGCGTTTCAACCTTTTAAAACTTGCAACAAAGTGTTTGAAAATATAAAATAGTTTCTTAAAATACTGAATTATGTTTGTCACAAGACATGAGTAAGGCGCGATGCGCGATAAAAAATGGGGTTTTGTTTCCTTTAGAAGCAAGTGAAATCATAACGCGATTTATAGGCCCCTAGCGAAGATGCAAACGCTACCTTTTTTTCATTTCTATAGCTTAAAATGTATGAGTTGACAGTTGACCACGTGGTTTATCGTAACGCATGAGAATGTCGTCCCATACATTTTGAGTGATAAAAATGAAAAGGCATCTTGGCTAGAGCCCCTCATTGGTTGGAACATGTGACTTGTTTTTCTACACTGTGATAACTATAAAACCAAATTCACAATGAGAGATTCACTTTTATCGGGTTATTCCCACCTGTTTGTTACCACTGGTAACAGCTGGGATTTTTTTTCCCACCTGTTACCACTGGTAACTACTGAGAATAAAAATTCCCAGCTGTTACCACTAACTACTGGGATTTTTTCCCAGTAGTTATCACCAAATTTTTTAGTGGTAACAAATGGGAAAAATATTCCCGCTTGTTACCACCGAGTACTTTAGTGGCAACAGGTGGGAAAAAAAATCCCAGCTGTTACCAGTGGTAACAAATTGGTGGTAACAGGTGGGAATAACTTCATTTATCGCTACCTCTGATTGGCTAGAGTAGCTAGTTAATCATGTCCACATCATGATAAATTCAGCTTTAGAGTTGTTTCTTTCCCATATATTAAAAGGTCCATAGCTAAAATGATGCATATCTACAAGATTCTAGTTCACTCCCACTCTTTGTCAACATATATTTAACGACTGGATTTGCCTAGTTTGTAGCGGCCCAGCCTACAAAGCTAGCGGTCTCATGTTTGGTTATTGTTAAGAGCAAATATGAGTGATGATGATATTTGTTTCCGTCCTGGATCTTTTAAATGTATTTATTGTTTTCTAATAAAGCCTAGAATGCAAGAAGACAAAAGTATTTCTAAACTGTGTGCGAGTCAATTCTGGACCAACCTATTCTTGGAAAGGGCTGAAAATAAATGGCAAATCTGACGATCCAGAACTAGAAGGTATGATTGAAGAAAATAGTACAGATTTTAAAAACCTTGTTTTTTTCTATGTACCATATTAGCCATGGGCCCTTTTGACATTGGTGACTCTTTTTTGAAACGGTGTAAATAATAAATAACCTACTATCGCCTATTGGAGCTGAGAGTTCGATGCTACAGAATCCCGATCGCTCCAATGTCGCTCCACAAATTTTCTTATATAATTATAGGGCTTCGAATCTGGTTCCCCGAGGACATTCTCTACCTGAAAAGTAAATAAAGTTATGTATTAAATTAATCGGTTTACATGTATTTTAGAGAATAGAGATACTGTTGAACATCAAAGTTGTGTTACCTAGTCGGCCCATAAGTAGAAGTTTATTACAATTTAAAAAATAAATTTAAGGAGTTTTACACAAGCCTGTATATTAATCAAAACTTTGATAAACATCAAATAAAAAAATAAAATAAAGTATTCTAAAACTATTGCAATTATTTGATGTACGAGCTTGAAGTATTCCCATTCGGGACTAGAAAATCATAGTTCAAATTTTCGTGACATATTGAACAGACTTTTAGCTTTAAATTCTGATACAAATGTATTTCAAGCAACTAAAGATCCGCTTGTACACAATCAATCTCAATTAAATTAACTTTACGATTTCAATAAAAAATGTAATACGAGAAAAACACACCAATGGTTCTTGCTTCATAAGCTGGAATTCAGTCTTGTTGAGAAATATAATGTTGGTCTCTAAACATACACGGAGATAGGAAGTTTTGTAATAAATAGAATGATTATTTGTTCTTATAAAGGTACATTAATTGAGCTTTTAATTTTTATACATATTGAAATTAAAAAATAAACATTAGTTTTATTTGACTCAACCTTTATAACAGAACTAATGGTCAGACTAGGTAGTAAACAGCTTAAAAAATTATGCAAAAAGTCAATACCTTGTATGGTGGCGAAATGGTGACTTCATTGTACACTCGGATGTTCTGGCCTGCCCAGGACACATCCTCAATCACCCGTGCTATCGCAAGGAACAACCGCTGACCTTCGGGGTCCAAGCATGCTGATAACGCTGTCACCTGGGTAAAACTTCGCGTTAATTGGTTGAAAATGTATCCTAGATTTACATTAGTTAAGGTGTACTTTGAAAAATGGCTATTTTATTATTTTATTACATAATACAGTAGAGATTTAGGTTCAGGGCTAGCTGTTAGTGACCCTGCCTGAGCTCTAGCAATCCTGGGTTCAAATCCTAGTAAGAGCAGATATTTTTGTGATAAGTGTATTTATTTCTGTCTTAGGTGTTTTCTATGTATTTCTCTATATAAATCATGTTTATCAATGTCTAGTACCTGTAGTATAGCTCTTGCAATTTACGATGGCGAGTGGGCTTTACTTGTGGTAAACACTTATCTGTATACATGTCAAAGTGTGTGTGAGAGCGAAAGTGGGTATGGTAAGCATAAAAAAATAAAGAGAAAATTCTTTTCTTCTTGAAGAAAGTGAAAGACTTTTGCGACCATTGCTCGTCCCTACAAACAATATAAAATAAGATAAAACATTGAAAACAACAAACTATTTATGTTCTTGACGTATTATGCGAACTATTTAATCATGCATGTAGTAGTGACCTGGCGACCTTCTTGGTTGCATCTTCTACGAAATTGATGTAACTCTAGGTATCTTTTCGCTAAACACAAAGACATATCATATCTCACTATGAATAACATGATGACATGCTGACGGTAGTGACGGTACTTCGGTACTTCGTGGCAGTTAGCCACTAGGGAATGCAATTTACCCAGTTAATAGACGTTTTTGTATGAAAATAACCGATTAAAACCGATTATAACCGGTTATTTGCGTTCCCTATTAGCCACTAACAAAGCCCACTCGCCATCGTGAATTGCAAGAGCTATACAAGCCTAGAGCTTAATTTGGGACAAGGTCAATTTGTGTGATTACTTCTGGTACAGATATTTAGGACCCATTTCTAGTATTAGGTAGGCCTACTAAAAAAGTCAAAGTCAAAGTGATTTACTCATATGTAAAGTACTCTTAAAGGTAATTTTCAGTAAACTAATCTCATTACATTAGCAATATGTGTCTTTCCATAAAGTTCATAGTACATGCCTACAGGAGTTAAGACACAAACTACTATTCTATAATAATATAATACATAACAGTAATCATATACATTACGATAACTAAATAAATATTGGGAGACAGCACAAATTTACATACTCCCAAAGTAAGCTTCTCGACTTGAACACCAGAAAAATGGGTCTATTAAGCATTGAAGTTCCTTTATTTTTTATGTAGTCACTGACCTAACCAAATAGACGTAGCAAGCCGTTTTGATATCTACAATACAAAACAAAAATAATACAAAAAGATTTTTGGGAAATGAAAATTTGGGAACACATTTACATCTTTACATATTTTGACCAAAGGGCTCAAGAAAAATACATTCTTCAGGAATAATTACTTTAACTCATCACAAAAATGCCCGTATCACTAAAAACTACATCTTCTAATTTCAGGTCAAACAGTCAGCTGACAAGGAAAGATACACAATTGTCTGGCTCCGATTTTGTTAATTTTGATATATGTTAGAGAGTAGTTTAAAATAACAGACCCTTTTTTTTTTTAACTGCCCGTACTCAACCTTTTGGGCTTTCGCCCAACTAATATTACAAAAAAATACCAAAGAAAGTGTATATTAGATGATCTTAGAAGGGTATTTTATATTAAATATGAGTTTTAGCCGATATAACAAAACACATGCTCATTATTTTTCTTCTTAAACATTTATAATCAAACCACTATGAAACTCTATATGGAGGGTTTAGTCACTTTTCAGTACTTTGGACGTCAATTTCTCCCAACAGGTTGAGATTGGGCTGCTAAGAAAAAATACGTGTCTGTTATTTTAAACTACTCTCTAACATATATCAAAATCAACAAAATAGGAGCCGGACAGTTGGGTACCTTTCTTTGTGAGTAACTTCCTGACATGGCCCCAATTCAAATGCCTTTAGTGTATTCAAAACAGACTTACTAATCTTCTCTTATTCTCGACTGAATTCCGTACTCTAGTACTTAGTCTATGCAGATTCAAACTCTGCAGCGGCTCTGGGGCCGTCGTCACTTCTTTCTTGATTTGCACGTCGCTCACTAACGATAAATTAACAATATTTACATCGTGGCGCTTCGGGTTGCCGCTAGATGATGGACATTTCAAAATCAACATCTTCGTCTGAGGATCGAAGGCAAGAACTTCGCCTTCTATCTCTTGATTGTAGCATGTACGAGTTGCAACTACACTGCCGATCGTAAAGCAGTCGGACACGACTGTCGACATTTTGAAACAAAGATTCAATTTTTCTGGTATTTTAAACCGGTGGCATGCAGCTCAGATGCTTATATTTAATCAATTATGTAAGTTCAACGTGTTCAAATGTTTTGTTGGGACGTCGAGCCGTCCGCCATTGAATTTTTTGAAGTTTCTTTTCTGTTGCGTTTTGATATTGCTGACACTATGAAACACGGATTATAATGGGCGCTTTACATTCGCGGGAGTGAGTGAATCGCGGCACGAATTAGAGCGCGAATTGCGCTTGAACTCTTCTTGGCCCACATTCGCAGTATTCATAATTTATTGTGTTCAGTCTGTTCGCAGGGTATGTCTAAGCGGACTTTTGGCAGAAACGCGTATTTTGTATTTTCATCCCGTCCCGCCAGAAATCGAGCGTGTGTGGTGAAAACATAAAAGCATTTTTCCAAACGTGGTGTAATTAATTAGGATGCTAAAACTACAAACATCGTCACAAAAACGAAACGGAACCAAAATTACAGTAAAGACGATGGGAAACCTACTAGTCATTAGTTATGATATACTAATTATGTATGTTGGACATTGTGTCCAACGTGGCGGACTGCTATGCTGGTTAGTTACGTGCCCATAAACCATAAACACAACATAAAACAAGTGTTGTTTTTTAAATACACATTATTTGGTCTTGTCACTTTTGGTCCGAGTTGGATCTTTTCTATGTTCGAATATATGAAAAGGTAAAATAAATAAAAATAAAATAAAATATTGTTTAATTGCCAAGAAACTTACATTTACATATATTGCCCATGACCACCACACTAGGCTCAGCCTGTCACGTGGGGTCCATTTGTTACGATTACCAGGTACAAGTATAAGTCCTGCGCTATTACTAAGTAGAATTACAGATGGCTTAACACTAATTTACTAATTGTATAATACATCGATATTTGAATTAATTGCGTGCGTGCGTGTGTATGTGTATGTGTGTGTGTGTGTGTGTTTGTGTGTGTGAAGGTAGCTGTTTAGTTTTAAAATACATATTTTAAATATAATTTGTGCCAACTTATTTATTTCTTATGATTAAATGAATAACAAATGTTAAATTCATATATATTATATTGTATATGAATTCCTTATATTGTTAGATTCACTATTCGTCATCTGTATCGAAGTGTACAAAGGTGTAATTAGGACTATAGTTCGTCTTAAAGGGCGGGAAAACCGCATGTTGGTATTACCTGTCTGTCTGTCTTGTGTCTATGTTATTCACTTTTCCAAGTTTTCTTACGCGGTTCGAGTTGGCGGGAAGGAAGTTGGCTTTTTAGAGTTTTGAGGCGAGCTTATTTTACTTGAAGAATTATTAATTTTATGGAAATTGTGAAGGAATTAACAAGGTACGTAAATGTTAATGTTTTTTATTGTAAATTAAGAGTTTTATTAGCTTTTAAGGTGTTTATTATCCTTAGGCTACCAAGAAAATTATATTCGAGGCTGGTCGGTAAAGCTAAGATAAATATAAGACAAGGATTTAACGTAGTGTTATAATTCCAGTGTCGCGAGGCTTATATTATAGTATACTAGGATTTTAGTAAACAAGGTCTTTATTTACAACCATAACAAGCCACTAGGAACGTTAAGTTTTGTTGCGGAAGCAGTGCCGGGTATATAATATAAGGTCCTTTCGCCCAGCACTACTACTTTCTAATTAGTATTTTAGTAATCAAACCATGAACCTAGGTATAGGGAATTGTGTAATGTTTTTCCAGCGAATAAGTCGTGTGCATTCAGGAACTGTAGGTATTTGGTTAATATAAAATTCTGTGCCGCCATTTTATTTTAGGATAATTTGGGCGGCTTCAAAATGAGTGGCCTGAATCTGCGGAAGCGACCGCGCGTCTGCTACTACGAGCCGGAAGAGCCGCCGTTCGATGAATATGTTTGTAAGTAGTACTCTTTATTATTTCAGTCTCATGCATTTTTGTTGGTTACTAGTGAGTAGTGACCCACCCCGTCTGGATTTATATGTATTGACCTGAATAGAGAACAGAAAAAATAACTACTTTGTACTACATATTCAACGATTAGTAAGAGTAGATTAGAAATAATATCTGGATATTTGTACAAATTTAGCAGTATTAACAACACAAGAAAAACCTAAAACATAATTTAAATTGCTCATTACATCAATTTGAAAACTGCATACTCCTGATTAGTAGTCAATGATATTACAGTATGTCATTGGTAACACTACTTTTATATTTACAATGTTAAATACAGTTCTATCTATTTTCTGTTTAGACTGTGCGGAATGTGGTGACTATGTTTATGAGTACTGCTCCATACACGGACCACTCCTTGTGATTCCTGATGACAAGGTAAGACCTTTTATATATTAACTCATTAAATGTTCAATTTTTTAAATCTAATATTTATAAATCTTTATGTAACATGAGTTCTAAAGTTTCAACAAGTTTCTGCTTTAAAGTAAAGGGGTTTAATATTCCTATAATCATAAATTGCTCAGATTTAGCAAAGTTGTATGTTATGAAATATGAGTGTTTGTGTATGTAGGACTAAAGGAAGAATGGATTTAATGATACAGATAACATTTTTCAGTCTAGGTACCTGAAATATTTTATTTTTTTCACTTGTATTATGCGGTGGGTATGGTAAGAATCTTTGCTGTTAAACACATCCCTTTGCTTATCGGGTCACTTCGTAAAATTCATACTATACATGTTGTATAATTCTTTAGACTTTGAAACAGTAAGTTATTGAGTATTCATTAGTTATTAATTTCTTTCTTTGTTTGTAAATTATAAATTATATGATTTAAAGTTTTCATAAACGTTTTACCTACCCAAACCTGAATTAACAAAATTAAGTGAATGATCTTTTTGCAAATTTAGTATTCATGCTGATTAAACATTAAAAAAAATAATTCAAAATTGCATGCGTGGGTGAAATTTTAACATCAAATAGTATTATTTTAATGTAAATTTCAAACAGTGGAATTATATTGTCTTTATCACTGACCAAATAATTTTGAAGCTTTTTATTCTGGCAGGCTTCTACTAATTTCACAACATGGCTATATGACTCTTAACTTGAAATTTCACCCATTTTTTATGAATTATAGCATTTTTGTAGACCGGTGAATGGGTGGACTATCTAGCTAGCAGCTTACAAGATGGCATGGGCATGTATATGCATGTTTTTAAGTTCAGTACCAAAAAAGGGACCGTGCTGTCGAAGCACAAGCTGCACATGTATTACTTAATGGTCGTAACAGTTGTTTAGGATACCTATCATCAAAATATTGCTCTATACATCGTGAGGAAACCTGCACATAGCGTCAACTAAATGTCTAAGGCAAAAAATATCCTTTAGGGTCCTAGTGCATCCGAGAGGACCCATCTATATGTGTAAATGTGTGTTGAAATTTGTTCAATTGTAAACAGCTACTAATTACTTTTAGAAAGACATTTCTCGTCCAATTTTTCTGAACGGTGGAAATGAGTTAGTTTAATGTAAAAAAATGGCTTCATTAGTAGTTGGAGGACATCGTGTAGGGTGGGTTATTCCCACCTGTTACCACCAATTTGTTACAACTGGTAACAGCTGGGATTTTTTTTCCAACCTGTTACCACTAAAGTACTCGGTGGTTACAAGTGGGAATATTTTTCCCATTTGTTAACACTAAAATATTTGGTGATAACTACTGGGCGAAAAAAAACCCAGTAGTTAGACCACTAACTACTGGGTTTTTTTGCAACAGCTGGGAATTTTTATAACAGGTGGGAAAAAAAATCACAGTTGTTACCAGTGGTAACAAATTGGTGGTAACAAGTGAGAATAACCCTGCAGGTTCCGTCGTCTGACCATCTTACTCTTTAACCTGTCTAACCGCAGTGTTCGCATTATGCAATGACTAGCATGTCTAGCATATTGACATTCCATCTACTGATAAGTCCTCAGAGATGACAACATTTACAACACTCTCAGTCTTCAGATTGTCATCTTCACTTCAATCGGACTGCTGCTGGTTTCCATGCTCATTTGCCTACTTCAAACCATAAAATAACGATGACTTGCGATAATTATGAACTACATCACGACACGTAGGTGGTGGGCGCGCCCCCGGCGGGCGTGCCGCGCGCCGCGCTCACCGTGCCGCGGGTGTTCCTGCACTTGGCTGCTTCCATCATCCCAGGTGCTGCTACCGCCATAGTAGCTTTTGATGTTATCACGAACATAGATAGACAGACGAAAAACTCAAAACCCCCCCCCCCCCCAAGCAACACGAGGGGTAACAGTCCTAACATGACTGACACAAAACCTAATTTAAATGTTTTATTGGCAGTGTTCCCATTGTTGTGTTCCGATCCGGGTAAGGCAACCGGTAAAATAACTAATATATATGCATTCCATCTAAGTTGTCAGGGTTGGCAACGTACCTATTTACAGTCGTAGGCCCGTATGAATAAACTGATCTCAACTCTAATGCTCGTCTCGAGATGCTTTAAAAATGACAGTGTTCTATGGTTTGGCTTTTACGATGACTTATCTTGTGACGGGCCTCACAGTCAAGATGAGTTTATTAATACGGCCCTTAGGATTGAAGTCTTAAAATGAAAATGTCTATGAGTCTCAGATCTCCTTTGACGATTTATCACATTATCTGAGTGAAAACCATTTTAGTAGGTTTTAATCTATGTACAGTCGACTACAAAGAGATGTATACATTTTTACCCGACTGTGGTGAAGCCCAAACAAAAAGAGTTATGTGATGGACCTGTATGCATGTCCTTTTCTATATCCCCTCTTAACTATTCTTCTTTGCACCGCGGCGACTTCAACAGCTACTACCGCGGGGATATGGCGTTTTCACAATAAAGTGATTTAGCCAGTGTGTATTTGAAAGTGTGGATCAAACGAAGCAGGTAGATAGAGTACGTCTAGACCTATCCAATTCACCCCCCTGCGATATTTACTAATTCGGAAATATTGATCATGTTAATCTGAATTTCTGTAATTTTTCCTTCTGTCCATGTCACGAAAAATCATTAATTTCATGTTTTATTTCACAAGTTTTTCAGAGGTATACTCTACAAACGTTTTTTCCATACAAAGTGAAAAGCAAACACTGGGACACCAAGTATGGAGAAACAAACTTTATGTGACTACTTAAAAAAAACTGGAAAATATAGTTTAAACCTCTGCACCATTGCGAGTCCAATTGAAACGAGAAGTAAAATGCCAGATACACGAAATAAGTCCAAGTCCTCTATCACTGTGCCACACAAACTCATTAAAAGCACAAATCACTATCAGAAAAGAACTTTGAACACCTAAATACACAAAATTACAAAACCAAAACAAATTACACATCCGCCATCTTTAAACGTTCCACTTACTATTCAACGGTGCAACCGATTTTGATAAATTATATGTCATTAAATACGTCTTGATAGCGCGAGTGTCACTGGCTACATTTTTTTAAAAAATAAATATGTTTAATTCGGAAAATCGAGATCGTTTAAGTTATTTCTTCTAATTGAAATGCAATAAGGTCCAAAAGTAAATACATCTGTATGTAATCGACTGTACATGTTAAGTTTTTTTTGTATAGTTGCATTTTTTACAACTAAACAAACTTATTTTTCTTTCACTTGGGAATAAATCCGTGTCAGTCAAGTTAGGGCTGCGTATTCCCTCGTCTCCGCACGTTCTCACAATCAAATGACAGCTCTCGCGTACTGCGCACGTATAGTTTTTTTTTCGGCTACTTGAACAGCTACTACCGCGGGAATATGGCGTTTCCACTATGAAGTGATTTCGCCAGTGTCAAGTATATATACGTATAAATCAATATAGTAATAAAACACAATCCAATCTTCTCTAGGAAGATTGGTGGCAACGTTGTTCGGTGATAGGCCAAGACAGTTTTAACCTCTGTACCACTGCGAGTCCACTTGAAACGAGAAGTATGATGCCAGGATACACGAAATAAGTCAAAGTCTTCTATCACTGCAACACAAAGGCATTAAAAGTACAAATCACTACCAAAAAAGAACTTTGAACACCTAAATACACAAAAATACAAAACTAAAACAAATAACACATCCGCCATCTTTTGACGTTGCAAATGGCCTCGTATAGCTAGTTGCGTGATAAAATGTGGATAAAGCATCCGTCACTCTCTTACTTAAATACTGCCCTCCTAAGCCAATAAGCAGTATCCCAAATTCAAAACCCAAATCAGTTTTAATTCTATTCGGTTAGTAATAAGGTTGATATTGCTACGGGAGTTTTATCTGACATACTGCCTATTGGCTTAGGACGGCAGAATATGTGTCAAAAAGTGACGGATGTTTTATAAACGATAAGCGCTATATTGGCGTCGGGCCTCTTCCACTAAAACCTTGTTGCTTTTGAATCTTTTGATGTATCTCTTATTATCCGACTGATCCAGAAGGAGGATAATGTTTTTCGCTGGCGTGTATGTGTGAGGGTATGTCCGTTCCATTGAGACCTGTAACGTAAACAGCTCGATTGATTATAAAGAGCGAGGTGTCGTTAGATTCGTCTGGGTTGTGAGTGAGATAGGCTATAATATTTTAACAAAAGTTTTAAAAAAACCGGGCAAGAGCATGTCGGACCATGCTCAGTGTAGGGTTCCGAAGCCGTTACTACAAACAAATTTGACTTCGCGACAAACTTAACTTTGCTGTTGGAAAACTGTTATCCCATCGACATAGGTCGCGGTCGGTTTACCAACACCGCAAAACATTTAAACCGTTTGTAACTCATGAACCAACGAGGTCTACTTAAGTCGTGATAGTTTTCCTAAAAATTCATTATATGTGCTTTCATTTAAGATATTTTTCGGATTTTTAGCATTTGTAGTTTTGGCAGTAGTAGGGGGGGGGGGGGCTTAATTATTATATAAATAGATTTTTTGTTTCACAAACCCGCAATATTTTTGAAAGAACTATCCAACGAATCTATTGGGAAGACAAGAAAAAAAACATCCCCACGTTACGTGTAGGGGAGGAACAGTAAAAAAAAAAACAGATTTTATTTCACCAATGTGTTTGCGTGACTAATATGTATATTCATGCCAAATTACAGCTTTCTAGTATAAAGGCTCTCTGAGTTAGGCTGCGGACGGACGGACGGACATGGCGAAACTATATAACTACTAGCTATACTATTTTTTTAGAGCTTGCTTTCCATTGGTTATTTACTTGACAAGTTGCCAGTAATGGCGGTCCAGTTAAAACATCACAACATTCACAACACAAGCAATATGGATGGTTCATACCGTGTTGAATTTTATAGAGGCTCTGCGACGATGCCTTAGACTAGATTTACCTAGTAGAATCCATTCATGAAATGCTGAAGGAAACTAAGTTTTTTGAAGATTTTAATAGGATCCCGTATTCGGTAGCTTAGTTCGAACTTGCCATGTTTAGTTTATATCTTAGTTGTAGTTGTAGAAGACTAGAAGTAGAACTTGTAGTATACCTACTTAGTAATTGGTATAACAGAGGTCTGGTGATCGTAATATAATTTTCTGAAACACGCTTGGAAATGTACGAGTATGCGTTAATTTCACTAAGGGAAGACATGAAGTGTCCTATACCAAGAAGGAATGTAGAAAACCCAAGGAAAAATTTTTTTGGCCGCTGCTCTTTTTAAATTTGCTTACTAACATTAAACTGACAAAGGAAACATTAAATACTGCCAACCACCTACTCTGCAACCATATTTTGCGACATTAAAAATAAACGATGGTACAGTCAACCTTATAAGTAGGTGCACACTTTTGTACCTTGTCGCTGAAACGCCTTTGACAGATTAGTCCATCATTTCAAACATGACGTTAAAGTGACAGAGTACTAAAGTGTGCAGCTTCTTATAAGGCCGACCGTACTATGCAGGCTATGGTATGTGCAGTTTTAAGATTGCCATCTTTTAAGATTGCAGTCTTGAGATTGTCATAGTGAGATTCCCATCGTAAGATTGCAGTCTTGAGATTGCCATCTAAAGATTGCGGTCTTGAGGTTGCCGTCGTAAGATTTTATTGCAGTGTTGAGATTGCCATCCTAAGATTGGAGTCTTGAGATTTCCACCTTAAGGGCCGTATTAATAAACTCGTCTCAATACGTGAACTGAGAGCTTCTCACATGACATTGTCTCGATACGTAATCCTGGAGCTAAGATCGTCGCTTATTAATAAACTCATCTTGAGAAGCTCTCGGATGATATGCACACAGATTAGATAATGCATGATCTAATATTATAAACACATTCCCAACCCCAACAATGACAGTTTTGAACAAAACGGAGAAACGTTTAGACTATGCATGGTTTTAAAAAACGTGATTTTTCGTTTAGACGTGACACGGAAAATACGTAAAACATCATATATTTTTTCAAATTCATGTGAAAAAGCAAGTAATTATTTTAAAAACATTATTTTAAGCTAGTTTTCCTTTGTTATCATTCAAGCTGATCAGGTGCGTATAATGTTACGTTTTAAAATCTCTGTAATATTGAAAAAACGAAACGCACATAGCGCGAATTTCTTTGGTTCTTTCCTTCATATTTACAGTAGTTTACAGGTTAAGAGTTCTTCTTACCGAATTTGTTTTTAAAGTGAACTTCAGTGTCTTTAAGTATTAAATAAAGGTGAAGAAGTGCAGCTTCTCAAATCCAACTTGGCGGCAACCTGGCTGAGGATCTATTTTAAAAATAAATGTGTCCTACGAAGGCCGACCCCTACAGCAAGCATCGCGGGGACTGGAGCCTGGAATAGGTTCCTTCTGCATAAGATGAAAAATGAAATGCAAATCAGGCCAAGCCAAATGCTTACTTTGTACCGTTTCCAAAAGGTGTCTTATTTTACCTATAAGTAATAAATTATCCTTGAGTTATTACATACCTTAGGATATCACTACCAACATAGGAATCTATTATAAATCAAAGTCCTCAGACTGCCTCAGTGTATCGGCATAAAGATATTAGGTATGATCACCAAGATGTAATTGACAAATTCTTATTTGAATGTAGTTTAGTGGTAGTTTATAAATATGAAAGATAGTTTCGACATTGGCAGGCAATTTATAAGTTATTCTACTCTTCTTCTCTTACAAATTATTCTTTCCGTAATTTATTGTCAAGCTTTTAGTGAATGTAAATTAAAAGAACAAACTATGGAATTGTTAAAGTGTGTAAAACAGGTAGGAATAGGTAGGTAACATTATACTTTTTGTTTTTGTTATTTCCAGATGATTTTAACTATGTACAGCCAACCCCTGCCCCTGGAAAACTGGTGTTTAATTTGATTTTGATTCCTTTACTATTGTGATTTAAAGTGTGTACCAAATGGGTCTTATGGGATAGAATTCGGCGTCGCGACAGACCAAGGCGACGTTCGCGAGATGAGCTTCATGCCTTCAATCAAGACTGGTGGGAGGCTGGCCAAGATAGGGCTAAATGGAAGGAAGGGAGAGAGGCCTTTGCCCAGCAGTGGGACATTATAGGCTGCTAAATAATGAATAATTCCTTTGTTATTTTTTAATACATTTATTAAAATTCAGATGCAATTTACCTTAATGTTTTATTTTTTCATGTTTTATTAGAGTGGTTCGCACAAGTTGTGTTTTCTCAGTTTTCACTCATTGCTTTGGTTTATTTATAGACTATAACTACTGCTACTACTACTATAACTTGTGCTAACTGTTCAGTAAATTAAACTATATTTCTGTCATTGCGCACATGGATGTGACATAAATCTTAACTAACACCCAATTGTACAAACATTTGTTAGCACCTTTCTTATTATAATTCACATAATATGTTAGCACTGGAAGGAATCCTTCCAATATTTTTGTCTATGCATACATACACTTTATCCTATTAGTACACTTGTCATTTTCCAATTACAAGCAACTTATGGTAACATTTAATTTAATTAAAGAATGTGTGCCACTGGACTTCGTCGTCTCTTCTTAAAAGTTAGTGGAAGTATTTACGTCTCAGTTGGGCCTATTCAGATCAGAGTTAGTAAATTTTAAATATCTTTAAACCTAAATTTATAATGTCCTACTAGATAGAGATTGATTTTTATATATAAATTTAAGTTAACAGATATTTTAAATCAGAATCAAGTTTGATTTTATTTTAAAGTAGGTAGGTCTTCAGATATTAAAAATCAGAGAACACTGATCAAAGTTGGCTGCAGTATTCATTAAAAATATAAACATTCATAAATACAATATAAACACCAAAACACACCAACATCCAATAACATTACCACATATCCTTGTTAACTTGGTGTTTATAAAAGTAATTTATTTATAAATGTGAGAACTAAATAACATAATAAGCTTTCTGAATTCCATAGCCACTAGGAGGTTGCTAGAAGAGTTACAGAGTTCAGAGAGCTTGTTGTTATGTTATGTTATGTTATGCCTCTGAATCTTGGATCCAAATACTTTCCTTTTCCTCATTTAAATAGTGTAGGAGTACCTACACATATTTATGAATTAACTTTCAAGCATAAAAGGACCCTGCTGTCTTTTCACCTAATAAAAACTACTATTAGCATGTAGCAAGTTTATTTTATTAAAGTCTCTCAGTTATACATATTAACAGGTTTCAAAATAAACTCAATACCTACCTAATATTATTTGTAAATATCTGATTCACCATTAAACCATCCATATAATATTTATTGAAAAAACTATTAACCATCTTGTTTCATAGGTGCAAAAGATAATATATTTATTTTAATTCATCCTTATAAAATGGTACTAAATAGAAAGAAAGTAGGTAGGTAATTTTACAATAAAAATATTGCACATAGCCCCTCATAGCACACACCTGACTCTGTTAACTTGTTACTCGATGAAGCTATTCTATTACCTCCGTAAGGGCCAAGTAATAAACTGTGTTTATCCTCTTTTACAATTATCATGTAGCGCTATTATCCAACAAAAGTAGACCAAGATGTTTGTCCACTAGACATTATACAAAAAAACAATGTTTAAATTAAATATTGAACTTCTGAATTACAAAACTTATTACACCAGGGCTTTTAGAAAACTAGGTAATAAAATTACATGTCTAATATTTTTCATAATAATGATTTGCATCATGGAAGTAATCAACACACTTAACTTTACTTATAGTAGGTACCTCTTTTATGTAGAACAAGACATGACATCCTGAACAGTATCATCATAATGCAAATAACCTAACCTATCTATAGTAAGTTTGGGTACATAGTATGAATGCACAGTGGCATGAAAATAGTAATGAAACAACTATTAGCTTTACAATGAGGTACCTAGAAAAAAGAAAATAGAGTAGGTATTCTTTTGCCTGACATAATTATCTGAAGTTACTTTATTAATTTTTTTATAAGTTAGGATAATTTCGAACAGGTAAAGTACATTAAAAACTAAATCTTTGACTGATTAACATTGTAAGCATTTTATTATACCTGATGGACGTATTGTTTGGCAATTGGCAAGCGAATTGAATATAAAGTACTCTGTGATTGAACTCGTCAACTGCGTGGGGCCGGCTGTTGAGATTCGTGAACACTGACTTCTCAAAATAACCATTTTCACCGTTTTTGGCGTCTTGATTATTTCCGGCGAACCTTGCAATGTTACCCAAGTTCCACATTATTGGTCTGACGACAACCTACAAAACGACATAAAGTTATAAACACTATCTAATCACTTCAAAATGATTGAAACATTCTATGGATGGTTTGCGATTCGTTTTCACAATTAGGTATACTTTTTGCACCACATTTATGTCAGGACCCGAAATTGTATATATCTCACTGCTATTACTAGTTGATTGTGTGTAAGTATAAGTTTTTAAACAAATCACTCAGTTTTCATTTAAGTATCAAACAATAACAAAATTAAACTATGCCTGCCTCGGCCGGCCTTGTCTTGTCTTGCTTGTCTGTAAGTAATGTAATGTCAACAAAAACACTCCCCTCCTCTTGCTTTGGCAACACGTTTCACGAAGTGTTTCGTTACTTTAATTTCAATAATTAACAAAATAATTTAATAAGGTTTTAATGGTTTGGTGAACTGCAGTAAAGTAAAATATTAGGCACATTATTGTGGTTGTGATGCAAATCGGGTTTAAATTGTTGGATGGCTAGGTTAGGTTAGGGTACCTACTGATCCAAATAGCAGGTTTTTACTTTTAATATCTCTTACATATTATCTACTAGAAATGCATTGGCTTAATATTTGACAGATTTATGATCAGATGATTTTTATTTACACATAATGAACATAAAATAACTAGGTACTTAATTAATGTCAATTGTCGGTAGGTATTTACTTACCTATGAGAAATGAGTCCGTGTGGAGGTAATTCTTTCATGTCGCAGGGTTACCCTTATGTGTTGTTAAACCAACATATCGGGCTATTATTTTGTTCTCTTTCGTAATCACTATACGTAATATTAATTATCTAGCACCCACAATAATTTCACGTACCTAAACACAACACAAAGCACACAATTTTTGAAAGCAATTGTACCTATTTAGCGGCAAAATGAAACCTAACATTTAGGTATTCCTATTATTGAAAACGTTTTAGGTATAAATATTTGCCTCTGAGAATTTAAAAATAACACTTTATTGTATTTAAACCGATTTAACTGATAAAAAGAACTCATATGTTCGACTATGTTGCACATATGTTATAGTGTGTCCGCCATTTTTTCATGGTTTGAGATGGTCTCAAGTCACCTATTGACCATAATCAGGATCAGGATTAGTTCCTCATACAAATGACCGCCTCATTTGATACGAGGATTACATTTCACGTGTCGAGATAGGTTTATTAATTAAAGCTCAGTCTTGTGACGCATCTTGTGACTGGTATCTGTTTTGAGACGAGTTTATTAATACGGCCCTAAGATTGCTGTCTTGGGATTGCCATCTTAAGATTGCAGTCTTGAGATTGCCATCTTAAGATAACAGTCTTAAGGTTGCCATCGTAATGTACTTTTAATATTTCCTCACATTGCTTGAGAAAGGCAATATACAATGCTCGACCAGAACGGGGATTGAAGGACTCGTTCTATCCAGCCTATGAATTAGCCGTCTATCTCAAACTCGTCCTTTAATCGCTTACTTCACGGCCTCTGCAGTAATGTACTAATATATAAAACTAAACATAGCGTATAATACAGGGTTATTGGTAAGTCGACCTATTCCCGTTAGGAGGTGATAGGGGTGACTATTTGCGATAAGTTTGACCCCCATATACAATACGCAAAAGTGAACCATTTTTGAGTTATCGCGTTTATTAGTTTTTTTTTAAATTGGTCGGAAATTCAACTTGAAAAATTTATTACAAAAAAAGTATCAATTTAAATCTTTTTTTTTTCTTCTGATTTACAAAACCGATTAAACACTGGTTATTTATCAATATTGAAACAATAATTATCGGTCCAAATTTAAAAAAGCCAGACGGAAAACGAATTTTTTTCAATATTTTTTGCGATCGCTTTCCACTAAAATGCCGTAAAAACAAAAAAAAACGTTATGAAACTTGGCTTGCAGATTATTTTAAAAACTTAACTGTTTTCTTAGCTCTCCAAAAACGCATAACAAGTAGAAAAATATTTAAAAAAACCTGAAAAAATAATCATCACAAAGGAAGCGGGCGGAAACAAAAGTCACAAATGCAACTTCAAAAATTAAAATTAAAAAACATACCAAATTTAAATCATACATTTTTTGTTTGCTTTTGTACAAGATGAATTTGTTGTTCCTATGCAAAATTAAAAAAAAATATATCTGTACACGTTTGAGAATGCGAGGCCGAAAACTAAAAAATACATGTTTTTTTTATCAAACTCCAACATAAATTACACGAAAACAGAAAAATTTACCAATACATTTGGCGTGCAGATTACACATAAAACATTAACCTTTTTCCAGCTTTCTAACGAGCTATTAAAACTAAAATGAGTTTTGTTAAAGATTGCCGGAAAAAATTGATCACAAAGGAAGCAACAAGGAAGTCACGTCCGAACATAACTTAAAATTAACTAACTAAATCAATGAAAACTGACTGTTATACTCGTAAACACAAATAACAACATTTACTTATGTAAAAAGTTACAAAATTAAAACTAATAAACAATAAAAATTGAAATAATCCGGATTTTTATAGTTCATTTTCAAAATGTCTACTTACCTCCATTTCTTATTCTCACATAAGTTAATGTTGTTATTTGTGTTTACGAGTATAACAGTTAGTTTTGATAGATTTAGTTAGTTAATTTTAAGTTTTGTTCGGACGTGACTTCCTTGTTGCTTCCTTTGTGATCATTTTTTTCCGGCAATCTTTAACAAAACTCATTTTAGTTTTAATAGCTCGTTAGAAAGCTGGAAAAAGGTCAATGTTTTATGTGTAATCTGCACGCCAAATGTATTGGTAAATTTTTCTGTTTTCGTGTATTTTATGTTGGAGTTTGATAAAAAAACATGTATTTTTTAGTTTTCGGCCTCGCATTCTCAAACGTGTACAGTTTTTTTTTTTTAATTTTGCATAGGAACAACAAATTCATCTTGTACAAAAGCAAACAAAAAATGTATGATTTAAATTTGGTATGTTTTTTAATTTTAATTTTTGAAGTTGCATTTGTGACTTTTGTTTCCGCCCGCTTCCTTTGTGATGATTATTTTTTCAGGTTTTTTTAAATAATTTTCTACTTGTTATGCGTTTTTGGAGAGCTAAGAAAACAGTTAAGTTTTTAAAATAATCTGCAAGCCAAGTTTCATAACGTTTTTTTTTGTTTTTAAGGCATTTTAGTGGAAAGCGATCGCAAAAAATATTGAAAAAAAATCGTTTTGCGTCTGGCTTTTTTAAATTTGGACCGATAATTATTGTTTCAATATTGATAAATAACCAGTGTTTAATCGGTTTTGTAAATCAGAAGAAAAAAAAAGATTTAAATTGATACTTTTTTGTAATAAATTTTTCAAGTTGAATTTCCGACTAATTTAAAAAAAAACTAATAAACGCGATAACTCAAAAATGGTTCACTTTTGCATAATGCATATGAGGGTCAAACTTATCGCAAATAGTCACCCCTATCACCTCCTAACGGGAATAGGTCGACTTACCAATAACCCTGTATAATATCAGGAATAAAAAGCCTAAATCCTTATCTTTTATAAATAACCTACTAATAACAATAAATAAGGAGTAACTTGCAGTATTTAATACTCGCCAAAAAATGCGGTAGCTTTTGTTCTAATCAATTTTGGTAATGTTGGTCAATTAAATAGTCCACATTTTAAACTAAATTTAATGTTAAGTGCCATGGTTTCAGTTTATACTAATTTATTTAACTGTTATTCTTTATTTTTTTAAACAATTCACCGCGTCGAAATCACGTTTACAACTAGTGAGTATTCAATAAAAAAAATGACCGACTTCAAATTTTTTTTTTATCTATGTTCCCCGTTTATCCGGAGACCACAGGTCCGGTTTGCATGGGTATACGTTCTAGTTGGTCCCATTGTCAACACGTCAGGATCTGATGATGGGATCTTGGAAAATCAAGGGAACTCTTCAAATATTAAACACACCTATAGCGATTTCGATATTTTTCACTGTAACTAGTGAATTTGCTTTTGAAAAGTACATGGTGAAGTGAAACTGATGATGAAGACCACAGATGGCCATCGGAACTCCTTAACGGTACCTATTGGAAGGGTGGCGATAAGATATCTCGATTAAGATATTTGAGCGACTATAAGGGAGAATATTTAGGTTTAAATATGACGTACCGGCAAGCGCAGCGTAGGGCGACCCCCCGCGAGATGGACGGACGATTTGGTCAAGTCCGCGGGGACCCGCTGGATGCAGGCCGTTTCCAACCGGGTGAGGTGGAAATCTTTGGGAGAGGCCTATGTTCAGCAGTGGACGACCTATGGCTGAAATGATGATGATGATGATGATGATGATGATGACTATGGTATTCCCGCGGCGTTGCAAATGTTCTATAATTTCTCATTAATTGAGAAGTGGGACTACATAACAGCATAAATAGGATCACTAAAAAGTATAAAATAAAATAAATGTAAAAAAAACTATAACTTGCTTTCAAAAAAGCAAGAAATAACTTCTTATAAAACGGTAGGTAGGTCAGTCCAACTGAAGTCGGTGTCCCACAATATTTTAAAACAAAAGCCGAATACAGTTGGACTGACCTACATACCATTTTATAAGAAAATATTTCTTGCATTTTTGGAGGCGGGTTTTTTTAAAAATATTATATATAGAATCAGAAATGATGATATCCGCAGTAGAACTAAGGTTACCGACATAGCCCGAAGAATAGCTAAACTGAAGTGGCAGTGGGCGGGGCACAATGCTCGCAGGACTGATGGCCGATGGGGTCAGAAGGTTCTGGAGTGGCGTCCGCGGACCGGGAGACGAGCTGTAGGTAGGCCTCCAACAAGATGGAGTGACGACCTCGTCAGGATCGCAGGAGCGCGGTGGATGCGAAAAGCACAAGACCGGTCTGAGTGGAAAGCCTTGGGGGAGGCCTATGTCCAGCAGTGGACGTCTTTCGGCTGACATGTTGATGATGATATATTTATACATGGTGGAAATTTTATTTGTTGGTAAATAGAACGCAACATTGTGTTCCGTTGTGGGAATGGTAAATCTGGTGGAATTACTAGCATAGATTAGATTACATACATTTCATCTTAGTAGTTAGGTTTGGTAATGGATTTCCAGCTTACCATTAAGCTCGATTTACGCTCAAGGACAGTGGACAGTAGGTACAGTGTAAACCGATTGGACAGTAGAGAGTCAAGTAAATCTGAAAATCTGATTTAAAGATAAAAACGAAATTATTGCGGGTGGTAGGACCTTGTGCAGGATCCGTCCGGATCGCTACCACCATCTTATCCATTAACCTACCGCCAAACAGCAGTGTTCGCATTGTTGTGTTCCGGTTTGGGGATAAGACAGCCGGTGTAATGACTAGCATAGCATTCCATCTTAGTCTTGTGAATGCGAATGTCTGTGGGTCACAGTTTCCACTTACCATCAGGTGGCTTGTGTGCTCGTTTGCCTTCTCTATGCCATGTTAAAGTGCATAACCAAATGAGTGCCTATTTTCTTTTGCGTTATCCCCTGCCCTTTACACTGTTCTTGCCACTCTACATGACCAATGAGGCTTTAGGTTGATTTTAGAATTTGTAGTTCCATATAACTTCATATACTTAACAAGATGGTAGTTCTTGTCAGTAGTCTCTAGTGGTACACTATAATTTCCCGTAAAACTTGATCCACGTTATGACGCGGCAGGTGCGGGCATCGGCGTGTTCAGCTCGCGTGCGCTGCCGAGCGGCGTGCGCTTCGGGCCCTACCGGGGCGCGCGCCGCCCCGCCGCCGGGGACTCCGACTACGGCTGGCAGGTGGATACCTCAATTATATTAATGTAACATACCTTAATGCAAGTTAAGTTCACCGTCGTTATGTTGCCTTTAATTATTATTAATCTTGAATTGTAAGGGAGTAACCATTAGCAAGCACACGGGGCGCTTGCCTTAGTTGCTGCGAATTCAATTTTATATGAAGTTGTTCGTGACGTAAACTCATACCATTGGGGGGGAAAATGCCGTAGTCGCCACGCTTGGCAGGCGGGTCGGCGACCGCAGTTATACCATGTAGTCCGCTCGGGGTTTCTCTGCGTGATAGAATCAGAAGTGATGATATCCGCAGTAGAACTAAGGTTACCGACATAGCCCGAAGAATAGCTAAACTGAAGTGGCAGTGGGCGGGGCACATTGCTCGCAGGACTGATGGCCGATGGGGTCAGAAGGTTCTGGAGTGGCGTCCGCGGACCGGGAGACCTCCAACAAGATGGAGTGACGACCTCATCAGGATCGCGGGACAGCGGTGGATGCGAAAAGCACAAGACCGGTCTGAGTGGAAAGCCTTGGGGGAGGCCTATGTCCAGCAGTGGACGTCCTTCGGCTGACATGATGATGATGATGTTCGTGACGAAACATAGCAAGCGTCCGATCCGCCGAATTTAGCGTGTAATACGCAGCGCCGGCGCCGCCAGGAACGCGCGCCTCGGGCGCTTGCTATGGTTGGTTCCTTGCATTCTGCTGACTCCTTGGGATGCTATTGCCGATAATAGTACATTATTGTCTAGGCATGGAAGTACGCAATTGCGAGTTCGTTTAAAAATACGAAGCCTGCAATTGCCGTTACTGCCAAGGCAAAATAGTTATTTTCTCGAAAATCGCAAGAAAACGATGTGTTGGAGTAAAATGTTAATCGCTTCAACTCATTTTTTGAATTGCATACAAACAGAAACTTCACGTGAAAAAACCATCAAATGAATCATCAAAACAAAACCCCAAGCTACTCCAGACATATAAAAAAAATATGTTTCGAATAAAATATGGATGTATAACACTCGTGCCCTCATTTTATTATGGCCCTTGTCACTTTAAAAAAAGTCAAAAACTGGATAGTAATGAATGTAATGATATTTGTATGCAACATTTTTTTGAACACAATGTTTTTATTTAGATGACAACTGTCAGTAAACTAATTACTTCGCATCTCAATATGTAGATTGTAATGTCAACTTTTCCGGACATTTTTTAGAAAAGTTATTACCAGATCACCTATTCGGAAAGGGGACTTTTCTTCCCTACTAGGAGAGATCAAACTGGCACTTTTCTGTTCAAGGACATTTTGTTGCAAACTAAACTAGATTTTTTTTTATTTTCACATATTCGATTCGCGAATGATGATGATGGTGATCTTTTTTCCTCATAGGTGAGAAGCAGTATGTGTCATACGGTAGCAAAATTATTTCCACCTTGGCGTGAACACTTGAATCCCTCACTATGCTCAGGATTCTATTTTAGAATCCTTCGCTTCCCTCAGGATTCCATGTACGCCTTCGCCGTAAATATGTCATTTTGCTCCCTTGTGACACAAATAACTATTAAATATCCAGCCTGGAATTTCAAATCGCTAACTCAAAATCCCGGGCTGGGCACAGCGCACATGACCCTGACCGACGGCAAGAGAAAAGGAAACGGTTATGATCAGGGCGGCCCTCATATGATCATAATGGTTACCTTGCCGTATTTGCGTTAATGGTACTAGATTATACAATTATTACTTTATATCTATGCATTATTATAATATATAATATTGCATCCTACAGATTTTCGACAAGAACCACAAGCCGTCGCATATTGTAGACGCGGCCGATGACAACCGCTCCAACTGGATGCGCTACGTGAACTGCTCGCGGCACTGCGCCGAGCAGAACCTCGTCGCCTACCAGTACCAAGGACAGCTGTATTACAGGCGAGTATTAACACCAACGACTATACTTCGGAAACTATTGGACTACATTTTGACATATATATGTATCACTATAGTCCATTCCATCTGACTTGTCTTATTCAGTAACTTTTATAGCTTCAAAATGCTCCTTTTAAACAATCCATGATAGAACATCGCGAGGGAGCCATTTGCAACGTCAAAAGATGGCGGATGTGTGATTTGTACTTTTAATGCCTTTGTGTTGCACAGTGATAGAAGACTTGGACTTATTTCGTGTATCCTGGCATCTTACTTCTCGTTTCAAGTGGACTCGCAGTGGTACAGAGGTTAAAAC
Source organism: Acleris sparsana (assembly GCA_923062465.1). NCBI lineage: Eukaryota > Metazoa > Arthropoda > Insecta > Lepidoptera > Tortricidae > Acleris > Acleris sparsana. The sequence continues at coordinate 9,112,839 of OV281312.1, read as the reverse complement.
TATCTTGGCCTCTGTCCTACATATCACTGTACAACGTTGCCACCAATCTTCCTAGAGAAGATTGGATTGTGTTTTATTGCTATATTGATTTATACTTATATATACTTGAAACTGGCGAAATCACTTCATAGTGGAAACGCCATATTCCCGCGGTAGTAGCTGTTCAAGTCGCCGCGGTGCAAAGAAAAATAAAAAAAACATCGGGAAAATTATGTACAATAGGTATGAGGTCTCTAGTTGCTTTATTTACCAGAAATGGGCCCGTTTAGCCAAAGTGTTTCCTTCATCAAGTGTTAAGAGCTATGCTCTTGGCCGGACGTCCGGTGGAGTAATTTCCAAATCTCTATTCTCTGCCAGTTTTATGACCTCCAGATAGACAACGTTAGGAGAATCTCACACAAATTGTCGTAGTCCCAAACTAAAGCTCTGGGCTTGTACTACGAGCACTTGACAACGATAAACTTACATTTATAGAGAAATACCCTCCCATAAGGCGTTATCACTTCAAAAGTTCAAAATAGCGTCTGCGGGTGGTAGGACCTTGTGCGGGGTCCGTCCGGATCGCTACCACCATCTTATCCATTAACCTACCGCCAAACAGCAGTGTTCGCATTGTTGTGTTCCGGTTTGGGGATAAGACAGCCTGTGTAATGACTAGCATAGAGGCATTCCATCTTAGTCCTCAGGGTTGGCAGCGCATTTGCAGTCTTGTGAATGCGAATGTCTATGGGTCACAGTTTCCACTTACCATCAGGTGGCCTGTGTGCTCGTCAGCCTTCCCTATGCCATAAAAAAAAATGGCGTCCACTTCTTCAATTCAGATTACGGGTCCGTATTTGTAGTCCCTAGTCCGATATCGATTTTCAGGGCAATCGGACCAGTAACAAAAAAGTTCAAAATAGCGTCCACTTTTAACAATTCTGATTATGGAACCGTATTTTTAGTCATCATCATGTCAGCCGAAAGGCGTCCACTGCTGGACATAGGCCTCCCCCAAGGCTCTCCACTCAGACCGGTCTTGTGCTTTTCGCATCCACCGCGGTCCCGCGATCCTGACGAGGTCGTCACTCCATCTTGTTGGAGGCCTACCTACAGCTCGTCTCCCGGTCCCCGGACGCCACTCCAGAACCGTCTGACCCCATCGGCCATCAGTCCTGCGAGAAATGCGCCCCGCCCACTGCCACTTCAGCTAGCTAAAGAAGCGGCTTACCCTCCCATAAGAAGATATCACTTAAAAAAGTTCAAAATTACGCGTCCGTAGTGTTTGTGCTGCAGCAGTAAAGTGCTTGAAATACGCCTTACGTAACTAACAAACGAACCTGAGGCCCTAATTTGAAAATCATAGTTCGAACTTACGTTAGCTCCAACCCTGTCTCTCGTTATTCGAGACAAGATCGAGAGAAAGGGATTGGAGCAAGCGTAACGTCGAACTAGGCCTTGCGCACGTTAGTTTAGATTCTATTGGTTAATACTGGCACAGCTCCGCTCCACTCCGCTCATCTCCGCCTCAGTGGAGCCGCAGCCTGCGTCGTCCTTCTATAGTTTTTATTGTCTTTACATATACAACTCAGTGGTGGTAATTTACTAGGTACACTTGCCGTCCCGCGGGCAAGTCTAAATGAAGCAATTTTCCTATTATTCCCACTAAATTTTTTTCCTCCGGGGTTAGTCGGATTGTCAATATTATTTTTTCTAAACCAGTATAGCTAACGTATTACGGGCTAAATTTTTGGCGAACGAAAATCCGAATAGGTGAGGAGCTTCGTTCACAAGGTATGTTTGTTTCGGCAGGACGGTGAAGGTCATCCCTCGCTTCTCGGAGCTGCTCGTGTTCTACGGCAGCGAATTCGCGCGCGCGCTCGGGGTCGATCTGCGCGCCTACCGGGCGCCCTGCGGCTGCCCTTACTGTAAGATGTATTCAAATTATGGCGGTCATACCTACATATCATCATCATCCCTCCATCCCTCTCCCTCTCGGACCTCCGCAAGGTGTAGTCGTGCCTAAGTCTCCGCGCTGAATTGTTTTTGATTAATTAAATCAACTTTTAACTACATTTAATTCACGAGAGAAAATAGGAGTGCAGAAGCCCAACGGAGCAGCAATCTGTACGCCGAGTTCACCTATCAACACTGCTCGAGCTCCTGGTACCTTGGTACGTCTCGCCTATGCTACGGACCGCGGGTGAGTGCTACGCTGCTACGACGTCACGCTCACGCACCCCATCTGCTACGCCGCGTCGCTGAGGGCTACGACCTGCTATACACTTATGTGATTCTGGTACTCCCCGCAGCTATAAGGTGTGAGTGAGTGAATACGTCGTCATTTTATATATGACCTCTGTTACGCAAATTTTTGCTGCTGCTTGTTGTACTGAAAGCTCCGTTGCGTTTCTGGAGTCCTGGTACCTTTCGGCGCTGCATTAAGTGAGCGGATATGATGGCATCAGTACTGGATGATAGTATGACGTGCGGCGCTTGCCGTTTAGACTTGTTGGTGGGCGCAGAATATCTGCAATGCATGGTGGCGACATGCGGGAAGTTATACCATTATGCATGCAACAACAAGTCTCTTTCAGAGGCCGAAAAAGCTATATGGGCTTGTCCCGAATGTACCTGTGCTGCCAAAAAAGAAGGACGGAATTGTGAGACCCCGGTGGGTACCCCCCTTACTATAAAAAATGTAGCACTCAGGAAACCTTCTTCCGCTGTCCCTCCAGCCACACCGCAGCCTGCCCCTCGACGATCTCCTCGACGATCGCCAGAGTCTGGTGTGTCTATGTCGGTGCCTACAGCCTTGGAAATCATGCTACTTCGAGATCAAATAACCTGCTTGTCCGAACAGATGGCTGATGCAGTTTCTACCATGGGGCAGTGCCAGTCGGCCCTTACTACATGCACGAGTAGGGTCGAGATGATCTGCGCCAAACTTGAGGAGTTAGAACAGTCCTTGGAGTCCCGTTGTGCCTCGCCCCCTGTACTAGCCCCCTCATTGGTGCTACCAAGGCCGGGTAACATTGGTGTCGAGATTGGGAACACTGAAGGAACGCGTGGCTTGGAAAAGAAATGTGACAAAAAGAGCAGAAAAGTCGTAGGTCCAATTGCAACAGCGAGTACCTTGCCCAGCGTTACTTTAGTGGAGACACTTAATGAAGTCCAGCCCGCAAGTTCGCCTTCCAATAATTATAGCGCTGCATGCTCCCAGCGGACTGGTCCTCCCGGCGACAAAATGTCAACAGATGATAATGAAGATTCTACGAGTAAAGGATGGAAGGCAGCACCAACAAAAAAGAAGCAGAGACGCCTAACATCAATACGTTGTACTGGAGGCCCAAATGTCTCTACTCTCAGGGCGGTTGAAGTACGGAAACATATCCACCTGTGGAATATGATGTCTTGTGCTGAAGAGGTCCAGAAATACTTAGAGGAACTCTGTGAGCAGGGAACGTGTACCGTGGAGGAGCTGAAGTCCAGAGGCGAATACAAGTCGTATAAACTTGGTGTTCCTGTCCCTTTTTATGAAAAATGCTTGTCTGCGGATGTGTGGCCTGACAATGCTAGGGTTAAAATGTGGTTTTTTCGAAAGCAAACAATGCAAACCAAAAAATCTTTATGAACCAAGTAATAACTATAATGACTCCTTTATCAGCATTGCATATCAAAATGTCAGAGGTCTCAACACCAAGTTGAAGTATTTTAGACACTGTATTCTCGCTCACGAAAGTGACATTGTTGTCGCCGCTGAATCATGGTTGTCGTTATCAGTCGAAGACTCTGAACTAGTAGGAGGTGCTTGGAGTGTCCTACGCCGTGATCGTGCCACTGGCCGACAGGGAGGCGGTGTACTGGTGGCTGCCAGGCCAGGCATTAATCTACGACGTCGACGTGAATTTGAAACTGCCGACGGTGAGGATCTGTGGACATCGTTCGTGGTAGATGATACCATATTTTATTTGTGTGCTATATATATTCCACCCAACTCCTCCGAGAGTGTGTATATGCGATTTTTTCAAAAGATAGAATCATTTATTGACTCTATCGGTATTGTCATTATTGTCGGGGACTTAAACCTGAATCCTAAGTATACTTCTTCTGGCATATTAAGTTACTATTGTTATTTTACTACAGTGTGCGAATTGATAGAGATGAATGAGGTATTAAATGCGCATGGAGGAGTGTTAGATGTGGTGTTGGTGCGAGCGCGCGCTCGTGGTGTCTTGGTCAGTGAGTTTACGGAGGGTAGTCTAGTTCCGCATCCCGACGCTTATCACCCTCCCCTGGTAATCTCCATTCCGCTCACTAAAGCCAGAAGTTACTGCAGGAAAATAGAAGCTAGTAATGTAGATACAACGCGTGACTGGAATTTTCCTAAGGGTGATTACCTACTTCTTTACCAACTGATCGCTGACGCGGCCTGGAAGGATGTTTTTGAAGCCCGTAATATCAATGTCGCCGTAGATCACTTTTATGAGATAATTTATGGTATTTTCGACGTGTGCATACCTGGGAAGAGAAGGTCTTGTAAGCCCTGCAGATCTTATCCGGTCTGGTTTACGGCAGATCTCATCAAGGATGTTAAACGTAAGGCTTTTCTGCATCGTGAGTGGAAACGCTCTGGTAATAGGGGTGTATATACAATTTTTTCTAAGCTTAGAGCTGATATTAAACTGAAAACATCTAGAGCTTACGATGATTATATTAACTGTATTCAGACCGAAATTACAAGTAATCCTCGAGCTTTTTGGCAACATATAGGTAATTTAAAATCCAAAGGCGGTTTTGAGAATCAGGTGTCGTATAATGGAGAGCTTCATGAAGGCATAGAGGCTGCTCAGGCTTTTGCGAACTTTTTCTCAAGCGTCTTCCTCACCCGCGTACCTCTACTTGACCATACAGGGATTATGAAGGATGACAGGTCAGTTAATGCGAACCATGTTCATATCGACACGATTTCCCCTCAGGATGTAGAAACTGGCATAGCTCGTCTTAAGCCCCAAAGTTCGTTGGGTCCTGATGGTATCCCGGCGTATATCTTGAAGGGCTGTAAGGATTGGCTAGTACTGCCATTGTCCCATATTTTCAACCTAGCTCTAAGTACTGGGGAGTATCCTGATCAGTGGAAGGTCACACGGGTGCGCCCTATTCCCAAGTCTAGTGATAGAGCAAGTGTTGAAAATTATCGTCCCATAGCCATTCTCTCTTCAATTGCCAAGTTGTTTGAATCAATCGTCTACAAACTTCTAGCCTATCAAATAAAACCAAATCTTTGTGACTCACAACATGGTTTTAGGCCGAAGCGTTCAGTCGAAACCAATCTTTTAACCCTGGTTGACTCCATTTCTAAGCATTTGGACCAAGGAATACAGGTTGACGTGTTGTACTTTGACTTTAAAAAAGCCTTTGATCGCGTGGATAATGACATACTCTTAAGCAAGTTATGTAACATAGGTTTCTCGCCCAAACTACTCCGGTTCTTTGCCAGTTATCTACGCGACAGGCAGCAGTACGTTCAACACGGATGCTTTGTTTCCAATTCCTACCAGACTCGTTCAGGAGTCAGCCAGGGTTCGATTCTAGGCCCATTTCTATTCGGAATTATGATAGACGACTTGGCTTCTATCCCTAGATATGCCGGGTGCCTGCTCTACGCTGACGACCTGAAGCTCATATATGGCGTGCAACAATTCTCCGATTGTGAATCTCTTCAAGAGGACATTAACCGGGTCTATCAATGGAGCATTGACAACAAACTTCTTTTCAATACCTCAAAATGTTCTGTGATGTCTTTTAGCCGTGCTCATGGTCTCTTATCTGCAAAATACCTACTAGGAACGGAACCCATTACACGCGTCGATACTATGAGAGATTTAGGAGTCATTTTCGATACACACCTTAACTTTCATGTTCATATGAAAACTCTGGCTTCCGACTGCTACCGGCGGTTGGGGTTTGTCATACGCAATTCCCGTGAGTTTTACAATGTCAATGCCATTAAACTTGTTTATACTGCTCTAGTCAGGAGCAAACTTGAGGCGGCGTCTATAGTATGGAACCCTCATGAGGTCACTTACGTCTTGCTTCTGGAGAAAATCCAAAAGGCATTTTTGCGTTTCTTATACAAGAAAACATACGGGTACTATCCTTATCTTTACCCAACGAAGTTTCTGCTCGGCACCTTGGGATTTAATTCTCTGGTGGCGAGGCGTAATTATGGGCTCTTGACCGGTGTGTGTCGAATATTGCGTGGAGATTCGGACTGCCCGGAACTGGTGGCGCAACTGGTACGCCTACTCGTACCCTCACTGTCTCAATCCAAGTTTAATCTTCGGCCACGCCACCGCGATCTGCTCGCAGTTCCGAAGGCGCGCACTGTGTCGTACAGGAATTCACCACTTGTTCGCGCTTTACAATATCTGAATGCGCTTCTCGACTCAGCACCTGACTGCGATGTCTTTGCAGGTAGCTGGAGGATTATATGTGGTGAATGTACAAGGTTCTGTGAGGCGATGGATGACCGACCGTCTTCAGTTTAATTTAATTGTTTGTAAATTTTAATATTGTTATCTGCTGTGCTATGTGTTCTTACTTATTGTTAGTGTTTGTATTTTTGTTGCAATGTATGAATTTCACAGTGCCTTGGTGTTTAACTGTAATGCTGTGTAATTTGTTTTCCAAATAAATAAAAATAAAATAAATCATCATCATCATGTCAGCCGAAAGACGTCCACTGCTGGACATAGGCCTCCCCCAAGGCTTTCCACTCAGACCGGTCTTGTGCTTTTCGCATCCACCGCGGTCCCGCGATCCTGACATATAATTTTAGGGAATTTGCACGGATTTTTTAAATCGTATTTCTCAACAAAATACCTACCAATGAATCATTTGTATTACGTTAAGAGACAAATCTGTAATTTTTGCATACCAAATACGGTTAAACATGTAAACCTACCAATTCAAAACTGTACTGTTAACACCTCACTTGTAATGTTTATTGCAAATAAAATATTCTTATTCTTCTTAAAATATTAAAATACCGTAAACGAGATCGCGAACAGTGAAATTAAAGTTAAAATCGGTCAAGATATTCGAACAATACAAGCATTTAAAGCTGCTAAATAATAAAAAGAAAGAGAAATCCGATATGCATTATGTTATGACGTCATGTAACACGTCGGCCATATAAACTCCATGTTAAATTCTGTTATTTAGGTTTTTTTTATAGCTATTCAACTTTCAACTGTTTGTTAGAGCTGTGAAAAATGTCATGAATATTCCGTATGAACTCGTCCCCTGATTTTAATTTACACTGATATCATAAATTATAAATAGAAAAGATACTCATTAATACTAGAAACTATCCTTGACTCGGGAACAAATATTCGCGCTTATCACACAAGTATCTGCCCTTACCAAGATTTGGACCCAAGACCGCTAGCTTCGTAAGCAGAGTACCAACTTGGCTAACGCGTCGTCAAAGCCGTGATAGGCTTGATTTGTTGTTAGTTTAAAATTCACTTTACACTATAAAAGTATCAAATATATAACTATTAATTTCATTTCATTCTAGGTCAAGCTACCGAACAACAAACATCACCAACGAAAGAAAACAAACGACAAACCAAAGATGAAGAAAAAACGAAAGAAGAGAAAACTCTCAAAGTAAGTCCTGCTGAAAAGGTTCAGGATACTTCCACGCCGGCGCAAGTAACATTACAGAATAGTGACGCACTACCTGCCCCTAAGAAAACTAAAAAAGGTACTAAAAAAAGCCCAGTCGAAAAAGTGAAAAACACTTTAATACACTCACAAAATAATTTACAATGTAATAAAAGTGCCTTTAGTGCTAATTTACCAAAGAAAGAGGTAACTATTCCCAGTTTCAAATCAAAAAAAAGTGCAGTGAAATCGTCTAAGTCTGAAAAGAGTGAAAAGGCTGTAAAGAACTTTGAAGTCAATTTACAAAAAGACACCGTCTCTAGTTACAATACCAACACAAAAGAAGTTACTAACAAAGCCGATATAAACGTTCCTCCAACTAACTACAAATGCGAGAAATGTCATAAAAAAATCGATGTTAAATCTGATTTAGAGAAACACTGGCACACTCATGCAATAATAGAAAGTAACAAAACGGTTAGCAAAGATTTTGTCTGCAAAAACTGTAGAAACACTTTTAACACAAGGTTGCTTCTAATAGAGCATAGGACAAGCCAACATGGTATTAAATACTTTGCTTGTACTGAATGCGACTATAAGACAGTTCATAGAAGTAATTTAATCATACATCAGAGGACACATACAGGTGAAAAACCATTTAAATGTGACCACTGCAGTTACAGCTGTAACCATAAATCTAGTTTGCTAACACACCAGAGAACACACACCGGTGAAAAACCATATAAATGTGACCACTGCAGTTACAGCTGTAACCAAAAATGTCATTTACTAACAGACCTGAGAACACACACCGGTGAAAAACCATTTAAAAGTGACCACTGCAGTTACAGCTATAACCATAAATCTAGTTTGCTAACACACCAGAGAACACACACCGGTGAAAAACCATATAAATGTGACCACTGCAGTTACAGCTGTTACGATAAATATAATTTTCTAAGACACCAGAGAACACACACCGGTGAAAAACCATTTAAATGTGACCACTGCAGTTACAGCTGTAACCAAAAATGTCATTTACTAACACACCTGAGAACACACACCGGTGAAAAACCATTTAAATGTGACCACTGCAGTTACAGCTGTAACCGAAAATCTAGTTTGCGTACACACCAGAGAACACACACCGGTGAAAAACCATTTAAATGTGACAACTGCAGTTACAGCAGCTACCATAAATCTAGTTTGCTAAGACACCAGAGAACACACACCAGTGAAACACCATATAAATGTGACCACTGCAGTTACAGCTGTAACTATAAATCTAATTTGCTAACACACCTGAGAACACACACCGGTGAAAAACCATTTAAATGTGACCACTGCAGTTACAGCTGTAATCATAAATCTAGTTTGCTAATACACCAGAGAACACACACCGGTGAAAAACTATATAAATGTGACCACTGCAGTTACAGCTGTAACCAAAAATCTAATTTGCTAAGACACCTGAGAACACACACCGGTGAAAAACCATTTAAATGTGACCACTGCAGTTACAGCTGTAACCATAAATCTAGTTTGCTAACACACCTGAGAACACACACCGGTGAAAAACCATTTAAATGTGACCACTGCAGTTACAGCTGTAACCAAAAATCTAGTTTGCTATCACACCAGAGAACACACACCGGTGAAAAACCATTTCAGTGCGATGTCTGTGACTACAGGACTAGTTCAACAAGTCTTATAAAGAAACACTTGATGAGGATCCACTCGGGCCAGAAGCCTTTTAGCTGCGAAGTTTGTAGTTACAAGTGTGCTGTTAAAACTGATTTAAACCAACATCTAAAGAAGCACAAGTGACTATACCTGACTGCGATGAAGCCCAAAATCGGTAATGTGTTTGCCCTGTATGTGCGTTAATTGATACGTCATTCGTTACATTCGTCTTGATGTAGCGGATACATACGACGAAATTATCCTAAAATTCAGTCGGGTTTTTAAGACTTGCTTATTGTAAGTAACTTTTTTTTTATGGCATAGAGATGGCGAACGAGCATACAGGCCACCTGATGGTAAGTGGAGACTGTGACCCATAGACATTCGCATTCCAAAGCGTGCAAGCCTAAGACTGCAAATGCGTTGCCAACCCTGAGGACTAAGATGGAATGTCTCTATGCTAGTCATTACACGGGCTGTCTTATCCCCAAACCGGAACACAACAGTGCGAACACTGCTGTTTGGTGGTAGGTTAATGGATAAGGTGGTGGAAGCGATCCAGACGGACCCTGCAAAAGGTTTTACCACCCGCAAAACGTATATAGTCCTGATTTATACTACATTACCTTTTACATTTGATTCTTTATACAATAATAGCGACCCGCCCTCGCTTCGCTTCGGTTTATGTGAGTTTTCTGTAACACCCTTACAATATCCAGAACTTATTATACATAAAAACCTTCCTCTTGAATCACTCTATCTACTAAATAAACCGCATCAAAATACGTTGCGTAGTTTTAAAGATTTAAGCATACAAAGGGACATAGGGACAGGGAAAGCGACTTTACATACATACACATACATAAAATCACGCCTGTTTCCCAGAGGGGTAGGCATAGACGACTTCTTTCCACCTGCTACGATCCTGACAAATGTCTTTCGCTTCTTCCACATTCATACATCGAGTCATGCACGCACGCCGGTTTCGGGTACTTAAGATTCGGCCCTTTTCCACTATTTCGACTTTGCGACTTTGTTTTATACTATTCGGCATCTATAAAAATAGTCCGACAATTTATGTAATTCTTATAAACTTTTCAATTCGTTAACGATTTGTATATTTAATTTGGTCAGTGGTTTTGACAAAAAAAAAACAGCTCGGCCACTGCGATGGACTGTCAAAAACACTAATATCTATACGTTCTGTACATGCACATTACTGTTAGTAGTATCAGAGGCGGGTAGATCATTTTGGTGACTTGGGAACGATATATGACTTCAGCTGTACCTAAAATGTTTCTTACGTTGACCCTACGAATGCACGGAGCAACTTTTACTCAACAGTTAATACTTATTAAAAACTGGTGAAGTTAGAGTCGGAACTCGCGCACCGAGGATTTTTGGCTTATTTTTCCTAAGGATTTGGTTTGTGTACTGGCTCTTATACCGTTTATCACCATGTTACAGTCTGTGCGCGTAAAAGGTGCTTCAGTTTTCTACCTCTCTCTTAGGCGAGTGAGAGACACAAGTACACACCCGATGCGACACGATCTTTGCCGGTGTGATGCGTTGTCGCCGCTGCGTTGTGCTACATATAAATAAGAACGAGATGCCACACGATGCGTGGAAACACTTGCGTGACTGTTGAAATCACAGCGTCGGAACGACGCAACGCACCGCAATCCCTCGTGCCGCAGTGGCCGTTTACAACTAATACTTTTCTTGTCAATTGCGACCCGTTACCTAACTTAAAGGAAATACTTAGTAGGGGTTACTAATGTCTTACACAAAATTTATTCGCACATTTTCGTTTCGCATAGCAACCATTGGCACAATCATCATTTCGAACAATTGCTTTTTGCCTAAATTTCTTGGCACACTATCATTTCGCACAATTTTCTTTGGCAGAATAATACATTGGCATAATGTTGATTAGAACAATACTCCTATGGCCGAATAATCGTATCGCCGAAATTGTTATGGCATAATAATCATTTCCCCGTAACCCATCATTTTTCTGACGCAGACGCAGTTTCAACCTAACCTAACCTAATTTTCTGGCAGCGATTCGGTTATGTGCGGGACGCAGTTTCAACCTAACCTAACCTAGTTTTCTGGCAGCGATTCGGTTCTGTGGGGATGTAGTTTTAACCTAACACCATATTGTGCTACAGTAAATTCTGCGATATAAAATTCGGCGGAATACATATTGTGCTACAGAAAATTCAGCGGTATAAAAGTCGACGATAGTAGTAGTATGCTATTCAAATTTGTGCAAAATGAATATTATGCGACATAATAATTGTGGTAAATATATAATTATGCGATAGTAGGATACTATCATTCGGCTGAAAGTAATTGTGCGAAAACGGTTATGCGAAGTGTATTTCGGACAACAGAGATTGTGCAAGATAAGGGGTACCCACTTAGTAGGTAACGTTCTGGACTTCTGACACTCACCATAATTATAATCTTAAATAGCCTAGTATTCCTGAGAGCAAGGGTCACTTCCTGATTCCTAGACTTAGGTAACTCTTGCCAGCCCGGATTAAATTCATCTTAGTCCGCCTCTACTCTCACAGCCGCTACTTGGGACACAGCGAGTCGGTTGAGATCTAAGTCCGGGTCCGGATGCAATCGACAGACATTTCCAATCCAGGCAGACCCTTTTTAGTTTTTCGGTCTTCCTTCTCACATCGGCAGGCCTATTGATTACTTACCCGCGTTCGCATTAGACTTTAAAGTGGGACAATTGTTTTTATTTTGGAAACAGACTCCTTCGGACTGTCAAAAATGTAAAACCGCCTAGTATTGGAGTAGCTGGAGCACATGGACTGTGTTTCTAATGCGGTCGGGCCTCCGAACACCTAGCTTGGCTCGCTGGCCATATTGGTCTTTCAAGAACTCTCTTGTCTTCTCAGAGACTAGGTTTGGGTGCCGTGTTAGCATAACAGACTACTGCAGATCTACCTAATTCATTTTTCTCATAGCCGCATGGTGACCTGAAGGTAGCATATAATTTATACCTCAATAACGGTAATACGAGTGAAATATAATACGTACAACTATTAAATTTACCATACCTTAAAAATGTATTTATATCAAAATGAGGTTTCTTTTTTCAGTTGAAATGCTTATACAGTTACAATAACTAAATAAAAAAGCAAGCTTTAAAACCCGACTGCATTTTTTTAATACTGTCGTCGATATAACTATGATAATAATATATGATGAAACGAACTTCACAAGCGAAGTTCGATCAATATTATATGAGTCGTTTCATTCGAAGATATAAGTATATATAACCAGGTAGTCCCTTAAACCTACAGGCAACATCGCACGCTTTTTAAAGAATCGATAATAAAGTCGATAATTTGAATCGATATAACCAATCCCTCATCCCTGTGTAACGCCCTATCCATCGTCATTTTATTCAGAGGTCGCAAACCTTTGGAATTTTGGGTGTGCAGGGTGGGAGGGTTCTTATATCTTCGAATGAAACGACTCATATAATATTGATCGAACTTCGCTTGTGAAGTTCGTTTGATCATATATTATATTTCGTCGTTTCATTCTTCAGATATAAGTATATATAACCAGGTAGATATTTAGAGACAAAGGTTTGCGTATAGCAATGTGTCAGATAGAGTAGGTATGCCAACGAAAATAAACACATTGTGATTGCGTATTCATTTATTTGTGTTGTAATTTATATTACTTATAGTTACTACTTGTGCACGTTATCATAATCAATGTAATGAATGTTTACAAAATTAAAACAAGACTTCGTAACTTAAACAAAATAATCGGACTTAATCCTGATTGTTCGACTGTAAGCAGATTGCTCGAGCAAAAAGACCTTCCTCTACCAGCGGCCGGTTATAGAACTTCGCGAAAGTTTCCGAGTTTTTTGTCCAGCCCGCCGCTTTCCTGATAGCATCGACGCTCACGCCCGCGGCGGCCGCGGCAGACGTGGCCGCGTGGCGGGTGCTGTGCGCGCTGAATGTGCTCACGTCGATGCCGCTATCCGCCAGCACTTGCTTTATCCACCTGCTTATAGACTGTGCTGTAGCGCTCCTGTGAGGACGCTTCACAGTAATTAAGAGGCTTTCAACGTTCTCTGGTCGCTTATCTCTCGTTATTAAGAGATAGTCCCTCAGAACGGTAGCAGGGCAAATGTTGGAACATTCTTTGAAGAAAGGGAGAAACAACAAAGGTTGGTCTCGGCCTGGAGAGGAGGTCTTTATTATATTAGTAATTTTGATTTTAAAGCCGTTACTACAAATGTCAATATTTTCCGTTTTTATAAGCGAAAAAGTTTGGACTCGATGGGCAGTAGGTACATAAGGCCAAAAGAACTACTAATTTTTTGGTAAGTTGCTCTAATGTTAGACTTAAATTCGGATACCAATTAGATATATAATTTAGGACATTTTGCGGATCCCAAGTTTGAGCGTATTTAGGTAAACTTGGTCTCAATTTAAACGCTCCTTTGAAAAGGCGTTTTATCGAATCGTCTGAACCTATATTGTCACCTAACAGAATTGAGAGCGCTGAGCGATGGCTGTTCAACGAACCATAAGAAGCCCCGTTTTTAAATAGCTCTGTGAGAAAATTCAAAATCCACGGAATTGATTGCTCGTAAAATTGTAAATCATTATTTATGCAAAACTGCCACCACAGTTTTAACGTAATGTTGTATTGCTGTAAGGTATTTTCAGCTAAAGACGCTAGCATAAGGTCTAACGCTGCCGGCGGGACTCCGCGCCGGGAAAACGCTTGCCGGAGAGCACTGCGGCAGCCAGGGTAAGCTTGCGGTGCAGTGGGTGACGGCTCCTGAAATGGGAGCGTACAAGATGCTCTTTAGGACTCAGAATTACTGTTTGAGATACTATCAGACTTTGTAATAGGGGATACCAAGCTTGTGAAGGCCACACTGGAAAAACAAGTATTCCTACCGCTTTGTCTTGAATAATTTTACGAATTGATTTCAGTATTAAAGAGAAAGGGGGAAATGCATAAAACAATTTATCATTCCAATCTAGTGTAAACGCGTCAATACACATCGCGTCAGGATCTTTACGCCATGATATGTATAGCTCGCATTTGGCATTAGCGCGAGAAGCGAATAGGTCGATTTCTGGATTGCCTAAGGCTGATGTAACTTTTTGAAATGCCTGATCTGAAAGTTCCCATTCTGTGTCAGGATTTACTCTTCTTGACTCCTCGTCAGCCTCTTTGTTGTCTTTTGTGTTAATGTACGACGCGAAAAGCCAAATATTTCGTTTCTCGCACCACTGCCATATTTGTCTTGATAAATCATTCAAATGCGGAAATTGAATGCCCCCCATTCTATTTATGTAACTGATTGCTGTTGTGTTATCAATTCGGAGCAAGATGGAACAACACAACCGGTCAGCGGCAAAGTATTTAAGAGCTAAAAACACCGCAAGTAATTCTAACTGGTTTATGTGAAACGAAGTCTCACTTTGTTTCCAAGCTCCATGAGCGCGAGTGTTATTACTGAATGCCCCCCAGCCTGTAAGTGACGCGTCCGAAAAAATTTCAAAATCAAATTTGGGTGTTAACAATGAATTTGACGCGTGTTCTATATTTTCTTTCCACCAATTAAGATCGTTTAAAATTACTCCTAACGGATTAAATTTCACCTCATAACTCTTATATTTCTGTAGAACTAGGAATTTTTGTCGTTCTAATGTTTTAGTATAAAGCCAGCTATACTTAGCGGCTGGGCAGGCAGCAATAAGATTGCCAATCAACTGTGCGTATTCCCTTATAGTACAAGTAGGTAACTGTGAATATCTTTCAACTAATTGTAAGATTTTTTGGCGTTTCTCTGTGGGAAGACACATAGTCATATTAGCAGAGTCGAATATGAATCCTAAAAATTTACACCTTTGCTGAGGGCAAAGGGAGCTTTTTTCGTAATTAACTACAAAGCCTAAACACTCTAACAATTTTAAAGTTTCTTTTACATTGTTTTCGCATTCTAGTCTGGTATCCCCAATACACAAAATGTCATCGAGATATACTACAGATTTGTGGCCTTGAGATCTAAGATGGGTAACCACTTCTTTCATGATTTTCGTGAAAACTCTGGGAGCTATGGAAAGCCCATAAGGCATAGAATTAAATTCGTATATGTTTGGGTCTTGCAATGTTTCTGAATGAAACTGGAATCTGAGATATTTACGATAATTGGGGGCAACTGGCACCAGTAAATAGGCCTCTTTTAGATCAATAGTTGCCATAAAACTATGTTCTGAAATTATTTTAGAAGCTGTCCTATAGTCTTCCATTTTAAAATGGGATTTCACTATGAACTTATTCAGCTGTTTTAAGTTAAGAATAAAACGTTTTTTACCATTAGGTTTCGGCGCTAAAAATATGTTTGACACAAATTGATTTTCTACAGGTGGACACAATGAAATCGCTCCCAAATCACATAAGTTCCGAATAGCTGCGAGCATTTCATCTTTTTCTAAATTTGTTAAATTATTTTTAGGTATATCTGTCTGAACTACTTGAGTTATAAATGGTATAGTAATACCGTTCTTAACCCAGTCGAGTATAACCGGATTGGAAGTTATGCTAAGCCAGCAATCGTAAAACTGGTGTATACGGCCGGCGTGTACCTCCGCTACTGCGCTGAGGCACGTGGTTTGCCGTAGCCCGCTGCTCGCGCCGTAGGTACCTGCGCCGGCGGTGGCGGCCTGCGGCTCGTCGGCGGTCTCCTCGACGCTCCTCGCCCCCCCCTGCTCGTCGAGTAGCGTGAGGGGCCTGTCCAGTTTCCCTGGTAGGGGGCACGTGATGTCGACGGCTGAAATGAGGCTGCGGAAGGTTTTATGTTATTAATAACCGCTTTCTTTATCTGCAGCCCTTGCTTTTCTATAACTTTGGAGGCTTTAATTTTATCCGAAAGTTTGTTTCCGAATAATGTTTCGTCCCTGTCACTTTCCTGTAACACGTTAAGGAACGGCCTGGCTAACCCGGGTGTGACCAATTTTATTCGTGTCTGGGTCTTAGAAAAATGGAGATCGGACAATAATCTGCAACCGTCACTCAACAGTTTAATAGGTTGAATTTTATCGTCACCCGTTAGTAACAACGTCATTGCTCTGTTGACGGCTGTGATACCAACTCCGAGTTGATGTTGGGCGGTTTCCATCTTTTTGTCTCGAATTCGTACACTTTCCATGACTGCTGCTGCTATCTCAACGTTGAGTTTGGGTGCAAGAAGAAGTGGACAATTTTCGGGAATGAGATAATCTTTTAACAGATTATCTTTGGTTTCCTTTGGTAAACCTTTTTTAAGTATTGGTAGCCACCGCTGGGCTAAATTAGAATTAATATTGTCTCCGAATTTAGGAGTGTCATCGGTTGCGTCTCCGAGCGCTAACAGAAGTTCGGGGCCAAGCTCTGGTTCCCCTTGCGGTTCCAGCAACAACGGTTGGTCCGACGACTCTGACAATGCTGTGTCTTGTTCAGGTGTCGGGTCTAATATGCAAGGGGTCGGGTCTGATATCGGCATTGCTGGTGTCGGGGCGGAACAAGCAGCCGCTGTCGGGTCATGCGACGTGTCATTTCCTAAAACAGATAGGAAAATTATGGTATTTGAGCGAAACATTACTGAATCCTTGCGCGCAAGATGAATAGTTTTATTGCCTTATTACATACGTTCAGTTTGAAACGAATGTTTTATGACAATTTTGCCTATCGTGTTGCCTCGCGGACAACCTCCAGGCTAGCCACGTTCAAAATTGACTCCAGGCTTTAAGTGACACACATTTAATGGTTTCGCAATAAAAAAATATAAATGTGGGTAGATTCACTTTTTACTTACCGGAACTTTCTTCGTCTTCGGATGAAGATAAGATTAGTAATCTTCGAAAACGATGTTGTCGATCCTCTAATTTCCTTAATTTTGATTTGTAAACCTCGATTTTCTCTTGTGCGGTTCTCTTCGGCATGATTAATCGCGGGAATTAATATTAATAGTGAGTGCGTGTATTCGTTGCCTCGCACGAAAAAGGAATGACGATGGATAGGGCGTTACACAGGGATGAGGGATTGGTTATATCGATTCAAATTATCGACTTTATTATCGATTCTTTAAAAAGCGTGCGATGTTGCCTGTAGGTTTAAGGGACTACCTGGTTATATATACTTATATCTGAAGAATGAAACGACGAAATATAATTGAAATTTGCCATTGTTATTTCGATTTTAAAAGTTAAGGTATCCCGTGTCACCCGGGATGGCGAAAGGATTCTAACGATACTCCACACATCTAAATCGGAAGTTATGGTGGAATAAAGAATCGTACATTCATACATGCTCCCTGTAAACATTAGGTATACTAATGTGACGAGTGGCATGTTTCTTGTCGAAAATTGAGCCGATTTCTGGAGCAATTTTAACTAACTCAGTAAATGTTGTCGTGAACCCTCTACGAATACTGGCCAACCCCAGGGGTTGCGGCGTACCCCACTTTAAAAATCCTTGTAGTACATGGTAAGTCCAGACATAGGAATCCAGGGGGCAACAAACAAACTCAACTATCAATGCTTGTTCTATATACTAGTGATCACTCCCAATATTTGTTTGTAAAAATATGTTTATTGAAAGTGTTAAAATAAACAAAATAATAATGTAATTCTCTTCTTTTTGTCCAAAACTATTTTTGAATGTTTATTCATAATTTTTCTTTTATTAGTGTCCCATCTACTGTTGTTAAAATAAAAATTCAGAATTTCTTCTAAACTTTCGGGGGTCAACTTTTGGCAGATAAAACCATTTCAGGTGATTTAGCCACTTTTAGATTTCTGTGGAGGTAATAGGGGCATATTTTTTTAAATGCTGTGTGAACTTCATACTCGTCTTCAGAACAATATTTACAAAACATACATACAATGCTGGGCGCGATCACTAGTATATGGAAAAACATCGATAGTTGAGTTTATCGATATAGGAACTCCCTGTCTGTCATACAATTTTGCCCCCTGGATTCCTTATGAGTGAGCAACTTAACGGAATAAAGTGGCCACCTTTTCCCGTTAAGTTGACTACGCGAAGGTTAAAGATTATTAAATTTTGTCTTATATGCTATTCGTTAAGTATTAATTTGTACACTTTATTAGAAAACATAAAAATAGTAATGGGGGCGCCACTGGACGCTCGGCGTAGTCTGAACTTGTGTACCTGCTTTCGGCCATTTGCAACGTCAAAAGATGGCGGATGTGTAATTTGTTTTAGTTTTTATTTTTGTGTATTTAGGTGTTCAAAGTTATTTATACTTATATATACTGGCGAAATCACTTCATAGTGGAAACGCCATATTCCCGCGGTTGTAGCTGTTCAAGTCGCCGCGGGGCAAAGAAAAAAAAAAGTACCTGCTTTCACTCATTCGTATATGTTTACTTAGGTCAAACTGACATTAAATCAACACGGTACAAAATCAATATTAATCTCTTCTGACGTTGACCAAACGAAAATTTGTGGCATACTAAAAATTGTACAGTCGAATGAGCTGCACATCAATGGAAAAAGGTGCAAAAGTAGATACATCTCTTTTAAGTCGACTGTACTGAATAAGACTGGTTCAGACCAAGTTTCATAAATGATGTACACACATTTATATTTAGGGTAAAGTCACCAGTGGTCAGCCAGAGACCTGTAGTCGACCTCTGCCTATACTTTGTATAAGTGAGAAGAGTACGAAAGATATATTTCCCACTCTTCGCACTCATATAAGGTCGATTACTGGTCTCTGGCTGACCACTGGTGACTTTACCCTATAAGTAGTGTACAGCAATGTCTAAAAGAAAGCTAACAAATTTCGATTTTTTTATACATTGATTTAAAGTACTGTGATATATTTTGTACAATAAAGGGTCATTAGAATTAGGATAACATAATTTATCAAACTTAAATAAAGTACTGTATAGGCTCTGTGCGTTCGTAAATACTTCGTAGCTTGTATATTTTATAAAACGTTTTGGTTTCTAGGTATACTTATTTTATGAAGTCTCGATTTGTGTATTTTTATTTTTCTGTCTGTGATGTTATGCGTCGTAGACATGTGTATAGTAAGTTCTAAGTTAAGCTTAAAGTGGTGGTTTTTATTTATATTGTATACTAAACTTACTTGATTTTGTTGTAAGTTGGCATATGCATAATATGTATTACTTATAAGTTTTTGTTTAAACATACACTAGGAATATAAAGAGAAGTTAGTACTCTAAGTAACGACATTATCCCTAAATGATAAGCTATGAATTCAGTTGAGAGACATCATATCATATCACCAAATTTCGGTTTTCTAAATTGCTTAAAGAACTTATAACTTTTTTATCTTCACTGGTTACTGTCATTATGAGAGGGATTTACAAAGTTGCCTCACCAATTAAAATCTTAAAAGATACTAGAACCCCCAAACAGAATCATATTAAACCTCTTAAGACCCGGTGTGCCATAGTCAGGGTAATTTAGTTAAAACTACATTTCAATGCGTATGAAGTTAATTTTTATTTGTCTCAAAATAAAAATACCTTTAAGAGCAAATGTAACAGAACTTTATTAACTTGGTACCAAAATTTTGTTCGTTTTGCGAAGATGTTCCTTAAGAATTGAAGATTTGTTTACTTATTTTTAATTTTGTACGTATTAGTAAGTTATTAAAAATCTTTCTTTTTTCTTATTTCTAGTTTTCTATTAAGTATTGATTTGATTTTGTAACAAAGTTTTTTATTATGTTGGTATTTTTGGTTCTTAATCCCGATTCGACGTCTTTCTAACGAGAATAGGGTAAAGTCACCAGTGGTCAGCCAGAGACCTGTAGTCGGCCTCTGCCTATACTTTGTATGAGTGGGAATAGTACGAAAACTATATTTTCCACTCTTTGCACTCATATAAGATCGACTACTGGTCTCCGGCTGACCACTGGTGACTTTACCCTAGGTGACGTTTAAATCTTATATTTAGACTTTTGACACGCTAAGTTTTAAGGTAGTTTCGGAATAGACCTATTGTTGTACTTATTATAATTATTTTTTGTGCTTTAATGAAGTCTCGATTTATCATAAATTTGTTACTTGATGTTTGTGTTTGAAATATTTTATTTTGTTTGTTGTTGCAATGAAGTCTTGATTTAAGAAAGCAAGTTTATATTATAACCAAGTTTTTTTAACACGTAATATTTTCTTCGTTTTAAATACTTACCGATGAAGTTTCGATTAAGTAAATAAAGTTTTATAATTACGCAAATTTTGTGTTTTTTTTTTTTAAATATATTTATGTGTATCGCTCTTCCCTAGTTAATCGTTCAATCAAGTACTGTTAGTCTTTAATAAAAAAAAATGATACCTAACTCATTATAAAAAGCAAACTACACTCAGGAGCAAAAATGCGTTTTTCATACAAACGAGACTATTTCGAAGCCTTGGTTCCTCGCCAGGGGTTATTTTGAGTGAGTTTTAATGGTGAATACTGCGAGGTTCAACAGAGGTCAAAAGTTCTTAAGATACCTAATTGATCGCACAACCAGTTAACACCACAGCGGGAGAGTTTGGGTCGGCACTTGGATTTCCTTACATTTTATTGCCATTTAAGATGGTTTTCTGAACATGCACAATTCCGGCGCTAACCGCAGATTCATTCAGTTAGGTATCCTAGGCACTCTGGAAGTCCTGTATCGATACTCGGGGTAATCATCATCAGATTTCACTAAAAGCATTCTCTGGCGCGGAACTAAGGCTTCGAAATAGCCTCTTTAGTATGAAAAACGCACTCTGACCCGTTATTTTTGCTCCTGAGTGTAACTTCTCGAAAATAAACAACAGTACCTACCTAAGTAGTAATTTTAGCTCGATATTGAATATCATGGTATTCATGGATGACTCAATCCCGAGAAACATATCTGCTGTTAGTGGCTTGTTTTTTCACTTTAGTGGGTTTTACAGTGCAGTTTTTTAAGTATTTGTACTAAACTGCGTCAAGCTAAATAACGTATGTGTATTGGATACTGTCTTTTTTTTGGCACGGTAAACTATCGAAATAAAATTCACCATCACGAGATAATGTCTATAACGGGTCCATATTGGCTTCGCTAAAGTTTATCACCCGAAATTGATTTTCCTAACGATTTGTACTCCTAATGATCACTGCTCCTAAAAAATGTTTTCCTAAAAATTTCGTTCCTACAATTTATTTTACTATTAACGTAGCTCATAAAACTCATATCTCTTAAAATTTTAAGTGCTAATGTCACTGATGTAACTTTTTGTAAACTCCTATTTTTTTTTTAAATAACATTCTTAATCATATTTTTTTTGGATCTATATTGGCTCACCTAAAAAATTTTACTCCGAATGTATTTTTACCTACTTTCCGAGTACAGGACTTTACGCAGGATTATTTTAAAGTTAAAGATGATCTGCTCTTTTATAAAAAAAAATAACCTCGAAGACGAAAGCGGGAGCGAAGCTCCCGCTTTCGTCTTCTAACCTATCCGCGATCCGAGTCGGTTTTGCCACTAAGTCCCTATTCCCTACTGCCTACGTAATGACGGACCCTTAGGATCTCAGTCACTATTAACTTTAGAGAAAAGTTTTTCAAGTAAAATGTGCTTATTTTAACGTATTCTATGTGGTAAATAAGTTTAATGTACTTATAATAATGTGCAATTTTAGGAATAAAAACCATTCTACATAAAACAAATATAACAATGAACAATAGTGTAAAAGATGGATATGTTGAGAAAATATAGGAAAACAAATAGTAGTATGATCGATGTTTATTGCAACGGACATTATGAAGTTGAATGATTAGGAATTCAGAGCGTTAGGAACAAAGTAGTTATGAGTAGTGATTATTAGGATGTAAATTATTAGGAACAACATTTTCGGATTTCCGATAATCGACATTAAAAATTTAGTTCAACTTTGGCGCACCCGTCTATAACCACTAAGTGGGGTAGTAATTTTTGGCCGTCTTCAAATCATTCTAGTGCAACTGCATAAGTACCTAGTTTTTATAGAATTTATCCAATAGCCATAGGTACGTCTACTATCTACCTATAATATTAGAGGAGTGTCGACAATTCTTTCTTCTCAAGTCAACGCACCCAACCCCAGGGAGAACCTTTCAATTGAATAAACATCCAATCCGTTTCTTTCCCGCCTTTAGATAAGCCAAAAAAATATAAAGACAAGTTTCATACGTGACAGATGAAAATACCAGGCGGATATTTTTTGAAGTTGGTTGGATAAAAACCAACGAACTCTTTACACAACCCATTGTGGCCGTTGTAATAGTACATTACTTAACAAGGGCTGTAAAAGAAAGAAAGCCTGAAATCGCAGGTATTTGAGACCCGAGCCGTAGGCGAGGGTTGTAAATATGCGATAGAGGGCTTTCTTTTTTACTGCCCGTGATGAGTACACAATTTTACGTCTTCACCTGGCCACAATGCGAGTTTTACCGTGCGCGCAGCGTGCGATAAAACTCACATTATGGCCAGGTGTTACGTAAAAAATATAATATACTAGGTGAACAACTCAAGTAAATGACCTCTTGCATGTAGTTTCGTACAAAACTAATAATTATGGAGATTACGTTTTTCAAATATTGCATGTCGAACGGTCTATACAGAATGTACAGAATATCCGAACATTCCGTACAAACTTAAAATTTCCAATTGGCAACTCTAGTAAACGTCAAGTGGCAAATGAAAATAAAAATAAATACATCGCTCGCTTCTTACATTTATTTACTTTAAAGATTCAAATTATGAATGAAAAGATGTGCGTGGGATATCCAATTGTTTTTGTAAATTCTTAGCAACTGTCAATGCGCTGCCCAAGTACCAATAAAGTGTATCCTTAATAATATGGAAGTAAGTATTGCATATCATATATATTCCTAAAGAAATTAAAGAATATGGACTGTTTAGTAAATAAATATCCAAGTAACGTTGGTAAAACGTTTTCAGCTATGATTTGACGGTCGTTCAAACGGCTCTAAAATTATATTTAAGTCACTTTCCTATGTTTTGAACTTTTAATTGATTATTGTGCAGATACATTCCTGTCTGAAATTTCCTGCATTATTATATTCAATAAGTAATAAAAGCATGGGTAAATATAAAATCAACTGAAATTATGAAAAAATATGGTTGTAACATAATTTTTTCTATTATATTTTTATGGTGTAGAGAAATCAATGAACCCTCGGATACAAAACAAGTAGGAAATGGCAATTTATTCAAGTTATAAGTAACAATAATATAAATAATTTATTGTCAGGTCTGCAGAATATGTCTGGTCCAGGACACAGGACTGTATGATTTGGTTCAAGGCGACTTAAAGACATCATACGAAAACTTGACGAATGGCTTTGTAAGTTATTTGAAAACTTTCATTCCATATTATTGCAATATTTTCAGAGATTGCATCTTCACAGCATATACTCATCCATTGCTGGACATATTTCCATGGATTATATATTTCCATTACATTCTTGATGTGGTGATTCTGGTCCATAGATTGGATATCCTGGAACTAATTTTAGCTATGTTGTATTGTATTAATCAAACCAAAATTTTATATCTTTACAAAGTTGTAAAAGTAATACTTATCAGACAATAATTTTACCAAAATACCCATACGTAACTTGAGCAGCCAAAATTCAATCAATCAACCAACCCCTCAAGGGTTAGCTGGAAGAGATCCCTTAAAGGGATAAGTTCGTCTTTGTACATTATTTTTGTATTTTTTTTGTTTTCTACCGACAAGTGTTTACATGCAATACAATCTGTGCTCGTGCACTGACCAAAGGTAACTGAGTCTCCCCGTACCAAATCTTAAATTAAACTTGGTACTGCTCTAAAACTTTGGCTTTGACTCTTTGCGATATTGGCAATACGTTGATAAAACCTACCCTGATAACCCCTACAAAATCAAAATCCTGAATGCTCTACTGTGTATAAATATAAACACAAATGCACTTGTCTCTAGCTTCGCTATGTATTTAACTCCGTATTCCTAACCCTAACATCCTGTCTCTTGTCTACGTATTGTATAACTATTACAGTTATCCAACGATGCTGTGCCATGGAGACTCTGTTGGGAATGCAGAGCTCGTCTCTTAACCTTCGAGCGTTTCCGGGCAAAAGCTCTTCGCAGCCAGGCTTTACTCGCTGACATAACGTCGTTCAATCTCTATGTAAGTAATGACACATTTTGTCAGACTGGTAAAGAGAGGAGGGTTATGTTTTATTTCCTTGCGGAAGGTCCATATCCAGACAGAAGTTGTTAAGCTTACTTTTTGTTAGACTTGATTAAACTTGCTTTTGGTTTGACTGTACCTACAGTTCTACCATTGCTTAACGTCCAAGGAGTGAAGACTATTGGTATCCCAGTGGCTCCGCATCTGACATAGTCTCAGGGACTGGAACCGCTTACCCTTCAAAGGGTTTTCGTTAGTATATATAATTGACTCGTTTTTACAAACCCTAACGATGGCATAAGCATATCTTCAACTTACCCCAATGAAAAGCTATCCCATACAGTACAATTAATTTGACTAAGCGCTTACCAATTCCTTAAAACTTAAAACCCTCGTTAGGCTTTCCCTATGAAGTGTTTATTGAACAACTTCAAACTATTTTAATCTCTACGCGCGTCCATACAAAATAGGCCTGAAACCAACCAATTACATGAATCTGCCAAACAGAGTCAACGGAGAGGGAGAATGGATAGGGTAAAACTAGCTTAAATCCGAAACCCTTTCGAAACTGGTAACCTCAATGGTTGTAGTTAACTAGTTCGAAGCAGTTTCCATATCATTAGGTTAGGGTAACCCTATCGATAGGGAGAGCATATGATGTAGTACCCGATTGATACACTTAATCACATAAAGGTGTTTTCCGGTCCCGTGAATTGTAATTGTAACATATCATTTGAAAGCTCTTATGTTGACTTATTATTTAAATGTATCAATTTATATATCGGTTATTTTTCAGAATTTCAAGTCAATTGATCGCAAAAAATACAAACTAGTATCATCTTTAACCAGAAAAACTATTATCAACCCTAATGACTTACATTTACACGAAATATCAAATGAACAGGACGCTATATCTATACAAGAATCTATACCAATACAAGAAATAAACATAAATGAACTCAAAAGCGAAGACGAATTGTGTATTGAGGATATCAACGAACAAATAGATTTAGAATCATCTAGCGACGAACTCTTAGTCAAGCACAAAAGTAAAAGAGAAAAGAAAACTAAAAAGGATAAGAAAAAGAAAGAGCCTAAAGTAGATAGAAGAAGGAAACCAGCTAGCGAAGTATTGAATGAAGCTTTATTTTCTATAACGGATTTAACTTTTGATGAACAGATTGAAGAAATCAGAAAAAGGAAAGAGACTTCGAATTATAAAAATTCAGTGTTTAAATGCGAAGATTGCTATAAAGGGTTTTTGGATGAAGATGCTTTTAAAAGTCATGTTATCCGGCATACCGATGTAAGTCTATAACCTTTTTTTTTATGATGGTAAGTGGAAACTATGACCCATAGACATTCGTATTCACAAGACAGCAAGCCTAAGACTACAAATGCGTTGCCAACCCTGAGGACTAAGATGGAATGCCTCTATGCTAGTCATTACACCAGCTGTCTTATCCCCAAACCGGAACACAACAATGCGAACACTGCTGTTTGGCGGTAGGTTAATGGATAACATGGTGGTGGCAATCCGGACGGACCCTGCACAAGGTCCTACCACCCGGTTTCTCGTAACGCACGAGAATATCCCATAATTATCAGCGAGGCTGGTTTAGCTTGAAAAAAATTGCTTGGCCGTTTAGCAAAACTAAACTAATAGTTAAGGTGAAAATATTTATTTTTCTCAAAAGAATTATATAATTCGCTTACAGAGAAAATAATGTTTAACGGAGAGTAGGTGTAATTACTTAAGGTAGGGTTCAATCCGAAGGCAGAAATAACAATTCCACCCCCGAACCAGACCCACGGTTCAAAAAAAAAAAACAAAATTATTTATGATCTGTGTGTGTGTGTTTTTTAAAATTATAGTTTAAAAACAATCCTTAATACATTAAGTAGGTAAGTAAGAGATGAAAGAATGATGGGCAAATTGGCCCATATGACTAATACAAATGTCATGTATACCACGTGAAAGCTAGCTACATAAGCTTCATTTTCTAATACGGGGACAAACTACAAAAACCCCGGAGAAGAGAGTTATTAGCCTTCAAATATTCACACACACAACGTTTATTACTAGTCTAGCTGTGCCCCGTATGCGTTGCAATGCTACTTCCCGTATATACTACTCACGCTTGACCGATTTTACTATTTACAACAATTACAGCAAACAGGATCAATAAGCCTACATACGTTATAATTCTATTGGTGATTGGGCTGGGTTCCATACATTGTTGCCCATCATTCTTTGATTTATTTCATACTACTTAATACTGAACGCGGATTTTAAACACACCTACATAATTAAAAACACATACAATTAATTGGTATTACAATGTAGACTCCATCTTGTTGGAGGCCTACCTACAGCTCGTCTCCCGGTCCGCGGACGCCGCTGCAGAACCTTGTGACCCCATCGGCCATCAGTCCTGCGAGCAATGTGCCCCGCCCACTGTCACTTCAGTTTAGCTACTCTTCGGGCTATGTCGGTCACCTTAGTTCTACTGCGGATATCATCATTCCTGATTCTATCACGCAGAGAAACCCCGAGCATAGCCCTCGTCAGAATCGCGGGAGCGCGGTGGATGCGAAAAGCGCAAGACCGGTCTGAGTGGAGAGCCTTGGGGGAGGCCTATGTCCAGCAGTGGACGTCTTTCGGCTGACATGATGATCATGATGATAATATAGACTTATCTAATACATATTTTATTTGTTTTATAGTTAGTAAAACTATTCTACAGTGTTTATTTGTCCTTAGCAAAGCGGGCAGTTCGCGTGTTCGGTGTGCGCGACGCACTTCAAGCAGGCGCACGCGCTGCGCAACCACGCTGCCTCGCACCTGCAGCGGTTCAGCTGCCAGTGCTGTCCCTACGTCACCACGCGGCGGTAAGCGTCCTTAACAGCAGCATCTGTGGAAATTAATAGTACATTGTGCATCAAGGGTAGTATGAAGGGAATTACTAACGAGAGTGTTAGAAGCCCGACGCCGAAGGCGGAGGGCTTTTAATGACTCGAGTTAGTAATCCCTTTACTGCCTGTGATACACACAATGGTTTTCATCACATTTGCGAGGAAAAAAACAAAGAGAAAACACTTTAACTCTGCAAAATATAAAGAAATAACTTTTGACGGACGGGAACGTCAATGGAAACGATTTTTTTTTTGTGACCACAGACACTGCGTTTAGTTTCGACCTGGATTCGAGCCAGATTTAGCCAATTTGATAAAAATGTATAATTACTAAAATTAATGATAAATGTTGATATAAACTTGAAATAGGTATAAAAATAATGAAGTTTAATGAAGCATATAGGTTTTGTGTAATGTAAGTTAGTCTATAGCTAATTTTTAAAGATGAAATTAGAAACCGATTTAATTTTTGGCTGAAAATTAAACCTCCTTAGTCAGAAATGATGTACGAAAGAGTTGCAAATTTTAAAAAGAAAGTAATTACTCCCTAGGGATGACAAACTCGCCATAATTCCCGCGGGAACAATTTAGGCCATTGTCCTTCTGTATACAGGCATGGAATAACACCATTTACGAGCAAGTGTGATGAAAATAAATAAATATCAGGGGACAATGTCACACCAATTGACCTAGTCCCAAACTAAGCTCTAGGCTTGTGCTATGGGTACTAGACAACGATATACATACTTATATAGAGAAATATATACTTAAATACATAGAAAACATCCATGACTCAACAAATATTCGCGCTCATCACGCAAACATCTGCGCATACCGGGATTTGTACCCACTTTGTCATTAGTCATAGTCATACCATTTATTGCATTTATGTGTTACAATGGTGTTACAATTATTAAAATAGTCCAACGTAAACCCATTTACACAAACTTATGACTAATACTTTAAATCTAAAAATTCATTCATATTAGAAAATCCTTTAATTTTTTATAAAATATTTTTTCTTGGTCCATTAGTCTAATGGTCGGTGGTATTCTATTATGTATTTTTACCGCCATGTAATGAGGCCCTGAACTAACCATTTCCATGTTAGTAAATGTGCTTAAAAGCTGGTTCCTTTGTCTTAAGTTATGTGCATTAAGGTCAATTGTAATGAACTTACTTTATTTGTAAGATTTTACTATTGACATTATATTCTGAGAATTTCGCTTATCTGGTATATTCCAAATCCAAGTTATGAGGCTTCAAAAAATCGACGAAGCGCTTCGAGAAAAGGTAGGTAGGGTAAAGTCACCAGTGGTCAGCCAGAGACCAGTAGTTGAGACCTTATATGAGTGCGAAGAGTGGGATACATATATTTCGTACTCTTTCCACTCATACCCAGTATACGCAGAGGCCGATTACAGATATCTGGCTGACTACTGGTGACTTTACCCTAGTGCCTTTGCGCTTCGGGTGGCTCGTCTTGGCGCTTAGCAAGCTTAAAAGCTTGTTCCTTTGTCTTAAGTTATGTGGATTAAGGTCAATTGTAATGAACTTACTTTATTTGTAAGCTTCTGTACCAAATTGATATCTGTGTGTCTGTGTTTGTGTAGCTATGCAGTTTTAAAATAATGCTAGCTTCATCTGGATGGTTCTTTGCTAAGTTTTATGCAAGTCGGTTCTTCCGTTTAAGTGATATCTGGGTTTTTTATATATTTATTAGTTGAAAAAAATGAATGAATGAATATAACATTTATTGGGCTAGAGTATAGTGGTTCATTCAATCTTTCAAAAATACGGAACGCCATGTGCACCGGTCCAACATACAACGTTCACTTCCTCTACATTCACCAACCTCTACGCACGTGCGTAGGTTATATTTATCTTTTTCTACATCCATGGCATAACGTCCCTATGATGACCAGAAATTATAAGCAAATGGCTGTATTATTAAACGTGTATCTGTGGTTGCGTCGTAATGTTTATATTGCAGTAGACACAGCCAAAACTTTAATCACATTCAAATTTCGAACATCTTAAAGATTTTTTTGAATCGGTTCACACAATCAATCGAACAAAACAAAAAAAATAACGTCAAATACTAGGAGTGCATAAACATTAGAAGTACCTCCCTAACCTACAGTGTAACGTGTGAGTCGTCCGCTGTGTCGGGCGCGATGCGACGCACAGTCATTTGTTTCGAACTTTGGAATAGTTTCGAAGAACAGAAAATAAAGCTATCTACAACTTGAAAAAGCTGGGCAGCGTTCGGGAAGCTTCGCAGCACCTTTTCGTCCAAATTCCCTCAGTGTTTGAAGTCAAAAGTCTTTGACCAGTGTGTGTTGCCGGTGATGACTTACGGATCTGAGACGTGGGCGCTAACAATGGGCCTCATAAGGAAGCTCAAAGTCACTCAGAGGGCTATGGGGAGGGCTATGCTAAGGGTCTGCGTGATAGAATCAGAAATGATGATATCCGCAGTAGAACTAAGGTTACCGACATAGTCCGAAGAATAGCTAGCTGCTCGCAGGACTGATGGCCGATGGGGTCAGAAGGTTCTGGAGTGGCGTCCGCGGACCGGGAGACGAGCTGTAGGTAGGCCTCCAACAAGGTGGAGCGACGACCTCGTCAGGATCGCGGGACCGCGGTGGATGCGAAAAGCACAAGACCGTTCTGAGTGGAGAGCCTTGGGGGAGCCTATGTCCAGCAGTGGACGTCTTTCGGCTAACATGATGATGACAACTTGACAATCTAGGCCATATTGTACATGTTGTAGAAAACTTATGATATGCATGTAGATAAAGTTTTGTAAGCGACTGTACGCATAATTAGTCATTAAAACACTCGTGTGATCTAATGATGCTCCAGTAACATAAAAAAACTATTATATAGGATAGAACAAAGTCGCTCTCGCTGTCTGTTCGCTTAGATATTTTTAACTACTATACGGATTTTAATGCAATAGAGTGATTCAAGAGGAAGGTGTTTTTCTCAAACATGCTATGTAATGTCGGCGTTATGTTAGTTATTTTAGGCTTCAAAGTGCCACGTTTCCGACGGAACAACTCGAGAGAACTGTAAAGGAATTTCATACGAAATTGAAGGTCTAGGCCGGGAAGTATTTTTTTTTTTAAATTTTAATTTGGCCATGGTGGCTGTGTTTATGAAAAGGCTAAATAGCTGTTTTTTTTTTAATTGACTAAGCCGTGCATCCAACAAAGCGTTTGCATGTTTATTTGAAGTACCAGGAGCGCAGAGGTAATTAGGAGGTTAGCACGATGCGGCGAGCCCCGCGCGCGCCACCAGCGGGCCGGCGGGCGGGCGTACTGAGCACTGTACGTTACTTTTAATGTTTATGCACTCCTAGTACCTATTTGAGATTGTCATTTTTGTTTTAATTATTTTAATGAATTATGTTTGAGAATAGTACATTATTGCCTAGGCACGGAAGTAGGCAATTGCGGGGCGAGGATTGGTTTAAACGGACGAGCTTGCGAGTCCGTTTAAAAATACGAGGCCCGCAATTGCCGTTCCTGCCGAGGCATATATAGTGCTTTTCTCAAAAATCGCAAGAATAAAATTATGTTGGAGTAAAGTACTTTATTAAGGAAAGAAATACCACACAATCTATACAGACAATATTATTACCTACTCTTTACCGTCTTTTGTTTATGACAAGGAGAAACGCAAGCTTTTTTTTTAAAACTACTCAAGCTATTCGAGATACAGATAAAAAAGTTATATTCCGAACAAAATTTGGATGTAATAAGACTTGTGCCCTCATTTTATTAAGGCCGTTTTCACTTTTTAAAAAGTTAGATACTAGATGGTAATGAAATTTGTATGCAACATTGCGTGCTTGTGTAGCGAGCACGCAATGTTTTTTTTTTTTAATTTGAGATCTGTCAGTAAACTATGTACTTCGCATCCCAATATATAGATAGTAATGTCAACTTTTCCTGTCATTTTTGAGAAAAAGCACTATACATACTTCGGCGGGAAATATGGGGTTACCCGCCTCAGACCTATAACTTCGGCCGGCAACCCCTTTTGTCCCGGCCTCTGTAGTAATGTACTATTTATTTATTGTCACAGACACGCGGCGAAGTTGCACGAGGAGTGGCACAACGGGACCCGGTACCAGTGCCCGCACTGCCAAGAAGATTTCGTGTAAGTAAATAATGTTTACAATATTAAATACTCAATCTTACGATACGGGATAACTTTTTAGGGTAGATCTTCTAATTTGGATAGTGTTTTTTTAATGCAGAAAAAAAATCAGAGCAATTTTCGAGACATTTCTTCAAAAACTTTAAAACTCTCACAGTACCTACCCAGCATTTATATTTTTGATGCGAGCTTGTTTGTTATATATTTTGTACTCAGGTTTTTATTCAGTCGGGTTCTTTGATTCTATTACAAGATTCAAGAAGAGATATTTTTTTAGTAAATTTTCGACGTACATGGGCCATATCCGCATCAAGCACCCGTCGGACTTCGTCTGCCAGCTCTGCGGGCACTCGTTCGTCAGCGAAAAAGGTCTCTCTCTGCACAAGAAGCTAAAACATCGGTTCAACCAACAACCGGTAAGTTATAATTAACAACAATAACTTGTTTCTACTTATTACTCCCTATGATAATTCTTAGTTTTGACACATTTTCCTGCACAAGCTACGCTTGAATGTTTTTTATTTTTATTTTTATTTTATGTTAAATTCATTGTTTTATATAATGCTAGGTTAAGCTTTATAATTGTATAATATCATAAGAAGTATTTTAAAAAACGACTGACTGTTGAGTTTCTTGCGGCGTTTCTTCTCAGCAGTGGTCTCTTGCGAAGCGCTGGTAGATTTTGACGTGTAAAAGTGCCCGTGCGGCCTACTTACTGAATAAACATCTTTTATCTTTTTTTTTTATCTTTACAGTATGATTATTTCCACTTTGGCTCTCGGGACATCTCGGTTTTATTCGTGCTGGTTCGTGTTTCCACATAGAAACCTAGAATTTACTCACATAAAATATTCAAACCTGCTTATTATTTTATTTTATATTTTATTTATTGGAGAAAAAAACAGATAAAGACAACGTACAGACGTACAGAGTTTAGAATAATATGTTAAAGAGAAGTAATTATTATGAATTACTATTAGTATTTTAGTATAATTAATATTCAACCACCAACCTCACACACACCTAACCTAAGTTTAGGAAATATCATTTATATTCGAAATATTGAAAAACACAATTAACATTGTATGACATACGATTAATTAGTTTTAAAAATAAAAAAAAATCCTTCGAGTGAAATTTTCTGTTATTTTCATTTACTAATTTAATATTTGTGTTTTTAGTAATGCGATGTAATAATTAAATCAAGGCACACCTGTGTTATTCATAGGTCTACTGTAAAAAATTACATTGTGGCAGGTGATCTACATTACTGGTTTAGACTGTTAAGTGCACACTATGATATTATGAATATGCAGCAATGTGTCTCGTGTCATTTGCACTTCCGATCTCTCACGATGAAGTCGAGAAAGTCGAGTTAAGGAAGTAAGTACTAATAACAGCCAGTTTTTTGTCAGCGGGACGTTGAACCTACCGTCAAGGCAATAAAGTGCAATTGTTTGAAAATGCCATTTTCAATTCATGAAAATAAGAAAATAGACTTTATTTCTCTTGTATTACAGTTCAAATTGAATTTCCATGATAATGCACACTGGGCCTTACGAAGTTAAAACGTGTCTAAAAAAAACATGCTTATACAGGTTTGGCTTAAAACCAATTTTTTTTTTGGTTTTTTACTGAGAAAAGTGGTATTGAATATTATCAGTGTTCGCTAGGGTATACCAATCTTTTTCCAATTCGTGATTTTACAGGGTTGCAATTTTCCCTATTCTCAATGTTTCGTGGTCGCATGATGAATGTCATACAGCGTTATTTACTGAAACGGTTTTTATTTCAGGATTTTTTAAATATGTAGCTGGTAAATTCTGTTATCATCATGGATCAGAGACTTGGCCGCTGAATGTGGGCCTCATAAATAAGCTCAGGGTCACTCAGCGTGCAATGGAAAGAGCTATGCTCGGAGTTTCTTTGCGCGATATGATCCGTAATACGGTAATACGCCAGAGAACCAAGGTCACCGACATAGCTCAGAGAGTTAGCATGCTGAAGTGGCAATGGGCAGGCCACATAGCTCGGAGAACTGATAACCGATCGGGAAGAAAAGTTGTCGAGTGGCGGCCTCGCACCGGTGGCCGGAGTGTTGGACGGCCTCCCACCCGGTGGTCTGACGACCTGGTTAGGATCGCGGGGAGCCGCTGGATGCGAGCGGCTCAAGACCGGGACTTGTGGCGCTCTTTGGGGGAGGCCTTTGTCCAGCAGTGGACGCCCCCGGGCTGATGATGATGATGATGAAATTCTGTTAGGTTAGGTTTGTTTTATAAAAACCCATAAACCGTTTCAGTGAAAAAACTATGGGCCGTATTAATAAACACATCTTGACTGTGAGGCTTGTCACAAGATACGTCAAAGTAAACGCCAAATAGAGAGTTGAGATTAGTTTATTAATACGGGCTTGAGATTATTATGAACAACAGTACATTCTGACTACAAATTTTGGCTCAGGGCGACTTCGTACACTGTCCTAATTCGTCACGTTCTGAACCCGTCCACAATGCCATATGGCCCATTATTCCAATTCGTCGGCATTCCTATATTGTCACCTTCCTAACTCGTCCACATTCCTATATAGTCCACAGTGCTAACTCGTCCACATTTCTATTGTGTGATCAACTTCTTCAATATTGTGTGGCTTCAGTTTCGCTGTGGACGATATATGAATGTGGACAAGATAGGAAATTGACGATATAAAAATGTGGCCGTGTTAGGAAGGTGACAATTCAGGAATTACATCCTGACGACATGGCATTGTGGACGAGTTAGGAAGGTGACGAAATAGGGCTGTAGACAAAGTCTCCCTGAGCCCAAATATTTATGTGAGCCTGTGTGAGCCTATATGAGTTAATAAATATCTGCGTTCTGCATATATTCTGCGTTTAGAGCGCTAGATCTCACTTTGTTGTTATGTTGTGATTTATAAGTATTTATTTAGATTGTTTTATTATTTTAACTGTGTGTCCAGAATGTTTTTTGTTTATGTGATTGTTATATTTCATTTGTTGTTTGTTTGCTATCTTACCATCTCTTACGGGTCCAGCTGAAAATCAGCGCTGCGGCTCCGTGCCACAGCACATGCTGAGCTGGCACTCCGTTTCGGCTATCTCATTTTAATTTTAATTAGTTATAAACAAGTTACTTTTGTTTTTTTTTGTCAAATGCATGTGTTTTTTTCTTTGTTTTATTTAATAGCCGAATAAATGAATCTATGTATCTATCTAACTCCAATATGTCCTTGAGATTTGGTATACTAATTTAAAACTTAATCTGTTCGAGTCAAGTTTTAAATTCGTATACCAAATTTCAAGGACATATTGGAGTTTGATATTTATCAACTCATATGGACCCTGGATTTCGAGATGGTTATTTGTGGTGTATTAACGACGTTGGAACCCTACACTGAGCATGGGCCGATATGCTCTTGCCCGGCTAGTTACCCAGAAGTTGTTATATTTCGTAGTGCTGAGTATTATATGTTGTCAATACCATCTTCACCATAAAGACACGCGGCCCGTGCCCCGAAGGACCGACAATTACTCTCAAAACATTTTTGTCAGCACAGTAAGGGCCCATAGTTTAAAAGGGTCTTGTGTTGTCCAAGGTCCCCGAAAACGGCCCGTACTGCCAGCCTTGCGACGTTCGCTTCGCCACCGAAGAGGCTTTGGAGAAACATGTCAAGCTATCAGCGAGACATGGCGAGGATACGTAAGTGCGAACCACAATTTTAGTTCACTCTTCTCTTAGTTTGGAAGTAAAATTGATTGGTATTTTTAACCTTATTGAATGTAATATTTCTTTGCTCGTTGACAGAACAAAATACTTAATATTTAAGGCAAGTTTGACTTTACCTATCGTTGGCAAGTAAATGACGTCTTCTGTGTATCTGATATGTATACACCGGATTGTCAGGGGCAAAAATGTACCAGTGCTAGTGATTAATTAAATATCGACTAAGTTTATCGACAACTTTTTCGTGACATATGCGTATTATATTTCTTGCAAAAGTAAGTCGTGCCTTAATCTTCTATATCTGAATCATTCGCTTTCCATGAAGATAAACGATATTTTTCTTTCGAGGCATTTTTAACAGACTTAAAAAACAAAACGGTTTTCAATTCGTCGGAATGGTAAAGAATATTGTTGTACTGAATGAATTTGTTATTCAATGTAATTTCAATGGTTGTCAAAAGCAACTCCAGTCCAGAGTTAATGTCAGATACCGGTGGATTATAGTTGCAATAAGTATAAATAATAGAGGTTTGCACACAACTTATAATTAAAAATTGCTTTTTATCGATGTCGATCAACTTGTCGACATTTAATGAATCACTAGCACCGGTACATATTTGCCCTCGTCAATCCGATGTTTGCTGATATGGCGTTGCAAAGGAAACTCTGAAAGGGATACTCGCGCTCGTCACACGAATAATTGGGATACACCTTAAAATCAAACTGGTTGCTTTTTCATTACAATTCTGTATAAAAATCTAATTAAAAAATAAAAGTATCGTCACCTAGCAACGTCAAAATTACGGAGCTATTTGGAATGTTGCCTGTTTATTATCTGTAATCTATTTTAATGATAGACAAACGACATGTAAACAAACAATCGCAATACATTGTGTATTAATCATTAAATAATATTTTTAAGATTCAACCATTGCTTCTTACCTATACTTCAATTAATTCAGCATTCCCTGTATGAGCCTGGTGTCTAGAGCACAGTTGGGGTGATCACATCACATGAATTGATAAGAGATTCCGTACTTCCAATTATGAGTTTCTACAGTAAATGTTTGTGCCAAATGCCAATGTACAAATTAGTTTACATAAGTTTATGTTACATTTAGCACAGATAACTTAAAAATAAGTTGTCTCATTAATGTATACACCGTGTTTTTTTTGATTTACGATAACTTTAAGGGAACGTTCTTTAGGTCAAACAAAGTTAATTTCCCGAAGACAGACAAATGATAAGTCTTAAAGGTTTTAAAGATATTTAATTTTTAAATTTAATCAGTTAATCACGTTAAACTAGTGTAAAAGGCTCTTAATTGATAACAACAATTTTCTTTTAATACTTATGACTCTTATGAGTAAAGAGTTTCCAATTGTTAGGTTTGTATACGCGTCAATCTAAAGTGACAATCTTGTACCTGTTAAGTGTTATCTTTACTTGTGTGTGTATGTCACGCCAACATAGACGTATTTGACACTGATTATTAGTTAACTCTAAAGGCCCTTTTAGAATGACCAAAGATAAAAGATTTCATTATTTTGTACTAAACCGAAAAAAAATGTTTTTTTCGCAGTATTTAAAAATCTAATGTACCAATTAGTTTCTATGGATATACCTAGTAATATGCCGAAGTTATCGTAAATCAAAAAAAACACGGTGTATACTTGTAAACAAATGTTGTTTTTATAGCTCAATACGGACCGCATCTATGGGTCAAATGAATGCAATCTTTAAATTCAATGGTTACGTAGATTCCATATTCCGGTATGGCATTGTTATTTGGGGAAATGCTGTTAATAATGAAAAGGTATTATTAATACAAAAACGATGTATCAGAAATATTTTCAGCCTACGTCAAACTGACTCATGCCGTCCCTATTTTATAAAATATAAAATACTAACTGTGCCGTGCCTATACATACTGGAGGTCTGTGTTTTTGTTTTTGTTTTTAAGTACAAGAACTTGTTTAAACAGAAGCAAGATGTATCTTCTCGAGCATTAAGGTCTCGACATAAAAATAAAATCCACAAGCCATTTGCTAGACTTAAACTCTCTTCAAGCAACACTTATCTGATGTGTATAGATATATTTAATAAACTGCCGGACGCATTTAAAGAGAAGAGCCTCAAGCAATTTATTCATTTGACGAAACAATTGTTGATAGATAAGTGTTATTACAGTGTGCGAGACTTTCTTTGTGATAATTTATAATATAGAATAATAATATTGATTGATTGAACATGTTAAGAAAATATTAACTAATAAAATAATAATAATATGATATAGTAACAAAAGTTCAAGTTAGATTTTAAAATTGTTTGTGGTCTCATTTTATAATTTCGTGTTATTTGGTTTATGTTTTATTGTTTGTTATAGTTTTACTTTTTCTAAGGCGTGTACACCTGTAAGGGTAGGGTTAAGTGAAACATAATTATAAGCGAATGTACCTGCAAACTGTAACCTTAATCTATACGCAAATAAATAAATAAATAAATAAATAAAAATACATTAAAATTTGTTTCAAATGGGCTTCTTGGATTTTAAATGCTTTTTAAATTTTCATACATTGTGCAGGTGTATCCCAATTGTCCTTGGCTGACCAAAACCGACCACAGCTTCGTAGGCAGGGTCACTACCAACTAGGCTGCCGTATCGTGATATTTGGAACATAGATTTTTTTTTGTTTAAATGTATCTCTTCACTGTAGAGAAATGAAGGAGAATGGGCGCAGGAGGGGGCGGCGCGCGGGGGAGGGGGACATCAAGCTATCGCGCAAGCCCCGCGGGGACAAGCCGGAAGGACCCATTCCTTGTGAACAGGTAGGTAATTAATTTATTAAATTATAATGCTCGGGGTTTCTCTGCGTGATAGAATCAGAAATGATGATATCCGCAGTAGAACTAAGGTTACCGACATAGCCCGAAGAATAGCTAAACTGAAGTGGCAGTGGGCGGGGCACATTGCTCGCAGGACTGATGGCCGATGGGGTCAGAAGGTTCTGGAGTGGCGTCCGCGGACCGGGAGACGAGCTGTAGGTAGGCCTCCAACAAGATGGAGTGACGACCTCGTCAGGATCGCGGGAGCGCGGTGGATGCGA
This sequence comes from Acleris sparsana, assembly GCA_923062465.1. Lineage (NCBI taxonomy): Eukaryota > Metazoa > Arthropoda > Insecta > Lepidoptera > Tortricidae > Acleris > Acleris sparsana. The sequence continues at coordinate 9,074,322 of OV281312.1, read as the reverse complement.
AAAGCACAAGACCGGTCTGAGTGGAAAGCCTTGGGGGAGGCCTATCGCCACCAGTGGACGTCTTTCGGCTGACATGATGATGATGCTTTGTCCCTTTGGCATTCTTTACCAGTAAACCAGTAGGCGTAAAAGAAAGTGGTGGTATACATGAGGTTACTTATACATAATAGGTTCTCGCAGCTGAATGGAAAAGTTGTATGTACTGGAGACCCAAGTTATTAACATCGTGTGTTTCAGAATTCTAACCTAGAATCCTTCGCTTACTCGGTTTTCAAAATCTAACACTCGCAGCAAAAACCAACTTTGCTCTCTTGTTTTATTTCGTTATATGAAAATGAAATAGTTTTATCCCGAACACAGGTTCCATGGAATTTACAAAAAATAAAAATACAATAATGGCACAATATAAATTTTCTCAAAAATGCTTTGAAAAACGGTTTTTCAATTGAAAGACAAGGACGGAAAGAGCCTCATTTTACTCGTAGGAGTAAAAACACCATATGAAAACACTTTCCGTCCATGTCTATATTTTTCTTAAAAATGCTGTCAATTTGCATACAAAATCAAAAGGACCAAGACAAAAATTCCAAACAGCCAAGGTAACTGCTCGCTTTTTAAGCACAGTGCGTGTGCTTCTTTTTGAATTTGCATTCCAATTTCTATGGTTAGTATTTAAAAACAATTGACAGTCGGTAACATTCGTTCATTCTGCATAATTAAATTACTTGCTTTTTAAAAATGTATTCGTATTATTTCCTCACATGTTCGAGAAAAGCATTATGTATGCCTCGGCGGAAACGAGGATTTCCTGACTCGTATTTTAGCAGGCCTCGCTATTGCTCGGCCTGCTAACCACCTCGTCAGGAAAACCCTTACTTTCCGCGCCTAGGCAACAATGTACTATTAACTCATAAATTAAACTGAAGAAAGTAAACCACCACTATATATGCGGCGCCACGGGTCGCCCGGATCCCGGCTGACAGGCTTGTGGTCGCCCCTCCAGAGCCCGTGTAGCGGGCTCGCGTCCCGCCCCCGCACCGCCGACAGCAGTGGTGAGGAGGTGTAGATGCCCTCCTGGCGGGGGCGCTCCCCGCGGCCGGCCCGGCGCGCGCGTCTCCGCGAACATGGCGCTTGCGCTGCACGTTTTTTCACCAAGCGGTTCCAACGGAAGACCAGCGCTGGCTTTACGGCTAGCGAATGCTGAGTTGGGACCGTTTCGCAATAATTTTTCTGTGTCTTGATATTTTTGTATCTATTTAATATGGTTTTGTTTTGTTGCGAATAAATGTCTCTTTATCTTTATCTTTTATCTTTACCTAGGTTGAACAGAATTCTAAAATCTTGACCTTAGAAATATGGAATCAGTGAGCACGACTTCACTCTAATAAGTAATTGTGTGAATGTTCCACTATTAAGTATTGTACTAGAAGAATATTAATATGTATGATTTGTGTCTATATGTATTTGAATCCCTCCCCAGTGTGGCGTGCAGCTGCCGGACTCGTTGTCCTACTACCGCCACTTCCGGCGGACGCACCCGGACAAGAATCGAACCAACTACCCCTCGATGAAATCGAAGAGCATGTGCGAAGTCTGTGGAAAGATGTTCCAGGTATTTATTATTATGGGGGGGGGGGGGTTTATTTATTGAATACTAGATTTCGAAAATATTTATTCCCTCGGGAACTTTTATTTTTTCCGTGATGAAATGTAGTATATGTGTTAATCCAGGAAAAAAGCTATCGCCATTTCAAATTTCATCCTAATCCGTCCTCCCGTTGCAGCGTGATAGCGTAACAAATATCCATCCACACATACAAACATTCGCGTTTATAATACACTCAGGAGCAAAAATACCGGGTCAGAGTGCGTTTTTCATATAAACGAGGCTATTTCGAAGCCTTGGTTTCTCGCCAGGGAATGATTTTAGTGTAATCTGATAATGAATACCTCTAGCATCGATACAGGACTTCCAGAGTGCCTAGGATACCCAACTGAATAAATCTGCGGTTAACGCCGGAATTGTGCATGTTCAGAAAAACATCTAAAATGGCAATAAAATGTAACGAAATCCAAGTGCTGACCCAATCTCTCCCGCTGTGGTGTTAACTGATTGTGCGATCAGTTAGGTATCTTAAGAACTTTCGACCTCCTCTGTTGAACCTCGCAGTATCCACCATTAAACCTCACCCAAAACAACCCCTGGCGAGGAACGAAGGCTTCGAAATAGTCTCGTTTGTATGAAAAACGCACTCTGACCCGGTATTTTTGCTCTTGAGTGTATATATATAGATTAGTGTAGTGAGTGTAAATATATATTGTACCCGTATTCACAAAAAATACTTAAGGGGATCCTTCACTGAGTAAACGCACTACCTTCAATACAGCTTTGTGATTCTCCCTTTTTGATCGACCTTTTGTTTATAAGACGATAAGAACCACCCTGTCCTTTGGTGAATAAGGGTGTTTTTTGTAAGTATAGGCCTCGTCGTTCAAGAAAAACTTACCCCTCTTTGCCAGAGCCTGGCGCTCCTCCAAGACCACAGCTTCACGCACACAGACGCCAAGCTGTTCTCGTGCCAGCTGTGCGGCAAGAGCTTCCAGCGCAAGTACCGGCTCATCGCGCACCGGCGGCTGCACGGCGCGGCGCGGGCCTCGCACGACTGCGCCGCGTGCGGGAAGCGGTTCACGACGGCCAGCAACCGGCAGAGGCACATGATCGTAAGCTTTTTTCACGTGAAACTTCTTTAAAATCGGTACCATACTTTGGGAACCATGTCAGAAAACCCGACCGTAACGAATTGGTGACAGTAATAACTACAAAACTCTTCATCGTACAAACTTTTTGCGGGTAGAACCTTGTGCTGGGTCCGTCCGGATCGATACCACCATCTTATCCGGGTTGTGTTCCGGTTTGGGGATAAGACAGCCGGTGTAATGACTAGCATAGATTAGATTACATACATTTCATCTTAGTAGTTAGGTTTGGTAATGGATTTCCAGCTTACCATTAAGCTCGATTTACGCTCAAGGACAGTGGACAGTAGGTACAGTGTAAACCGATTGGACAGTAGAGAGTCAAGTAAATCTGAAAATCTGATTTAAAGATAAAAACGAAGTCAGATTTTTCAGTTTTGGATAAAATGGACTTTATTTTTGCGGGTGGTAGGACCTTGTGCAGGGTCTGTCCGGATCGCTACCACCATTTTATCCATTAACCTACCGCCAAACAGCAGTGTTCGCATTGTTGTGTTCCGGTTTGGGGATAAGACAGCCGGTGTAATGACCAGCATAGAGGCATTCCATCTTAGTCCTCAGGGTTGGCAACGCATTTGCAGTCTTAGGCTTGCAGCCTTGTGAATGCGAATGTCTATGGGTCACAGTTTCCACTTACCATCGGGTGGCATGTGTGCTCGTTTGCCTTCTCTATGCCATAAAACACCAGAGGAATCCCAAGTGCGCTGCCGGCCTTCAGAAAAGAGTATTGGTTCGGAAATATAGACGCCGAAAGTTGTATCCACATAGGACCAATCGTGAGGTGCGGGCGGGGCGAGACGGGGGAGGAGCAACCGAACTGCTGTTACAGGGTCGAGGATGATCTAACAGACAAAAATGCATGGCCTAAACCCGAAACTTAGTCAATAATAACTTGTTCAAAACCAAAAATACTTTATCTTGTCTAGGGGACACCGTTGATGTAGGAAAACATATCGAAACTTTTATTTGGTCGTCTTGCACCGTCTTATATACACAAGTAAGAGACAAGAGACAAGATTGGCATGTTGTCCTGCTGAATTACGCATGTTGTATTTGTAGCTTTATATAATGTTTATACTAAGTAGTACCATTGTAATATGAAATATGTTAAAAAAGTGACTGACTGCTGAGTTGCTTGCGGCGTTCCTTCTCAGCACTGGTCTCCACTTGGGAAGCGCTGGTAAATTCTTGACGTGTAAAGGTGCCCGTGCGGCCTGCTTATCTTATCTTATCTTTAACATCGCCATGTATGGCAGTTAGGTTGCTATCTCGAAGGCGGCACGTTTTTTTATACAATTATGTAAGTTTATCAAAAGACTGAACGCTACTTTTTTCCCGTTATTCTGGCACTTCACTTGGCGTTGCGTATTCGCCGTGTTTTTCCAAATATCACAAACACATCATCCACACTTGGGATGCCCACACAAGTATATCAAATACGCGATGTTCAAAATCAATTGAATTTGCTAGCAATGGACGTGTTTACAACATCATCATGTCAGCCGAAAGACGTCAACTGCTGAACATAGGCCTCCCCTAAGGCTTTCCACTCAGACCGGTCTTGTGCTTTTCGCATCCACCGCGCTCCCGCGATCCTGACGAGGTCGTCCCTCCATCTTGTTGGAGGCCTACCTACAGCTCGTCTCCCGGTCCGCGGACGCCACTCCAGAACCTTCTGACCCCATCGGCCATCAGTCCTGCGAGCAATGTGCCCCGCCCACTGCCACTTCAGTTTAGCTATTCTTCGGGCTATGTCGGTAACCTTAGTTCTACTGCGGATATCATCATTTCTGATTCTATCACGCAGAGAAACCCCGAGCATAGTCGGGTCCCAAATACACCGATGCATAATTCATTTCCAAAAGTCGCAGCACAACATCATTTGTCCAGTCCCAATGCATACTGCAACACATGTCTTGACTCGTCGCCGTCGCTCACACAACTGAGCGAGCGACGTGTGGACGGTGAACGCAGATATTCGCCATATTTGCTTCCTTTGATGTGTGCCCAAAAACCGAGAAGCGGGTGGATACGGGTATTCGGCTTTTTCATGCAAATATAGACGAGTGAATCCTCCACACATAGCCGTTTTTCAAAAGCAAATACGCGGACACCTAACGCCAAGTGAAGTGCCAGCATTACGACTAGTTCGAAGAAATCGTGCCTGCGGTCATAATATACAAAATCGACACAATTGAACCATACCATCACTCTAAACTTGTACATACTCACTCCCATGACCTTGTATTGTGCTCCATATACACTCAGGAGCAAAAAAAACGCGTTTTTCATACTAAACAGGCTATTTCGAAGCCTTGGTTCCTCGCCAGGGAATGCTTTTAGTGAATTCTGATGATGAATACCGCGAGCATCGATACAGGACTCCCAGAGTGCCTAGGATACCCAACTGAATGAATCTGCGGTTAACGCCGGAATTGTGCATGTTCAGAAAAACATCTAAATTGGAAATTAAATGTAAGGAAATCCAAATGCTGACCCAAACTCTCCCGCTGTGGTGTTAACTGGTTGTGCGATCAGTTAGGTATCTTAAGAACTTTTGACCTCCTCTATTGAACCTCGCAGTATCCACCATTAAACCTCACTCAAAACAACCGCTGACGAGGAACCAAGGCTTCGAAATAGTCTTGTTACGGCTCCTGAGTGTAGATCACAACCAACCAGAGAAACTAAAAGACTATTTGTTTAGGTACTTGTGTGTGTTGGGGTGCGTACGCGCATGTCAGTATGTGTGCGTGCGTGCCACAAACTCATAACAACGGTTAACGTTGTATCTTACTAACATTCTCTCCAGAGCCACACCGGGCTGAAGCCGTTCAAGTGCGAGATGTGCGGCAAGTCGTTCAAGCACGCGAGCGAGAAGCGCGCGCACATCACCTACGTGCACCTCAAGAAGCCCTGGCCCAAGCGCGCGCGCGGCAAGCGCCGCCCCGACACCCGACAGGTACCGACTCGCCCATGCTCAGGAATAGGTTAGAATCTAACGTACATAAAGAGAAACACTGTACTGGAATCGTGATACAAAATAATGGCCAGCAAGAAGCCATTAGGGTAATTTTTAACGTCCGTTCATACGTATTACATACATAATAACATACATAAAATCACGCTTGTTTCCCAGAGGGGTAGGCAGAGACGACTTCTTTCCACCTGCTACGATCCTGACAAATGTCTTTCGCTTCTTCCACATTCATACATCGGGTCATGCACGCACGTCGGTTTCGGGTACTTAAGATTCGGCCCTTTTCCAGTATTTCTCCGATTTGATTCGAAAAAGTACGCCTAGGGCGGCCTCTTCCGACCCTTCCACTCACTTTCGCTCTGTATATCTCTTTCGTCAATCTTCTTTCATCCATCCTTTCCAAATGACCGAACCATCGAAGCATGCCCTTTTCAATCTTAGTCACTACATCTTCTTTTATTCCACATTTCTCTCTGACTTTTTCATTCCTTACTCTATCAATCAGTTTCACACCACACATACTACGCAAAGAGCGCATTTCAACTGCATTTATACGACTTTCATGCTTGTCCTGCCACACCCAACATTCACCACCATACATCAGAGTAGGGACCAGTACTCCATTGTGAATCGCGCTTTCTGTGAAACGCCCCTTCTGCCCACAAAGGAGTTCAGGGCCCCATTAATTTGATTTCCCGCATTCACCCTCCTCTCGACATCCTTCTCACACTTACCGTCTCTTGTAAACGTTACATAAGAGAATATAATCTTGCATGAAAATAAAAGATAGATTCTAGGCCGTTTATTGCCGCCTGGCCCGACTGCCTAGATTCACGAATACTGCGTAGACGAATCGTAGCCTACTTGACAAATCTGTAATTAAATTTTAAACTGCCAGTAGAAGTTTGATTAAATATATTCAATGTTCGTAACATTAAAATGAACTGTTTGACAAGGTGCAACATAGTAATAAATACCTTATTTAATTGAATAATGCATGCAAATCCTACACTAGCTCTCGAACTTGTATGAACGACATACCAAAGTTATTATTTGTAGTTTTGTGTTTGTGTTTGTTTGTTTGCGGGTGGTAGGACCTTGTGCGGGGTCCGTCCGGATCGCTACCACCATCTTATCCATTAACCTACCGCCAAACAGCAGTGTTCGCATTGTTGTGTTGCGGTATGGGGATAACACAGCCGGTGTAATGACTAGCATAGAGGCATTCCATCTTAGTCCTCAGGGTTGTCAGCGCATTTGCAGACTTAGGCTTGCAGTCTTGTGAATGCGAATGTCTATGGGTCACAGTTTCCACTTACCATCAGGTGGCCTGTGTGCTCGTCAGCCTTCCCTATGCCATAAAAAAAAAGTTAGTATAGGATGTTTTAAGTACACAGTTATAAATAATACACAGTTAAAAAATAAAAGGTGTTGTCCTCAGCTGCAGCAGCCGCAGCAGCCGGGCGAGCTGCCCGCGCGGCCGTGGCCGATCTGCGGCGACCCCAAGCTCCCCCTCCCCCTGGAGGACAAAGCCATGTACATAATGTAACCCACAACCCCCCTGCCGACGTAAAGGAATTGAAAAACAAAGTGTAGTTTACGCTAAAATATGTTTTCTTCTCAGTTGACTCTGCCGTTCCCGCTATTGCATTGGTTTCCCTATTAAAACTGGCAACAGTTGAGGAAATACCCATTTGCTCAGTTTCGGTATTTATTTTTCACGTGTTTTCAGGGTTTTCTTTAGGATATGTGACTGGATTTTACAAACCTTTACGCTGCGATAAGCATAACTTCGACTTCATCATCATCATCATCATCATCATGTCAGCCGAAAGACGTCCACTGCTGGACATAGGCCTCCCCCAAGGCTTTCCACTCAGACCGGTCTTGTGCTTTTCGCATCCACCGCGGTCCCGCGATCCTGACGAGGTCGTCACTCCATCTTGTTGGAGGCCTACCTACAGCTCGTCTTCCGGTCCGCGGACGCCACTCCAGAACCTTCTGACCCCATCGGCCATCAGTCCTGCGAGCAATGTGCCCCGCCCACTGCCACTTCAGTTTAGCTATTCTTACTTCGACTTACCCCAATGAAAAGCTATCTAAGCTAATTCGACTAAGCGCTTACCAATTCCTTACAACCCTCGTTAGGCTTTCTCTATGAAGTGTTTATTGAACGGCTTCAAGCTATTTTAATCTCGACGTGCAGTCCATACTTTTTTTTTTGCAATATTTTGATGAGAATAGATAGGGTAAGTGCTTAAATCCGAAACCTTTACGAAACTGGTAACCTCAATGTAGTTAACCAGTTCGAAGCAGTTTCCATATCATTAGGGTAACCCTATCGATAGGGAGAGCATACAACGTAGTACCCGATTGATACACTTAATCAAATAAAGGGTTTTCCGGTCCCTGGTTAAAGTGGCATCAGGTGGGGAGAGGCTAGTAGTTGAGTTCCGCTATTCGTTCTCCCCCAGTTCAAACTGGTTCTAGCTGGATTGAAACCAGTTTACGCTTTTGGTTTTCTCCTGCCTTAACTGGTAACAGTTGATGCAAAAATCCAATGGTTGTCAATTCTTACCTATTCATTTAATCTATAGAAAGGCAAAAAAGAGATTGAAATCTTCTGAGATCAGAATATCAGAAGACTGTTTGTTTCCCAGTTCCATGATTTTAGGTATCTAGGAATAAGTTCAGACTACTTTTTATACAGAATATTAATTAATAAGTGAGTTATTTAATATGTTAGAGGCTTTAGTGTAAGTATTTAAGCTATATTTTTTCGATCTCAACTGATATTAAATTCTTTATTTAAAAAAAAACAGATTAAGTGCTGTACCTAAAATATTATTTATTTGTTATTATTTATTTTTATATTTTTGTCTTGTTGCCATCAAATATATAAAAGCGTGCTTCAAAAATCTGAACACGCTGTACGTGATTTATCTCTTAAATGTATGATTTAGTTTGCATCCTACTATTCATAGAATTAATATATTTTTCTATCGACTAAAAAAAATAAACGATATGTGACTTGTGCATAATGAGATAAAGCCTCTCACGAGTGTGATTTTACGATACGCCGAAAGGCATATTTCATAATACGATCGCACGAGTGTTTTAATGCCTAATTTTGTGTACAGTCGCATACTTTACTACATGCATATCATGATTTTTTCACAATATGTGAGAAACCTGTATGTATGGTTGGCCTGTATCTTAATGTTTATATTAAAGTATCGATAACCGATACTTTAATGTGAACATTAAAATAACACAGATACAGGTTTCTTAATATAGGCCATTGCTGAACAGATTGTAGGGAAGTTATGACATGGATATTATGCATAATGGAAATATGTTTAACGTAATAAAACTCATTTTACCTTCAATACTTTAATCACTGAAACATCGATAAAATAAATATTGTGCAGACAACATGTGTTTCATTCATTCAACAATACCTTGTGGCCGGAAAACGGTTAGAACCGACAAGTCTAACATAGACACCTAGAAGTACAGTCAGTCTAACATAGACACCTAGAAGTACAGTCAGTTTTACAGTCAGTCTAACATAGACACCTAGAAGTACAGTCAGTTTTACAGTCAGTCTAACATAGACACCTAGAAGTACAGTCAGTTTCTTAACGTTTAAAATCTAAATTTAAAATAAATATACTTTTTACTTAAAGCTCAAACCCAGTATTATAATAAATTAAATTTTATAATTAACTCCATAGGTTCCCAAAGAGGTCCCTACCGCCCCCCAGTGGGCTGAACATATCCGGGGGGAGGTAAGGACCTCAGAAAAAATTTAGGGGCGCTGCCGATAAGATAAATTTTAAAACAGTGTTATAAATGTAACAGAAATAGGCTAGCGCGCTGTCATTTACATTATCAAAAAATATTGAACACTGTTTTTTCTTTTGTTAATTTAACAAAAAAAATACGAAGATAAATAATAATAATAATAATAATAATTGGCAAGTACGAATTGAGCGGCGTATCGATAAGTTTAGGACTCTCATAGCAAAGCTAATCTGCTTCAGGGGGGGCAATGAACGCCCCCGTGTCATGCGTTTCGTGAACCAAGCCTTTGCTGGGACCGGAATAAGGCCCCAGCATTATATGGCTTGTGTCACGGAACGTATTGACTTCCTGAAGCAGAAGGTTTATGCGTGGGCAAGCCGTATTCGTCGCTTTAGAGAGCGCGTGGATAGATACCAACAAAATCGCCTCTTCCAAAGCGATCAGAGGAAGGTGTACAGAAAGTGGGAAGGAACTGATCAAGGTGTGAGCGATGGGCACCTACCGGATCCTGTTGCTATGATTGATTTCTGGCGCAGCATCTGGTCGGTGCCTGTCGTGCACACAGAAGGAGACTGGATGTGTGTTGTTGAACGCGCATGTGAGGCTATTGAACCAATGGGGCCTATTACTATCTGCCCCGAAGACGTAAGTTGTGCAATTCGAATGGCTCAGAACTGGAAAAGTCCTGGGCCGGATGGATTGCACAACTTTTGGATTAAATGGTTCAAAGCCTCACATGAGTGTTTAGCAGCACAACTCCAAAATGCCCTTGAGATTGGTTCCTTGCCACCTTTATTAACAACCGGTGTCACCTTCCTGCTCCACAAGTCCGGTAGTACCGCGGATCCAAAGAACTACCGACCCATTACATGCTTGCCTACCATCTACAAGCTCCTTACATCCATTTTGAGCACAAAATTAAATGCACATTTTATTGCAAACAACGTTATGGCCTCTGCTCAAAATGGGTGTAAGGTTGGGTCCCGCGGTACTAAGGAGCTCCTCCTCATAGACATGACCATTTGCCAGCAAGTTAGGCGAAACAAGGCGGCCCTCTCGGCTGCTTGGATTGACTACAAGAAGGCTTATGACTCGGTGCCTCATTCATGGCTCGAAAGGATCTTAGAGTTGTATAAAGTTGATGCAACTTTGAGGTCCTTTTTAGGTGTGTGTATGAGGCAGTGGGTCACAGTCCTTCGTCAACCAGGTGGTCGAGATGTCCCCTCTGATTTACCTAACTTGATAAGGATTGAAAGAGGCATCTTCCAGGGTGACAGTCTGAGTCCTTTGTGGTTTTGCCTAGCCTTGAATCCTCTTAGCTCTTTGCTGTCGGATTCCGGGCTTGGCTATCGACTTTGTAGAGAAGCTGAAGTCATTTCTCACTTATTGTTCATGGATGACCTCAAACTGTTTGCATCGAAGCGCCAAGATCTTATCGCACTATTGAAAATCACACAAGAGTTCAGTAGTGCGATCAAGATGGAATTCGGTGTAGATAAGTGTGCGGTTATGCATGTTCAACGAGGGAAAGTTGTAAATTCATCGAATTTGCAACTTTTTGCGTTGCGATGTAGACTTTTTAGCGTCCGTGAACTGGCTACGGTTTGGTGACCTTTTTGGGGAAACCGAAGGTTTTGTCTGTGCAATTGCTGACGAAGTCATAATGACGAACAATTACCGGAAGTATATTCTGAGGGATGGCACGGTTGACATTTGTCGAGCGTGCCGTTGCCCCGGCGAGTCTCTCAGACATATAATTTCCGGTTGTTCGCATTTGGCCAACGGTGAGTACTTGCACAGACATAACCTCGTGGCCAGGATCATCCATCAACAACTTGCCCTTCAATATGATCTTGTTGATTCTGAAGTGCCGTACTATAAGTACACACCGGCGCCAGTTCTCGAAAATGGTCGTGCTACGCTCTATTGGGATCGATCTGTCATCACGGACAGGACTATTGTCGCCAATAAGCCTGATATCGTGTTGGTAGATCGATCTCAACGCCGGGCAGTGCTCGTCGACGTCACCATCCCGCATGACGAGAACCTCGTGAAGGCCGAGAAGGACAAGCTCAGCAAGTACCTTGACTTGGCTCACGAGGTGACCGCCATGTGGGATGTTGACTCGACTATCATTGTCCCGATAGTTGTTTCGGCCAACGGTCTTATAGCGAAGAGTCTCGACCAACACCTCAAGAGACTCTCGCTAGATGGCTGGATCAAGGGCCAGATACAGAAGGCAGTACTCCTCGACACGGCACGCATTGTGAGGAGGTTCCTCTCTCTGCAGCCCTAACCACCGGTGGCTTGAGCCCTGCCCCGCTGCCGGCGGCACCCGTAGGTTAGGTTTTTTATAATGTATATTTTTTGTATTAGTATTGTTATTTTACTTTTATATTTGAATGTTTATTATAAAAAACCTAATTTATAGAAAATTAAATAAATATCTATAAGTATAATAATAAAATTTTATTTCAGACCATTGATCCATATTTTGTTAGTAAAATTTGTGCAGCTTAAAACAAGTGTTAGTGTTATACAATAAAACATAAAAATAAATAAATAAATAAATAAAACATTGAAATTTGAAACAAGGCAATTACAAATACAAAAACTAAAGCGCGTTAAAGTTTCGCGTGACGTCACAACCTGGTATTATACCCCACTCCCGAACGTTGATGCGCGTTGTATTTGTCAATTTTGACTGATTTGATAAAACAAAAAATGTATGTTCAATATTTATTGATAATCTTACTGACGGACTAATTAGAATTATTATTTTTTTACCCAGGACGCCCTTTTCCAATGAGATTCCATTAATTCTGTAATCAATGAATTTGTGAATTCACAGCAGCCCATGGATTATTGGATTCGTAGTCATAACAAGTGTTTCTCATAGGAAGACATGTTTGTTTTCATCTCTCCTGTTCGGAAAGTTCAATTTGAATGGTTAGTATCTCTAGGGCGGAAAGTTTTTTTTTAAAATACGATTGGCCACAGACTCTAAGATAATTGAGCTACGTCATATTATATACCTAAATAAAAGCTTTTTATATATCTAGACTCTGCTATACGTAAGACGTATTTATTACGATCTATAGGTTCATATTAAAATAATTTTACAACTGGACAAATTTTTCGCAATTACAGAAAATCAACATTTAAAATTATTCCTCTATTCTGCTGCCCGCCATAATGCCATGATAGCATGACACTGTAGCATGACCATGTAGTATTTTACTTTCCTCACAGTCGAAATGAAAAGTAGAGAGTCTAACTCGGGTGAAATTACCCGTTTCCCCTCGAACTATTGGCGACCTCGGGTATAATGGGTCACTTTCAACCCTTGGTTATCAATCTACTATTTCTATATCCCATATCCAAACAATTGTCTTACTATGAGAGAGCTCAGGCGAAAAAAGGGAACCTATGAGTTACACTGACAGATACCTTAGATTTACCGCCAGCAAAATGGTTTAGTCGCAGTAGTGCCTTTAGTATGAAAATAGAATTCTAATATAGTCCGCGCGAGCTTCGAGGGATCTGGGGTCGGGAATAAGCCGGGTGTACAGTCGAGTTCATAAACATGTGTACACTTTAGTACCTTGTCTCATTAATGTCATGATTAAACGGCCATATATGTTATTACTACTTATTAGCTTTATGTTAGATTCATCGTTTTGTATAATGCTAGGTTAAGTGTTGTAATTGTATAATATCATAGTTAAGCTATATTTAAAAATGACCGACTGTTGAGTTTCTTGCGAACGCTTGTAGATTTTGGACGTGTAAAAGTGCCCGTGCGGCGTACTTACTGAATAAACAGTTAGGTACTAATGTACACATATTTATAAACTCAAAATTATTAACGTAGATTAATCGAAGCTCGCGCACGGACTATAGTCATATTTATAAAAGGTACTGCGAATAACCCAAATAAATAAACTTACCATAAACTGTCAAAATAGTTCACATAAATAAAAAGATCCACCGTTCTGTCACTGGCGTCTAAGTAACTTTTGAATTTTCATTTTTTAAATGAAACGTCCTTAAATTCTAGTTGTATCTTTTTTCTTTGACTAGTATCGTAAAGTTTCACTTCGAAAGCATTTTGTAAACGTTTAGCTTAAACAGTAAAGACTTACCATAATTACAGTTAAATATAGCGACAAAAATACCTGTACCACTTAATATCGATATAATAATACTGTTAAACATTTATTTAATATATTATTGTTTCACACCGAAATTAGACAAACACCATAGAGATTATATCAGCCAAACAATGCGTGGTCATGGATTATGGTACAATGAACTTTTTTCAAAAGGGAACCTACTCGTACATTAAAAATAGGGGGGCAGGGGGTTATCATGAAAGTTGTTCAACGGGGGACCTACATTAAAGATGGCGGGGAAGGCGGTTATAATGAAATTGTTCGACTGGGGACCTACATTAAATATAGGAGAGGAGGGGGCTTTAATGTAATTTTTTCGATGAGGAACCTACATCTATAGATGATGAATATAGATATAATAATACTGTTAAACATTTATTGAATATATTATTGTTTCACACCGAAATTAGACGAACACTATAGAGATCATATCAACCATTCATTGCACGGTCATGGATTATGGTGCAGTGAAAATTATTTGACGGGGAACCTACATTAAAGATAGCAGGGGAAAGGGTGCTTGTTAAAATTATTCAACCTACATTAAACAAAGAGGGGGCAAGGGGCTAAAATGTTTTTTTACTTTGAAAATAAAATATCTGGTTTAACAACTTCAGATATTGACCTAGTGTCAACCTAAGCCCTAGTACCTACTGTACTTTGGGTACTAGACATCGATAAACGTACGTACCTATATTAATTATACATATAGAAGTGATCATACTTATTCTAAAATACACACAAATATATAATCTGTAGTCATAAATGTATTGATTTTGTGTACTGTTTTAGTAAAATCATCAATCCAAAGTCGTGATAATAATTTGGTGAAAGATACACAAAGCTTTCTTAAAATTAGAAACCGTGATTAGTTACGTTAAATTTTGCTACTATATTAACAAAAAGACAAGGACGGAAAAAGCCTCATTTTACTCCTAGGAGTAAAAAAACCATATGAAAACACATTCCGTCCATGTCTATATTTTTCTTAAAAATGCTGTCAATTTGCATACAAAATCAAAAGGACCAAGACAAAAATTCCAAACAGCCAAGGTAACTGCTCGCTTTTTTAGCACAGTGCGTGTGTTTCTTTTTGAATTTGCATTCCAATTTCTATGGTTAGTATTTAAAAACAATTGACAGTCGGTAACATTCGTTCATTCCGCATAATTAAATTACTTGCTTTTTAAAAATGTATTTGTATTATTTCCTCACATGTTTGAGAAAAGCATTATGTATGCCTCGGCGGAAACGAGGATTTCCTGACTCGTATTTTAGCAGGCCTCGCTATTGCTCGGCCTGCTAACCACCTCGTCAGGAAAACCCTTACTTTCCGCGCCTAGGCAACAATGTACTCTTAAGTAGCAAATGAAAAATTTTTCAACGCAGATAGAATAGTTTAAATATTAGCAACACAGCGTTCGAATACTTTTCAGGCCTCTTCATTACAAATTTTAATACTTAATTTATTAGATATATTAATACTTTCCAAAAATATTTTTTGAATTAGGAATGGAGGGATAGTCTTTTTATAAGTAGATATAATTTCTTTTATAGGAAATTTTGCTTCCTTAATGAATAAATAAGAAGAATTTGTTGCAACATTACACACAATGTTAAAGGGATTGTAAAATTAAAAAATTCCATATAAAATGCGAGAACGTCTTCTCGGTTCTCTGGCAGAAATAGGTTTGGCCGAATGTATCGTTTCCCAACCGTTTCATTTGCCCGCTTTTATTTCTTTAACTGTAAATATAATTAGGATTTGAAATGCAGTTGAAATGCGCTCTTTGCGTAGTATGTGTGGTGTGAAACTGATTGATAGAGTGAGGAATGAAAAGGACAGAGAGAAATGTGGACTAAAAGAAGATGTAGTGACTAAGATTGAAAAGGGCATGCTTCGATGGTTCGGTCATTTGGAAAGGATGGATGAAAGAAGATTGACGAAAGAGATATACATAGCGAAAGTGAGTGGAAGGGTCGGAAGAGGCCGCCCTAGGCGTACTTTTTCGAATCAAATCGGAGAAATACTGGAAAAGGGCCGAATCTTAAGTACCCGAAACCGACGTGCGTGCATGACTCGATGTATGAATGTGGAAGAAGCGAAAGACATTTGTCAGGATCGTAGCAGGTGGAAAGAAGTCGTCTCTGCCTACCCCTCTGGGAAACAGGGGTGATTTTATGTATGTATGTATGTAATCAGGATTTTTATGAAAACGAACCAAACCTATCGTACAGAGTTCTACACGACGGTACTGAAATAAATACTGACATATTTACAGTTACAGAAAAAAAAGCGGGTAGGTAAAAGAATCAGCGGGGAAACAATACATTCGGTCAAACATATTTCTGCCAGAGAACCGAGAAGACGTTATCGATACACTTCCTCTCCCCTTAAACTTCGTCCGAATATTGAATACGTGGAAGATACCATGAACAACTGTCTTTACGTTTTCCTTTACAAGAAATTTCTTAGAATGGAAAAAAAACAAACGTACAAATATCACAGGATACTTTTACACAAATCGACCAAGTCCCGAAACTAAGCTCTAGGCTTGTACTATGTTACTACAGGCAACAATAACATACTTATGCAGAGACATAAAAACAGTATATTAAAAAATATTCCAGAATCAGAAATCATGAACACTTTTATGATAAAGTCAAGTTTTAGATATGTTTGAGCTACTTTGTTTATGGTAAGGATTTTACTCTCGCTAGTATTTTTTGGAATAATTATTATCAATAGTAGGTAGTAGGTAGATGAATAAATTAAATGATTGAAAACGCTATACCTCGTATACAAAAATTTCCCCCTGTCTTTTTTTTTATGGCATAGAGAAGGCGAACGAGCACACAGGCCACCTGATGCTAAGTGGAAACTGTGACCCATAGACATTCGCATTCACAAGACTGCAAGCCTAAGACTGCCACGTTGCCAACCCTGAGGACTATGATGGAATGCCTCTATGCTAGTCATTACACCGGCTGTCTTATCCCCAAACCGGACCACAACAATGCAAACACTGCTGTTTGGTGGTAGGTTAATGGATAAGATCCTGCACAAGGTCCTACCACCCGCAAAAGTCTTTTCCCTCTAGCACCATTTCGCAAAGATTTCCACCATTATAATTTTAATTTAGAATAACATTCACCATGAACCTCTGCGCTTGTAACTTTTTCAGACCAAACAGAGTACCCGACTAGCAGATTGCTCCCGCTAATAGTATCACATTCGCTAAGGTTATTTTTTGTTAGGTCAGACTTGTGATTATCACAAAATGTAGTACCTCACACAAATAATTTTACGCACCTTCAGAACAATAATAATTCGAAATCATAAATTTATCATTAAACAGGTCAAAGTCGAAATTTAAAATTTCTGAATTAGGCCGCTCTTGTTCTGAGGGTGCAAAATATACGGTGTCCTGCCGTTTGACCAAAAGTCATTTGGCATAATTACATTTGACAAACGTTTTGCAAAAAAATGTTTCGCCAATTGATCATTTTACTAGTAGTAATTTTACAAATGACTCACTTATTCAAATGATCAACAGTTAAATTTACATTTTATATCTAATTATTTGACAAAATGAATATTTAGCAACTGAGTTATCAGACAATATTTTTTTAATGCAACGAGCAAGACGAATCAGGGCAGAACTGACTCGGATAGGTTAGGTTAGAAGGCCAAGGCGGGAGCGCGGAAATAATATTTTGTGAAATGGAAAACGGTCAATTGATATTTCATTATTTAACACCAGGTGTAGTGTTCGCTAATTGATCATTTGCTAATTGAGTTTTTGTAAAATGATACTTTTTTCAAATGTCACGTTTGTCAAATGATCATTTGTCAATATTTTTTTGGTCAAACATTAGTGAACCAAAATATACGCTCGTTAATCTTTAATTTTTTAGTTAACTTAAAAAATAAAATAATGGACTCATTAGGAATTTAGTTTTGCCAAAAGGTAGCCGCGCCGTTATAAAACATCATGTACTAAAATAATGAGTTAATTCCTAACACGATGACATGTAAAATGCAATTTCTATCTCGAGTTAACGATCTCGTTACGTAAAGGTTTAACGTTTAACGTTTAACTTAAGTAGCGGATGGTTATAACCCTCATTCTAACAAATATCTGCCTCTCTGACTGTCGGTAGCAAAATATCGCTACGAGGTGAAATTCTGCTACGTGCTACGGCGTAGCAAACGTAGCGCTAACACCTTATTTTAATTTCGACATAAAATTTGGCACAGATCATATTTAAACTTAAACCAAAGACTAACACACTCTGATTGAACTTTCAGTAAATAACTTTTGGAATGATTCATGAGAAATCTTTTTCTATGTTAAAAAGAAAAGAATTATAAAATACAAATTAAACACGCAACAGGTTACATCAGGTACATGAACCAAGACACCTTCCTTAAAAAATACAGAGGAATCAAGAATCTACTTTTTTGAACTCGGTTAAACATACATATTTGCATAAATGAAATAAAATATGAGTAGTAATGCGACCAAGTTATCCGTGGGCGTTGTTCAGGTCCGGGTCTCGCGTGGCAACGTCAGACCTTGAGAAGAAAAAGTCACGTTTCACTCTCGTGCTCTAAAATAACACATAAAAACGCATCTATAGGAGGATCATCGGTTTATTTATATACGCACTCTGACCCGGTATTTTTGCTCCTGAGTGTAGTTTAAAATAACCGACACGTATTTATTTTTAGCGGCCTAAACTCAACTTGTTGGGATAAATTGACCTCCAAAGTACTGAAAAGTGACTAAACCCTTTAAGTTATACAGAGATATTTAAAAATAAAATTGCAACTTTCATAGTGGTTTGATTATAAATCTTTAAGAACATGAAAAAATAATGAGTACGTGTTTTGTTATATCGGCTAAAACTCATATTTAATAAAAAATACCCTTCAAAGATCATCGGAGATACACTTTCTTTGGTATTTTTTTGGGTTTAATTTAATGTATAATCAAACCACTATGCAACTTGCACTAAAAAATAAAAGAAAACTCTATAGGTACAAGTTACAGGGTTTAGCCACTTTTCAGTACTTTAGAGGTCAATTTATCCCAAAAGGTTGAGATCGGGCGCTAAAAAAAAATACGATAAAAAGATAAAACATTAAAGAAATTTATTCACCAAGTAGGCCGCTCGGGTACTTTTACTACTTCAAGAATCTACCAGCGCTTCCCAAGAGGAGGCCATTGCTGAGAAGAAACGCCGCAAGAAACTCAGCGTACGTGTCTGTTATTTTAAACTACTCTCTAACATACACCGTGGGCCCGAATAACCCGACCAATTTTAACAATCGATACTTGAGCCTATTTGTAGAATATAATGGGTATAATATGTAGTCCAATAACGCATAATTTCCGAGATTTTTATTATTTAAAAATCAATTCCATAGTTAATTAAATTTGAACTCTGTCACCTTAACCTAAAGCATTATTTACTAAGAAAGATTCATGTTGTAAGTAGCAATATCATCCACATACAACATAAATTAATTAATCAATTTCTTATTAAATAATGCTTTAGGTTAAGGTGACAGAGTTCAAATTAAATTAACTATGGAATTGTTTTTTAAATAATGAAAATCTCGGAAATTATGCGTTATTGGACTACATATTATACCCATTATATTCTACAAATAGGCTCAAGTATCGATTGTTAAAATTGGTCGGGTTATTCGGGCCCACGGTGTATATCAAAATCAACAAAATCGGACAGTTGGGTACCTTGCCTTGTGAGTGATTTGTGTAAATGAAACAGATTCTTATTATTACTAAAGCGATTCATTTGGTGTCTATACTCTGACAATTCTAAAACGATGCCTGTGGCACCTCATATAATAGTACTTTATGTGAGTGTACATAATGAAGGGCATTAAACACGAGGGTGGGTTTATGAAACGAGCCGAAGGCGAGTTTCATTATAACATCACACAAGTGTTTTAATGCCTAATTATGTACAGTTACATACACTACTTTATCTACTCACAATCCACATATCATAAGCTTCCATCATGCGTTCAGGAGCCGCATATTATGACCGGCGTTCAGGTCCACTAAAACTAAAAAATCAGTATTACCTACTTAACTTTCGTGTCCATACATGAACCCTGAAAACATTACACTCCTTTCCTTGAATAATTTTTTCCCAATGGTCCCCAGTGGGGGATCTGGGACAAATAGTAATAGAATCTGTGGAGTATACTTACGGAGCCATGTTTGGGAAGTAGG
This sequence comes from Acleris sparsana, assembly GCA_923062465.1. Classification (NCBI taxonomy): domain Eukaryota; kingdom Metazoa; phylum Arthropoda; class Insecta; order Lepidoptera; family Tortricidae; genus Acleris; species Acleris sparsana. The sequence continues at coordinate 9,054,334 of OV281312.1, read as the reverse complement.
GTCCATGTCGGGACGTCAGCGACAGGTGCCTGGAGTAGGCGTTGTACGATGCAAACAACAGGTCGCACGGCCCGCAGTGCGGGCCCTGGAGACGCACCTAACACAACAACATGACAATGGTCACTGGATGACCCGGACGGGATCAGGAACAGGAAGTATGATGATAAACACAGAACAGAAAAAACAGTGCAAGTGTTCTGTCGGCATCGTGTGGCATAGTCATGCGGAGTTCCGCAACCTAGCTTAGTTTTGCCGCGATCGCTTGTGCATGAAAGTTGTACGAATATTTCTAATCATCATCATCATCATGTCAGCCGAAAGACGTCCACTGCTGGACATAGGCCTCCCACTCAGACCGGTCTTGTGCTTTTCGCATCCACCGCGCTCCCGCAATCCTGATGAGGTTGTCACTCCACCTTGTTGGAGGCCTACCTACAGCTCGTCTCCCGGTCCGCGGACGCCACTCCTTCTGACGCATCGGCCATCAGTCCTGCGAGCAATGTGCCCCGCCCACTGCCACTTCAGTTTAGCTATTCTTCGGGCTATGTCGGTAACATTAGTTCTACTGCGGATATCATCATTTCTGATTCTATCACGCAGATAATATTTCTCATATAGGAAATAAATTTAGAAGCATGCCTTATGCTATTTTGAAATGTAAAACGTAGCCCCACCAAAAAAAAACCATGGAGTCGTGTTGTTTTTATGATAATTTGAGTATTGGCGACAACAGGTCTGATAATAAGCGAAGCTAATGCCCGTTCCACTGCTTTTTCTATTCCGTGGTGATAAACAACACCAGTAGTCCAGGGCAGGATTATTTATTAAACTTCTTGAAATGGTAAAAAATATAAAATAAGGCACCTAGGAACACTACAGAAGGGGAAACTTAAGGGGATGGTCTTGGATTATAATAGTAGTGTGACTGTACATAATGAAGGGAATTAAACACGAGTATGGTTTTATGAAACGAGCCGAAGGCGAGTAATTATGTGCAGTTACATACACTACTTTATCTATTCTATTATATAAGCTTCCATGATGCATTCAGGAGCCGCATATTATGACCGGCATCGCGGCGTTGTTCAGGGCCGCTAACAGTAACTATTTTATGACGTTAGTTCGTTTGTCACGGATATCAGGAGGCGTCGCCGAAATATCTGTATCGTCTTGATCGCTCATTTTATGGTTTAAATTCAACAAATCGAACAATTTTATACAACTAAAACAATTTTAACCGGTAATGGCGGTAATGAAAAGATTGAAAAGTTTTCTGGCAGCTGTCATAGTGTTTTTTTAGAGACAATAGAGTCGGCTCCAACTATCATATCTTTCGATATCTTACTTACGTGCGTCATTTGTCAAATTAATATGTAAATAGACTATTTGACAACATTGAAAATATACCTACTACAAATTGTGGTCATCCTATCTGATACTAGCGTAAAATAACGTATTTCACTTTATTTCACATTAAATTATGTCTATTTTTTTGGAAATTACTCGAAATAATAAGGTTTTTTTTTTAAATTTAATCTGTGGCAAAAACGCTATGTGATGTTAGCAAAGACCTTTCATACTACTAGATCGTGCACCGAAAAAAATTGTTTAGCTATTATGAGATCTGTCTTCATACACTTAGGGTAGCTATTTCCTTATAAAAAAAAAAAATTAAAAAAATTTTAAAATTTTATCTGTTTATTTCTTACACAAAAAACAAATATTATTAACTTATCTTAACTTGTAATCTTAAATTAATCAAAGATTTTATCAGTTAAGAGTACATTCATGAGTTCTACGTTTTATTATTAATATGTTTTATTTATTAACATTGTAATATTATATTATTATTTATTTTTATTAAGTAAATATCGTTTCAATATGTTCTTGACCTGTTTACTTGTTGCATTTTCAAGTTTACCTATCAGTTGACATGGAAACCTATTTAAGATGCCGGGCAATGCACGCGTCCACACTCTTTTACCGTACTCGTTGTTACTTTTGGGTATTAGAAATGTTGTAATATATGATATTTCCCGTAGGTTGTCCGATCTTTGCTTTTTATTTAAATGGGTTAACTTGTTATTATACTCTGTTACGATTGCTAGGTCAACTTTATCGAATACAGACATCACCCTGCAGTAGTTAAATAGGTTATCATAGTCATTTCTATATTTGTATTTAATCTTAAGAGGAACAATTGTTTTAAGTAATCTTAATTGTAAGTTATAGATATCTTTCAAGTAAGTTTTGAAAGTTCTTCCATAACTAGACAATCCATAACTAATCACAGAATCAGCCAGTGACATATACAATAGTCTTAATGTTTTGTAAGGAACTTTGTGCTTTAGTATGCACAGTTTTGACAAGATTGATCTTAGTTTATTGCACACACGGCCAATATGTGGACCCCAGTTAAATTTATGGTCTATAGATAGTCCGAGATACGTGTGTTCCGTTACGAGATCTAGGTGAGTACAGTTGCATGCAGTGCTCTGCGTATGCATGCAGGAGTGCTCGTGGGCCACGATTCTCGGAGTGGTGGTTGTTTTCAAATATGGTGAGCGTATGTGCATCAATTTAGTTTTACAGTAATTAATAGAAAGTCCTAAGTCGTGAGCCCACTTACATAACCGATCGAAATCTATTTGCATCATGCTTTGCGCTGTCTCAATATCTTTATGAGCCGTGATCAGGCATGTGTCATCAGCAAATTGGTATACAGAGCCATGTTGAAATATTTTACCCATATCGTTTACATATAATAAGTACTCGGTCGGTCCTAAAATCGATCCTTGAGCCGTTCCTTGAAAGGTTGGAATCATGGCACTGAGTTCACCTGCTATGCTTACCGCGTTGTACCTATTAGTGTGATAGTTTTTAATGAGTTCAAGGACAGGACCCTGTATACCATTTTGCTGAAGTTTTTGATAGAGAGTAGCATAATTCAAGGTATCAAAAGCTTTGCTAAAATCAATCATTACAGCCAATACATTGAGTCTTTTATCTAGAAGATCATTGATTTCATCTGTAAATGATGACAACAGTTGAGATGTACTTTTGTTTTTCTGGAAACCATATTGTTTCTCATGGATAATGCCATTAACTGATAAGAATCTATTAATGGAGTCTCCGAAATACTTTTCGATGATTTTATCAACGCAAGACAAGATGGTTATGGGTCTGTAGTTGTTAGTATCATTGTGACAGCCCTTTTTGTATATAGGTCGAACAAGCCCTATCTTGAGATTATCTGGGTACACAGATCGTGATATGCAGGTATTGATTAGATGTCTGATTACTGGCGTTATAGCCGGAGAAATATATTTTATATCTTTGGCTCGTATTTTATCATAGCCTGGGCTCTTTTTATCGTCTATATTTAATATAATTTTCTGCAATATTTCGTTATTTATTTTATTTAATCGTAGAGAAACATTGGGAATGTTTACATACAAATTCTCATCAAGCAATGGCACGTCACACGAGTTCATAATATTTTTAACGTTATTTTCGAAATCGACCGCAAATTTATCCGACAATTGTTTGGCTTGGAGTTTAAATGATTTTAAAAGTACATCATCAATAGCTTTAATGATCTTACCAGTTAATTTATTAATAATTTCCCACATTTTTTTTGGGTTTTTAAAGTTATTACAAATATCCTTTTTTATAGACTTATTTCTAGCATTACTAATCAACCTGTTTGTTCTATTTCTATACTTTTTATATATTAGCTCGTTTTGTTTATTACTAGTATCATTCAAGTAAACATTTAGAAGTTCTTTCTTTTTGTTACACATACTGATAAGTTTTTCTGATATCCAGGAACAGTCCTGTTTCTTATTTACATTAATTTTATTTTTATAAGTACATTTACTATAGATAGTCTGAATTTTTTCTGTAATGAGATCAATGATTTCGTTTGGGTCATTAAGTTCAAAGGCCAAACTCCAATCAATCAGCTCTAATTCTTTCTTTACTTTTTCGTTATCTAATTTAGTTATGATTTTGTGGGTATTGGATCTGCCGGTCCCGATAACGGCGAGACCTGTTACGTAATGGTCAGCTAATGCGTCACGCACAACAGCTGATCGCACCGCCTGCCTAGGCATGCCGTGTTTACACACTTCGCGGATAAATATGTGATCAATACAAGATTTGGACAGGCCCTTTGTATTCGACTCGACTCTTGTGTATTGCGAGATACAACATTCGAAACCTAATTCAGTCAGACTATCTAAGTAAGATTTGACAACATTATTGGTACATGACGTGTCTAGGTTAATGTCACCTACCAATATGCAGTTTGTACTGGTTGGAAATGATGACAGGAGCCGCTTTAGTTCATTTACAAAAAGATTTTTATTTAAGTTAGGGGGTCTATATACCGAACATAAGCCTATTTTATTACCACTCAAAGTTTGGACTTCACCGTAAAGACATTCAAAGTTTCGGGTACTAACATGGGTTTTAGCAAATGAAATACTCTTATGAGCGTATACGATAATGCCTCCTCCCTTTCTGTGGTCCCGCAGCTCCGCATGCATGACATATCCATCAATTTCGAACAGACTAGATGTCAGGTTATTGACATTTGCCTCTGTTATAATTAATAAATGTATAATTGTAAGACTACTAGCAACAATATACTCGAGTTGTGAATGATTTTTTATCATGGAACGAATATTTACGTGGAATATGACAAGTTTGCTTTGCACGTCGGGTAAATTTATCATGAAGTCGTTCCACGAGTCGTGGGTTGACTCTGTTATATTTTGGTCGTTAATAACCATAATAGTTGAGGTATGTTTTGCTATATGACTTCATGTTAAATTTGTAATTTAAATAATTTAAATTTTAAGCACATAAACGAGAAAGACTACATACTCAGATTTTTTTCAGTTCATTACCGATACGGTCTATGTCCTTCTCCGATCGCACGTAGTAGATCTTCCTGTCTCCATCTTTTTGACGCACCATGATTTGACCGTTCTTGCACCATATGTACTTGCAGCTTTCCTTGAGCATTTTCTTGGTTTTCCAGAGAAGGTAGGATATCATCGGCGTGAGCGATTCGCGTAAATACACCTTTCCGTCACCTTCTCCACCTAAGTCCCGGGCACTTATCACCTTCAATTTCGCCGCTTCACACCATTCGTCGCGCTTACCCTCGCGCAGGGACACGGTTATCGGCGCGTCGATCTTTGCGCGGTCGGCCTGCGCGGAGCCCCGCAGGCTTGGCTTCCTTTTTCTACCAACCCTTACAATGTCGTCAGGGTTCTGATCAATCATTTGGCAGAGCGATGATGCAATTTTTTTGACGTCTTCGTTCTCCTTCATGGCCATTCCGCATATCTCTAAATCGTTGGACGACTGCGTTTGTTCCAATTTGCTTAATTTTTGCTCTAAGACTTCATTATTGAGAGTTAGGTTTTTGCATGTATTCGCAATATCATTACATTGATTTTCCATTAATTTTACTCGAATATCATGTTCCTTTATTTTATTCTCATATTCGTCAATTTTGTCGGAATAGAATTTCAATGTATTTTGCAACTCGTCGCGAATTATATCTCTGACGGTTTGGCGTAATTGACGGACTTCTTGACGGATGTCCAGTAGCACTTTTTCATTCACGCTGCTGTGGTTAGTTTCTACCTCCGATTCCTCGTCATCGGGGTCCGGTAAAATGACCGATACGCGCTTCTTTTTACCTCCATTTAATAGCGAGCAGCTTGGGCATTTCCAGTCCACCGAATCCGTTTCCGACAGAGCACAGAGCTGTTCATTAGATAAAGACGCGCAGGAACCGTGGTACCACTTACTGCACTTACTGCATTGAGCGCCAGGGTTCTTTTTCCCGACTGCTTTATTGCACTTTACGTTTGCGCACTTAACCATTTTGTGCAAGTCATGTACCCGAATAAGTGGTAGCTAGATAAAAGCCGGTCCTGGCGAGAGGGCTCCCGCTGGTAGTGTGTTGTCTGACGTCTTGCTAGCTCGATTAATCATTGGGTTTGGTAGAAACGGTAGAAAATTTTATATTTTTCTTTTTTATGATTTACCAAAATGAATGATTCATAAACTTTGAAACGTATTTAAATATTATACAGTTCCTATAATTAATAATCAATTCGTTGTATTTTAATAATAATTCATTAATACTGAGTAAGAGTAGTACTCAATGTTTGGGCCTGGTAATACTAAATATAAGATGGCGGTTTGCTCATTGAGTAATTTGAACTTGTTTTGTTGAGTTTTGTGGATAAGTTCTAGAATATGGTGAATTCTTGTTGTGTGACAGGGTGCAACAATGAATCATATCCTGGTAGCCGCTTTTCTTTCCACGGGTAAGTAAATCAAATCATTTAATGTAAAAAAATACACAAAAACAACAATCGTATTCTTTAGGATAACCATGAATTTTGTTGATCAAAGCTTTTTTACAATCTCGTTGTAGTAGGTAGAGTCTGGCAAACGAAAGCTGTCCACAAAAAAGGGCGGCAATTCAAAAATCAGCAGCTGGATAAGCTGGATTAGGCGTACTAAACGTAGTTGATATTATTTTATTCGTCAGAAATGTTAAATGATTGTTTCTATCTATCAACTCGGTTTGTTTAGTGTACAGACATTGATATCTGCTGCAGATATTTTGAATTTCCGCCCGTTCTTGTGGACAGCTTTCGTTTGCCAGACTCTAGGTAGATACCGACTGTTTTATCAATTGGGGATGTACCGGTCACCGACCGTGTTGATGTTGTCGTGTCGTTAGCATCAATATATCAGGATACTTACACAATCGTTTTTACAAGCAATTTATCCCGTGTTCTGTTTGGTCATGGTCACCTCATTAGAAAGGGACACACTACCAACGGAAGCCCTCTCGCTCGGACCGGTTTTTGCGCCGTAGTACACAGTCTAGTAGTATGAAAGGTCTTTGGATGTTAGAAATACTTTATAATCTGTGATGTGAAGTCACATGCAAGTAAACAAAACAAACCCCAAATTCACTTCATATGCTAAGCTGTCAAATGAACTTGTTTGTTTACTTGCGTGTGACGTCACACTAGTCCGCCATACATAGAAACAGCGTTTTTCGCGTTGTTTTGAAAATTTAAACTTTAACTTACATTTTTATTGATAATACAGTAGAGTCTCAAGGAAATATCAATGTAGTGTGCTTGTTATGTGATAAAGAATCATTTAAAAACGTTTTCTAAAATTAGTCAAATAGCCACTAAACGTCATCTCGACTGATATTAGAATAGAGGTCGAATCAAATTTCTTTGTTTTTCAGTGATGTTCGAAATTTGAATGAAATAATATTATAGAAATCGAATGTATTATTTAGCAATAACACTTTTAACAAAACAGTCTATTTTGATTGTGGTCATAATGTGCGGATCTTGAACGCATCATGGACGGTTTATGATATTTGAATAGATCGAGTTATAAACTTACAATTAGTGTCATAAACAGTAGGTATTCAACAGAAGGGTTATCCTTTATAATCCTCACTTCACTGTTGGTAATATGATTAGTTATTTAACTTGACTTAACATGGTAATATTGAGTAGGTAGGATAGCAACTGAACTCGTCGTCGTGCGCAGGCGATCGTAGATTTTAAAATGATGAGAATTTAGAATTTAGAATAGAAATAGCCAGATAGAAAATGCCAGAACGACTTTAGTTGAACGAAGTGTAACACATAGGGAGATACACCGTTTTCGTTTCACAACGTTTCTCTTTTAATTTTGAAATATGTTATAGCATCAATGGAAATTCACGCAGTAAAAGTTCCCCCTCCCTAGTTAACTCCCCCATACCCAGTCATTTCCCCCCTTCCCAGGTAACTTCCTCCATCACAGTCAATTTCCCCCAATCAACTTCCCACTCCCCGATCCCGTCAAGTGACGGGGGCTCTTCAGTCGAATTCCCCCTCTCCTCCTCAACCTCTTCCCCAGTCCACTCCCCTCATCCGGTCAATTCCAACCCCCGTCACAACTGTCTTTATCCTCAGTCCTTCTATCCATAGCCAACTCTCCCCTCCCCAGTCAACTCCCTCCATTCCAGTCAACTCCTCTATCCCTTGTCGCCGCCCACCCTTCCCAGCCTATGCGCCCCGTCCCACTCCCGAGTCCCGACCTGGTCGGCGTCGGGGTGCTTCTTGTAGCGGTGCTTGGCGAGTCCATTCTTGCTGACGAACGTGGACCCGCAGAGCGCGCACACGGACACCAGCTTGTGACGTCTGCGCAAGTGGCTCTTGTACGCCGAATATTTGCTGTAAGGAGGCACCATGTTGTTATTCTCAAAAATGATCGGAATAGTTGATATTGCTCTTTACATATTGAGACGCGAAGTACATAGTTTACTGACAGTTCTCAAATAAATAAAAAAAAATTGCATACAAATTTCATTACTATCTAGTTTGTAACTTTTTAAAACGTGAAAGGGGCCAAAATAAAATGGGAGCAAAAGTCTTATACACCCATATTCGAAACATAACTTTTTTATCTGTGTGGAATAGTTTTTTTTTTTAATCTTGTGTTTCTCCTTGACAAAAAGGCGGTTTTTCACGTGAAGTTTCTGTTTGCATGTTATGCCAAAATCGACGAATCACATTTCTTTGACAAAAGCACTATTTTTTCCTTGCAAGCTCATCCGTTTAAATCAAGACTCGGCCCGCAATTGCTTACTTCCCTGCCTAGGCCATAATGCACTATTTCACTTCTCAGGCTCTAAAATGACTCACAATTGGCTTGTATAGCCGGACTAAAGTGATGTATTTAATCTCTAGGGAATAAAACTACACTTTACTCCCTAGGGACTAAAGTACTTTTTCTTTTTAATTTACTTTGGAAACCCTTAAACTGCCAATCATCGCCTTTTTCAGTGATTGTATATGGATCATTTTTCTTGCAAAAAATATAAATTAATCGATTTAATTTCACGATTAATGATTACAAATATGAATCTATTTAAATATATAAGGGATAAAATCTATTTTATTAGGCATGGTCCAAATAGTTTGTATCTGTTGGCTAAATATGCAAGCATTTAAACATCACGGTGTTAATGAATGGAGGATTATCGCCATTTTCAGAGATTGTGTATGGACCATTTTTAGGCCGTGGAAATAACCTCAAAATGCCAACTGTGCAAAATTATTAAAAAAAAGATTTAATTTCGTGAAACACGATTAATGATTACTAATATAAATATATTTAAATATATTAGGGATAGTTCTATTTTATTAGGCATGGTCCAAATAATTTTCATGTTTGTATCTGTTGGCTAAATATGCAAGCATTTAAACATCACGTTGTTAATGAATGGAGGATTATCGCCATTTTCAGAGATTGTGTATGGACCATTTTTAGGCCGTGGAAATAACCTCAAAATGCCAACGGTGCAAAATTATTACAAAAAGAGTTTTTTTTTTCTCGCATTCGAAGTGAAAAGTAGAGTGTTTAACTCGAGACTAAAACGCCATAATGACACTCGAACTTTATCCACCCTCGCTTTGCTCGGGTGGATAAATATCTCGTGTCATAATGGCTTACTTTAGTCCCTTGTTGAACAATCTACTATTTCACGTCTGCACCGACCTGATTTTCAGTTAATTATTCTACGGGTTTTTACGGAGACCTCGCCCGTTGAAACCATCGAGGTCGCGGGGATGGAAAGACAGGCGGTAATCCCACAAGGTCCACGAAGCACCCCATGCCATGACGAATTCGGTAAATATGCAAAGTAACCTTAGCGATAGATGGCGCTGTTAAATCAGGAATCTCTAATCGTCATTTGTCCTAATGCATCGTTATTTATCCTAAAGCCATTTCCGCTTATTTATTTATTTTTATAATTGAAAACTTAAAAAGTTGCCTAACTCAGCTGAAAACCAGTTTAGCGCAAATGAAAATTCGAATAAACGATTTTTTAGGAGAAATGTTGTTAGGGATTCCGAGGGACCTATAAAGCTAGCGGCCCTGGTTACAAATCCGGGTAAGGGTAGATGTTTGTGTGATGAGCTGAGATTTATTCCTGAGTCATGGATGTTGTCTATGTATTTAAGTATATATTTCTCTATATAAGTATTTATATCGTTGTCTAGTACCCATTGTACAAGCCTAGAGCTTAGTTTGGGACAAGGGCAATAGGCTATTTGACAACATTGAAAATATACTTCAAATTGTGGTCATCCTATCTGATACTAGCGTAAAATAACGTATTTCACTTTATTTCACATTAAATTATGTCTATTTTTTTGGAAATTACACGAAATAAAAAGGATTTTTTTTTGAAATTTAAACTGTGGCAAAAACGCTATGTGGTGTTAGAAATACTTTATAATCTGTGATGTGAAGTTACATGCAAGGAAATAAAACAAACCCCAAATTCACTTCATATGCTAAGCTGTCAAATGAACTTGTTTGTTTACTTGCGTGTGACGTCACACTAGTCCGCCATAGATAGAAACAGCGTTTTTCGCGTTGTTTTGAAAATTTAAACTTTAACTTACATTTTTATTGATAATACAGTAGAATCTCAAGGAAATATCAATGTAGTGTGCTTGTTATGTGATAAAGAATCATTTAAAAACGTTTTCTAAAATTAGTCAAATAGCCTATTGGTTTGACGGTCCCTGATTATATATTTTTTATCCCGCGGCGCGTACGGTCGGTGCGTGCAAATATGCAAGCCGTGCGATGTACGATATACCTACCTTTGTGTGAAGACGAACAGCTTATTCTGTCTCACTTACTTGAACCAGCTGAGGCACTGCATGCACTGGTGTAAGGAGCCATCTTGAAACTTCTTGTGGGTTTGCGGCAGCCTCCTAAAACAGATATGCTTGGTAACCGCAAAAGAAAACGCTCTTTTGCTATGAGCTTTATTTTCTATGGACAAAGGTCCGTTTACAATATAGATTTTCAAGGTTTTTTGCTATTTTCCAAAAACTGTAAATAATGAACATATATACGTCAGGATTCTTTCAGATTTTTTGAGTCAAAAACTTCGGAGATAAGCGGGGGAATGGTCAATTTGTTTTTTTTTTTTGGCTTTAAAACAAAAATTACATCACAGAAAATAAAAAAAAAACAGTTTTGAAATCTGCAAATTGAGCCCTTTCAGATGACACCCCATTTGCTGTTTCATTTCTCAACCCCCCATTGGATTTCTTTAACATAACTATGCCAAATTTCAAGTTGACATACAGATAGACGGATAACGAAGTCACAGCATAAGGGTTCCTTTTTTACCATTTCGGTACGGAACCCTAAAAAAAGGTCAGGTGCCAGTCGGATTCGCGCATAATTTAGATATAGAACACTACCCTTGGGTGAATTGATATGAGGTGTTGTTTCAAGTTTTTAAGTAAGGCAATAATAAGTGGTAGTGAGGATGTGAGTAGGCAAGTTCTTTTACTAGGAATGAGGATTTAACGCCTTCAAAAACGCAAAAAAATACTTCTTTTAAAATGGTATTTGGCTTTTTTTTTACTGCCAGCCAGATAGCCAGCCAGTCAGTCAATCACACTCTGACGGGTTTAATAATAGGTATACAATTACTCACCTCTTGCGCGAAGTATTTTCCCATACTATCGACATTTTCGGCGGGAAGCTCCAGAACGATGACCGATCACGGCCAAAAAGAATATAATACTATGTTAAGATTTAATGGAGGTGTAAGCAAAGAGTTGCTGTTTAAGAAAAATAAATTCCGAACTATGTAATATTTGTCACGATTTAGTTATGTGATTATTTCGATCGAGTGTTCAGCTTTTGGGTGTCGTTCATCTTTTGGTGCCCCTACCCTATACAATTACTCACCTCTTGCGCGTTTCGCCGGCGCTGCGGCGTCCGCGGTTGGGAACGTCCAGCCCCGCCCGCAGTCGGAGCCCGCTGCTGGCTTCGCGCCGGACACCCCAGCTACATACATAACAAACTATGTTTGTCTACTGAACCCTAAAAATAACCTGTCAAGTGCGAGTCGGACTCCCGCACCGAGAGTTCTGTACAGCGGCAAAGTAAGTATTTATTAATCAGCGCCCATCTCACATTTAACCATTTTTTTTATATTTTTTGCCTGTACTGCATTCAGGAGCAAAAATACCGGGTCAGAGTGCGTTTTTCATACTAAAGAGGCTATTATTTCGAAGCCTTGGTTCCTCGCCAGGGAATGCTTTTAGTGAAATCTGATGATGAATACCTCGAGCATCGATACAGGACTTCCAGAGTGCCTAGGATACCCAACTGAATGAATCTGCGGTTAACGCCGGAATTGTGAATGTTCAGAAAAACATCTAAAATGGCAATAAAATGTAAGGAAATCCAAGTGCTGACCCAAACTCTCCCGCTGTTTTGTTAACTGATTGTGCGATCAGTTAACTCGGAGTATCCACCATTAAACCTCACTCAAAACAACCCCTGGCGAGGAACCAAGGCTTCGACATAGTCTCGTTTGTATGAAAAACGCACTCTGACCCGGTATATTTGCTCCTGAGTGTAGTTCAAGCGATGAAGATATATGTTTGAGAAAAGCACAATTTTTACCTTGCAAGCTCATCCGTTTAAATCAAGACTCGGCCCGCAATTGCTGCCATACCAAATTTAACGCTTGTATGTCCGTTTTAACGATAAAACAAAAATATAAAAATAAGTTAAAAAAAACGTTTTCTTGTATGGGGACCCCCTTTTTATATTTTTCACTTCTCACGCTCTTAAAATGTTACTTTAGTCACTGCACATCGGGACTAAACCTCCTCATTAATCCCTAGGGATTAAAGCATTTTTTTATTTCAATTTGGCAACCCCTAAACAACCAATCACTGTTTTTGTGAATGGAGGATTATTGCCATGTTTCGTGATTGTGTATAGACAATTTTAAGGGCGTGGAAATAACTTCAGAATGACAACTGTGATAAATATTTAAAAAAAGATTTAATTTGTTACAATTTTGGTATTTAATTATATTCAGGATTAATTCACTTTATTATGCATCGTCCAATTAGTTTTGAGATAACTTTTTAAGTTTGTACCCGATGGCTAAATTTGCAAGCATTTAAACCGTCACTTTACTAAAAAAAAAACCGCGGCACTTTGTTATAATAAATATTGTAATTTTCGTCACATCATTTTTTTTCCTTGAATTCTAAGTGAAGAGTAGAGTGTTTCACACGAGACTAAACAAGTCATTATGGCTTGTTTAGTCCCGTGTTGAACAATCTACTATTATTGGTTAGTAAATCCGCCGTAATAACAAATATTATGAAGAAAAAACGCGCTAAGAATCTATTACAGTTCAAAAAGTTACAGATCCTTAAAGTTAGACGGACGGAGAGCGGAGGCATAGGCATAGGCATAGGGTCCCGTTGGAAACCTTTCGGGTGAGGAACCGGAAAAAGGAACTGTCATTTCTGTTAATGTCCTTCTGTTAGCGATTCTAATATACACCGTAAAAGTGAGCATTTATTTACCTATATATTATCATATAATCCTAACACCTTTGCTATAGGTTTAGACATACGTGTACTTGGTGCTTTGTCTACGCAAATAAGTGTACATTCATTACAATCTCGGCGTCTTAATAGAAACCATTTTTTTTTGTTTGTCAAAATTTTGTAAATAAGATTAATTTACGTTGTCCCTTTATAAAACGAATAGTGCCAAAAATATGTTTATTTCTCGAGCTTGTGATGGTAATAATCGTTATTATAATAATATTGAAATATTTAATATTTCTTTACTTAGTTTTAAATGTGCCCTGTATAAATCAACATTTTATTAGCATGTCTCTACCTACCATACATGTGCTATAAGTTCAGGTTATGTCTTTCTCAGTCAAGATGGCGCATTTTGCGCTATCTTTCTATCTATCTCTTCCTGTTCTTTGATACTTGACTAGTTGAGAGGCCTGATTATTATTATTTTTTTATTCCACCTGTGTACGACTTCGCAGCCAATTGTCAAATGCTTGATTTGTCAAACTAGACATTCGCCTAATCATATATTTGTCATATTTTACACAAGTCTAAAGCTTAATTTGTCAATTTCGCAATTCGTCTATGACTAATATAGGATTAGACGAATGACTAGTTTGACAAATCAAGAATTAGACGAATGTCTAGTATGACAAATCAAGAATTTGACAAGTGGCTGCGAAGTCCTCCTAAGAAGTCCTCCTTAGAATCCTAAAAATACCACTTACCATTGATCAATCTGTACAGTGCTCTCCCCCCCAAAATGCTCCTTCAACTCTTGCAGCCTGCGATCCCCGTCAGCATTATTATTATATATATCTATCAGCTCATCTACAGGCATCTCCCCATCGCTGTTACCAACACACTTCGAACTGAGCTCAGTCTCCACAGGCTCTTCAAGATCTATCACAAGAACTCTCTCTTCAGAATCATCTGAATAATAATCATTTTCTCCAGTTTTAGTAATGGCGTCAACGGCTTCTATTTCTAAACTGCCAGTATCCGAGCGTGTTTCTTTTTCTTTGCCAACGTGTTCCAATTTAGAATTCGCAGTTGTGCTACAGTTATCTTGCTCTATATTTTTGATAGAGTCCAGTTTACGATTTCCGTATGTTTTGGCACAACGGTTGTGTAACGTATTGTAATCCTCGTTGTGTGTGTTAGTCTGTTTGTCACATTTAGTAGATATTCCTACCAAGTACTCTTTGGGAGTAAAATGCATAGATCCTAAATTGGATTTCAATGACTGACGGGTTCGCTCTGCCAGACGGATGTGGCTAGAGGTCACCTGGAATAATATATTGAACATTAATTACGGAGCTGAATTGATAAGATATATCTAGTATCACTTATCTTGTACATATATACCTATATATGTAATCTGAATCTCGGAAACGGCTCCAACGATTTTAATGAAATTTAGTATACAGGGGGTTTTGGGGGCGCAAAATCGATCTAGCTAGGTTTTGTTTTTAGAAAACTTACCAAAAAAACACCAGGTACTGATAGAATAAAATACGATAAGTTTATTGGTAAAAAGACATATTTTACATCGTTTACAGTATTTTTTAAGTAGAATTTCAATTTCATGTCACATTGTTTACTATTTTTAACATTTAATTTCTAAAATTGATAGTAATTATTCATACATATTTTCATTCATAGTGTAGTATGACAATCATTTACAAATTGATTTGTTCCAAATTAGAATCACTTAAAGAAAAAAAAGTCAAAAGTCATTTATTCAGTAATAATTTTCAAGCGCCTCCCCCGAGGAGACCCCTGCTGAGAAGAAACGCCGCAAGAAACTCAGCAGTCAGTAATTTTTTAAACATATTTCATATTACAATGGTACTACTTTACTTAGCCTAAGCATTATATAAAGCTATAAATATTAAATTAAATATAAAATCAAATACAATGCGTAGTTCAGCAGGAAAACATGCTAAAAATCTAGGGAGAGAGATAAAGGGAGAAAAGGAAAATAACACCTACTTGTGTATATAAGACGGTGCAAGACGACCAAATAAAAGTTTCGATAAAAAGTCAAAGTCAAAGTTCTTTATTCTTCAATTTAGGCATAATATAATGCACCTATGAATGTCAAAAAGCATTACCACCGGTTCGAAAAATAAAACCTTTGCCCCGAGAAGAACCGGCGTAAGAAACTTGGGATATGTTTTCCTACATCAACGGTGTCCCCTAGACAAGATGAAGTATTTTTGCATTTGAACAAATTATTATTGACTAAGTTTCGGGTTTAGGCTTATATTAATATATCTCTTATGATATTCCTTGTTAAACTTAGCGGATGGAGTACCCATTGTGTAGCAATGAATTAAAGTTTTAGATTGACAAACGAGACTACGACGTACTCAATAGCTACCTACCATAACGCTGCCCACATAAGCCAAAGGGTGATATCTCAAATTCAATAGCCAAGGCAGATTCAACCCTGATACTTTAGAAATAAGATTCTACTTGCTACTGAAGTTTTGTCTGAGTTACAACCATTTGTCTTAGCAGGGCAGAACGGTCCCCAGACCTATCGACGCGGAATTGGTTTGAGCCGGTAAAAAAAAGTTTTTCATCACACTTGCTCGCAAATGGTGTTATTCCATGCCTGTATACAGAAGGACAATGGCCTAAATTGTTCCCGCGGGAATTATGGCGTGTTTGTCATCCCTAGGGAGTAATGACTTTCTTTTTAAAATTTGCAACTCTTTCGTACATCATTTCTGACTAAGGAGGTTTAATTTTCAGCCAAAAATTAAATCGGTTTCTAATTTCATCTTTAAAAATTAGCTATAGACTAACTTACATTACACAAAACCTATACGCTTTATTAAACTTCATTATTTTTATACCTATTTCAAGTTCATCATCAATTCATGTATCATTAATTTTAGTAATTATACATTTTTATCAAATTGGCTAAATCTGGCTCGAATCCAGGTCGAAACTAAACGCAGTTATTATCTGTGGTAGAGGTCACAAAAAAATGTCGTTTCCATTTACGTTCCCGTTCGTCAAAAGTTATTTCTTTATATTTTGCAGAGTTAAAGTGTTTTCTCTTTGTTTTTTTCCTCGCAAATGTGATGAAAACCATTGTGTGTATCACAGGCAGTAAGGGGATTACTAACTCGAGTCATTAAAACACTTTCTAACACTCTCGTTGGTAATTCCCTTCATACTACCCTTGATGCACAATGTACTATTATGTCCATGCAATAAGAGCAAAAACGACGTCGTTCGAGTGATGCCTTTTCACTCTTACTGCACGGACAGAAAACTGTTTCTTACCGGCCCTAAGGCAGTTGTTTTGTACGTTCTAGAACGCCTACGTCAATCAAATACAAAATGTGTCACTCAGACGTCCTACCCAGGACCTTGTGCAGGGTCCATCCAGATCGCTACCACCATCTCATCCATTAACCTACCGCCAAACAGCAGAGTTCGCATTGTTGTGTTCCGGTTTGGCGATAAGACAGCCGGTGTAATGACTAGCATAGAGGCATTCCATCTTCCTCAGGGTTGGCAAGGCATTTGCAGTCTTGTGAATGCGAATATCTATGGGTCACAGTTTCCACTTACCATCAGATGGCCTGTGTGCTCGTTTGCCTTCTCTATGACATAAAAATCATGTTTGCTATGTTATGCGAATTACAACTTAATTGAGACGAAACAGTCTCTTTAAATCTTGAACTCGTGACGGCTGTGGCCGTCGTGGCGTCCGTGGCACGAGTTTCAGTTGACGGCCGTTCTACAGTTTAGGTAAACAAGTACAACAAAAAGCAAGCTTCAAAAAACCCGACAGTTAGGTGCGAAGCATATTTAAATAGTTATAAATACTAAATTATCAATCAAACTGAATAATGAGGAAAGAAACCTGAAAAAGATTTGTAAATACCAATTCAATGATACCCAACTTATCATAAAACGTCGACGTGTTTTATTTTCTTTTTAACAATATATAGCGCCGCCACCGCCATATCTTTAGTGTCACAAGATTAAGACAAAGGCACAAACATACATACATATGTACATATACAGAATGATAAACACAATACTGGGTTACCTTTGTATGGTATAAATATTTACATTCACGGAAAAAAATTGGGCTGGCAAATGAAACAGTTGGGAAACGAAACATTTTGCCAAACAATTGTCAGCCAAAAGGCAGGATATCCCCATTACTCCTCTTTCAGCAGGTAGGTAAAAAGGGGTGCCCTTCTCATTGCATATTGAATAGCTTCTTTTTTACGAAGGTATGCAAAAAAATGACCAAACAATTTTTACGATATATACAAATCCAGTATAGTACTCACAGGCGGCTCCTTTACGAAAATATCGTTCAGCAGGCGAAGTGATGCGAGCGCTTTCTCTCGCAAGCATATCGTGCCGCGCAGGCGTGCGCCGCACTCCCCGCACACACACTGCGGCATCCTGTCCGATGTGTCCCACTACACACACAG
This sequence comes from Acleris sparsana, assembly GCA_923062465.1. Classification (NCBI taxonomy): domain Eukaryota; kingdom Metazoa; phylum Arthropoda; class Insecta; order Lepidoptera; family Tortricidae; genus Acleris; species Acleris sparsana. Next base: position 9,036,372 of record OV281312.1, on the reverse strand, counting down.
GGGTCATCATGTCATCAATATTGGCTCACATAAAAATGTTCTTGTCATACAGCGTTGTGATGATAATCCTCACTCATTACATAATGTTTATCTATAATATTCATAAATAGAGTGAAAGATAAAATCGCTGCTTAAATACAAAAGCGCCACAAATCAAAAACAAATATAGTTTGATTTAAAACTGAAAGTATATAGCATTCCGATTTCAAATGCAACACAGACACATTTTGTTTTGCGTCGCTTTTGTATTAAAGCAGCGAAATATAGAAAATGGTCGTGTAATTTCATATTTTTACCCTACTCGGTCTTTTTGCCAAATTATGTTTCGTCAAATTTCATTTAGCAATCAACTTTTCGCCAAAGTTTTATTTGGCAAATCAATCCTCGGTATAATTTTACTTCTTAATTTTTCATTTCGCTACATTTTTATATTGCAAAATTTTACTACGTTAAATTTTAAAGGTAAATAATTGTGTAGCAAATGATTTGCTAAGGAAAATAACTTATTGTCAAATTTCATGTGGTAAATAATTTGCTAAGGCAAATATTATAGGTTAGGGTTATTTTTTTATGACCCTAAAAACGAAACTGCTCCCAGAGATAGGTAGGTTATGGTTAATTCCATATGTTGCTAAATTAAGGTATGCCAATCGATACATTTGACGAAAACATAAATGACATCTTAAAATAATCCCAGGTAATAATTTGTCCAACAATAATTTATCAAATCATTAGTTGGGAAATGACATCAGTGCGAAACGTTGAGTTGGGAAATGAAAATTTGACGAAATGAAAATGAAAATGTAGTTTGGGCAGATAAGAATTTGCTAAATAATTTATGTCGAAACATTAGTAAACCACCCTACTCGTATTCTGTGCTATAACTGACTATTTATCTTCCTCAACGGGACGGCCATAATATACACTTTCATACTCACCGCAACACCAGTAAGATTTCTATAGGCATCCCTGATCTCCCAGCTTGTGATTCTCTGCAGCTTTCCCTTCGTCTCCAGGCAAATCTTGCACGCCTGCAAATAAATAAATAAACTTCAGGGACCATCAGATAGAAAAATAATAATTAGTGCCTCATCATCATCATCATGTCAGCCGAAAGACGTCCACTGCTGGACATAGGCCTCCCCCAAGGCTCTCCACTCAGACCGGTCTTGTGCTTTTCGCATCCACCGCGGTCCCGCGATCCTGACGAGGTCGTCACTCCATCTTGTTGGAGGCCTACCTACAGCTCGTCTTCCGGTCCGCGGACGCCACTCCAGAACCTTCTGACCCCATCGGCCATCAGTCCTGCGAGCAATGTGCCCCGCCCACTGCCACTTCAGTTTAGCTATTCTTCGGGCTATGTCGGTAACCTTAGTTCTACTGCGGATAGCATCATTTCTGATTCTATCACGCAGAGAAACCCCTAGCATAGTCCTCTCCATAGCCCTCTGAGTGACTTTGAGCTTCCTTATGAGGCCCATTGTTAGCGCCCACGTCTCAGATCCGTAAGTCGTGCCTATAATAATTAAAAAACAAAATAATGAAAAAAGGAGGACCATAGAGAGATTTTTCTCGAGGCCTGGGGACCAAAATCCGTTTGCATGAAGTTGGAAATGGTATTGTTACGCCGATGTAAGGCGTTTCATTACCCACTAAGAGCGAAAGAGATAACCCGATTGGGAATGAGACAGCGATGCGCAGGCCATTCCAGACCCGTGTGCCAAGGACGTCGCCATTGTTAACGGAGCGAGCAGGTAGCAAGGCGTAGAACAATACAGAAACGAATAGTCTCGATCGTCCTCGGCGGAGCAAACTACATCGATCGTTCTGGAAAATCCATTGGATGGAAGGCGTTCTGGAATAACGTGGGAACTATAAAAGGCGGACCGCGGTTGTGGTCACAGTCAGTTTTTACTTGAAAAGCGAACAGTGCGATCAAGAGCGACCCGAGCGATCTAAGTCTGTCTTCGAACTTTTTGTGCGATAATTTTTTTGTAACGGTTTAAGTGAGTGCGTTATTAAAGTCTACTTTTGATTATCGGTGTTTTCGTGCATTTCTATCAGTTACCTACCCCCACGTACGTAACAGTTAACTGACTGGGGAAACTTCGTTAGCGCGACGTAGCGCACTGTCAGATTCTCCTGCGTGTCGAGTTGGTTATTGCAAGTTGTCGCTAGATGTCGCTAGGTCACCACAGAGCAAACAACATTATTGACGAAGCAGTTAGACTAGTTAATTATGGCGGTTTTCACGTGGTCCTACTGACTTTCTACGGAGCTTTTCTTTTTTGGTGATGGCTAACGAACCTAACTTACCTACTTTTACAACCACAGTTCACCAAACTTAGGTGTACTTGTTGTGCAGTAAGACAAATATATAGTAGGACCACGAGGAAACACGTTATACATATAACTATTTATACCTAACGACACTAAAAGGGCGACCAGCTCAGAATACATTTTTTTTTTAACATTTTATGTGAAAAAGGAGGCAAACGAGCAAGCGAGCCACCTGTTGGTAAGTGATCATCGCGACCCATAAACACCCGCAACACCTGAGGAATCGCAGGCGCTGCCGGCCTTTGAGAAAAGAGTAGGCTCGTTTTTTGAAGGCCCCCAAGTCGTATTGATTCGGAAATACAGACGCCGAAAGCTGATTCCACATAGATAAGGTGCGTGGCCGTCAAACAACGCACGGTAGTGGATTTCCAACTATCAAGATGGTGTTGATGAAATGATAGTTTGGTACGAGTTGTACGATGATGGAATCCAGCGGCTGGTATCAATCCGAATAATTCCTCGGAGCACTCTCCGTGACAGATGCGGTAAATGACACAGAGGGAGCAACATCCCTCCGCAGGGCCAGAGTATCTAGATTTTTGAGAAGCCCCCGGTTGTTGACACATCGAGCAGCTCTGTTCTGTATTCGGTCAAGAGGAAGAAGTTGATGTTCGGGTGCTCCGGCCCAAATATGGGAGCAATATTCCATGCGAGGCCGTATTTGTGCCTTGTGAAGCTGAAGACGATGAGTCGGAATGAAATACATGCTGCAGCATATACACTTAGGAGCAAAAATACCGGATCAGAGTGCGTTTTTCATACTAAAGAGGCTATTTCGATGCCTTGGTTCCTCGCCAGGGAATGCTTTTAGTGAAATCTGATGATGAATACCCCGAGCAGGACTTCCAGAGTGCCTAGGATACCCAACTGAATGAATCTGCGGTTAACGCCGAAATTGTGCATGTTCAGAAAAACGTAAGGAAATCCAAGTGCTGACCCAAACTCCCCCGCTGTTTTCTTAACTGGTTGTGCGATCAGTTAGGTATCTTAACAAATTTTGACTTATTGAACCTTGGAGTATCCACCATTAAACCTCACTCAAAACAACCCCTGGCGAGGAACCAAGGCTTCGAAATAGTCTCGTTTGTATGAAACACGCACTCTGACCCGGTATTTTTGCGCCTGAGTGTAGCTACAGCGTCCATTTACGGCTGGACCCACAGATAAAACATTAATTACATGCAAAAGGCAGTCAGACAATTACATATTAACACTTGCACAACAAAAATCCTTGCAGTAGAGTAGCGACAAAGAAATCCCTGTCTCACACAGCGACCTCGTCCCAAACGAAGCTCTAGGCTTGTACTATGGCTACGAGACAGTAATACACATACTTGTATCAGAGAACGTCTACGTCACAAATGTAACGTCTCTGTCGCAAAATGACCAATTTCTATTTTCATTTTATGTCTGTCCTAGCAAAGTTGACGGCTCAGTGGTGCTCTTTATCTTACAAGGAAAGGCACCCAACTGTCCGGCTCCGATTTTGTTGGTTTTGATACATGTCACAGAGTAGTTTAAAATGACGGACACGTATTTTTTTTAGCGGCTTCGGGCCGATGGGAAAGTAATAAAAAAGAAAGTAAATACCCAAGATGGAAAAATAATGAGCACGTGTTTTGAGAAAATCGGAGCCGGACAGTTGGGTACCTCTCCTTGTTAGCCAATCTGCACTTCGGGCTTTCGAAGTTACCTAACGAACCTAACCTACCTATTAACGCGGTGGTGGTATTCACGCGACTTCAGACATTTTGAGAGATAACTTTTTTTTTTTTTATGACATAGAGAAGGCAAACGAGCACACAGGCCTCCTGATGGTAAGCGGAAACTGTGACCCATAGACATTCGCATTCACAAGACTACAAGACTAAGACTGCAAATGCGTTGCCAACCCTGAGGACTAAGATGGAATGCCTCTATGCTAGTCATTACACCGGCTGTCTTATCCCCAAACCGGAACACAACAATGCGAACACTGCTGTTTGGCTTTAGGTTAATGGATAAGATGGTGGTCCGGACGGACTCTGCACAGAGTCCTACCACCCGCAAAACTAACTACAAGAGATGTGGTGCTTTCACTAGTCTGTAATTTAACGACTGAGTCATTCTATTACTACCCCTAGGGGTGGGTTAATATTTGGGCGTTTTAACCGCCGTCATTGTTGTCTTCAATATATTAACGAAAATAATGATAACTACCAGCTTTAACTACTAGCAACTTTTGATGTCAAAATCAACGGACCCGGGGGTAGTATCCATTCCATTTAAAAGATCAAGAAATGTATAAAGTTTACCTTGAATAATATGATAAGACGATAATGACAGCGGTTAAAACGCCGGATAATCACCCGGGTACAGTAAACCGATCAATCGAATATTAAAAGGATTACAGTATATCAAGATATTATGTAACTGTCGTGTATTTAAAAAAACTGCCAACTCAGGGCTCTGAATGCAATACGTCAACAATCCAGAGCTAAACTTAGCGTTTTTTCAGAGATATCACTTTTGATAACACATGAGAACTTGGGCTTTTTTTACGTTTACACTCAGGACGACACGTTGGCCTAGGTACTTGGTAGCGTGTGCCTACGAAGCTTGAGGTGCTGGATTCAAATCCCGGTTAGATGAGAAGAGGCAGATTTTTGTGTGATGAGCGCGAAGACATCAACTTAGAACGTGGCCACCATTATTTCTGGAGGGATTATGTCTTAAAGAATATGCTTACCATGATCATTTCAGACTCGTCCCCCCGGGTGCCATCTCTGGCTCGGTTCATGTTGCGTGCACTGCAAGAGGAATCCAGGTAGAAAAATGCATTTTACTGATTGATAACATTAAAATTTACCATCAGCTGTATAATACGTATGTACCTACGTTTAAAAAAAACAGCTATTTAGCAGAGACGCCATGTTTACATTAAAAATTAAAAAATATTGCTTCCCGGCCTAGGCCTTCAATTTTGTATGAAATACGTGATACTCTGAAGCCTAAAATAACTAACATAACGCCAACATTCCATTGCATGTTTGGGAAATGTATTTCTTCTTCTTCCTTCTTTTATCTAAATAAAAAAAGTGTTTGTTTGTTTGTTCTCAATGCGTTTCTAAGCCATTGAATAGATTCTGATGAAACTTTAGTAGCGCGTTCTGGGTACGCCCGCGAGGGTCTCTGCCCTCTGGTGGGTTATAATGACAGCTATGCATGCAGTTCAGATTACGCTGCGAGAAAGGGACAGAGCTATATAACTGCTATAGCTCTGTCCTTTTCGCCCTCCGTAATATGAACCCATTACATGCTATTGCAACGCATACCGGGTACAGCTAGATATAAATTACCTACGTAACTAACGCAAGCAAGTTTTAAAAAGCCAGATTGCATTTTGTGATATTATCGTCAACATATATATTTTTAAATCTTAATTAATATATTATAGGCCTTAGAATAATACCACATAGAATGATAGTTTCCTACAGCCAACCCGTCAAAAGTGTCGCACAAAATGGATTCATGTGGGCGTAATCAACGCGTACTAACACACGACAACACGCACACAAGTAAACAAATAATGTTGCTAGCGGATTACATTTCCCCCTAAACTAGGGGATTTTTTCATATAATCATTTTTGTTAAATTCGATCATTTTTTGTAGTTACTTAGTAATAATACAAACGTTTATTAACACTTATGTAATAAGAAAATGTTTTGTCTCTTTCTAATTCGCATAAAATATCATATTTTAAGTAGGTAGTTTAAGGGTCAATCAACTTTTTCTTGTAGCTCGTTGCCATGGTGATGTCTCCTGGGTCACTCTTTAAAACTATGATTTCAAAAGATACAAGTCCACTAAAAATCAGTTTTATTGGCCATAACAAACCCATTCTTTTATGGGTTTTCTCCTGAGTGTGCTATTAGAATATATTATATTAGTTTTTATAAGAAACTTTATCACTGTTGTCTCCTGGCTTACTATAACAATTTAGGGGGAAAAATTTCGTCATAATGGCAACATTTTCATGTAATGTCGTTAGAAAATAATTTAATATTTTAGTGAATGTTTTACGTAAAACAACAAGTCAAAACATATTACTTACACGTGGAATGTTATTTTATAGTGTTTATTTTCTTGGTCTGAAGTGTTGTGGCACCCATTAACAATACAAATCGTCATAATCAATAAAAATCCGGGAGCTGTTGACGCTGTGTGACGTGATTGCGACTGACAGGCGGCGATCGCCGAGTACACCAGAATGGTGTAGTTTAAGTCTGACGGTTTTGGTGCGCGGACTAGGTTTCTATGTGTTATTATTCTAAGTTATAGGCATTACAGCCCATGTCACTCCCACAACCAAGACGAATCCGCACCTTATTCAAAATCGGTCAAGCCGTTTAAATTAAATGTGCCCTGTATAAATCAACATTTTATTAACATGTCTCTACCTAACATACATGTGCTATAAGTTCAGGTTATGTCTTTCTCAGTCAAGATGGCGCATTTTGCATGTGTGCGCTATCTTTCTATCTATCTCTTCCTGTTCTTTGATACTTGACTAGTTGAGAGGCCTGATTATTTTTTATTTTTTATTCCACCTGTGAACGACTTCGCAGCCAATTGTCAAATGCTTGATTTGTCAAACTAGACATTCGCCTAATCATATATTTGTCATATTCTACACAAGTCAAAAACTTAATTTGTCAATTTCGCAATTCGTCTATGACTAATATAGGATTAGACGAATGACTAGTTTGACAAATCAAGAATTAGACGAATGTCTAGTATGACAAATCAAGAATTTGACAAGTGGCTGCGAAGTCCTCCTAAGAAGTCCTCCTTAGAATCCTAAAAATACCACTTACCATTGATCAATCTGTACAGTGCTCTCCCCCCCAAAATGCTCCTTCAACTCTTGCAGCCTGCCATCCCCGTCAGCATTATTATTATATATATCTATCAGCTCATCTACAGGCATCTCCCCATCGCTGTTACCAACACACTTCGAACTGAGCTCAGTCTCCACAGGCTCTTCAAGATCTATCACAAGAACTCTCTCTTCAGAATCATCTGAATAATAATCATTTTCTCCAGTTTTAGTAACGGCGTCAACGGCTTCTATTTCTAAACTGCCAGTATCCGACGCATCGTTAGCTGAGCGTGTTTCTTTTTCTTTGCCAACGTGTTCCAATTTAGAATTCGCAGTTGTGCTACGGTTATCTTGCTCTATATTTTTGGAAGAGTCCAGTTTACGATTTCCGTATGTTTTGGCACAACGGTTGTGTAACGTATTATAATCCTCGTTGTGTGTGTTAGTCTGTTTGTCACATTTAGTAGATATTCCTACCAAGTACTCTTTGGGAGTAAAATGCATAGATCCTAAATTGGATTTCAATGATTGACGGGTTCGCTCTGCCAGACGGATGTGGCTAGAGGTCACCTGGAATAATATATTGAACATTAATTACAGAGCTGAATTGATAAGATATATCTAGTATCACTTATCTTGTACATATTTACCTATATACACTCAGGAGCAAAAATAACGGGTCAGAGTGCGTTTTTCATACTAAAGAGGCTATTTCGAAGCCTTGGTTCCTCGCCAGGGAATGCTTTTAGTGAAATCTGATGATGAATAACTCGAACATCGATACAGGACTTCCAGAGTGCCTAGGATACCCAACTGAATAAATCTGCGGTTAACGTCGGAATTGAGCATGTTCAGAAAAACATCTAAAATGGCTATAAAATTTAAGGAAATCCAAGTGCTGACCCAAACTCTCCCGCTGTGGTGTTAACTGATTGTGCGATCAGTTAGGTATCTTAAGAACTTTTGACCTCCTCTATTGAACCTCGCAGTATCCACCATTAAACCTCACTCAAAACAACCCCAGGCGAGGAACGAAGGCTTCGAAATAGTCTCGTTTGTATGAAAAACGCACTCTGACCCGGTATTTTTGCTCCTGAGTGTTGGGAGAAATTGACCTCCAAAGTACTGAAAAGTGACTATACCCAAGATGAAAAAATAATGAGCACGTGTTTTGAGAAAATCGGAGCCGGACAGTTGGGTACCTCTCCTTGTTAGCCAATCTGCACTTCAGGCTTTCGAAGTTACCTAACGAACCTAACCTACCTATTAACGCGGTGGTGGTATTCACGCGACTTCAGACATTTTGAGACATGGCTACAAGAGATGTGGTGCTTTTGCTAGTCTGTAATTTACCGACTGAGTCATTCTATTACTAGTATTACTACCCCTAGGGGTACAGTTAAACAACCAATCGACTATTAAAAGGATTACAGTATATCAAGATATTATGTAACTGTCGTGTATTTAAAAAAACTGCCACCACGAATACAATACAATACGTCTGAATGCAATACGTCAACAATCTAGAGCCAAACTTGGCATTTTTTCAGAGATATCACTTTTGATAACACAATAACTTGGGCTTTTTTTACGTTTACACTCAGGATGACACGTTGGCCTAGGTACTTGGTAGCGTGTGCCTACGAAGCTTGAGGTGCTGGATTCAAATCCCGGTTAGATGAGAAGAGGCAGATTTTTGTGTGATGAGCGCGAAGACATCAACTTAGAACGTGGCCACCATTATTTCTGGAGGGATTATGTCTTAAAGAATATGCTTACCATGATCATTTCAGACTCGTCCCCCCGGGTGCCATCTCTGGCTCGGTTCATGTTGCGTGCACTGCAAGAGGAATCCAGGTAGAAAAATGTATTTTACTGATTGATAACATTAAAATTTACCATCAGCTGTATAATACGTATGTACCTACGTTTAAAAAAAAAACAGCTATTTAGCAGAGACGCCATGTTTACATTAAAAATTAAAAAATATTACTTCCCGGCCTAGGCCTTCAATTTTGTATGAAATACGTGATACTTTGAAGCCTAAAATAACTAACATAACGCCAACATTCCATTGCATGTTTGGGAAATGTATTTCTTCTTCTTCCTTCTTTTATCTAAATAAAAAAAGTGTTCGTTTGTTTGTTCTCTATGCGTTTCTAAGCCATTGAATAGATTGTGATGAAACTTTAGTAGCGCGTTCTGGGTACGCCCGCGAGGGTCTCTGCCCTCTGGTGGGTTATAATGACAGCTATGCATGCAGTTCAGATTACGCTGCGAGAAAGGGACAGAGCTATATAACTGCTATAGCTCTGTCTTTTTCGCCCTCCGTAATATGAACCCATTACATGCTATTGCAGCGCATACCGGGTACAGCTAGATATAAATTATCTACGTAACTAACGCAAGCAAGTTTTAAAAAGCCAGATTGCATTTTGTGATATTATCGTCAACATATATATTTTTAAATCTTAATTAATATATTATAGGCCTTAGAATAATAACACATAGAATGATAGTTTCCTACAGCCAACCCGTCAAAAGTGTCGCACAAAATGGATTCATGTGGGCGTAATCAACGCGTATTAACACACGACAACACGCACACAAGTAAACAAATAATGTTGCTAGCGGATTACATTTCCCCCTAAACTAGGGGATTTTTTCATATAATCATTTTTGTTAAATTCGATAATTTTTTGTAGTTACTTAGTAATAATACAAACGTTTATTAACACTTATGTAATAAGAAAATGTTTTGTCTCTTTCTAATTAGTTTAAGGGTCAATCAACTTTTTCTTGTAGCTCGTTGCCATGGTGATGTCTCCTGGGTCACTCTTTAAAACTATGATTTCAAAAGATACAAGTCCACTAAAAATCAGTTTTATTGGCCATAACAAACCCATTCTTTTATGGGTTTTCTCCTGAGTGTGCTATTAGTATATATTATATTAGTTTTTATAAGAAACTTTATCACTGTTGTCTCCTGGCTTACTATAACAATTTAGGGGGAAAAATTTCGTCATAATGGCAACATTTTCATGTAATGTCGTTAGAAAATAATTTAATATTTTAGTGAATGTTTTACGTAAAACAACAAGTCAAAACATATTACTTACACGTGGAATGTTATTTTATAGTGTTTATTTTCTTGGTCTGAAGTGTTGTGGCACCCATTAACAATACAAATCGTCATAATCAATAAAAATCCGGGAGCTGTTGACGCTGTGTGACGTGATTGCGACTGACAGGCGGCGATCGCCGAGTACACCAGAATGGTGTAGTTTAAGTCTGACGGTTTTGGTGCGCGGACTAGGTTTCTATGTGTTATTCAAGTTATAGGCATTACAGCCCATGTCACTCCCACAACCAAGACGAATCCGCACCTTATTCAAAATCGGTCAAGCCGTTTAAATTAAATGTGCCCTGTATAAATCAACATTTTATTAACATGTCTCTACCTACCATATATGTGCTATAAGTTCAGGTTATGTCTTTCTCAGTCAAGATGGCGCATTTTGCATGTGTGCGCTATCTTTCTATCTATCTCTTCCTGTTCTTTGATACTTGACTAGTTGAGAGGCATGTTTTTTTTTTTTTTATTCCACCTGTGAACGACTTCGCAGCCAATTGTCAAATGCTTGATTTGTCAAACTAGACATTCGCCTAATCATATATTTGTCATATTCTACACAAGTCAAAAACTTAATTTGTCAATTTCGCAATTCGTCTATGACTAATATAGGATTAGACGAATGACTAGTTTGACAAATCAAGAATTAGACGAATGTCTAGTATGACAAATCAAGAATTTGACAAGTGGCTGCGAAGTCCTCCTAAGAAGTCCTCCTTAGAATCCTAAAAATACCACTTACCATTGATCAATCTGTACAGTGCTCTCCCCCCCAAAATGCTCCTTCAACTCTTGCAGCCTGCCATCTCCGTCAGCATTATTATTATATATATCTATCAGCTCATCTACAGGCATCTCCCCATCGCTGTTACCAACACACTTCGAACTGAGCTCAGTCTCCACAGGCTCTTCAAGATCTATCACAAGAACTCGCTCTTCAGAATCATCTGAATAATAATCATTTTCTCCAGTTTTACTAACGGCGTCAACGGCTTCTATTACTAAACTGCCAGTTACAGACGCATCGTTAGCTGAGCGTGTTTCTTTTTCTTTGCCAACGTGTTCCAATTTAGAATTCGCAGTTGTGCTACGGTTATCTTGCTCTATATTTTTGATAGAGTCCAGTTTACGATTTCCGTATGATTTGGCACAACGGTTGTGTAACGTATTATAATCATTATAATCCTCGTTGTGTGTGTTAGTCTGTTTGTCACATTTGGTAGATATTCCTACCAAGTACTCTTTGGGAGTAAAATGCATAGATCCTAAATTGGATTTCAATGAGTGACGGGTTCGCTCTGCCAGACGGATGTGGCTAGAGGTCACCTGGAATAATATATTGAACATTAATTACGGAGCTGAATTGATAAGATATATCTAGTATCACTTATCTTGTACATATATACCTATATACACTCAGGAGCAAAAATAACGGGTCAGAGTGCGTTTTTCATACTAAAGAGGCTATTTCGAAGCCTTGGTTCCTCGCCAGGGAATGCTTTTAGTGAAATCTGATGATGAATACCTCGAACATCGATACAGGACTTCCAGAGTGCCTAGGATACCCAACTGAATAAATCTGCGGTTAACGTCGGAATTGAGCATGTTCAGAAAAACATCTAAAATGGCTATAAGGAAATCCAAGTGCTGACCCAAACTCTCCCGCTGTGGTGTTAACTGATTGTGCGATCAGTTAGGTATCTTAAGAACTTTTGACCTCCTCTATTGAACCTCGCAGTATCCACCATTAAACCTCACTCAAAACAACCCCAGGCGAGGAACGAAGGCTTTGAAATAGTCTCGTTTGTATGAAAAACGCACTCTGACCCGGTATTTTTGCTCCTGAGTGTTGGAAGAAATTGACCTCCAAAGTACTGAAAAGTGACTATACCCAAGATGAAAAAATAATGAGCACGTGTTTTGAGAAAATCGGAGCCGGACAGTTGGGTACCTCTCCTTGTTAGCCAATCTGCACTTCAGGCTTTCGAAGTTACCTAACGAACCTAACCTACCTATTAATGCGGTGGTGGTATTCACGCGACTTCAGACATTTTGAGACATGGTTACAAGAGATGTGGTGCTTTTGCTAGTCTGTATTTTACCGACTGAGTCATTCTATTACTAGTATTACTACCCCTAGGGGTACAGTTAAACAACCAATCGACTATTAAAAGGATTAAAGTATATCAAGATATTATGTAACTGTCGTGTATTTAAAAAAACTGCCACCTCAGGGCTCTGAATGTAATACGTCAACAATCTAGAGCCAAACTTGGCATTTTTTCAGAGATATCACTTTTGATAACACAAGAACTTGGGCTTTTTTTACGTTTACACTCAGGACGACACGTTGGCCTAGGTACTTGGTAGCGTGTGCCTACGAAGCTTGAGGTGCTGGATTCAAATCCCGGTTAAATGAGAAGAGGCAGATTTTAGTGTGATGAGCGCGAAGACATCAACTTAGAACGTGGCCACCATTATTTCTGGAGGGATTATGTCTTAAAGAATATGCTTACCATGATCATTTCAGACTCGTCCCCCCGGGTGCCATCTCTGGCTCGGTTCATGTTGCGTGCACTGCAAGAGGAATCCAGGTAGAAAAATGTATTTTACTGATTGATAACATTAAAATTTACCATCAGCTGTATAATACGTATGTAAAAAAAAACAGCTATTTAGCCTGTTCATAAACAGAGACGCCATGTTTACATTAAAAATTTAAAAATATTACTTCCCGGCCTAGGCCTTCAATTTTGTATGAAATACGTGATACTTTGAAGCCTAAAATAACTAACATAACGCCAACATTCCATTGCATGTTTGGGAAATGTATTTCTTCTTCTTATGTTTATGTTTAAAGAACTTTTATTTCTCATAAAGAATTACAGGATTCAATTACATGAGAAAGGTTACAGGTTAAGACTAAAACTAAGCATACAGTGTTTAGTTATATACGAAAGTAACATGATATAAAAATCATAGAGGGTAGAAATTCATTACAAAAATATTACTAATGTTCGAGTAAGCATGCGTCACCAACTGCACCTCAGGCACAGCGATGTAGGAATAACATAAGAACGGTGCGCCATAGCGCGTGGTTGGATGTGGCATATTTAGGTGTGCTCATATTAATAAATTAAAATTTTAGACTTTCATGTAGGTTTAGGTTTATAATAAAATGAGAGTATTTTGTGAATCATATACCTATACACGTACTTTTTTTTTTTTTAGGTTTTATGTTTTCCTTTTTTATATATATATATATAGACAAATATATATGTGTTGTTTGTTTTATTGCTGTTAAAAACACGGCGCTATATGTTTTGCAATGTAAAATTTTAAGTATTTTTTAAAGCTAACCATAGACTTTGCATCTTTAATGTCTATCGGTAATTTATTGTATAATTTGGCCCCTTCAAAACTTATACACTTTTTACCGTAATTTGTTCTAGGGGTTCTTAAAACTAAATGATCTGCATTCCGTAGTCTAATTCTTTGGACGAGGGCTTTTGTTTTGAAACTCATATTCGTGTGGATGTCCTTATTGAGTATTTTTCGTACCAATATACATGTATTGTAGATATATGCTTGTGTTAAGCTGAATATGTTTGTATTTTTGTATAGCGTCTCAGATGGGGTTAAGTAGTTATAATTAAATAAAGTTTTTATTAATCTATTTTGTGCGAGTTGTAATTTTTTTAGATGTATTTTTGGTGCAGTCCCCCATATCGCTATTAAATAATCAATGTGCGGCTTAATTAATGAGTTGTAAATTAAATAGCGTACTTTAAGGGGAAGACACCGTGACACACCACGAAGAGCACCAGTTAATGAGGATAGTTTAGACTTCATCTTCTGAATATGTGGTTCCCACGTCAGCTTACTGTCTAGTATCAGACCAAGATATTTTTCGGATGTCTTTTTTCTAATGTATTTGGCATTTAAGGTGGGATCTGTAAAGGCTTCTATCTTTTTGTTTTTCGCAGCGAAGACTATGTAATTGGTTTTTTCTACATTTATAGTTAGTAGGTTACGCGAAAACCACGTGTTCAGTAACTGAAGGTCAGATTGTACATTACGAAGAATATCATTTATAGAAGAGCCGTAATAAAAAAGACTGGTATCATCAGCGTAGAGTGTCAGGTCTCCTCTCAAGCCAATTTCTTGTATGTTATTAATATATATTAAAAATAAAAGTGGCCCTAAAATTGATCCTTGGGGGACTCCGTAGATGATAGGTCTGGGGCTACTTTGATGATCGTTGATTTTTACAATTTGGAAGCGGTTTGATAGGTAAGATTTAAGAACGTCTTCTTCCTTCTTTTATCTAAATAAAAAAAGTGTTTGTTTGTTTGTCCACTATGCCTTTCTAAACCATTGAATAGATTGTGATGAAACTTTAGTAGCGCGTTCTGGGTACGCCCGCGAGGGTCTCTGCCCTCTGGTGGGTTATAATGACAGCTATGCAGTTCAGATTACGCTGCGAGAAAGGGACAGAGCTATATAACTGCTATAGCTCTGTCCTTTTCGCCCTCCGTAATATGAACCCATTACATGCTATTGCAACGCATACCGGGTACAGCTAGATATAAATTACCTACGTAACTAACGCAAGCAAGTTTTAAAATGCCAGATTGCATTTTGTGATATTATCGTCAACATATATATTTTTAAATCTTAATTAATATATTATAGGCATTACAGCCCATGTCACTCCCACAACCAAGACGAATCCGCACCTTATTCAAAATAGGTCAAGCCGTTTAGATACTTGATATCATTGTTAAAAAAAAAACTATACAGACGGTATATGAGCACACAGGCCACATGATGGTAAGTGGGCACATGTATTCTCATGATTCCAATACTTTCTATACCCACATGCGAGGTATTTAAAAATAGGCGATTTACTGTAAGTTCCTGAACATTTATGGCATAGAGAAGGCAAACGAGCACACGGGCCACCTGACGGTAAGTGGAAACTGTGACCCATAGACATTCGCATTCACAAGACTGCAAGCCTAAGACTGCAAATGCGTTGCCAACCCTGAGGACTAAGATGGAATGCCTCTATACTAGTCATTATACCGGCTGTCTTATCCCCATACCGCAACACAACAATGCAAACACTGCTGCTTGGCTGTAGGTTAAATGATAACTCTTTTTAATTTTATTTAATTTTAATTTTTTGTTCATTTAATGGCTATTATATATACACACTAACTAAGATTTCAAGTATCCAGCTATTACGGTATAACAGATGCAGCCTGCTAACAGACAGCAAGACGGACGGACGGATGGACAGCCAAGGCTTAGTAATGGAGGTAGGTATGGAACCGTAAAAGTATTTTTAACAGATTAAACTAAACAACTAAAATTCTTAGTTTTGACACATTTTCCTGCTCAAGCTACGCTTGAATGTTTTTTTGTTTTTATTTTATGTTAAATTCATTGTTTTATATAATGCTAGGTTAAGCTTTATAATTGTATAATATCATAAGTAGTATTTAAAAAATAACGTCTGACTGTTGAGTTTCTTGCGGCGTTTCTTCTCAGCAGTGGTCTCTTGCGAACCGCTGGTAGATTTTCACGTGTAAAAGTGCCCGTGCGGCCTACTTATTGAATAAACATCTTTTATCTTTTTAACTCAAAAAGTACATTTCTCGCGTAAAAAAGAAAATACATAATTCATAAAAAAGGGTAACAAGAGAGATAAGAAAACTAAAGCTTCGCTACACAGGTCATTAGGCGCGAAGGTGCGTGTGTAAGCGCCCTTACAATAGAGCGAGCACTGCGTAAAAGTGAGAGGGTGAATTTTATGACGCGAGGTGAGTTACGCGTGCTTTGTTTATCTCTTTCCCTCGATCTGTTGGTTCAACTGAATTGTTTCCGGACTTGGAATACACCATAGTTTTACAATCTATGGTAACGTAGCCAATGAAGTATTCTGATTGTCTTCTGAAGCTTCTGTACATTTTGATCACAATGGATAGAGGGCGCGCGAAAATAAATACCATCCTTCTAGGTCAGCAAGGTAAAAATGAAAAAGCGACCAAGTTTTTTAGGTGTAGGTATCCCAATTGTGCGACCTTTGTATACACTTTGCCAGCAGTGAATGTGGGAAGATCCCTGGTAAGCCGCTCCGGTTTCAAACCCAGGTATAATTGCCGTCAAACTTCTTGAACATTAGGCGAGGTAGTGGGGGAAAGTTCGTGCATCGTACACATACGTGCAAAAAAAAGTAGGTACCTAATTTTTGTTACAGAATATTTTCAAATCTTAGGATAAATGATACACAAGTGAAAAAACAATGTTTATATTATTATTAGAATAACACTAAAAAATACAGGAAACCATTTAACTAAAATAGATTAGTCTTGAACTAAAAAGGATATTCCTTCCATTAAGTCAATACCAGCGCTGGTACTAGGTCTTGGTTCAGGGAAGCTGGAGGTAGTCATTGTTTCTTGACTATCATCAATATCATTCTCAAATTGATTCAAAAATCAATATCAAATTATAACAAGAAAATTAATGATAACAATCGGCTTTATCAGTGCACGCACGTGTACTCGGGAGGCAGAGGGACGTGGACGCGGTGCGGGACGCAAACGTCAACTGATTGACCAATGGTGCGTGCTCCCCCGCCGCCACCTCCCGCCGCCCGCGGCCCCCCTCCCAACGAAACCTAAAAATCGCTTCTGCGCAAGCAAGGTTACGTGTTCAAGAAGTTTGCCGGCAACTTTACCCTTAGAAGACTCTTGTACTACCAGTAACACGGTTAGAGACCATTTGTGAATTACCACCTTACAGTAAGGCCCACAAGTGGTAAATTAACTGGGATGCTGTTGGTACCACTGCCTCGCGATTTGGGGTTTGGAGGGGGGCTGGACAAAAGTACCATATCGACGGTTCTGTGACTCAACCTGGTATATAGAATATCATCCAGTATAAACTGACACGCACTAAGTATGCACTCGCGTACTTAGCGAGTGTCAGTTTATACTGGACAATATTCTATATACGAGGTTGAGTCACAGAACCGTCGATATGTTAGCGCTCCGTACCGCTAAAGTTGCGAATCGGGACCGTTTTACTAAGCTTACGGGGTCTGTCCGTTCGTCCATCCCAATTTGGAGCTATCTTTTGGACCATAATAGATAAGAGGTTGTTTATTTGCGGTACTTAAAGCATTTTATTTTTGCTCTCACCAAGAAATGTTTATTGGTCAACTTGTTTATGTTTATATTTGTTGTTATAGCGGCTGTGCAATTTAAAGCATCTAGCTATTACGGCTTAAAAACACCCTTGTGACAGACGGACGCACAGCAAAACCTTGGTAATAGGAATTCTTTAAAAAAAAAAGGTATAGTGCAAACCCTAAAGAAAAACAATGTATTATAAAAAAACCGGGCAAGAGCATGTCGGACCATGCTCAGAATAGGCTTCCGAGGTTTGACAAAGAAAAAAAACTGCACCACCAAAAGAGCGTATCTTCATGGCACTTACGTCATTTTGTTGAGAAGTGTAGTTTTTCGTCAATAACTCAAAAACGGTATCCGATCGTTGAAAATAATTTTCGTTGAAAGTATTTATTAAATTACATTCTTGCTTCTACCAATTTCACCTATAGGTACTACATATTTCATGAATGTACTTCCTGTAGTTTTTGAGTAAGATGCCTGTGACATGCGGACGGACGGACGGACATGACAAAACTTACCATAGGGTTCCGTTTTTGCCATTTCGGCTACGGAACCCAAAAAATTAGGCCGTATGGAACCCCTGGGATGAGAGTTCGAGTCACACTCGACCAGTTTTTGTAAAATCAGACCCTTATAATTTCTCTAACTCCCCATTGGCCAAAGATTTTTTTCTCAATGCTTGGGACTGATATTTTTTTTTATATTACAATTATTAATGACAATAATGACCGTGGAGACTATATACATCTCCCTGTATGATTACCTATTATTTTAATATGACATCTGGAGACTCTTTACATCTCCAAAATTGACCGTGGAGACTTTTTACATCTCCCTTATTTATTTTTTCGTGTTTTTTTTTAAATAATTGTATTTAATTTTAATTTGACATCTGGAGACTCTTTTCATCTCCAAAATTGACCGTGGAGACTTTCTACATCTCCCTTGTTTTGTTTTTTTTTAATTATATTTAATTCTTAATTTTAATTTCACATTTGGGGACTGTTTACATCTCCGAAATTGTATTATTTATTTTAATCCGACATTTTGATATATTTAATTATTATTACTACTGGGACCTGTACATCCCTGTGACATTTAAATTGTGTAGCTTAAGTTTAGTATTGTAATAAGTGATTTATTTGGAAAAAACGGCTTACTGTTGAGTTTCTTGCGGCACTTCTTCTCAACAGTGGTCTCCTTGGAAGCGCTGGTAGACTCAGACTTGAAAAAGTGCCTACAGGGCCTACTTACAGAATAAATGATTTGAATTATGAATTTGGATTTTTACTTTCTATAGTATGCAAGCCGATGTCCGTAAATTGATGAGTAAAAAAAATATTTTCTTGTCTAATCAATCGCAATGCTTTGTATTACTCAATTTTTATTGGGGTTTTAGCACATTTGTAGAATGATTGTTATCAAACTCAACATATATTCAAGCTTATTTCCTTAATTGACATGATCCACTCGCACCAAAGTTTTATAAAACAGCATCACAATATAAAATCCCACCGTGGTATTATATCTACCCAATAGCTAAATTATTCATAGCGTAAGTAACTAAGTAATTAATTATTGAATTATTAATGCATGCATGATTGCATTAAACTAGGTTTAAATTTTGTATTTGCTGCATAAGCAACATTATATTTGTACACGTAACGGTAAAACATAGTTATACAATATTATTTTTAAATAGTACCTATGTAATTTATAACCTATGTTTTGACAAATAAATAAATAGAAATAAATCTAATTTTAACAAGAAAAAAAAAACAAATAAATTAATTTGAATTTGAATTTGAATTTGAATATACACAAATTATATAAATTAAATAAACTTAATTTACCTATATTATTTGTGTATAATATTTATTTGTTTCATTTGGGCAAGGTATCTCTAATTAAGTAATTATACAAAGACACAAACAAAAAAACAGAATAATAATAAATTCAAATTTGAGCAAGTAATTTTACAGGTTCACTCTAATAGAATAGTGCCTTAATTGATTAAAATTATAAGGTGTTTATTATTGAAATAGTAACTACCTACACAAAATGGAAACGCCCAAAACGTTCCATAGGTCAAAGGGTATTCCGCACAATCTCGATCAATGTTGATTGACTGTCAAATAAGTAAAGAAAAATTGTTTTAAATGTATTATTATTAACACTAACCGTAAACACCTCACTCCGTCACTAATTCGACTTTAAGTCGAAGAATTCCTGCAACTCTTGATCGCACATTTGGGCATGACCGTAGCGCAACATTTGTAAACTTTTCCGTACAACCTATTTTTAGAACCTTTGCGGAAACCAATTTTAAATTATAGCGAGAACACTCAGGCTAAAACTCACTTTTTCACTAAATTATACCAAGTTATACCGAAATTAACAATATTTACAAGGAAAGAATACTTATTAATGAAATGCATCAATTTCACGATGCACTTCCCATACAGAGTCATCCGGAAAATTCATTTTCCCTACCTATCTTAAATTCGGAAAAATCAATATTTATGTACATGACACTTGACAGGTGATTAAAGCTGTTTGACAACATAAATAAAACGACATCAATATCATATTGTTGCTTCACATTATGCACAAAATGGCGCCAAAATTAAAAGTTCCCAAAACTTACAAGAGCTTTATTCCGAGATGCCGATTTAATTTACTATGAATATTTATGTAACCGTGTAATATCAATTAAAGCCGTTTGCAACAATGAGTTATGCTTTTGTTTATATGCCGAGGTGTGGATATATTTCATTGCCCAAATACATTATTTATATTACTCCTTCTAAATAGATTTATAGGATTATGAATTAGGTGTGACTCTAAGATCTAAGCTCCCTTAAATTCGTGGCTTATCGCACACTTGGGAATAAAATACAGTACCTACCCATTATTTTTGGAAGCATGAGACAAACTTTTGCGATGCCCGTAATCTCAAATCAATTCTCCTTGGGCTCCCATTAAAAAAACGTGATATTTTAGCCGTTTTTGTCCGATTTTAATAACGGCAACTGGTAGACACTTGAAATATTCACAGAATACTTAGTTGTATATTCACTTTAAAAATAGTTAAAATAAAATAAAATAAATATTTAAGCACGCATACATACAACAAACGTAATTATCGTTTTGTTGCTAATGTTGTATAGATAATGATACGGAACCCATTGTGCGCGACTCGCACATGGCCGGTTTTTTGAAATGTTTTTATTTGTAATGGTGAGTTATTTGGCGGTCCATTAAACACTACATTTTTAAAATATCAGCCCGGTAGCTTTTGCCATTTCAGAGCAACAGGGTCTTTATACAATGACGGACAATAATGCCTAGATATTTTTAGTCTTTAGTAGGTAGCCCTAAATACAATGAAAAAATATATTTGACTTTGCATTCAGGCAAAAGGTATACTAGAGGGATGGAAATAAAACAGAGCCATTCTCGCTGACGTATAATAAAACAAACCACTAACTAAAGTTACTTTATCTTGTAGCGCTTAGTTAAATATTAACCATATCCCTTACTAAAACAGTTTCAATTAGGTAAATCCACGGATTTCAATCGCAAACTTATAACGTAAAAATCATTATTTCGGGAATTAATTAAGGGTAATAGAATGCAATACAATGCAATATGGTCTTATCAATAACACAACGTACGAAATAAAAAGTACCCTCGAACCTCTACTTAAAACAAAACAAGCTTTATTAATTCAAAAATTCAAATAATATGGTGCCGTGACCAGGAGTTTGTGGTGCCGCGACCAGGATTTCCACGATTTTTCCAAGCTTATAATTAATGGATGGATGTACAAAAAAAGACCAGTCAGCACTAAACGATTGTTTAAAATTACTTTTTGGCATAAACTTATTGACTTTAATTTCTAGTCTTCGATAGGCGCTCTCTTTTCAAC
Organism: Acleris sparsana; assembly: GCA_923062465.1. Lineage (NCBI taxonomy): Eukaryota > Metazoa > Arthropoda > Insecta > Lepidoptera > Tortricidae > Acleris > Acleris sparsana. The sequence goes on along the minus strand of OV281312.1, from coordinate 9,014,901 downwards.
TCTCATTCTTCGTTTTTCTGGCGGGAGGTCCTTCCTCCGTTTCGGCCAGGGCTTCTTGAGGTGCTCGTGTTTAAAGTGCGACTTCTGCTCCGAGGGGTTGGCGAAGGTTTTGTCGCAGGCCACGCACTTGAACGGTCTCAGGGCGGCGTGGGTCTGCGGAGGAATTGGCGGCTTAACGACTTTGTCTGATTTAAACCCTAAACGTTTGGATCGATCCAAGCTAGTTTAATTGGAATGGTTCTTAGCTAGTTTACGTGTAAATCAGTTGGGCCGTTTAACAGATATGAGCTCTGAATGTAGGAGTCGCCCACGGAATAGAAAAAAACGTGGAAGTGGCATGAGCTTCGCTTCGTATCAGAGCTAATACTCAAACTATCATAAAAATAACACGCCACCATGGATTTTTTGTTTGATGTGGCTATCGTTTTTACATTCCAAAATACCACAATGCATATATATATACATAGGCTTGCTTCAGGATTTATGTCCTATATTAGAAATATCATTCGCACAACTTTCACGCACAAGCGATCGCGGCAATCTCTCCGCATAACTATGCCACACGTTACACGCCCAATTAACACTTCTTCTGTTTTTTCTGTTCTGTGGAGTCGCCTATCGGGGATTGTAAGGCAAGAATTAATTCAAGCCTCCTGGTGATAAGCGCGTTATAAGGCGAATGAATATTTCCAGTGTCAATCTAAAAAAATAAGACTTGTTCGCTGGCTCACTTCACGATTTCTTAAAAAAAAAAAAACTTTAGAAACGGCATGAATATAAATAATTATGACTTTTACTTTTATAATATGCCGTTAAATATTTCTAAATTATTATAGACATCAAATTTACGGGTTTTGCTAATTATATTCATAACATAACATTGTAAATTATTAACATTAAAGTCAAAAGTCAAAGTTCTTTATTCTTCAATTTAGGCATAATATAATGCACCTATGAATGTCAAAAAGCATTACCACCGGTTCGAAAAATAAAACCTTTGCCCCGAGAAGAACCGGCGTAAGAAACTCGGCAAGGTATATTTTTTCAAGACAAAGGTTTACATCATTACATAATAATTATAGATAGTTTACAATATCACGGTATTTTTGTGCAGTAGAATTACATTAGAATTGTTTAGCGTGGTGCTTTACTTTTATGACTATATGGGAATCAATTTTATGACTTTAACAATTCGATACATTAAGTATAAATGTGACTAGGCAGCATGAGCAATATTATGCACAGTAAATATTAGACTAACCAAAATTATGTAATTAAAATAGGTATAATAAGTAACAATAGACAAAATAAAATTTTGCATGACACATAGACAAAAACAAAGTAATCTGAACCACCACTCACCCACATGTGTCTTTTACGGTTAGACGGATGAATAAACTCCTTGCCACAGATATAACAATCGTGTCGCACGTGCGTCTTCGAATGTGCCAGAAACGTGGACTTCTTGCTAAATGTTTTTTCGCACTTGTCACATTCAAATGTTAACTCCCCGTTGTGATTGGTTCTTTTGATATGCTCCGCCAGGTCGGATTTCTGTTCAAATTTCCTATTACAATAGCTGCATTGGAAAAGTTTCTTTCCGGTGTGCGTTGAGATGTGGTCTCTGAGAACTGTGTTACTCTGAAAAAATATAAATATGTCAGAGAATCTCACAAATTGACCTAATTAAAGTAAGCTCTATGTTTATTTATAACAGTATACCTACTAAAGTAGTGTTTAAGATCGAAAAGAGCCATCATGCCACATTGTTGTTTTTTTTAATCTATTTTACCTCATTCATGATCATTGGATTTTTTACATATGTCTGGCTGACATCTGAAAGTCGTGTAACTGACAAGTTGAATATTAAGGGACTTTGTTTCGTGTGATTAATTTGTAATTTGTATAACACAGCAAACAAGTGACACATTTCATTTTGTATTTGACATAAGGTTTGATAATGTTACACTTTTTTTCACCCAAGATGAGTCCATATAAACACCTTATATAATAGTAGTTTACGTGACGGTTGCGTAATGCCAATTACGCAGAGTCGCGTACAATACTTTATCTACACACATATTATAAGCACTCTAAGATGGGTTCAGAAGCCGAATGGCAAATGACCTGCATTGCTACCAGCGCTACCTGTAACATATCTAAGTACCTACCTCAGTCCACGAGGGGGGCTCTTTACCAGATATCTATGTGGTACCTGGTAAAGAGCCACTACGGGGATGCGCCCCCGGACTGCTCGAGCTGCTACTACCACATTTCCCCCTTCCCCGTGGCAGTAGTGTCCTCTTCCTTGATCCCCACCACTCCTTCATAGCGGAAGCCTCCCGTTGAGATCGTTTGGCGCTCCTGGCCAGCTGTAGGGCCCGAAAGTTTTAGTCTCGGGTCAGCGTTAGAGGCCTTGCTAACGCAATCGTCTCTATCTCTCTCTGATTGTAGCGGTCCCCCGTTCCATTGGGTATAGGGAGTTGGAGATAAGAGTGCACCTGTGTTTGCGCGAACACTGGCATTATGTAATGCTTAGTGCACTATAATATATCCTGCGCAAATGACTTGGCTTACGTGATATTATGAACATACGTTGGTCTGACCGTGTTCGTAACACGGAAGTCCTACGAAGAGCTAATATCGGTGGAATAGAGGCTTATCTAATGCGTCGACAGCTGCGGTGGGGCGCCCATGTCTCCCGCATGTCAGATGACAGAGTGGCAAGGCGCATCTTTTACTCAGAACTGCAGGATGGCAAGCGAAAACGCGGCGGCCAATTTCTGCGGTACAAAGATGTGCTTAAGCGACACATGAAACGGTGTGACATCGACCCGTCACAGTGGGAGGCAATGGCAGCAGACCGGCCGTCTTGGAGGCATACAGTGAGCACTAAGGTGTCCGAGTTCGAAACGAAGAGACGTGAGGAGCTCGATGCAAAGCGAGACGGACTCAAGGCCCGAACACCTGCGGCCATGCAGTACAATTATGTCGGAGGGGTGCTGACTTGCAGTGAATGTGGTCGAACTTTTAATGCAAAGATCGGCTTTGCTGGTCATCACAGAGCTCACGAACGACGCTCTAAATAGTCGGATCCTAGTCGCTGTGGCCGAAATCGGTCTGGATCGATCGATTATATATATATATATATATATATATATATATATATATATATATATATAAGTACCTACCAATTTCACCAAACGATGTTAAATTTAATCAATGTTAATCAATTGTTGTCTACTTGGATAAGCAGAATTTTCATAAGTGGCACAATAAACTCAACAAAGAAATGAACTAAATGAAATCAAATTACGACTTACGATACGACGAATTGACAACAAAAATGGCGGCAAAAGAAACCTGTCATGTGTCACGAATATGAATGGTTTTTTTTTAAAATCATATGATAGACATACCTACTAATAAAGTCCCTATTCTCATGTCGTTCGAAATTCAAATATCCTACGATATTGTACTAAAAAATATAACGAGTTGACGTTCCAATTGATCCTAGAATTGGACCTATTTAAATTGTGTTAATTTTGGAACATGTTCCAAATTTGAAACTCATAACCTTACCAAAATCTATACTGTTATAACCATTACAGTACAAATTTTACCTACTACCACAGACAAGAAACTTTTCATAGTAAAATTAGTTGCAATAATGCTGGTCATTTCCTACGGGTTTTGAACGCATAAAAGAGGACTTACGATATGTGCGTAGATAAACACGTATTACACTTGTTTCTTTAACTTTACTGGTACCAACCTTGTGCGGGGTCCGTCCGGATCGCTACCACTATCTTATCCATTAACCTACCGCCACACAGCAGTGTTCGCATTGTTGTGTTCCGGTTTGGGGATAAGACAGCCGGTGTAATGACTAGCATAGAGGCATTCCATCTTAGTCCTCAGGGTTGGCAACGCATTTGCAGTCTTAGGCTTGCAGTCTTGTGAATGCGAATGTCTTAGTTTCCACTTACCATCAGGTGGCCTGTGTGCTCGTTTGCCTTCTCTATGCCATAAAAAAAAAGAAACAAAGAAAAGAGTATAGAAAGTGATTGAAATTACAAAACACGGCTGTCACGGGACTCATCTTAGGTGAAAAAGAGTGTAGAAGATTTCATAACTCAATCGAGACGGCAATACCTGGAAGAGCCGTCCGCACTGCTCGCACATAAAGGTGTCATTTTTTCCGGAAAACTGTGTCCGGATCTTTTCCGGGTGGTTGTACCGGAAGTGCTGCGCGTACAAGCGGTAACCCGAGAACTCTTTACCACACTGAAAACGGAACAATACACGTGTTATTAATCTTATCTTTTGAACCGTAATAAATAACAGGTTGTTTTTTTAAATACGTGTGATTCTAGCGGATTGTTTTTTATACAGAATGTAAAAATGAGACGACAAAATTGGTATGACAATAGTACAAACACAGAAGAAAAACTCAAAGGAAGCTCATAGTCACTCAGAGGGCTATGGAAAGGGCTATGCTCGGGGTTTCTCTGCGTGATAGAATCAGAAATGATGATATCCGCAGTAGAACTAAGATTACCGACATAGCCCGAAGAATAGCTAAACTGAAGTGGCAGTGGGCGGGGCACATTGCTCGCAGGACTGATGGCCGATGGGGTCAGAAGGTTCTGGAGGGGCGTCCGCGGACCGGGAGACGAGCTGTAGGTAGGCCTCCAACAAGATGGAGTGACGACCTCGTCAGGATCGCGGGACCGCGGTGGATGCGAAAAGCACAAGACCGGTCTGAGTGGAGAGCCTTAGGGGAGGCCTATGTCCAGCAGTGGACGTCTTTCGGCTGACATGATGAGAAGAAAAACAACACATACTAAAAATGGTCAAGTGTGAGATGGCTGTCTTAGGATTGTATTCTCAAGAATGCAACAAGTCGACACACGTAAACAGAGCCCTGCGCGACCTACCTGCGCAGTGGGCAAATTACGGACCAACTTGGTGGGGGCGACGGGGGGAGTGCAAACCGCTTCGCTTTGCTGCCACGCTATTGGTTAACATACGAGTCATATAGAAGCAAAGTCAGCAATATCCTATATGGTTCAAAATCGTATAGAAGATATATTTGTTTAGAGATTAAAAAAAACATTTAAAAAAAATTGTTGCCGACTGCTTCTACATAACTATAACTCATATCCCCTCCAATAGCCTTTTGGAGCTCTTTTTACGTGTGTCGACCTGTAATGCCTATGGATCTTCGATCCCATTTACATCAGGTGGCCTGTAAGCTCGTTTGCTCTCTCGTTGCCTTGAAAAATGACATCCCCATAATTTGCTATAAAACCAATGGTTATAATGACACTTCCTCTAAATTCATTTGCCATAATCTTCACTTACCATAAGTTTTAAATACTCTGAACTTATTATTATCTATACTTTTAAATTATTTAACAGTTATTTATGTAACTCGTGCATAATGAAGCTTCTTAAGGTAAAAAATATATTTTATATTTATAATAAATAATAATTACTAAACGTTATAGGCATAGCTATAAAGCGATTTTTGTTTTTTATTGTTCAAATATAGTAAACTTACTTGCTCGCAGGTAACTAATTCCTCGTTTTCGCTCGTTCCGTCCTTGTCAGTCGCGGCGCCCGAGGGTATCCTCAGTCTCCTTCCCGCCCTTTTCTGTGCCGCCTTGTCGCTAACGCTTTGCGGGTCGTTCCGAATCAGATTCCTAATGAGAAATTGAAGGTTAGGTTAGGTTAGATTAAAATAAATAAACATTTGTGAGATGTGCGCAAGTACGTGAACACTTGTTCCTGAGGCTTGGATTTCTTACAAGTATGCATTTCTCTACATAAAAAAGATAAAAAGATAAAAGATGTTTATTCAGTAAGTAGGCCGCAAGGCCACTTTTACGCGTCAAAAATCTACCAGCGCTTCGCAAGAGACCAGTGCTGAGAAGAAACGCCGCAAACTCAACAGGCAGTCGTTTTTTTAAATACTACTTATGATATTATACAATTCGCTGCTTGAATACAAAAGCGCCACAAATCAAAAACAAATATAGTTTGATTTAAAACTGAAAGTATATAGCATTCCGATTTCAAATGCAACACAGACACATTTTGTTTTGCGTCGCTTTTGTATTAAAGCAACGAATTATAAAGCTTAACCTAGCATTATATAAAACAATGAATCTAACATAAAAAAAAGAAACATATTCTAGCGTAGCTTGAGCGGGAAAATGTGTCAAAACCCAGAATTTTCATTGGGAGTAATAAGTAGTAGTAATAAATATATACACGGTGGGGCCTGTAACTAAAGCAAAAAATTAAAACGTAGATTCTTCTCCTCAAACTACGCAACGTTTGTTTGACGACTTTGAAAAAAAACTTGCGGTTTGAATTTTATTACATTATGAAGTTAATTCGAACACGCAATGTACTATGAAATTGGTTATGTCTGTAGAGTGTTTAGACTGACAGGCGATGTCAATTAGACGGAGTTTTAAGTACATTGAAAATACTATTTACTTTGTTTGAAAAATGAACAATCTAAAAACTTTGATTTTAAAAAGTTGCTAAACAAAAAGTTGTCTAGTTTGAGGAGTAGAATCTACGTTTTAATTTTATGCTTTAGTTACAGGCCCCACCCTGTATATATATATATATATATATATATATATATATATATATATATATATATAATTATACTTACCTATGACAGTGCGAGACAACCACATACAAAGTTTCGATACATTCTCCTACAGAATTTTTAAGGCTTGGTCAAACACACGGCGCGATGCCGGCGGGACGCAGTCTGTTTGACGTCGTTAACCTGTTAGCATGTATTTAAAGCCGCCGCGGTCGCGCGGCGCGGCCGCGGCGCTGCGTCGCGCCGTGTGTTTGACCAAGCCTTTATTGTTTTTTCATACGAATTTGCTGTAGATACGATTTGTATCAAAGTATAACACTGCTCAATTGTTTGCAACAACGTTCGCGTGAAATGTAAAACTATAATCTATCACAGGCACAAGATATGAATGTTTACAGACTTGTTTTTAAGTATGTAAGGAAGCACTTACGAGGCTCCCTTGTCGCTATGTTGTGAAGCGACCTTGAGATGTCTGTCGTGAGCCTCCGCCGACATGAAGGTGACGTCGCAAGTTCCACAGTACGGGCCTTCCAATTGCATCTACATACAAACAATACATTCTATATACAGAATGGAAAATAGAATAGAAAATATTTATTCAACACACAAGAAAAACAATGGAAAAAATTAAAGGAGAAAAGGAAGACAATAATAATATGTTGAATAGGATCCCTCTCAGCATTGTGCCGCAGTTCTGCGGCGCTGATTTTCAGAGGGACCCTGACTTAAAACTAACCTATGTTAGACATAAAAACACGAAAAAACGAGCCACATCGAAGGCAACTGTACCTTATATATTGGAAATAGCAAGTTCCACGCAAAGAAACTGCCCAAAAAAAGGAGTGTAATGTTTTCAGGGTTCATGTACCTAAACTCAACGCCGTATATAGATTCCAAAAAAGTTACCAAAGATGGCCGAACGTCACTGTCACAAGTGTCATTGTCGTTGTGACGTTCCAGATGTAACCAACTCATGCACATTTATAAAAATAGGTAGTCAAATAATATTTTGTTGTTATTTAAGTGTCAAGATTATCCAAAGTTCTATAGACCTATATATACAAAACACTACCCCCAAATAACTTAATTACGTACCCAAATACTAACTTTTGCTAGCGATTTCGTTTGCGTTAATTAGGTTACACACAATATGTCGAGAAATACCAGACTTGTAAATCCTTTGGGAATGACTTTAGGGATAAAAGTATTGTATACGTATATTTATGAATAGTATAAACGCAAATTATAAGATGTATCCAAATGTTGTTAAACCCTGAAGTGTTACCACTGTAATATGAGCTTTTCTTCTACAAAACAGTTTCAACTAAATATCTATTGGTGAAATTAATATTTACATTAAATGATTTATTTATGGGGTTGCATTTAATTTTAACTTTACAATTATATATAAATAAATTACATATGTACATTATTTAGAAAAGTTAAAACTTTATCGATGGAAGACTTTTTCATTTTATTGGCAACACATGAGTAGTTATTTTGGAATCTAAATACGGCGTTGAGTTTAGTCTGGCCATAAGTTCTGTTACTAAGGTTGAGTCAAATAAAACTAACTAATGTTTATTTTTTTATTTCAATACGTATAAAAATTAAAAGCTCAATTAATGTACCTTTTTAAGAACAAATAATCATTCTATATATTCGCCGCAATTTCTGATACGATCTTTTAGCATTCACAGCCGGGATCGATAAAATTACGCATGACTATTTGTAAATTTCACTTTTTAAAAACGCTTAAAAGTTAGTTTTTGTTAACCACGGAACTTTTTTTGTTTAATATTATAAAACTTCCTATCTCTGTGTATGTTTAGAGACCAACATTATATTTCTCAACAAGACTCAATTCCAGCTTATGAAGCAAGAGATTTGGTGTGTTTTTCGTATTACTGCAAATTGTCGTGAAATCGTAAAGTCATTTTAATGAGACATCAAGATTGACCGGTGTACAAGCGGATCTTTAGTTGCTTGAAATACATTTGTATCAGAATTTAAAGCTAAAAGTCTGTTCAATATGTCACGCAAAGTTGAACTCTCTACAAGAACTCTCACAAAAGTTGTGGCCGTTATCAGTATCATCGTCGTGCGTAAATTTAACTATAATTTTCTAGTCCCGAATGGGAATACTTCAAGCTCGTACATCAAATAATTGCAATAGTTTTAGAATACCTTATTTTTATTTTTATTCTTTATAAATCAAAGTTTTGATTAATATACAGGTTTACGTAAAACTCCTTTAATTTATTTTTTTAATTGTAATAAACTTTAGTAACAGAACTTATGGCCCGACTAGGTATATATGCCAACCGACTGTAGAAACTTCGTTAGCGCGATGTAGAACACTTTAGTTCCGCTGTCTGACGCTTCTGGCGCTAGTGGCGCCGGCGAGTCGGTTGTCACAAGTTGCCGTTAGATGTCGCTAGGTTGTCACAAAAATATCTGATAAATAAATATCGCGGGGCGAGTGTGGCGATGACTTTCCGGAAATCGAATTTTACTGCAAGCAATATTTCCATTCGTAAAATTTACCAGTCTTTATTTTTTTCAGTAGCTTATTTTGCCTTAATTTTTTATCTCAGCAGAAATAATTCCATTATCATAATTCCCCAATCTGTATTTATCTGAATAGTTATTCCATTTTCACAAAGTGGACGGAGCTCCTACTTCTGGGTGGTTTGGCCCTTCGGGCCTGCTGCAAAACTAACCTAACCTAAACCTACTTACCTATTTCGTCTTAATTACAATGGTGAAAATTGCGACTGGAAAAAACCAGAATGGTAAATATGCGAACAGGAAAAATTAAGAATGGGAAAATAGACATTCGGTAAAATCACGAATCGGAAAAAACGCGACTGGAAAAAATGGTACCAGAAAAAAAAGATTATTGTGAAAAATATCGCCACACTCCACGGGGCAGCACCGCCTACTTTTTTCTAAGGGCCCTACCGCCCCCCCAGATACCTTCAGCGCCCAGGACCACTTTGGGAACCTATAAGCGTTCCTAGTTGACTACAGGACAAATAGAAACGCACCTTATCATCAATGAAGCGATGGAGCATGTTCTTATGAATGGCGACCCCGCGTTTACTCAGGAAGGCGTACCCACACAGCTCGCAGATGAAGTCGGCCCGGTGCTTGTAGCGCAAGTGACCCAAATACGAGGACCGATTGCTGGAAATACAATTCACTTATTAAAAAATCATGTATTAACCATCGCTATATCCCCGTAAGGCCCACGTCAAAATCTCTATAGTTCAAAAACGAATCTTGACATAATTAAGTCCGTTTAAAATATAAAGTTTTGCGGAAAAAAATTTTTTTTTGTTGCATGGAGAAGGCAAACGAGCGCACAGGCCACCTGATGGTAAGTGGAAACTGTGACCCAGAGACATTCGCATTCACAAGACTGCAAATGCGCTGCCAACCCTGAGGAATAAGATGGAATGCCTCTATGCTAGTCATTACACCGGCTGTCTTGTCCCCAAACCGGAACACGACAATGCGAACACTGCTGTTTGTCGGTAGGTTAATGAATAAGATGGTGGTAGCGATCCGGACGGACCCTGCACAAGGTCCTACCAGTTATGTCAATCTGATAGTTATTATCAGAGGCCAGATATTTCGTGAATGATTTGTAATAATTATCTATGTCTGTAATGCAGGTTCTTAATTGAAACCACCACGGGAAAGTTTAAGACGTATATTGGGTAAAGAATCAAACCACAGTAGATATTTTTTAAAACAGTACACTAAGCAAAGGCAAAGAAGAAGGGCAAACAATACTAAAAGTTCTTCTAAAGGAGAACAATAACCCTAAAATTAAAGAAAAGGATTTACTAAGCCAAAGCACAAGCGTAGGTAAACTTAAGGAGATAGGGTTCTATATAAAACAAGCATAAAGGCGTAATGTTTGCAGCAAAACAGGAAGTAAAACTAGCTAATGCAATAATATCAAAGCAGAGAGATCAGATCTGATTAATTAACAAACTAAGACAAGCATAAGTAATAAAACTAAATAACAAGCAATAGCAATAAAAGAAACTCCTACACGTACAATAAAAAAAAAGGAACGGAGATGACGTCGAACGTAGTGCGTTTCGGATATTCCGTACTACGGAAGTATCGTTGTCGCGCAGCTACACCCTAAGTACATGAAGTGTACCTCCTAACAAAATAAATAGCCTATGTTACGTAACGGCCGAACGACAAGTTCCGTACTACGAAAGCAGTGTCGGGCGGTCGGAACGCTGTGCGCTCGACAGGTCAGTTGGGTCGTTCCAAGTCGTTGGAAGCGGCTAACTGCGCAAGGCGAACTGACCGGCGCTCGGTGGCGCGGCGCTTATATAGAAGCCTCCAGGCACCGCAGGGGATTGCGCGCGCGGGCGGAGGGCTGACGTAGTAGCGGGACGCTTGCGCTTCGATCTTAGGTGCATTACTTAGCGCAGTGGTTTCAATTTATGTCGCGTTACATGTCTGAAATAAGCCTTTATTTTAATTTGGGCTGTGGATTAACAGACTCAATTAAAAAAAAATCTAACAAGCACACATTCAAACCATCTGCACTCACGTAAACAAGCAGGAGCAGCGCGGGCACTGGAACGTCGCGCCCACGTGCCACTCCTGGTGATTGTTGGCCATTGATCTAAAAAAAATAGTACATTGTTGTAGAGGTTACAAAGTAAGCAATAGATGGACGAGTTAGTTCGAGGGCCGACGCGTAGCGGAGGCCCTCGAAAGTACGAGTCCATCTATTGCACTTTCGGCCGAGGCTTAACACAGCGCTTTTCACGACTACTGCGAGGAAATAAAAAAAATTATATAATTAAAAGCAGACATATATGGCTGTATGGAATCTGATTCCTTTGCCTATCCGTGAAGGGATGAATATTATTAAAAAAATAAAACGACTTCTCATTGGCCAATTTAATTTCATATGCAGCACAAAGTGTGATCTGATTGGTGGAATTAGTGATCAGCGGACCGATGTTATCGGTCAATGGAACAGACCAACAATGTTAACATAGTTGGTCTGTTTAAATTCATAGTAGGCCTGCTCATTCAATGTACAACTATCGATTGTTTTGGGGACCAAGAACAGACCATCTTTGGCCACATTTCCGAGCAGGGGCGTGAAAAAACATTTTTAATATCAAGCAACATCCACTTGGGACGAATAGTCGGATCGAATAAAAAATATCGGTCAAGTGAGACCCAGACTCGCGCACCGAGGATTCCAGACAGTAAGTATTATATTCTGATTTGAATTCGATTACCATCGGATCAGCGCAAGCTTATCTCGCACTTAGACATTTCTTCAGGATTAAGTTAGGACGGACGGACAGACGGTCGTGGCATATTAATAGAGTCCCGTTGGGCTACCCTTCGGACACGGAACCCTGAAAACAATAGACAACAAGATGTCTTGCACTATGTTTCGCCATAGAGCATGTAAATTGCCAACTTTTTTAAGTAATAAACATTTTTAATTATTTTTTTCATACTGGTATCAGCTAGCGACGTGAAACATAAAAAAAACTGGAGACGTCATGATCATTGAAAAATAAAATTATATTTTTTTTTTATCATATCAACAATACAGTGTGTGGCCCAAAACCGGGGCGAAAAAAGTAAATGGGGATTCTTTAGAACATTTCAATTAACTATCACAAGAATCTAATATTACAAAGTTTATAATTTTGGAGGAAACAGCCTACAAAGTTAAAAATCGTAGGTAATGTATTTTCCCGTCGCGATATCGTCGCTTGGTCACTTGGTACGCGGTATGTCTGAGTACATTGGCCATTGACAACACGCGGTAGATTTAGCGGTGTTTGCATTACATTGAATTTGCGATTAAGTTTGTTAGAAAAAAACTGAAAGTTAAGTTTTGATTTTAATTAGGTAAGACCATTATAATGTAATTACCGGTGATCTATAGAGCCCCTGTTTTTAATATTATCCCCGGTTTTGGGCCACACACTGTATAATAACTCGCGACCCGCCCTCGCTTCGCTTCGGTTTATGCGAGTTTTCTCTAACACCCGGACGTAATCCGAAATTTATTATAAATATATGTACATTTCATCTTGGAGCACTCTAAATCCATTGCGTAAGCCCGTAATTAAGTTTATATACTCAAATGTGTGTTCTGTGTGTTTTTGTATGTCTGTGGGTTTTTGTGTGTTCCTCTGTGTCAGTGTGTTTCTGTGTTCCCGTTAGTATTCTGAGTGTCAGTGTGTATTCTGTGTGTCAGTGTGTATCCGTGTGTCTGTTTGTTTTAGTCTATCTGTGGGTTTTTGTGTGATCCTGTGTGTCTGTGGGTTTCTGTGTTTCTGTGTCTTTGGGTTTTTGTGTGTCAGTTTGTTTCCGCGTGTCAGTGTTTCAGTGGGTTTTTTGTGTTTCTGTGTCTGTGGGTTTCTGTGTTTCTGTGTATCTGTGGGTTTTTGTGTGTCAGAGTGTTTCTGTGTGTCTTTGGGTTTTTGTGTGTCAGTTTGTTTCCGCGTGTCAGAGTGTTTCAGTGGGTTTTTTGTGTTTCTGTGTCTGTGGGTTTCTGTGTATCTGTGGGTTTTTGTGTGTCAGAGTGTTTCTGTGTGTCTTTGGGTTTATGTGTGTCAGTTTGTTTCCGCATGTCAGAGTGTTTCAGTGGGTTTCTGTGTTTCTGTGTCTGTGGGTTTCTGTGCGTCTTTGAGTTTCTGTCTGTCCGTGTGTCTGTCTGTCTCTCTGTCTTTATGTGCTTGTGTGTGTATTTGTGTGTGTGTATACCTGGTCGAAGTGACGAACGAGCACTGTTTGCAGCTGTACCGGCGCGAGTGGATCGAGGCCAGATGCTTCTTCATGGCCGCCTCGGTTTTCTGCCTCATCGCGCACACAACGCACTGGTACTCGCCCGCAAGCTGTAAGTGAATTAATCCTTAGCCTTAGCGTAGTTGGTAATCACAGTAAGGGCAGATGATTTGTTCCCGAGTCTTGGATTTTCTACATAAGCATGTTAATCTGAAAAGGGTGAAATAAACTAAATCATTTCAAAAAAACAAAGTGACTGCAGAAAAAATATCAACAGAAAAGCGAAAGAACTTTATAATATATAGAAAATTGAAAGAACATAATAAAACTTGAATATTGGAAAAACAAAATCCAGTCTGGGACAAGGCATCTCAGTGCAAATGTTTTTTTTTTCAAGTAATATGTTTATTGATATTTTTACAGTTATGCCTAAAAAAAAGGTTCATTTTGATATGTTTACTATATTAGAGAAGTAAGAATGAACCGGGTTTATAATTTTTTTCATATTTTACTGTGCCTGCGACAGATTGAAATTTTACATTTCATGCGAACGTTGTTCCAACCAGTTGAGAAGTCAACTAATAAAAAAAATACCGGTCAAGTGCGAATCGGACTCGCGCACCGAGGGTTCAAATGAAAACACCATCTAAACACTTAATCATACAATGACAATAGTTCTAGCGTGATGTCAGACGTTTTATGATACATTATTTTGTAGTAAATCAAATAACATTTGTTACGCGTTTAAGTTATTTCGGCAAAAAAATATCTGTACGCAATTTCTTTAAATACGCTGTAAACGCTGTTTGACAAGGTTTTAGTCTTACATTTCAAAAGTAAAATAAACATGGAAGAATGTTTGTGTTTCTCTGTTTGGAGTTAGTTATCCTAGTCCCAGCAAGGATTTTAAAAAGTAAAACACAAGGTATGTAATGAACTTTCATACATTTCCCTGGTCGCTGACGTTGGTAAATAATAACTTTTTTTATACAATATATACAATAAGGTTAACATTTAAATATTTTTCACACTCATCAAACATGTACATTTTGGGATACTTAAAATAACTCAACAATGGCGAAATACACCTAAACAAGAATACAAGCCATTAAAAGCTTAGGTTTCAATAAATCTAAATTGCACAATGCCTTATTCCCTAATTTAACGAAATTTTGAATTGCCATTGTCCCTTGTTGAGTTTCTTGCGGCGTTTCTTCTCAGCAGTGGTCTCCTCTTGCGAAGCGCTGGTAGATTTTGACGTGTAAAAGTGCCCGTGCGGCCTACTTACTGAATAAACATCTTTTATCTTTTATCTTTTTTATCCCTGTTAAACCTTAATATAAAATTGCCTCTTAAAATGATGGAATGTCACAATGACTTTGACCTATAAACTTGAAATGAACATTTCTTTCGAATCATAGATACGTCAAACTTTCAGAATAACTTAAGCCGATAACACCGGAATGGCAAAATGTCATAGTCTTAAAATGCCTAATGCCTTCGTTTTCACAAGTTCATCCGAGACAATTGAACGTCATGACGCCTGTTTCACGAAGCTACAAGTTACAAATTACAAGTAGAAGTCTCTTTCTAACTCCTTTTGCTATCATCATCATCATGTCAGCTGAAAGACGTCCACTGCTGGACATAGGCCTCCCCCAAGGCTTTCCACTCAGACCGGTCTTGTGCTTTTCGCATCCACCGCGCTCCCGCGATCCTGACGAGGTCGTCACTCCACCTTGTTGGAGGCCTACCTACAGCTCGTCTCCCGGTCCGCGGACGCCACTCCAGAACCTTCTGACCCCATCGGCCATCAGTCCTGCGAGCAATGTGCCCCGCCCACTGCCACTTCAGTTTAGCTATTCTTCGGGCTATGTCGGTAACCTTAGTTCTACTGCGGATACCATCATTTCTGATTCTATCACGCAGAGAAACCCCGAGCATAGCCCTCTCCATAGCCCTCTGAGTGACTTTGAGCTTCCTTATGAGGCCCATTGTTAGCGCCCACGTCTCAGATCCGTAAGTTATCACCGGCAACACACACTGGTCAAAGACACTACATGCTCACACTACATGCTCGAAATTTCCCAATTATATATCACGCAAACTTCACCTATAGTAAGTCATTATAGCCATCGGCGGGTTATAATATGGTACTGAATCTCATTAACCCGCTGGTTAATAACGAGATATGAACACGTATGAAAAATTACAAATTGTAAGTTTTTTAAAAGTAAAACGTTGTTTCTAGTAAGTAGCCTTGCTTTTTATTGTCTCGCAAAGTAAGAAAAGTAGAGTATTCCCTTTGGGATAAAGCTGTTTTCGTCTTGGGCGAGCTTGAATCCCTCGCTGCTTGCTTCGCTCAGGAATTAACTCGTAACACCCTCGCTACGCCCGGTAGTTAAGTCTGAAGTCCCTCATTTGCTCAGGATTCAATATCGCGCCCGTGACATAAAACAGTGCTTATCCCCTCGGTGTATAATCTACTATTATATTCACCTCGCTGTGCTTCGCGACGTGCAACTCATAACGATTGATTTTCGCGAATCCCAGACCGCACACGTCGCACCTGAAAAGATTTATATAAACAATAAACAATAAATATCGGGGGACAATCTCAGACAAATCGTCCAATTCCAAAACAAAGCGCGAATCTTGTACTATCTCAAAATAAATAAAAATTGTTTAAATTAGCCTTCTTTAGTAAAAGATAAAAAAGATAAAAGTAATTTATTCAGCCAGCCGCACATCACTTTTAAAAGTCAAGAATTAACCAGCGCTTCCCAAGAGGAGACCCCTGCTGAGAAGAAACGCCGCAAGCAACTCAGCAGTCAGTCATTTTTTTGAACATATTTCATATTACAATGGTACTACTTAGTATAAGCATTATATAAAGCTATAAATACAACATGCGTAGTTCAGCAGGAAAACATACCAAAAATCTCGTCTCTTGTCTCTTACTTGTGTATATGACGGTGCAAGACGACCAAATAAAAGTTTCGATATGTTTTCCTACATCAACGGTGTCCCCTAGACAAGATAAAGTATTTTTGGTTTTTAACAAGTTATTATTGACTAAGTTTCGGGTTTAGGGCATGCATTTTTGTCTGTTAGATCATCCTCGACCCTGTAACAGCAGTTCGGTTGCTCCTCCCCCGTCTCGCCCCGCCCGCACCTCACGATTGCTCCTATGTGAATACAACTCTCGGCGTCTATATTTCCGAACCAATACTCCTTTCTGAAGGCCGGCAGCGCACTTGGGATTCCTCTGGTGTTTTAAGGCATAGAGAAGGCAAACGAGCAGACAGGCCACCTGATGGTAAGTGGAAACTGTGACCCATAAACATTCGCATTCACAAGACTGCAAGCCTAAGACTGCAAAACGCATTTGCGCGTTACAAGATATAGTATTTTTTGGATTTGAACAAATTATTATTGAATATATTATAAGTGTGTTTACCCCACATTTAATGCTTAACTGTCATACCCGTCACTCGATATTATCAATTGATAATTTAAACATAGCGGTTGTGTTGCCCACGTGCTTCAGTTTAGTTCGTCAGAGACCATACTCTTTGTCCTCGCGTGCGATATCCACGGACATATTTCTCTAAAAGTCCATGGGAGAGTCTTAAAATAACTCGACAATGGCGAAATACACCTAAACAAGAATAAAAGCCATTAAAAGCTTAGGTTTCAATAAATCTAAATTGCATAATGCCTTGTTCTCTAATTTAACGAAAGTTTTGAATTGCCATTGTCCCTGTTAAACCTTAATATAAAATTGCCTCTTAAAATGATGGAATGTCATAATGACTTTGACCTATAAACTTGAAATGAACATTTCTTTCGAATACCGAATCATAGATAAGTCAAACTTTCAAAATAACTTAAGCCGAAAACACCGGAATGGCAAAATGTCATAGTCTTAAAATGCCTAATTTCGTTTTCACAAGTTCATCCGAGACAATTGAACGTCATAACGCCTGTTTCACGAAGCTACAAGTTACAAATTACAAGTAGAAGTCTCTTTCTAACTCCTTTTGCTATCATCATCATCATGTCAGCCGAAAGACGTCCACTGCTGGACATATGCCTCCCCCAAGGCTCTACACTCAGACCGGTCTTGTGCTTTTTGCATCCACCGCGCTCCCGCGATCCTGACGAGGTCGTCACTCCATCTTGTTGGAGGCCTACCTACAGCTCGTCTCCCGGTCCGCGGACGCCACTCCAGAACCTTCTGACCCCATCGGCCATCAGTCCTGCGAGCAATGCTATCTTATTATTTTATTATCTTTATACTGGTACTTCAATTTCAAGTGGCCAGTAGTTAAGATTTATAGTATATATGCATAAAGGCTAAGTAAACTTTTTCAATTTGAGGTATTTTGGTATTTGGTTGTTTTGAAATTATGATGTTTTGAGATAAAGGTGTTGTGAACTTTGGTCATTATGAGCCTGACAATTTAAAATTCAGCCATATTGAGAATCCGGTGTTATGAGATATGTTTTTAGGTATTCTGGGATTTAGGTATTTTGACACTTTGTCCTTTTGAGATCTAGGAGTATTGGTAAAAGGGTAAAACAAAATTAAGCCATAATGAAACCAAAGCAATTAAAATTAGAATTAGAAATATAGTGGTTGGGTAACGGCTTTAAGTTAAAAAAATGAAATAAAATTAAAATTGACAAAATACTAGTTAAAAAAATTAGCACCATGAGACTAAGGTTTAGTTTCGGTTATCTAATCTTACTTATGGGGGAAAGGTTTGTGCCAAATCTCGCCCACGTAATAAATGAACGCCCCCAAAGCAAACGGTTGCTGGTCTCTAACTCATACTCGTCCAGCAACCACTTGCTTCCCGGTCTTCAGAGTAATGTACTAAAATATTTGCCTGTAACGCGCGTCCTTGTTCCGGGGCGCGTCTCGCCGCCGTTGCGCGTGTTCGAGCTGCTCCTCGAGGCTCAGCGAGGTGACTGTGAACATGGACTCGTCCAGGCCGTCGGGTTTGATGCGTTTTACTTGAGACTGTTTGGACCTGGAACGAGGATAACACGTGGACAATAGGTGTTAGTATCATTTCTTCTAAACTGTTCTACGGCAGGAAGCGTGAGCGGTCTAAACAGCAACTCGTCTGGACGAGTAGTATCAAGTCGTGCAATTTCTTAATGGTCTAATTAGTAAGTGATCAGAGTGCGTTTTTCATACTAAAGAGGCTATTTCGAAGCCTTGGTTTTCGCCAGGGAATGCTTTTAGTGAAATCTGATGATGAATACCCCGAGCATCGATACAGGACTTCCAGAGTGCCTAGGATGCCCAACTGAATGAATCTGCGGCTAACGCCGGAATTGTGCATGTTCAGAAAAACATCTAAAATGGCAATAAAATGTAAGGAAATCCAAGTGCTGGGCCAAACTCTCCCGCTGTGGTGTTAACTGATTGTGCGATCAGTTAGGTATCTGAAGAACTTTTGACCTCCCCTATGGAACCAGACCACCTGCTACATAAGACCAGCTGCGTTTTAAACCACTTGCTGCTCAGACCAGCTGCGTTTTAAACCACTTGCCGCTCAGACCAGCTACGTTTTAGACGAGACGATACTAACCCGACAATAGTTTGCGGAACAAGAGAGCAAAAGTTTTTGCGAGCGGTGACTTTGAATCCCTCGGCAATCAAAGACACGAGATGCAAATAACTTGCGTCTGCTGATTTATTTTCGCTTCTTCCACATTCATACATCATGCACGCACGTCGCTTTCGGGTACTTAAGATTCGGCCCTTTTCCAGTATTTCTCCGATTTGATTCGAAAAAGTACGCCTAGGGCGGCCGCTTCCGACCCTTCCACTCATTTTCGCATTTCGTCAATCTTTTTTCATCCATCCTTTCCAAATGACCCATGATGTATGACCAGAGGTCGGAATTCTCGTAGCACTTTCGAGCTGTCATAGGGACTTCTCGTCTATCGACTTCCGATATCCATGTGTATATCGATAAATACATAATACAATATGTAAAATATGATTACGAGCAGAAGTAAACTACAGGCGCTCTTATCGCGAATGAGCGATCTCTTCGAGATGACCTTTGGATAACAGCTTTTTGGAAATTATAAATAGGAATTAAAATAATAATATTTAATTATTTCTTTTAAAATGATTTGTGTATTTCGTATGCGTTTTAATCATTTTTCGAAAGAAATTGCATCAAGAATTGCTACCGAATATTTTCATTGCAAATTTCTAATTCAAATTTTTAGCTAATCAAAAGTTATCTGAAAAAAATCCCTCGTTAGCGATAAGACCGCCTGTTGTTTACCTCTACTTTAAGTCTTCTTTGATATGTGTGTTCTATAATGTATCGATAAAAAAAATATATCAGGAAGTCGATAAACGAGAAGTCCCTATGACAGCTCAAAAATGCTACGAAAATTCCGGCCTCTGTGTATGACATTTTCAAATTTAAAACAAGATTTCATTTCAGAAAAAGTTACTTATAAACCAACAACACCACGCGCGACACTCCTGCGGGGTGACATGGGGGGGGCTAGGCCCGTGCTGGCGCGACTCCTCCCGTCTACCGCCCGGAAACCTCGTTCCCGTGCACATCTGACTCTAAGACTAACACTTAAATAAATAAAACATACTTACTTATCCATAGCTTTTGAGGTTTCTTTCTGATTCTCCTTGGCAAGTTTTGTCTTTGGTATTTTTACTATCAAGTTCGATTTACGTTTTTTTACTGTGGACACTTTTTCTTTAATATTTTCATCACTATCATTTAAATCATTTCGTCCATCATCGCCATATTCATCATCGTCTGCAATGTGTTTTGGCGCTTTCACTTTCAAGATAGATTTACGAGTTTCTACTATTGTTGCTTTAATGTTGTCTTCCAAATTTGCATCACTATGCTTTAAATCATTTCGCCCATCATCATCAAATTCATCATCGTCCGAGTTGTTCGCTTCTACGGTTAAAACTCTACGTTCATGATTTCCGTCATCTTCATTCTCATCTTCATTTCCTTCACCGTCAATATGATTTAACTCATTTCGTCCATCATCATCAAATTCATCATCGTCCGAGTTGATCGCTACTCCTTTTAAAACTCTACGTCCATTATTTCCGAGACCTTCATTATCTTCACCGTCAATATGTAACTCATTTCGTCCATCATCATCAAATTCATCATCGTCTGAGATGTTCGCTTCCTCCTTTAAAGCTCTACGTTCATCATTTCTGTCCTCATCATCTTCTTCGCCATCACTATCACTTAACTCGCGCTCGTAAATCAAATAATTATCACTTTCATTTTTTCCTTCACCTACATTCGACTCTTCCAAGTACTCCTCTTCAAAATCATAATCACTATTTTTTTCTTCTTCAACTACATTGTGGTCTTCTAAATACTCCTCGTCAAATTCATCTTCTTCAAAGCTCTTTATTTCTTCCATTTCTATTGTAATATGGTCTTCTTTTAAAATACCCTCTTCGATGTACGTATCGCAGTCATTAGGCTCGTTGTGATGGAGTAACAGGGTCGATACCAAGCCGTTTTCAGAGCGATCTATTGTGTTTATATCGCGTAGTGTTATCTGTAGAAAAAAAAACTATAAAAAAGAAACCCGCCCAATATATCTCCCGATATCTCCTAAACGGCTCAACCGGTTTTCATGAAACCATGAAGCTTTACTCCCCACCCCTTTGCTTACGTAAACATTGGTATAAAGGACATCATCCATTTTGGTCCAAAAGTGAAAGTGCCGGCCAAAAAAAAAATGGTTTATTCTGATACAATTTACCCGCCTTAGCATTTCTTACTATGGCACCAAAAAATGTTTGAAACCACCGTATATTACCAAAATATGTTCAAATGTAAAGTATGGTATAATTCATTGGTTTTTGTTAGTTCAATTCACCGAAATATTTAATTTTCTAACTAGAATAAAACTATGGATATCGTTACTACAGCTTTGGTGCCATAATAACAAATGCTCAGGCGAATAAGATCTAACAGAATATAGCTTTGGCCGGCACTTTTTTGTTTGGACCAAAAATGTATGAAACCCGGATGATGTCCTTTCCCCTGCTCGGTCCTAAGCGAATAACTACACTATTCATTATTTGTGAGAATCCTCGCGTTTCGATTTCGAGCAATAAATACTGGTAACGTAATCACCATCCAGACCCCACCCCCTATGTCATCAAAAATAACCAAAGCATACATCCCCCGCTCCCCTATAGTGCTTACGTAATGCTTGAACGATCCCATAATGGGTAAGCAAGCTTTAAAAATAATGGTCCATCCGTTTGGGAGTGAATCAAATTGATTCCTAGGCGTTTTCCAAAAAAGTGCTTATAGTTAAGGACTAAATTACTTTTTCTCAAACATGCTATGTAATGTCGGCGTTATGTTAGTTATTTTAGGCTTCAAAGTGCCACGTTTCCGACGGAACAACTCGAGAGAACTGTAAAGGAATTTCATACGAAATTGAAGGCCTAGGCCGGGAAGTATTATTTTTTTATTTTAATTTGGCCATGGTGGCTGTGTTTATGAAAAGGCAAAATAGCTGGTTTTTTTTTAATTTACTAAGCCGTGCATCCAACAAAGCGTTTGCATGTTTATTTGAAGTACCAGGAGCGCAGAGGTAATTAGGAGGTTAGCACGATGCGGCGAGCCCCGCGCGCGCCACCAGCGGGCCGGCGGGCGGGCGTACTGAGCACTGTATGTTACTTTTAATGTTTATGCACTCCTAGTACCTATTTGACATTGTAATTTTTGTTTTAATTATTTCAACGAATTATGTTTGAGAAAAGCACTATACATACTTCGGCGGGAAATATGGGGTTGCCCGCCTCAGACCTATATCCGGCCTTGCTTCGCTCGGCCGTCTATATAACTTCGGCCGGCAACCCCTTTTGTCCCGGCCTCTGTAGTAATGTACTATTCCATTAAGTCTTGATCTTGATCAGGGTAGGCATGTCAATAGGGTCCCGTTGGGCTACCCGAAAGGTAGCCTAGGAGCCCTGTGGATCTCATACACAACTCTTAAGCGATTGAGAATTAGAAACAACGCATATTGTTGCATATTGCGTCATATTGTTGCATAGACGATCTGGTACCGGAGGAAGGAGTAACTCACGTAAGGTTTGGTTTGCAGCAACTGGGTCAACAGCTGGTGGGATCTGATGGCTTTGTTCCTGAGCCGGGAGCCAGCGAGCAGCCTGGCGGCGCACTCCCAGCACAGCTTCTGGGGTAGTTTGTCCTTCAGGTTGTCCTTTTCCATCTGTGACAGAACAAAACTATTCTAAATGTAATTTTACTTGACAATAGTACATTACATCAGAGGCCGGGAAAAATTGCTGTTGCAGGACGAGTGTGAGTTAGCGTGCGCCCTTCCCGGCTGAGGCTTGTATAGTGCTTTTCTCCAACAATTCGAAAAAAAAGAACACAATTGTTAATAATATTATACACAGTCCTAAAATTTCCTCCGCTACGCGTCGGCCCTCGAACTAACTCTTCCATCTATTGCACTTTCGGCCGAGGCTTAACACAGTGCTTTTCACGACTACTGCAAGGAAATGAAAAAAAAATCTTATAATCAAAAGCAGACATATATGGCTGTATGGAATCTGATTCCTTTGCCTATCCGTGAAGGGATGAATATTATTAAAAAAATAAAACGACTTCTCATTGGCCAATTTAATTTCATATGCAGCACAAAGTGTGTTCTGATTGGTCGAATTAGTGATCAGCGGACCGATGTTATTGGTCAATGGAACAGACCAACAATGTTAACATAGTTGGTCTGTTTAAATGGATCTATATCTGAATCCCTAAAGTTTATTTATATATTCCCTAACGTTGTATGTCATAATGATCACTTGTCCTAACGCTCACATGGCCTATCTTTAGGATTCCTAACATCGTATGGATGATTTTTTTTTCCATAATGTTTTATTTCCTAACATCACTTGCCATATTGATTCTTCATCCTAACGTTATGTGCCATAATATACCCATACCACACCTACTGACTCAATAAATAGTATAATAGTAACTTAAAAAAAAGACTACGTACGAACAAGTCGACGGAGCTCCGCTATGCGGAGCTCCTATTCTGCGTAGTTATGGCGCTTCGCGCCTTCACGCAACTCTAACCTAACCTAACCTATAAGTAAAAGCAAAATTGACCTAATTTGGCAGATTGATTTGCATGACCTTGATTTAAACATATTATAATTTATAATAAGTTATATTACCATATTGATTCTCGCCAATAATTTTACATATTTTTAATATTTACTATTTACATGAGGTGAAATGATATTAGGGATTTTGAGGACTATGCCAAATAACATTAGGAATATTAATACTTATGGTAAAAAATACTCGGGCAAATGAGTTTTAGGGCAATCATTACATTATGAAGAATGATTGTTATGGCAATTGATCATTAGGGCTAATGCCCATTAGAGCAAAACAGTTCGGGCAAGTGATTTTAGGACAAACGATGTTAGGGATCGCGAGGGAGACCCGTTTAAATTCATAGTAGGCCTGCTCATTCAATGTACAACTATCGATTGTTTTGGGGACCAAGAACAGACCATCTTTCGCCACATTTCCGAGCAGTGGCGTGAAAAACAATAGAGTAGGTACTGCTGGTAGGACTACGGTCCGTAGTGACTACATGCTGAATTTTTCGCCTTAGGAGGATATAGTAAACTCACTATGCCCGAGACAATCTCGCTTTCGACAAAAATAATATTCATGGGTTAGCAGTGAACATTTTTAATTAATTGACTGACAACTTTAAGAAACCGCCTTTTAATTTATTCAAGGAAAAAAAAATTAATCCTCTCGTGAAAAACAGTTATTACTCAACTCAATAATGTTCAAGTAATTGTTATTTATAAGGATGTGTAATTATTGATTATTCTTTGTATTATTTATTAAAAGTAAAACCCTGATATGTGTCTAATCTATTATGTACGTCGTACAAATCTTATATCAATAACATCAATGTCAATGACGCAATCTTAGAATAATAACACATAGAAACCTAGTCCGCGCACCAAAACCGTCAGACTTAAACTACACCATTCTGGTGTACTCGGCGATCGCCGCCTGTCAGTCGCAATCACGTCACACAGCGTCAACAGCTCCCGGATTTTTATTGATTATGACGATTTGTATTGTTAATGGGTGCCACAACACTTCAGACCAAGAAAATAAACACTATAAAATTACATTCCACGTGTTAGTAATATGTTTTGACTTGTTGTTTTACGTAAAACATTCACTAAAATATTAAATTATTTTCTAACGACATTACATGAAAATGTTGCCATTATAACGAAATTTTTCCCCCTAAATTGTTATAGTAAGTACTTGTTCTATTTTGTGATATTCTGTGATACGAATTGAATTACTTGTTTTTCTTGTTCATAATTTCCTTCTAATCCGATTATTGCCGCACGTTGGATTGAAAAAATTAGGCTTAATCGAAATGAAAGCTGGTGGAAGCCGTCTAGGAGGACAAAAATATGTTCTGTACATTTTAATGACACAGACAAATATCTTACTAAAGGTACCATGGCAACGAGCTACAAGAAAAAGTTGATTGACCCTTAAACTACCTACTTAAAATATGATATTTTATGCGAATTAGAAAGAGACAAAACATTTTCTTATTACATAAGTGTTAATAAGCGTTTGTATTATTACTAAGTAACTACAAAAAATGATCGAATTTAACAAAAATGGTTATATGAAAAAATCCCCTAGTTTAGGGGGAAATGTAATCCGCTAGCAACATTATTTGTTTACTTGTGTGCGTGTTGTCGTGTGTTAGTACGCGTTGATTACGCCCACATGAATCCATTTTGTGCGACACTTTTGACGGGTTGGCTGTACGAAACTATCATTCTATGTGTTATTATTCTAAGGACGCAATGTAAGTCATTAATGTCATTATGATTGCGGAATGAAGTGGCCAGTAGTTTTTAGTTTGATGTAAGGAGTACCCATGACAGTTCAAAATAACTGTTTCTGGGCTACTTTTTGTACTTTGCATTTGTACGTAAATCCTGCCTTGAAACAATTTGTTTGACCAGGCAATTGCTCTATGAGTATGAGATAAACTTGTCTCTTCTAATGAAAAGAGATAACAATAAGAAGCGTTGCCAGCTTATCCTAAGGTGTTGATTTACTGGTGTAGCAAAAATAATTATTTTATTATGTAGGTATGAAAACATAACAAAAATTAAAATCAAATTTCGACCTGGGTTCATATAATCTTTTTTGTTTCTTACGACCTTAGGAACACACTGTTAAAATTATTCGGTTTTCTCGTGTTACACCGTGTATAAAAGCGAAAAACCAAAACGGGATAAAAACGAAGGAAGAACCGAGATGGCGCGATACAAATATTAAGAACTTTATTGACATGTTTCTCGTAAACAACGCAGGTAACCTAAGAATAAACTATTGAAATATATTCTCTAGACATGAGAATAGAACAAGAATATATCATTTACCGGTTTCACTGCGTATTTTTTCTACAATCACGTAATGAAATCTCGATAACATTGACAATTTGAACCGTCGGCCATTGTTCGGAAATGTTTCGGCTAACGTTCGGATCGGTCTCGTCGATCGGTTCGGATACGTTTAAGAAGACGCGTATGGTCTATAATAATACCTTAAGCCCTCCTTAGACTTTAAAACCACGGTTTGTGATTAATGACATGGATAAAAGGGGTCTTTCGCACAAGTGCAATACGGAGCTATAAGTTCCGATCTACTATTGAAGGACTGCATGCAGGATAAATTGGTTCTTCCGGGACAGGTTATAGCTTCGGCAGTCCGACAAGTTATTATGTTCTCTGTGGAAGGTACAGTGTGTCTTCTCTGTGGCTTTTAAATAAATGTAGACGAGAATACACCTTTTATACTAAAAATGTATTCTATTATAAGTGAATAGTAATGGAACGGTGGCCACAGAGTACAAAAGGTTTTAATTACTGAGTTTAATGTTGACATTTTAGTAAATGTATACGAAAATAAATACTCTTTTTATTTCCATATGTTACGTTGCTAATCAGGGCTCATGAACATAATACAATTGTGACAAATACATTCATATAATTCGTTAACGCGGGTGGAGCCGCGGTCACATCTAGTTTAATTATAAAATATTTGACTCCCACACTATGGCATATTGAGGTAGGAAAACACTGAAATGTAACACCTATTTATAACCTTGTTAACGCAAATAAACGTGATTTGTAAAAAATGAACGGTGACATAAATATGAATTCTACACGGACCAAATCGCTGTCATAAGCTAGTTAAGCATATAATTACTCATTTTTAAATATCCAGATCGTTTAGTTCAAACTTACAATAATTCCACAGACATCGGCATAAGCCCGCCGCAGGTCTCGATCCCGAATTCTGTACATCTTCACGTCTGTTACCAAGCATATACGACACACCTAAAAGCAACGTAAAATAAAAACAAAAATATATTCAGCCTGTCAATAACAAAATCAAAGAACGCAAACGCCGCAGTACAGTAAAGCTCAACTGATACGGCTTACCAATGTACCTGGGCAGTTGACGATTTTGCGAACGCGGGAACCAATCAGCATGCATTGGTTTTTCTTTGCCCCGCGGCGACTTCAACAGCTACTACCGCGGGAATATGGCGTTTACACAATGAAGTGATTTCGCCAGTGTCAAGTATATATAAGTATAAATCAATATAGCAATAAAACACAATCCAATCTTCTCTAGGAAGATTGGGGGCAACGTTGTACGGTGATATGTAGGACAGAGGTCAAGATAGTTTTAACCTTTGTACCACTGCGAGTCCACTTGAAACGAGAAGTAAGATGCTAGATACACGAAATAAATCCAAGTCTTCTATTACTGTGCAACACAAAGGCTTAAAATCACTAACAGAAAAGAACTTTGAGCACCTAAATACACAAAAATACGTAACTAAAACAAATTACACATCCGCCATCTTTTGACGTTGCAAATGGCCTCTCCATCCATTGGTTATTAGTGACGCCATTTTGACAAGTTCCCGCGTGTCATTCAGTCAGCCGTCAAACGTGCGTGAGTGAGATGGAAAAAATGGATGCAATTTAATTTGCAACTAGAACGTACAAGTTTGATCGTGGATTTTAATCGTGCTCTCGGAAATTATCGAAATCGTTCTTTGTGTCTGCGCGAACGAATATTCACGACAAGTCATATAAATTGTGTTCTACTGTGACTAAGTTTTTTTTTATATGTTGGTAGGTCCCTTGAGAGTCGTTAACACCCAAGTTTGCAAGCCTGAAAACCCTGTGCTATCCCCATGGTGCTCGAAAAACTGCGAAATTCTGGGCACTTGTTTCAGTTTCTTCGAAAAACTACCCTAAGGAAGCGATTTTAGGGTTACGTACCGAAATGGTAAAAAAACCGGGCGAGAGCATGTCGGACCATGCTCAGTGTAGGGTTCCGAAGCCGTTACTACAAACAAATTAGACCTCGCGACAAACTTAACTATGCCGTTGGAAAACTGTTATCCCCATACATCAACATAGGTTGCGGTCAGTTTACCAACAACACCGCAATAGTATATTGTGTCACAAGGGAGCAAAATGAAATATTTAAGGCGAGGGCGTACATTGAATCCTGAACGAAGCGAAGGATTCTATAATTGATTGATATATAATTCTAAAATATAATCCTAAGCGTAGTGAGGGATTCAAGTGTTAACGCCCAAGGTTGAAATAATTTTGCTACCGTGTGATACATACTGCTTTTCACATCACCTATGAGGAAAATAAAAGATGAAACAAATTTAATTATTCACACATTCTAGAAATGCTGAAATTAACAAATTTAACAACAGGAAATTATCGCACTTAACAACAATTATCAAATTTGGCAACAAAATGTCCTTGAACAGAAAAGTGCCACTTTGATCCCTCCTAGCAGGGAAGAAAAGTCCCCTTTCCGAGTAGGTGATATGAAAATAAGTTGTCGGTAGGTATAAACATTTAAATCGTTTGTAACTCAAGAACCAACGAAGTCTTCTTAGTCGTGATAGTTTTCCTATTAAATTAATTATATGTGCTTTCATTTAAGATATTTTGTAGATTTTTATTTTTTGTAGTTTTAGCCGTGTCGCTTTAAAGCTTAATATTTCATAAACAGATCCCTTAACCAGCAACATTTTGAAAGACCTATCCAACGACACCCCACACTATGGGGTAGACGAGAAAAAAAAGTACATCACCACGTTACGTGTCATCATCATCATCATCATCATGTCAGCCGAAAGACGTCCACTGCTGGACATAGGCCTCCCCCAAGGCTTTCCACTCAGACCGGTCTTGTGCTTTTCGCATCCACCGCGGTCCCGCGATCCTGACGAGGTCGTCACTCCACCTTGTTGGAGGCCTACCTACAGCTCGACTTCCGGTCCGCGGACGCCACTCCAGAACCTTCTGACCCCATCGGCCATCAGTCCTGCGAGCAATGTGCCCCGCCCACTGCCACTTCAGTTTAGCTATTCTTCGGGCTATGTCGGTAACCTTAGTTCTACTGCGGATATCATCATTTCTGGTTCTATCACGCAGAGAAACCCCGAGCATAGCCCTCTCCATAGCCCTATGAGTGACTTTGAGCTTCCTTATGAGGCCCATTGTTAGCGTCCACGTCTCAGATCCGTAAGTCATCACCGGCAACACACACACGTTACGTGTAGAGGTACACACAAAAAAAAAACAAGATTTTATTTACCATATTGTTGGCGTGTCTTATATTCATGCCATATTACAGCGTTCTAGTACTATAGTGGCCGGCCATTAAGAAGTCAATCCTGACAGCTGTCATCGCAGTACAATTTATAACCTATTCTTGGGTTTGAGGTTATAATTTGTACTGGAATGACAGGTGTCAGGATTAACTTCTTATCGGCGGGGCACTATAAGAGTCTCTGAGCTAAGCTGCGGACGGACGGACATGGCATAAATATAAATGACTACGGAACCCTAAAAAAATATGAAATTAATTTTATAAATAATTGAAATGGGCTCTAGAATGGGGGAAATAAAAACGAAAGTAAATTGGTTTGATTAAAGCAAGTGGGGTGTCATATGAGAAGGCTCAATTCGCACATTTCAAGTATTTTTTCTCTATGACTGCCGAGTTTCTTGCGGCGTTCCTTCTCAGCAGTGGTGTCCTCTTGGGAAGCGCTGGTTGATTATTGACGTGTAAAAGTGCCCGAGCGGCCTACTTACTGAATAAATTTATTTTATCTTTTATCTTTATCTATGATGTACTTTTGATTTATAGCAAAAATGTACAAAAAATGACCGTCCCCCCACCCCTTATCTCAAAGTTGATGATCAAAAAAATCTGAAGAAATCCTGACACATAGATAATTACTTATAATTTAAGAGAAAAATAAAACGAAGTGTTTATTATTCACAGTTTTTGAGAAATAACAAAAAAGCTTTGAAAATCTGTATTGAAATTTAAACTAGTCAAAATAGACCTTATTGCGAAGAAAATAAAGCACATAACAAAATAGATATTTTAATTATGCGGTTACCTATTATTTTAAATACAGAAACCTCGATGCGCGAGTTTGACTTGGTGTGACCTTTTTTTTAAAGTATCTTTGATTAGTATTTTAATTGTAAAAAACAATTTATTCAACAAATATAATCCGCCACAAGCTTTGTCAAAGAATCAAATATAAGCAACAGTACACACAGCAATATTTTTTAATAAGGATAACTAAATTTGGTACAATTTGAGCATAACCGGAGCATTGTAACGTAAATTTGACTTTTAAAATGTGGCATATACTTTCAAAACAAACAAATGTAAACATTTAAAAAACCAAATAAAGTACAAGTTAGACGGTGGTGTATTAGCGACTAAGTATCGCTAAAACCTGAGGACTACAAATACGGACCCGTAATCAGAATTAAAACAAGTAGACGCCATTTTGAACTTTTTTGTTACTGGTCTGATTGCCCTGTAAATCGAGATTTCGATATCTGAGGGTCCCTGGGGGGACCTCTTTCAATAGCGTACCACTTTTTAGGTTTGTTAGTGTGTGTCACTCTGCATTAGGGTGCGTAAGTTTGCAGTCAGTTAAACAATTAAAGATAAAAGATGTTCATTCAGTAAGTAGGCCGCATGGGCACTTTTACACGTCAAAAATCTACCAGCGCTTCGCAAGAGACCACTGCTGAGAAGAAACGCCGCAAGAAACTCAACAGTCAGTCGCTTTTTTTAAATACTACTTACGATATTATACAATTTTAAAGCTTAACCTAGCATTATATAAAACAATGAATCTAACATAAAATAAAAAAGGAAATATATTCAAGCATAGCTTGAGCAGGAAAATGTGTCAAAACTCAGAATTTTCATGGTAAAATTTTTTTCTTACCTATGACATTGCAAGACAACCACATACAAAGTTTCGATACATTCTCCAACGGAAACCTTGTCCCCTCGACGATATACAATATTTACATATATTTTTTATGACTTTATTATTAAGTTATTTAGGTGTTTAGCTTAGTTTAGCCCAAGCATTTTTATCTGTTAGATAGTCCTCGACCCTATAGTAAGCTTTAGACATCAACAACTTTTTCAAGTAAGTTTTAACTACTGGAAATGATAACTTTAAAACTGCATCAGGTAATATAGTATAGAAATGAATGCATTGACCTACAAATGATTTATAAACATTATGGACACGATTTTTTTTTATTGCAATTTTATTTTTGTCTTGTATTCAAATTATGTATATCACAATTCTTAACAAGAGGGTCTTGATTTTTAATGTCATAAATAATATTCTCATAAATAAATTGTGATGCTACTGTCAAGATACTAATTTCTTTAAATAGTAATCTTAAGGAATCACAGGAGTTAAGGTTATATATAGAACAAATGGCTCTCTTTTGTAACACGAATATAACAATATGATACAAGGGCATGTGAAATAGCAAAAGCCAGCAGAGCACTGTTTAAAAGCTGGGAGATCTGTACTATTTACGTGACTGCAGAAGAAGTAGTGTAATGTTTTTGGACTGTATGTATGCATGGTTCTTTGTCCCGTTGTATAGTTTAAAGAATTAGGCAAACCTGAATGCGCTTGCACCTAATAGGAAGAGCTCCAACCCTGAGCCTCGGCTGTCCCTGCTTAGTTACGTAAATATCCTCACATTTGAAGTGGTCCGAGCAAACTACACTATTGGCGTTAGGCTCATCATCCATGCCCAGAACTTCTCTCCAGTTATTACGGAACCAGGGAAAACTGAAACACATAATTTTTATACTTTATACCTTCATACTTATATACTTAAGACTGCACGGAACATCCAGTAGCTTATTACTTTTATTGTTATAGTTTGAACTTTTTGAACTGAGCTTGTTCCAGTACCTGTAAACACAATGGTCATTGTATCTCAGCCGCCAAGATACAATGACCATCAAGAAGTTACTTTACGATAAACTTTAGAAGTACATTGCATGAATGTTGAATTCGCAACCTTATTTCTTGTTGAGTAGGTTCAAAGGGGCCTAAAAGGAAAATAGTGTGTTCAACACTTCTGTATTATCTACAGAGTAAGTTTTAAAACATATTTTGTAGTCTAATGTCAAAAGAAATAGAGTCGATAATCCATGTTACCCTTCGAAGGCCAATCTGCTTACACAATGGCTTAGTATTGTTAAGCGGGGAAGAGTTGAAATAGTTTAAAGTATATTATAGCTATTATTGTCTTCAAATTGAAGGATAGTTTTATGTTGTACAAATGAGTACACTACTTATAGGGTATATGACATAACGTAACTACAAGGGAGGTTAAAGGCTATACCCTTTTCAAATATTCTATAGATTATGTATATATTTAAAGCGAATACTTTCTCCAAGGCACCTATAGTTTTTAACAGCTAATCACTGCCACTTTGACTAGTGAACTGTCCTTCGATCAATCAAGGTATTATAAAGTTGACAACAAGGTTATTTAATCACTCTGTCTATGATTTTTTGCCCCAGTTAAAATCGGCTTAGCTCATGTCTTAACTTGTGAGGCACATACGGCAAGCACAGTCCAAGAAATGTCTCCAAATGGATTGTGCCGCGGCAGCCTCAGGTAGAGGCACGCCTCGAGCTATGGTGCGTACGCATTTAAGGAAACAGCAGGGCGTGCGTGCCTCACCCGAGGAAGTCTAGTCCATAAACTGCTAATGCAAAGAATTTATAAACAAAGTAAATAATCATACAACGTATATGAATCTATTAATAAAAAAATATTTACTTCATTTATACCATTTTAAGCAGAGCAATCCATAGGCAAAACGTATTGATGTAAAATAATGAATGCAGTGATGTTTTTACTTACTTGTGGAATGTCACCCCATGGCCCTTTCGTAGGGTTTGGGTATCATTTAAACAGTTATTTACGCTGCACTTCATTTTTTGACCCTTTTCGTTAACTTCATGTAGTTATTTCAACTTCAGAAAATAAAAGCTAACGCTGAAAACGTATTTACCTTACAAACACTTATTTTATTTTCATTCGTAAGTTTTTGTTAGAACGAACCGAAAACGTATTGCACAATTTAAACCGTCAAAAGAGCATTATTCCTATAAATTAAATATCATAAATATAGAGGAACTCTCTGGAGAAAACTGATTGAATATAAACAACAAACAAGCGCTTAACAACCATAACCTATTATAACCTCTTTTAATTGTCAAGTCAATCAATGTCACAGATTATTAAGGTATGTCTATCAATCTCATCAATGTGTCAATTGTAGTGTATATGTTTTTAAATCATCTAATGTAGAATAGGCAAAGGTTACAAAGTAAAGGTGAAAATAGTTATTCGTAAAAAATATACTTTTTCAATCCACTATATTAACGCCTTTTGTATTCGATGGGCGATGATAAACACCATATTAGTATACAGAATATTATGGAGTTGAATATACTACTATCATAGCAACCTATTCATGAGTTTAAGGTATGCATACAAGGAGGTGTTTAATATGGATGAAAATAAATTTTATGCCTTTTACGAATGTTATAGATTTCCCCATCCATTAAAAAAAACATTATAAAATTATTGATATATAAAGCAAATTAAAAAAAACTGGCAGGCAAGAAAATAAGAAAGTGAAACATACCTATATCATGAAAATTTACCATTCTTTCTCCAATGCGTCTTTTATTAGGCAAGTCATGATTATAAAGTGGCAACATTAACTAACATTTATTTGGAAATATCCCGAACTATATTATAAAACCGAGAACCGAGAGTTCAGAACGACACGCTTATGGCCGAACCCTATATTCAAACCTCGGATAGATAGATAGGCTTACTCCGGATTGATATTTGACACAATTTGTATCGGCCCTATCTGTCTGTTAGGGCTCGGCCTCTAGTCGATACGTACCTACTTATTGTGGGAGCAGGGTTCTCTTTAAGTGGCGTCTAACATATTACTAATTTAGATAATTTGTAAAGTAGTCTACTTAACGGAAAAAGGTGGCTATTTTTTCCAGTTACTTACAGTTTTTTTTTACAGTTAGCAGTTCAATTGTTATCAATTATCATGTCATATACCCTATAAATTGTGTATTCATTTTTAAAACAAAAAAACTATAATTTAATTTCTCGAAATAAGTCCACATTATACTCTTTCGGTTCTTAAATTCTGTCTTTTTGTACCTAAATTTATGTACCTGCTTCGCTGCTGCCCTTTTTGGAAATTTCGAAATCTCCTTACGCAAATTGATGACATTATTAAATTAAATTTGGAATCCATCTTGAACATTCAGCTAAGCGAGCAATCCTGGACTCAGGCCTCCCTCCCCATCCGCTTTGGTGGACTAGGGATCCGCAAAATTTCTTGTGTTTCTTTTCCAGCTTTTTTGTCTTCCGTTCATAGCTCGGCTAGTCTAGTAGGTAAAATCTTTTGCGCTTTGCCATCAAACTACACGACTCTCGACTTGGAGGAAGCCAAAAATGCCTGGAATCTTGCCTACCCAAGCAGTAATTATCCAGAAAATTTAAAGTCTCAGAGGAGTTGGGATGAAATAACCTGTAATATAACTTTTAACAACCTTGTAAGTAGCAACTCAGGATCTGAGCGAGCCAGGCTTTTGGCGGTGGGAACCAAAGAGGCTGGTTACTGGCTCCATGCACACCCATCGCCAAATACTGGTACTTTCTTAGATCCTGAAACTCTCCGAATTTCTGCTTGTTTACGTCTTGGTGTCCGGGTCTGCACTCCACACATATGCCCCTGCGGCAACGAAGTTGATTATCTGGGTCACCACGGACTTTCATGCCAAAAAAGCGCAGGCCGCTTCTCTAGATACGCCGCGCTCAATGACATTATCCGCCGGTCTCTTGCCTCCGTCAACGTTCCCGCTTTACTGGAGCCAACCGGTATCGCTAGGGACGACGGCAAGAGACCTGACGGTATGTCTTTAATTCCGTGGAGTATGGGGCGAGTGTTGGTGTGGGACGCTACTTGTGTAGACACCCTAGCCTCGTCACACCTCCGCGGAACAGTAAATAAACCAGGCGCGGCGGCTGAGGCGGCCGAAACAATGAAAAAGAATAAGTACAAGGGTCTCGGCGCAGTATATAACTTTGTTCCTTTTGGCGTCGAGACCCTTGGTCCGTGGGCCATTAGCCTTTTTAAAGACATGAGAAAAAGGCTAATTGAAATTTGAAACAACCGGTGACCACAGAGCTGGCAGCTTCCTCGGACAGCGTATTAGCATTGCTATACAACGAGGAAATGCTGCCAGCATCTGTGGTACTTTGCCACGGGCCGGGGCCCTCACTTTTCTAGTTTTTATTTAGTTTTAATTGATTTGTATTTAGTTTAGTTATAATTTGTTTAGTTTTAGTTTTTAATTGTATTATTGTTGGATTCGTTGAATATGTGAATAAAATTATCAACTATAATTTGATTGT
This sequence comes from Acleris sparsana, assembly GCA_923062465.1. Lineage (NCBI taxonomy): Eukaryota > Metazoa > Arthropoda > Insecta > Lepidoptera > Tortricidae > Acleris > Acleris sparsana. The sequence goes on along the minus strand of OV281312.1, from coordinate 8,979,436 downwards.
ATTTCAAGACAATACTTATTTTATCAGAAAATTGGTTCCGGACGTAATTTATAATTTTTCGAGATATTAAATATTTTTTTACAGTAGTTACGCGTTGGGTTCTCCGTCCCTTTCTCTCGATATAGTCTTGAGTGACGAGTAACAGGGATGGAGCTAACGTAACTTCGGATTTCAATTTTCAAAATAGAACCTCGGTAATGGAATTACGGCAACTTGGTCTTAAAAAAAAAATCCGTTTATTTCTAACACAAATATTGTTAACTTATCTTAACTAGTAATCTTAAATTAATCAAAGATTTTATCAGTTAAGTGTACATACATGAGTTCTACGTTTTATTATTAATATGTTTTATTTATTAACATTGTAACATTATATTATTATTTATTTTTATTAAGTTAATATCGTTTCAGCATGTTCTTGACCTGTTTACATGTTGCATTTTCAAGTTTACCTATCAGTTGACATGGAAACCTATTTGAGATGCCGGGCAATGCACGCGTCCACACTCTTTTACCGTACTCGTTGTTACTTTTGGGTATTAGAAATGTTGTAATATATGATATTTCCCGTAGGTTGTCCGATCTTTGCTTTTTATTTAAATGAGTTAACTTGTTACTATTCTCTGTTACGATTGCTAGGTCAACTTTATCGAATACAGACATCACCCTGCAGTAGTTAAATAGGTTATCATAGTCATTTCTATATTCGTATTTAATGGTTTACCATTGAATTGCCGACAGACTTTTAATCGAATATTATTTCAAAGACAACGTTTCAAGTATTTTCATTTCATCGACAAGTCATTGCGTCGTGGACTCGATACTAGGTAATTTGAACCGAGGTCTTTTAATTAGTAGTTCACATATTTCAATAAAACTCATGTCATGACTAATCATTTCGTGTCTTTTTAATTTGTATTTTTTACTTGTAATAATATTTATTCCGCTTAAAATTATTTGAATTGGTAATATTTTGCTATCAAAACTAAACGCAATCACTCACTCTGCGCGATTATAATTTATACATATAATGTTATGATAATAATAATAAAAGTTATTGTAATAATAGTAATGTGTCATGTTTTTGTGTTCTTGGGGGTCGCAGTTCTAACCTAACCTAACCCACTTCTGTCAACAGTTCGTTTTCTTGGGGGTCGCAGTTCTAACCTAACCTAACCCACTTCTGTCAACAGTTCGTTTTCTTGGGGGTCGCAGTCCTAACTTAACCTAACCTACTTTGATACACCAATAAATCTTGGTTTTATTATATATATTTATATGTCACACTACATAATTTGAAAAATGTATAAATGTGCAATAGGACATATAAAATTGTATTAAAGTAATACGTCGAAGAAATGAATTGCAATGTTTTGTAGTTGTACCAATTAAGATAATTTGAAACAAATCTGCGATTAAGTAGTATTCGTTGATTAGTATTTCCACGTAGTAAGATAAATTTAAATAAATAGTAGTTGAAATAAGATAACGCCAAACAATATTACTAGTACTAAAGTTTCGATGAATCGTTGTCGATGAAATAATATTCGATGAAAAGGTTGTCGACAAAACAAGGGTACACCGTATTTAATCTTAAGAGGAACAATAATTCTAGGCGTTAAAATCGAAATCGTATTTGACCTGTTACGTTGTTTTGGACTCAGCCGCTATTAGTCATGTAAATAAGAGCTATCAAAACGTTAACAATAGGTACGATAACAGATCAAGAACGATTTGGTTTTCACCGCGTGAAATAGAGGTTTGTTGACACGCTGCGAGAACGCACAAGCACAACTTAAGTTGACGAGGTAAACGCGTCTTCGAAGACTCAAACTGCCGACTGGTATTTTATTTCCCGATCATAAGAATAAATCCAAAACGATGTTAAAACCACACACACGGACACTCGTCAAAAAAAAAACAGTCTGCTCCAAATGATTAAAATTTATTCTGTGGTAAAATAATCTTTGATTTCTAGTCTTCGACAGGTGCTTTCGTTTTTCTTTTCCGTTTGCCAGGCGAGGTGTTTCTGTTCAGTTCCAGCATTGTCTTCTCGAGGTGTTGGATTTTAAAGTGAGTCCGCAGCATAGATTGGTATGCGAATGTTTTCTCGCACGCTTCGCACTTGAAGGGTTTTAGGGCTGTGTGGGTCTGTGGACAAATCGAGCCACAGATAAAAATATATTTTGAACACCTTACGTCGAATACAATGTGTCACTCACACGCTAAAGATGTTTGCTATGCTATGCAAATTACAACGTAATTGATATGGAACAAAAATAAATAATAAAATAAAGTTTATTTGGTTCAGCAGTTGAGATCTCCTATTAAGTATTTAAATACTTGTGTCAGGAGAAACGACACTTCTAAATACACTGGGATTAACAAACTTCCTATAGGTAGAACATTTTCGTTACAACTCACAATTTAAAATAGAAAGACATAGAGAATAGAAAAAGAATTACAGTAGAAATAAAAATAAAAACAAAAATACCAACAATGATACAGGGGGGGATAGTAGTAGTTTGTGTATGTGTGTGAGTGTGTAAGGTCTCTTAGTCTTGAATTTGTAACGGCTAGCGGCTGTAGCCGTCGTGGCGTCCGTGGCAAAACTTTCAGATGTCAATCAGACAACAGTTTATTATACATATTATTATGTCATAGTCATTACCATGGTAACGCGCATTAACATTGTAAGTAATGGTTTGGTGATAAACTGACAACTCAGTTTTTATATTAAACTTGTCAACAACTTGAGTTTTTACAACAATTTAAATTAATCGAGATTTAATTAATTACAACAAAATTAAGAAAAGATCAAAAAATATATTGGTTAGGCAGTTTTGCAATATGGCAACATTTGAACACAGAAATGGCGTTTGATGAATAAAATTGACATTCCAATTCTAGTAAAGAAATGTATCAAGATCTCCAAAATATTTACAAAGAGACGATAATAGTAGATTATACAACGAGGGGATAAATTACTATGTCCCGAATCCCGAGCCAACGAGGGACTCCAGAGCGTAGCGAGCGTAGCGAGGGTGTTACGAGTTAATAGTTACGAGCGAAGCGAGGGAATTAAAACGGAGTCCTGGGTGCAGCGAGGGATTCAAGCTCGCCCAAAACGAAAACAGCTTCATCCCAAAGGATAATAACTTTTCTCACCATTTGCGAGAAAATAAAAAGCACGGCTACTTATTAGAAACAACGTCAAATCTCAAATCACTCGACATTTTTATTCAAACTATAATCTTTCAACTTCAACCTCCTGCTAACTAATACTGCATCGTTTTGCAACACTCGCGGCTTTTCTTTTATTTTCTGGCCAGTTCGATTTTCAAATAAGTTTCATAGAAACCTACATCAAAGGTTTCTATGGAACAATTTTTCAGACGAATTCAAATCTCATTACCCGCCGGGCTATAATATTGTACTGAGGTTCAACCTCATTATAACCCGCTGGTTAGCCGATGGTTAAAATGACTTGCTTTAACGGAGGTTTGCATGATATATAATTGGGCAATTTCGAGCATGTGGTGTGGAAATAATATAAATCGGCTAGGCTGTATGACGTATAACGTCATAGTTTTTTCTCTGTGTCAATTTAGAAACCGCAAGAAAGAAATAAACTAATTACGACAAACTTTGTCGTTAATAAGCCTATAAAAAAAAAGTGCGCTTCGATACATAATTAGCTCTTAAAGTACTCGTGCCTTTATTACAGAGCTCGCAAGCTCAAGGTTACAAACCAGTTCAGTTTCATAAATAACTATTAGATAGATAAAAATCCCGATATAATGGTGACCCCTTCTTTCAGAGCTGATATCTGTTAAACGGCTCAACCGATTTCCACGAAACCTACCTAAGAACCACCGCTAGAAAACCTGCATTCAAATAAAAAAGCCGCATCTAAATCGGTTCGACCGTTTAAGCGCTACGGTGCCAAAGACAGACTTTGCGTCGGAGGATAAAAACAAATAACATTCAAATGCAAAAGTAATAAAAACAAGTTTGTTTTCGATGTCGTATGGAAATATGTGAATCGAAAGAGATTTGTCAGGATCGTAGCAGGTGGAAAGACGTGGTCTCTGCCTACCCCTCTGGGAAACAGGCGTGATTTAATGTACCCAATAAAAATATTTAGCATACTTCGTCATCATCATCATGTCAGCCGAAAGACGTCCACTGCTGGACATAGGCCTCCCCCAAGGCTTTCCACTCAGACCGGTCTTGTGCTTTTCGCATCCACCGCGCTCCCGCGATCCTAACGAGGTCGTCACTCCATATAGCATACTTAGTACCTTGTGATTGTGAATGTCATTTTCATGTGTGTCATTTGATGTTCTGTTTGAAGATTAATATGACAACGCACTAAACTATGTATACTTACCCACATGTGTTTTATGCGGTTACCGGAATTGTTAAATTCCTTATCGCAGATGGAGCAAGCATATTTTCTCGGCTTTTTTTTCGTCGAATACGCAAGCGTGCAAATGCCGTGATTGTTCTTTTTTATATGCTGTATTAGGTCAGCTTTATGGTCGTATTTCTTGTTGCAATGGTCGCATTGGTAAAGTTTTGAACCTGTGTGTGTTAACATGTGTTCTCTGAGGACGTTGGTGCTCTGTAGAAAAAAAAACAAACGAGGATTTAAATAAAATAACAAACTGACTGACTGATCCGTCAACTCACAGGCCTCACAGCCGAAACCGCTGGACATAGGCACTTGAAATTTGGAGAGAGTATGCCTTGGACACATCATCATCATCATGTCAGCCGAAAGACGTCCACTACTGGACATAGGCCTCCCCCAAGGCTTTCCACTCAGACCACTCTTGTGCTTTTCGCATCCACCGCGCTCCCGCGGCCCTGACGAGGTCGTCACTCCACCTTGTTGGAGGCCTACCTACAGCTCGTCTCCCGGTCCGCGGACGCCACTCCAGAACCTTCTGACCCCATCGGCCATCAGTCCTGCGAGCAATGTGCCCCGCCCACTGCCACTTCAGTTTAGCTATTCTTCGGGCTATGTCGGTAACCTTAGTTCTACTGCGGATATCATCATTTCTGATTCTATCACGCAGAGAAACCCCGAGCATAGCCCTCTCCATAGCCATCTGAGTGACTTTGAGCTTCCTTCTGAGGCCTATTGTTGGCTTGATGCTACAAGACACATGCTGAAGGGATTTCTGGAAATTAAACCCCCTAAGGGGTTTAATAGGGGGGAGTAGCCGGAAAGTAGTTCAAAGCGTCCTCTAGCCATAATTAAATTTCTTAATAAACCAAACTTTTAACTTTCGAGCATATATTAGTGTCTAGTATTGAAAACTGTTTTGGATTACGTACTAACCACAATTTTTTATTTTTTGTAATATTTAAGCTATAAATTAAATATCCAAATATTTATTTGTAGAACTAACACAGCTAAATAAAAAAAAAAGCAGGAAATCGTCGCGATGGCAATACCTGGAAGATACGCCCGCACTGGTCGCACATAATGGTCTCGCTTTTCCCGGAAAACTGTGTCCGGATCTTACCCGGGTGCATGAACCGGATGTGCTGCGCGTACAAACGGAAATCCGGAAACTCATTACCGCACTGCCAACAGAACAATATACGTGTTAATTTGTTAAAAGCTACAAATTACAATTTACACGTTATAAGTTTCCTTTTCACACAACCTCAACCAATGATGATCAGCTATTTGATGCCCTCGCCGGAGTAAGAATGGCTCCTCGGTTGTGGCCACCCACTCCACTATCCGCTTTTTGGAAGGGGTGGAGGCTGCATTGGATTAAGTGCTAAAAGAGGGGTAATTACACAAAAGATCCCACAGGGTCGAAGTGTATCCGTAAGGACCTTACCAAAAAGATATGTATTTGAAATAATCATCTTTGTTAGGAAGAATCTACATAATTTCCCAACGAACATTGAACAAGCCAAAAGCAACCAGGAGCACAGGAAAGCTCAAAACCACATTTTATAGACTGGCCAAAACTTCAAAATCATTCTTAGGAAATTGTATAAAATTCTACAATAAAATTCCAAAAAGTATTACTGAACTTACTGACTCTAAATTTAAATCTGTCGTAAAACAAAAACTAATTTCCCGAGCATATTATAAAGTAAACGATTATATCATGGATAGGGATGTTTGGCGGTGAGTCGTCCGTCCTGCATGAGTAATCTACGCATAAAGGGTCTAGCAGGCTAAGCTAAGAAGAATGGCCCCCACGAGGGATTGTGTTCTACTTTTAGGTGGAGTAGTGGCAGGATCTAAGAACACTGTATGCCTGATATCAGCCTCCGATCTTCTTTTGTTTCAGATTTATTCACGAAAATGTTAAAAAGTCAAGGTAATTTTTAAACTGTAATTATAGCTAAACCTAGCCAGCGAGGGTAACCAAATAAAATCAGAATTGTGGAGGATATAATGGGGTTACTAATACATATTTTTACAGACCTTCATGTCCTTAAACTTAGATGAAAAAAAAAAATGTTTTTTTTTTCGATTAATTTTTTTGCCACTTCTCGCGGAGACACAACTACCAAAAAAATTACGTGACAAGCCACAATTGTCAACTACGTATACATTCAAAAACATTTTCAAATATCATGGTGCGTCATGTCAACAAAAATAAATAAACGAACGTATATTTACTATATCATGTCATATTAATAGAGTAGTAATAGCAAATGAGTATGTAAGTAGGTATAACATCCTCTTTCGTTCATTATAAAATAATTCAATGACATAATATGTCATATATTTACGACTACACAGTTTCTAGCTATTTTTTATGTCGTTTCTTGCAATAATGTCTGAAAGCAGATGTAAATGTTGTAATAGATGTTTACGCAAAACGAAAGGCAACAAAAAAGTAATACAGAACGTTGACGAAGCTTTGTTATTTTCTAGTGCTACAAATAAAAATATTTTGACTGGAGATATTTTGTGTGGTAAATGTCGGGTTAAAGTATATAAAGGCTCGTCACTTTCACGGGTATCCGAGGATTTGGAAGAAGAATCCAGTCATGAATCAAATAATTCTTGTAGAGATATTGACGACGAGTGTTGGCGACCTCTCGATACCGCCAATGAGAACGAAGTACGTTTTGAAGTTATTTATCGATATGAAATGGTAGGTACTAATATTTTCTTCTGTCAATGAGCCTACAATAAATTCTTATTACTTATTATTTTTGACTTTCCTTATTTGTGTAGAATAAGAAAGAAAAAAAACACATTTAGAATAATAGTACCATAGCTAATACATTTGATTTGCAGCTGACGACAAAATATACGTTCGTTTATTTATTTTTGTTGTCAAGACGCACCATGATATTTGAAAATGTTTTTGAATGTATACGTAGTTGACAATTGTGGCTTGTCACGTAATTTTTTTGGTAGTTGTGTCTCCGCGAGAAGTGGCAAAAAAATTAATCGAAAAAAAAAACATTTTTTTTTTCATCTAAGTTTAAGGACATGAAGGTCTGTAAAAATATGTATTAGTAACCCCATTATATCCTCCACAATTCTGATTTTATTTGGTTACCCTCGCTGGCTAGGTTTAGCTATAATTACAGTTTAAAAATTACCTTGACTTTTTAACATTTTCGTGAATAAATCTGAAACAAAAGAAGATCGGAGGCTGATATCAGGCATACAGTGTTCTTAGATCCTGCCACTACTCCACCTAAAAGTAGAACACAATCCCTCGTGGGGGCCATTCTTCTTAGCTTAGCCTGCTAGACCCTTTACCTACGCTTAAAAAAGGTGCAAAAATACTGTGATATTGTAAACTATTTATAATTATTATGTAATGATGAAAACCTTTTTCTTGAAAAAAATATACCTTGCCGAGTTTCTTACGCCGGTTCTTCTCGGGGCAAAGGTTTTATTTTTCGAACCGGTGGTAATGCTTTTTGACATTCATAGGTGCATTATATTATGCCTAAATTGAAGAATAAAGAACTTTGACTTTGACTTTGACTTTATATGATAAGATAAGCCATTTGAGCAGTGTTGCCAGTTTATACCTGTACTTGTAGCTTTATAAAACATGCCTCTGATGGTAGGTGGCCGAGAACCATATAGATATTTGCATTCTAAATCCTGCAATGCTTAAGACTAAAAATGCGTTGCCATTTTCACATATGCATTTTTCATACTAGCGAATTTTCACATCGCGTTCATTCATGATCGCAAATATAATCAATTGTCTACAGTACATAATTTTATTAGTCGCATTTTTTCCCAACCTAATGTGACAGAGTCGACTGAGCTCCGCACAGCGGAGCTCCTATTATTGGGTTATTTTGGCCCTTCGGGCCTGATATAAATGCGGATCTAACCTACGTACGTTCTACGATGTAATTACTAAGGAAAATTTGCAATTGGGAACGGAAAAAATGCGAATAGTAAAGTCATCGACCATTTAAAAACGCTACATGAAGAAAGACGAATGATAACATTTGCAATCATAAAAGAACGCGATGTGAAAAACGCTAATGAAAAAATGCTTTTGTGAAATGCTCTGCTGCTAGGCAGTAGGTTAAACGATGAGATGGTGGTAGCGACCCGGAAAGTCCTTGCACAAAGTTACCACCAATATTAAATCGCAGTGTTAGGTTTGCGGGTGGTAGGACCTTGTGCAGGGTCCGTCCGGATCCTCTTATCCATTAACCTACCGCCAAACAGCAGTGTTCGCATTGTTGCGTTCCGGTTTTGGGGATAAGACAGCCGGTGTAATGACTAGCATAGAGGCATTCCATCTTAGTCCTCAGGGTTGGCAACGCATTTGCAGTCTTAGGCTTGCAGTCTTGTGAATGCGAATGTCTATGGGTCACAGATCCCATTTAATATCCGGTGGCCTGTGTGCTCGTATACATTCTCATTCCATAAAAAAAAATGAGTAGTCAAACTTACGTGTTCGCAGGAAACTTTTTCATCGTGTCCGCTCGTGCCGTCCTTGTCAGTCGCGTCGCACGAGTCTATCTCCGGTATCCTTCCCACGATTTTCTGTGACATCCTGTTTCTATCCAGGGTGTGGGGGTCGTTTCGAATTTGATTTCTAATGAGTGAAGGTTAGGTTAGGTTAGGTTAGGTTCGTCTACCCTCGTGCGAGAGTGGGGGGAGGAGAGAGTCCGTCATACCCCCCCTATAGCATGGTCAACTCTAGGCCGGGGGATGATGCGTAAGGCATTTCCACTCCGCAAATAAAAACAAAAAAAAGTTAGGTTAGGTTAGGTTAGGTTAGGTTAGGTTCAAAGTATATTATGAAATATTTTTGGGACCTCTGCGGTGATACTTACAAGTCATACTTGTCGCTGTGTCGCGAAGAAAACTTGAGATGTCTGTCGTGAGCGTCCTCCGAGAAGAACGTGACGTCACACGTCTTACAGTACGGACCTTCCATTGGCATCTACAAAAAGAAGAAACTAGAGGAGTTAGCGTAATATATATTTATATATAGCGAGATTTAAAAAAAAATCGTACGTTTTCATCAGCAAACCGGTGGATGGTATTCTTATGCATGGCAACCCCGCGTGCGCTCAGGAAGGTGTACCCACACAGCTCGCAGATGAAGTCGGCTCGGTGCTTCAATCTCAAATGGCCGACATATGTGGATCGAGAGCTGAAATTGGAGTTTTTAATACATCTGCTCGAAAAGTGGTACATTTCGTAGCTGTATATCGTGGTGGAAGTTGGAGATATCCATTTTTTTCAGAGTTAAAATATTTATTTCACTTGATTTTAGGTAGAAAGAGATCGTTGAAGAAACATTAGGCAGGTATCACTATAATCTACCAAACAAGGCATGCGAAATTTAAAGATAAACTTCATCATCATCATCATTATCTGCCGCAAGACGTCCACTGCTGGACAAAGGCCTTCCCCAAGGTTTTCCACAACGATCGTCCTCTGCTGCTGTCATCCAGCGGTTTCCCGCGACCTTTATCAGATCGTCAGTCCACCTTGTGGAAGGTCTGCGAACACTTCGTCTCCCGGTTCGTTCGTTAAACTTAAGTCTACTTAATTATAGCTCATAATTAAAAAACTCCTGTAAACCATAAAAGCACTTTTCAATTAGTCACTATTTTTATCAAACTAATAATTCAATAAAGTTGTCTCGTTTAATTACTGTTACATTGTCATATTTTCGCAAATATATTTTAAAAAAAACGTCGATTTATACAAGTGCGGATTTGTCATTTTTGTAAAATGACATACTTCTTGCACTTGCATCAAAAATTACTAAACAAATTTAATAATAGAGCACCTAGATCGGGAAAACTGTCTAAGAGATCTCTTTTAGTGTTTTTTTTTGGCAAATCAAAATTTCGGTAAGAGTTGTTTTATCATTCATTTTCAAAAGTTTAAACGTGGAATGGATGAAAGAAGATAGACGAAAGAGATATACAGAGCGAAAGTGAGTGGAAGGGTCGGAAGAGGCCGCCCTAGGCGTACTTTTTCGAATCAAATCGGAGGAATACTGGAAAAGGGCCGAATCTTAAGTACCCGAAACCGACGTGCGTGCATGACTCGATGTATGAATGTGGAAGAAGCGAAAGACACTTGTCAGGATCGTAGCAGGTGGAAAGAAGTCGTCTCTGCCTACCCCTCTGGGAAACAGGCGTGATTTTATGTATGTATGTATGTAAACGTGGATACATACAATCATGAACGTTAACTTTCAGACCCATTTCAAGAAAAGTACGCTTGAAGTTCGTCAATGTCATTAGAGATGTCAAGTCACTTGTAACTTATAGGAAACTCAACCTTATTGTTGTAGAATGTTAGATTAACTTTGGACCTATACCTTGTCTATTTAACAGAGTTAATACTAGATAACAAATGCACGTAATTGGTCAGCGATAAGAACGATGCACAGGCACAAGGTAGGTTTACATGCCTGTCAAAGTTTAGTCAACATCTGTCGCTCGTACGGTGCGGACGCTTTCAAGTGCTTATCTTTGGTTACAAATTTAATTTATTTTATTTAATAATTTATTTCTATGTATATATACATATACCTACTATTTCTCTTTCTCATCACCATACTTGTACTTGTATGGCCTGTACTATACGTCCCACTGCACTGCAGGGCGCATATTTAAATATTATTATCTACTACTTTAAATTACATAATTAGGATTTATAGATGAATTAACATGACATGACAATGTCATGTTATCAGTAAGTTAATTATTTGAGGTGCCTCTAACTACAAACAAAAATAACGAGAAATATTACGAATATTTTAACAACAGGCGGCATGTAAGCCGAGCCCGCCATCGACGTGCGTTTGTTGACGCCCACTGGCAGTTTCTTGTCCCTTTCATTTTCATACAAAAGTGCAACAGAGACAACGCTTTGTTAACTCTGTTAAATAGACAGGGTATATACTCAATACTCAATACATTCATGCACTCCCCATTAATTTTACAGATGTTGTTGTAATCATAGGTATACATGTACATGATGATATGCATGTGGACCCTGTTGGGCACAGCAACAATAGCAGAAAAAACAGAGAACTAAGGTTAGTCCTAAATATAAGTTCTCGACTGAACATTGAAACCATCAGCACTTACTCAAACTCGCAGGGGCAGTGCGGGCACTGAAACGTCACGCCTTTGTGGCGCGCCTGGTGGTCGCGGGCAGTATTCCTAAAAAAAAAAATGTTCGACGCCTTAAGTGAAATGTGTAATGTGGTAGGCGTGGGGTTTGCGGGTGGTAGGACCTTGTGCAGGGTCCGTCCGGATCGCTACCACCATCTTATCCTGGCCTGTGCGCTCGTTTGCCTTTTCTTTGCCATTAAAAAAATATAAGAAATGCAAAATGTGTCACTCACACGGCAAGCATGTTTGCTGTTGCTATGCAACACCTTAATTGATACGAACGACGCATGCGGGTGTGCGTGCATGCGTGTATGCGTGTGCGTGCGTGCGTGCGTGCGTGCGTGCGTGCGTGCGTGCGTGCGTGCGTGCGGGCGTGCGTGCGTGCGTGTGTTTATTTAATCAAATAGTGTGTGTGTGTGTGTGTGTGTGTGTGTGTGTGTGTGTGTGTGTGTGTGTGTGTGTGTGTGTGTGGTGTGTGTGCGTGCGTGTGCGCACCTGTTCTGAGTGACGAACGAGCACTGGTTGCAGCTGTACCGCCGCGAGTGGAACGAGGTCAGGTGCCGCTGCAGAGCCTGCGCGCTCTTCTGCCTCCTCGCGCATATCGTGCACTCGAACGCGCCCGCCAGCTGGAAACGAGTCAAACCTTATTTGAATCATTATCTAGTGGACAAAGTAGAATTAGCTTCACGCCCTTCCCCCTATTTCTCGCCCATTCATACCGAAAGAGAACAAATTACTCGCGACTCCGTAGGAAAAACTAGCTTATGTGCTATTCTAGACTGTAATCTAGCTCTGTGACAAATTTTATCCAGATCCGTTCAGCCGTTCTGGCGTAATCGGGTAAAGATAAAAGATAAAAACCGGCCAAGTGCGAATCGGACTCGCGCACGAGGGTCCCGTACCACTATACATCTAAATAAATGTTTTTCTTTATTCTTTATTATATTGAAGTTGATTGAATGAAAGGTAAAATGCGGTTTACGATTTATAACGTATTAAAAAAAAACTAATTATTAGATCTCGTTCAAACTAATTATCGGTGGAAGTTTGCATGGTAATGTACATCATATATTATTTTTTCATTTATCATTCCCTTATTTTAGAAGTTACGGGGGGGGGGGACACATTTTTCCACTTTGGAAGCGTCTCTCGCGCAAACTATTCAGTTTAGAAAAAAAAAATATTAGAAACCTCAATATCATTTTTGAAGACCTATCCATAGATACCCCACACGTATGGATTTGATGAAAAAATAATAATTGAGTTTCAGTTCTAAGTATGGGGAGCCCCAAAAATTTATTGTTTTTTTCTATTTTTGTATGAAAATCTTAATGCGGTTCACCGAATACATCTACTTACAAAGTTTCCATAGTATAGCTCTTATAGTTACGGAATAAAGTGGCTGGACATGACGAATCTATAAGGGTTCCGTTTTTTGCCATTTGGCTACGGAACCCTAAAAAGATAAAAGATGTTTATTCAGTAAGTAGGCCGCACGGGCACTTTTACACGTCAAAATCTACCAGCGCTTCGCAAGAGACCACTGCTGAGAAGAAACGCCGCAAGAAACTCAACAGTCAGTCGTTTTTTTTTTGAAATACTACTTATGATATTATACAATTATAAAGCTTAACCTAGCATTATATAAAACAATGAATTTAACAAAAAAAAATAGGGAGGGAGTTTTCATAGGGAGTAATAAGTAGTAGTAACAAAACAATAAAATATATATATTTAAAAAATATACTTTCCTATGACAGTGCAAGACAGATTCTCCTACAGAAACCGTGTTCCCTAGACAATATACAATATTTACATATTTTTTTATGCCTATTTTATTATTCAGTTATTTAGGTGTTTAGTTAAGTTTAGGCCAAGCATTTTTATCTGTTAGTCCTAGTAGAGTAAAAAACATTTACACTTTCGCATTTATAATAATAAGATAAGATGACTTCGTAACACGTCGCGCATTGAAGGAAATTCAATTTGAACTGTATCGCAATGGGCATAAAATTTTCCATGTTCACAAATATAAAATTGCATTTTCGAACAGACGTATTTGAAATTTATTACCTTGATGGTATATTCACAGTCTCACTGAAAAAAAGATGTCTGTTTGTAGGGTAAGATTACCTCGCTGTGCCTCGCGACGTGTGCGTCGTATCGACCGCGGCGGCGGAACCCGAGTCCGCACACAGCGCACCTGTTGAGATTGTTTAAATCGCATTTCTCAACAAACACACGAAAATACCGTAAAAGTGATCACCAGAAACGAAAATAATTTTAAAATTGGCCACGAAATACGAACTTTCAGAATAGTAGTGACCTAATTCAAAATTTCAGGTCACAAAATTATTATAGACCAAAGTCGAAAATTAAAACTTCTGAATTAGGCCACTATTGTTCTGAAGGTGTTCCCATGCATTTGTTAAAGTAAACATCAATTAATTGAAGACGCTACCATCAAGGCCTTTCAGAATAATAGTCACCTAATTAAAAGTTTCTGGTCATAAAATTATTATAGATTTAAAACTTCTGAATTAGGCCACTATTGTTCTGAAGGTGTTCCCATGCTGTTGTCTTAAAGTAAACAACAATTAATTGAATTAGACGCTGCCATCAAAGCGCGTGAACTATCTCCATCTCATATTCCTCGCGCGGAAGCACACAAAGCCATCCCTTTTCATTCTTGTTGGGGCGTGGCACCATAGGGCCTCTCAAGATTGTCCTGCTACTAAAGAGTATACCTGTAGCTCGCGTTCTTCTGCCGCGCCGCGCCGCGCCGCCGCCGCACGTCCTCGAGCTGCTCCTGCAGCCCCAGCGCGGTGACGGTGAACATGGACTCGTCCAGGAGTTTGGACCTGGATCGAGGATAATTCGTAGCAAAATTATTTAACAGACCAATTTTTGGATGCCTAAAACGTCTCTTAACGTGAACGTGCGTCATAATTTTCAAGAAAAATTGATAATGTTAGAAATCCACACAGTTATCGGCGGCATTTTTTTAATGTTTTGAATAGAAAGGTTTGTCACAAAGTTCATTAGATGAAATCTGAGAAAGAAAATCAAAACTGGTAATGGCTTAAAGAGTTCAAACGCCACATGGTATTGGTCAATGTCACGGCTAGTGCTACTAACTAGAAACTTATTTGCAAATGATTCACTCCAAACCCTACCATGAATGTAAAAAGATCATGATCAAATGGCTTAACTCTAAATCTTATGATGAAATCGAGACTTTTACACGACAACAATTCCAGACACGCACTGTAGGTAGGCCTCCAACAAGATGGAGTGACGACCTCGTCAGGATCGCGGGAGCGCGGTGGATGCGAATAGCACAAGACCGGTCTGAGTGGAAAGCCTTGGGGGAGGCCTATGAGCAGTGGACGTCTTTCGGCTGACATGACGGCTAGTGCAAGACTTATAAAAACGCAGTTACATTTTGAGCGATAGAAAAGAAAAATCTCAGTTGCGTTTGCATCTGGTCTACGGCCCCTGAAGATGCAACTACCCAACTAGGAAATAGAATTAGTCACTCGCTTATCCCCTTTTTTTTCTCTTTTTGTGGCCGATTCTCCAAAAGTCCTTTTGCTACTCAAATACTATAAACCGCTAATAATGATATCGTTAACGGTATCGAAAACAATTCGAATATAACGAGCGTTGCTATGGTAACAACCGTTCTATAATTATTATTTTAATGTGCCCCCAGGGTACCCAAGAACTATGGCCTCCAACAGATTCCATACAGCGGTAAGTCCTGTTTCAGATTCATATAAGTATGTGTGAACGCCGCAAAACTTAGAAACAAACAATCGATAGACGGTTTTTAAATGTGTGCAAGCGACCCGCCCCCGCCTCGCTTTGCTTCGGTTTTTCTCAAACACCCGAACGTAAACCCATAATACATATACATATACTGATGGTGAAAGCCCAGTAATTTGAAAGATCTTAGCGTAAATACAGAGGGACAGAGGGCGAGAAGCGACTTTGTTTTATACCAAATTTGTAGTGAAGATTGATTGTACAATATTACAGTAGTGGGGACCAATAAAAACACTTACTCATCTATAGCAGTCTTCTTTTTTTTCGGCATCTGCTTAGCACCTTTTTTTGATGATTCTACTTCCATGCTCAATGTACCATTCTTTGAATTAGATTTGTCATTGAAATCTTCATTTCTACGGTTCGAATCATTTTGTTCAACGTCATCTTTGTGAACTTCCATTTTATTTTCATCTAAAACTCTAGATTCATCATTTTCGCTATCTTCATTTCTAGCATTCAAATCATTTTCTTCATCATCATAATCTTTGTTAACTTGATCTTTGACGTCAACATGAATTATATTATCATCTAAAACTATACATTTATCATTTTCGCCATCCTGCTCATCTTCAATGTCTTCAGCTTCATCAGTTTCATCACTGACTTCTGCAAATACATGCTCGTTACTTAAATCATTCTTAATTTCATTTTTTTCTTCACCTACACATGACTCTTCTAAATACTCTTCTTCAAAATCATCTGTTTCATTGATCTCTTTTTTTTCTACTTCCATATCGTCGATGTCCGCGTTGTCTAAAATATTCTCTTCGATGTACGTGTCGCAGTCGTCGGGCTCGTTGTAATGGAGTGACAGGACCGATTGCAGGCCGTTTTCAGAGCGATTTATGGAGTTTATATCGCGTAGGGTTATCTGGAGAAAAAAAACTATAAATAAAAAAAAAAAAACTAAAAAATTCTAAAATTCAAATTCATATTGAATAAAAAATACCCTTCAAAGATCATCGAAGATACATTTTCTTTGGTATTTTTTTTTAGTATTAATTTAGCCGATATAACAAAATACGTGCTCATTATTTTTTCATCTTTTTAAACATTAATAATCAAACCACTATGAAACTTGCAATAAAAAATCAAAAAAACTGTATATAAGTTAGAGGGTTTAGTCACTTTTCAGTACTTTGGAGGTCAATTTCTCCCAACAGGTTGAGTTTGGGCCGCTAAAGAAAAATACGTGTCTGTTATTTTAAACTATATCTCTATACTCTCTAAAATATAGAAAAATCAACAAAATCGGAGCCGGACAGTTGGGTACCTTTCCTTGTTAGTATTATTACCTATCCTATGGTGTTACTCACGTATGGGGTAGTGTGGAGCAACTGGGTCAACAGCTGGTGGGATCTGATGGCTCTGACCCTGAGCCGGGAGCCAGCGAGCAGCCTCGCGGCGCACTCCCAGCACAGCCTCTTGGGTAGCTTGTCCTCTTCTATCTTTAACACGACAAAACTACCAATATATAGATGCGTTTTGGTTGAGATAAAAAACGTCACTACAACGGTAGGTCTACGTAAAGTATAATAATAATAATAATAAGGCCGCAAGGCAGCTAGTGGCGAGCTGTGGTGAGTGGCGACACCACGGACCTGAGTGCTGCCGAGGGTAGGTCCTGTTCCTCACCTCACGCTTGCCTTCACCGGCCGGCTGCGGTGTGCAATGACGAGGAACAGACCCTCACCTCTGGCTTGCCTTTATTGGCCGGTCAGAGTGGAGTCGCAAGAGCTATATGCTCGAAGGGTGGATGTGTTGCATAAGTGGTGAGTGGGCACCTTATGGTCGTTTAAAGTCCAGAAGCACCTCTCCACCCTTAGCCCCTCTGGAACTGATGCCTCCCTGCTGCTATATATATATATGTGGCTATTTCGGGAGGTCCATTCCATTGAGTTGGCGAGTCACCGCCTGCCATTTAAACCAAAGCATTGGCCAGGCAGGCGCCGTAGTTTCACCAATAGCCTAGTTCACCAATCCATATCAGTTCACTCATAGAACCTATTATTAGTATTCCCATCCTTCTTAAATAGTCTTTACACTGACCGGTGGTTGTCCGTGGGAGCATACTTCTTTAGTTTGAACTCAGGGACAATCGCCGGTTGGTGTCCCATAACTTTACTAAATTAAACTTGTCTAAAGGGCCTCTGCGTGTTGGCTTCGGCTCCATGTACGCCTTCCAAAGGTCCGGGACTCCCATAGTCCCGTGATTGGTAAAGACATACAAATAATAATAATAATATCGTGTTGACAGATCGATCTCAACGTCAGGCAGTGCTCGTCGACGTCACCATCCCGCATGACGAGATCCTCGTGAAGGCTGAGAAGGACAAGCTCAGCAAGTACCTTGACTTGGCTCACGAGGTGACCGCCATGTGGGATGTTGACTCGACGAACATTGTTCCGATAGTTGTTTCGGCAAATGGTCTTATAGCGAAGAGTTTTGACCAACACCTTAAGAGACTCTCGCTAGATGGCTGGGTCAAGGGCCAGATACAGAAGGCAGTACTCCTCGACACGGCACGCATTGTGAGGAGGTTCCTCTCTCTGCAGCCCTAACCACCGGTAGCTTGAGCCCTGCCCCGCTGCCGGCGGCACTTGTAGGTTAGGTTTTTTATAATGTCTATTTTTTGTATTAGTATTGTTATTTTACTTTTATATTTAAATATTTATTGTAAAAAACTTAACTTACAGAAAATTTAATAAATATCTAAGAATAATAATAAATAGTATAGCAGAATAATCCTGTTGAAACTTCGTCAGCGCGATGCATCGCATTGTCAGAGGGCCCTGCCAAAATGCACTACGCTAAATAACGTTTCTATTCGTTTCGTTTTTAAACCACTGGTAGATCACGTGACTATTCGTATCATGTCATCTATAGTTGCCGGCAAACTTCTTGAACACGTAACCTTGCTTGCGCAGAAGCGATTTTTAGGTTTCGTTGGGAGGGGGGCCGCGGGCGGCGGGAGGTGGCGGCGGGGGAGCACGCACCATTGGTCAATCAGTTGACGTTTGCGTCCCGCACCGCGTCCCCGTCCCTCTGCCTCCCGAGTACACTTGCGTGCACTGATAAAGCCGATTGTTATCATTAATTTTCTTGTTATAATTTGATATTGTTTTTGAATCAATTTGACGAAACGAAAAAAAAGACGAAGTATAATAATGTCGAAATGGAATTAAGACGAGAAGGTATAATAAGGGATAGGTGGAACAGGAGCTAGGTAGGTTTAGGTTATGTTAGTTTTGCAGCAGGCCCGGAGGGCCAAACCACCCAAAAATAGGAGCTCCGCGTAAGCGGAGCTCCGTCGACACTGTCTAATACCGAAAGTTACCTGTCGTCATTTTTATACATCGACAAAAATCAGATGGTCATTGTTATATGTCGACATTTTTATACATCGACAAAAATAATTCTAGTCTTTGTTATTTTTCGACATTATATAAGGTGTCGACATTTTTACACCTCGTCATTTTTCAATATAGATATTAGTCGCCTAAAGGATATTACCGACGTGTAAAAGAAAACTTATGTGGCCAATGCACTGACTTTTTTTTTTTTTTTAGCCTCTGGATGTGGCCACGTCACCACAATTATATCATTCTAGTTCAATTCAAACTTACAATAATTCCACAGACATCGGCATAAGCCTGCCGCAGATCTCGATCCCGAATGCTGTACATCTTCACGTCAGTGGCCAAGCAAATACGACACACCTAAAACCAACATACCTTTATAGTATAAAACACAAATATATTAATTCTAGTTTTATATTTAAAATAACTATTGAATAGATAAAATATCTCATATCTGTACCTAGTGGTGTGCCGTTATCAGTAACTTACTCGAAGCGGGTATTTTACCAGTAACGGTACCAGAAACATTACCAAAAAGCGGTAATATACGGTGCCAATCACATTTCGTATATATAACTATATGTTTTTATACATGTTTATACAATTTTAGCACCACATGGACCCTTTTAAACTAATAATGATAAGATAGGTTCAGTAGTTTAGTATATTACCAATGTTACTCTCTCTCATACTATACTGACTCATGACATTGCCGAACAGATAAGGTACAAATTACAACGCAATGAGTAAAAGAGACATAAGATGCGATGAGTTACAAAAATAATTCATAGTTAGTAAGAGTATATTAACTTTTTAATTATAATTAATAAACTATCGATTTCTATGTCCGCTTCTGGTAATATTACCAGTAGCATTGGTAATTTACTGAGTATTTTACCGAATGGTATTATACTGGTAACGAGTAAGTTACCGCCGGCACAACACTACCGTACCGCACCGGATCAGCCCAAAGTGAGATATTGAAGAGTGAGCTTTGATTTGTGTTAGTATGAGTTACCGATATTGCTTGATTATTTTGACGAAATCTGCATCTGTCAGCCGACCATTAATGTTAATATAGGAGTTTCAGTAACAGTTTCATAATCAATTGATAATACTGCCCTAAGAAAAATGGTGGTATCTCAGATAAAACTCCTTTAGCAAGTGCAAGCATTACTAACAACAGAGGATAGAATCTGCTTTGACTGTTGAATTTGCGATACTGCCTATTGGTTTATGAGAGCATCATGCGATGGGAGAAGATAGATCAGGAAAGCTGACCCCACCATCATGTGGGGTTAATATTAGCTCGGAAGAGAGAGGTTTAAATAGCTACACTAACCTGAACAACTACAGGCAACGCTCCATCCCTGATTCTAGGCAGTCCATGCCGGGTTACGTAAATATCCTCACTTCTAAAGTGGTCCGAGCAAACTTCACTATTGACCTCGGGATTTTCAAACATTTCCAGGACTTCGGTCCAGGATTTACGGAGACCAGGGTCTCTGGGAAATCTGAAATATTTTTTTTTACATCTTAACAAATACGATAGCCAGTAATAAAATCTAATTAATGACAATTAAAATAGAAAACACATTCTACAGTAAACAAGAAAATATAATAGAAACCAACTGATTTCTAATTCCTACAATTACATTTTTTTTACAGAAAGTATGGTTAATAATAGTTTATGTGTTGGCAAATTACTTTATGTAGACCAATTTACGCGGACGGCAAACAGTATTGATGTTGAATAATGCATAAGAACTACAATGATTTTACTTACTTGTGGAATGTGATCCCATGGCCCCCCCGTACGGTTTTGGTATCATTCGAGCAGTTCTTTGCGCTGCACTTCATATCTTGACCCTTTTTAATAACTTCATGTACTTCTATAAACTTCAGGGATTGCTGACGAGACATAACATATATAATAGATTATTTAATTTATTGTTTTAATCAATTTTCTCATAATAACCCTTCTTTCCTATTGCGTTAATTTTTTTTCAAACCAAAATAAACCTACATGTACAAACTGGGTTTAAAAATAAAACTACAGAGATAAAATGCAAACAGTAAATGACGCGTTCAATAAAGCCGCAACTTCATTTTTCTGAGGGCATAAATAAATAGAAGAAAGTTTTCCCTATCAGTCACTAGCTAAAGTTTTAAAAGCTCTGTAGGTCCTCGAAACATTGTAGAAACCTGCTAAAACTAATTTATTTTAACTGGATGTTAAGCCGTTCATCAAATCAGTAAACCAAAATTCAAAATACAAACAGAAAAACATACTTACAGGATATTTTTGTTAGAAATAAGTAGCGAACGCAAAGCTCAAAACATAATTAGCTGAGAAAAGCTTCATACATTTTTAATTTCAAAGTTTTTAGGAACAAAAACGTATAGCAGAATTAAATTGTCAAAAGACCATATAAATAAAAGATTTAAAAGGTACTCTGCGGAGAATAAAACACAAAATAAACAACCAACCACTATTAAACTATTATGCTTATCAAGTGTCATCTGTCAATAATTCAATATTGCAGATTTTTTTAAATCGGAAAATAGGCGAAGGTTATAACCATACAGCATTGAAAAGAATAAGCTGACAAATAATATAAAAACCTTTTGCAATGCTAGCGCATTTTTACGCGCACTACGTAGGTATGGTTATCTTATAATATGTCAAGTGAGTACACAGAATCAGATACTGGG
This sequence comes from Acleris sparsana, assembly GCA_923062465.1. Taxonomy (NCBI): domain Eukaryota; kingdom Metazoa; phylum Arthropoda; class Insecta; order Lepidoptera; family Tortricidae; genus Acleris; species Acleris sparsana. The sequence goes on along the minus strand of OV281312.1, from coordinate 8,957,905 downwards.
CCTCTGGTTTTTACCGCCTAGAATCTCGGCCCAGTTGTTATACCTCACTGTTATACTTGCACGTTGCGTTGTCTCCAAGTGCGTCGCTACGCGACGTGTGTGTACCCAGACGTGTTACAATCACAAGTATGGTAAACCCGCTTTCGTGAGATAAAACAACTGTAAGCAAAGCTTATTTCAGGAGGTTGCAATAAGGATTGAATAAGAAAATATTTTCTTTTATCGACATTACAGGTATAGTACGGTCGCGTCAGATTGGCTAATTTCTACAAATTAATATTTAGATATTGTTTGAAGAGGATTACACTCGAAAATCTAATTCAAGACCATCCTAACCTCAACAGGCGCACACTCGCTGAGATTACCTACTGCGTTTAGGTTTAATTGTAAAAAACCCTAATATTACTGGTCACACGAGTTCTCGTTCGAGTTTTTATGCATTCGTTATAAACAATGATTTTCGAGTTTACAGAAAATAAAGTACTTTAATTATACTTCCGACCATAAATTTATAATTTAATTTTAGAATACTGTTTTATACCGCTTGTTTTGCCATACGCGCTTTATTTTGCACTAAAATCAACTGAACGCGCGTGCATTCTAGCGTGTACGCTCAAACCAGAGAGTCGGTTTTTCGCAGGGCGCTCGTTTACGCTCGTACGAGATGCGCGTGAAGCTAAGCAAATTTGCGCATTTAAGAGTGTATACGCCCACCAAAAACGCTAGTCTAAAGTCGCCTTTAGCCCACCAGTGAAGTTAAACAAGGATGTAACAGATGTGGTTATATCGGAACCGGAACCAGATGTTTTAAATTTAGTTTAACGGAACCAGAAGCGGATGCGGAACCGTAAACTAACTAACACTGTTAAATCAAAACAAACAACTACATTAGTGCAGCACGTGGCAAGCGGGGGACATGAGCAAATGACAGGTTTTTAAACCTGTTTGTTTTTGATGTACACCGCTCATTTCCCCCCGCTGCGTTGCTGTGACATCCGTTATAACTTCCGTTTTGGAAGTAACAGAACCAGAACCGAAGCGGATGTTTAAAACCAAACGGAAGTTCCGACTTAACGGAAGCGGAACCGGAGCTCTGTTACATCCCTGAGTTAAAGTACTTCATAAGGACTTACTGAATATTTCGAATTCTATTTTAGGCAGGTAGGTAAAGAAAACAACATCTCATATCATTGTATATTATAAAAACTACGCAATTTCATACCTAGTACACTTCTAGCTTTCTAAATAAATATCTTATAAATATGACAATGGGCCCGATTCTACATGCACATCGCTTAAATAGCCTAAAACAATTCTCTAATTTCTAGAGTTTAGACGGCAGATTTACGAGTAACAAGTGCTATTCCAGAATGTCAATTTAAAGTTGAATAAACCGCCTAAAATAAGAAGCGTCAGATTCAAATCAGCGCTGTCATTTGATTATGACAGCTGCTCATAGAACAGCAAAGTGTTTTAGCGACAGCTAAATAAAATTAGGAAGTTTAGAAGCCACTGTAGAATTGGGTCCAATATCCGTCTCTAGGTCGGCCAAAATTGAGGGCTTCAGTTCGGAACTAAATTGGCAACATGTCCCAATTTTTATTTTAAATCTGGTGCTCTGGTGCCACTTCGGAATATTGAAGTTCCACCTTTTACCATATCCTAAAGGCGTATTGCACTATGCGATATTCAGGGCCCGGTATCTAAGGCGGTGTGGCCTCTTGTAAGGGCGTTTCCTCCCTTTCTCTTATTATTAAACTATCACTCCAAATGCGATGCCAACCCTAAGGATTAGGATGGCATGCCCAAATAAAAAAACCTATGGAATGCACACACAAAAATAATTACACAAGCTTATGTTACAAAAAGGTAAATAATGTAAAATTAATTCGATATGTACAAAAATATTCCAAGCATCATAAATAATTTAAATAATCAATCACACCTTAAGTTTATTTATAAATATATTGAGTCATTTGATATTAAAAATCATCTTACTTAAAAAAAAAAGGATTAGCATTGGGATCATCGATATTTCAGCATATTGACATCCGCTGCGGGACAAAGTTCCAGGGAGCTACAGAATGACTAAACAGTAAGTTCAAAAGTAAAATAATACGCACGTGTCTATTATTAATTATTATCATTTAAAAATTGTTAATAATTGAGATCTATTTATCTTAAGAGTAAAAAATCATGAAAGTTAATTAATATCCATATGTAACAAAAAAAATGGTTTAAAAACCAGGATATAATGGTGCCGCGACCAGGATTTTTTGGTGCCGTGACCAGGATAAGTGCTTTTTTTTTTATCAAGGGCACAACAAACTCTAATAAAATTAAGGTTAGTCTTCCATGGGATCGAGACATTTCTGCCAGGGCTGAGGCTCGGGCTCCCGCGGCCGCTGGCGTTTCGGCCAGGGTTTCTTGAGATGCACGTGTTCGACGTGCGCGCGCTGCTCACCAGACGTCGTGAAGCTCTTGCCGCACGTCTCGCACTTGTACGGCTTCAGCCCCGTGTGGATCTGCAGACAATAGATTATATTATGAACGTGCAAAATTATATTTTGTGGTGCGAGTGGTATGTTGAAGTCAGAGAGCCAATTAGGTACTATCGAACCAACGGAACCCTGACCCACCATGGAACCTTGTCACAATGATTGACGTACGATTGTCGTATAGCTTCGTATGACAGTCCTAACGTCAATCACTGTGACAAGGTTCTATGGTGGGTCAGGGTTCCGTTGGTTCTATAGTACGTATTAGGGACCTTTAACGGATTGAGGGCTACATCGGAACAATTTGGGGATCAATAAGGTACGGTTTGGGGAGTAATTTGGAACATATTGCGGACCAATTAGGGATAATTTGGGTAAATATGTTTAAAAAATGACTGACTGCTGAGTTTCTTGCGGCGTTTCTTCTCAGCAGTGGTCTCCTCTTGGGAAGCGCTGGTAGATTCTTGACGTGTAAAAGTGCCCGAGCGGCCTACTTACTGAATAAATTTATTTTGTCTTTTATCTTTATCTTGGTATCTATGGTACGTATTGGGAACTAATTTGGGACAACTTTGGGGACCAGTTGTAGGCGTACAGCTTGAGAGCCGTGGCAGGCCCTTACCCCGCACCTCATACCTACCCTGGCTTTTAGTTAAGGCAGGCGAATGGATTACAGCTAGTTATTCCTAAATTATAACTACTCACAAACATGTGCCTGCGGCGGTTGTTGTAGAAGGCGAAGTGCTTCCCGCACAGCGGGCACTCGTAGCTCGGCCGCGTGGCGCTGTGCACGCGCATGTGGAACACCAGGTTGGTCTTCTGCGTGAAGCTCTTCTCGCAGCGATCGCACTTGAACCGCTTCTCACCGGTATGGACCCACATGTGGTCCTTCAGGAGCGCCATGCTCTGTTGGGGATTAAGGATATAGTTTCACGGGTCCCTCGAACTTGACCGGTATTTTAACGTGAACGTAAAATAAGTTCTAGATAGTGTATTATAGGTAGAAAATATACAAGACTCTGAAAAAATTACTCGCGCTCATCATAAAACATATTTGCCCGTACCGAGATTCGAAACTGGGGCCGCTAGCTTTGTCAACAAGGTACTACCGACTTTCGGATACACTTCGACCATCGAGCAACACGGCCTTCCTACGGCTCAGGGCGACTTTGTCTACAGTCCTATTTCGTCCACAATGCCATGTCCTCAGCATGTAATTCCTAAATTGTCACCTTCCTAACTCGGCCACATTTTTTTGTCTACATTCATATATCGTCCACAGCGCAATCTCAAGTTAGCCACACAATATTGAAGAAGTTGACCACACAATAGAAATGTGGACGAGTTAGGAAGGTGACGATATAGGAATGCCGACGAATTGGAATAGTGGCCATATGGCATTGTGGACGGGTTCAGAACGTGACGAATTAGGACTGTGGACGAAGTCGCCCTGAGCCCTTCCTACAAATGCAGCTCTGCAGACGTACATACAGAAACAAAACTGTAATGATGACACTAATACCTAAAACATGGAACAATACACCAACAAAAACAACGAACGAGTCACAAATCACACATTGACACGATAGAGTGTGTGTGTGTGTGTGTGTGTGTGTGTGTGTGTGTGTGTGTGTGTGTGTGTGTGTGTGTGTGTGTGTGTGTGTGTGTGTGTGTGTGTGTGTGTGTGTGTGTGTGTGTGTGTGTGTGTGTGTGTGTGTGTGTGTGCTAGTCTAGTCCACAATCCAAGTGACAACTACACTCAGGAGCAAAAATACCGGGTCAGAGTGCGTATTTCATACAAACGAGACTATTTCGAAGCCTTGGTTCCTCGCCTGGGGTTGTTTTGAGTGAGGTTCAATGGTGGGTACTCCGAGGTTCAATAGAGGAGGTCAAAAGTTCTTAAGATACCTAACTGATCGCACAACCAGTTAACACCACAGCTTGACAGTTTGGGTCAGCACTTGGATTTCCTTACATTTTATATGTTTACAATTCCGGCGTTAACCGCAGATTCATTCAGTTGGGTATCCTAGGCAATCTGGAAGTCCTGTATCGATGCTCGGGGTATCCATCATCAGATTTCACTAAAAGCATTCCCTGGCGAGGAACCAAGGCTTCGAAATAGCCTCTTTAGTGTGAAAAACGCACTCTGACCCGGTATTTTTGCCCCTGAGTGTAGTTTTATTAGAAGCGCATGCCCACTTGGGCTTGTACTTTGACAGAGGGGAACTGGTGCGAATGCCTACTCCTCTTCACGTTGCTCGACGACATCGACCCCTTTAGGATCTTTTTTGCATTTACCCTCTTTCACTCAGCTGTTGGAATCCCTCCGTAGTTGGATATCATATTCGCATGACATGATATTCGTACAACATGATATTCGCAAAACATGATTTTCTCAAAATATCCCAAAAGCAACGTATGATATTCGCATTTTTGCGGGTGGTAGGACTCTGTGCAGAGTCCGTCCGGATCGCTACCACCATCTTATCCATTAACCTACCGCCAAACAGCAGTGTTCGCACTGTTGTGTTCCGGTTTGGGGATAAGACAGCCGGTGTAATGACTAGCATAGAGGCATTCCGTCTTAGTCCTCAGGGTTGGCAACGCATTTGCAGTCTAAGTCTAGTAGTCTTGTGAATGCGAATGTCTATGGGTCACAGTTTCCGCTTACCATCAGGAGGCCTGTGTGCTCGTTTGCCTTCTCTATGTCATAAAAAAAAATAAAAAAATAGCGTGATATACGCAAAACATTATATTAGCAAGATATGATCTTCGCAAAACATTTCTGTAACAAGCTTCGTTGCCTACTGTATCGGCTCAGGACCTGTGCGTAAATAAGTTAGAAAAACATGGTGACATCCTACGCCTCTACGGCACCGACGCTCTCGAGCTTCCTTGAAACAGTTGAAACTATAGTTTACCTGGAATATCCGTCCGCACTGCTCGCACATGCACGGCGTCTTCATGGCGGGATACTTGGTTCGGTTCTTGTCGGGGTGCGCGCGCCGGAAGTGCTGCGCGTACAGCCGCAGGTCGCGCAGCTGCACGCCGCACTGGGGGTTAAGGTGGGCTTATTACCTAAAGTTCGCATAGGGACATAAACAGAGGCCGGAATTCTCGTGGCACTTTCGAGCTGTCATAGGAATTCTCATCGCTAAATATATATGCAACCAAACGAAAAGAATGAAAACTTGACATGGTCACATTTAATCAGTTCAATAAAAGAAAAAAAAAATATAAAAGATGTTTGTTCAGTAAGTTGACCGCTCGGGCACTTTTACACATCAAAAATCTACCAGCGCTTCGCAAGAGACCAGTGCTGAGAAGAAAGGCCGCAAGGAACTCAACAGTCAGTCGTTTTTTTAAATACTACTAATGATATTATACAATTATAAAGCTTAACCTAGCATTATATAAAACGTGGTAATGCTTTTTGACATTCATAGGTGCATTATATTATGCCTAAATTGAAGAATAAAGAACTTTGACTTTGACAATGAATTTAACATGAAATAAAAATAAAAATAAAAAACATTCAAGCGTAGCTTGTGCAGGAAAATGTGTCAAAACTAAGAATTTTCATAGGGAGTAATAAGTAGTAGTAATAAAAAAATAATATATAAAATATATATATTAAAAAATATATATATACTTTCCTATGACATTGTAAGACAACCACCACATACAAAGTTTCAAAGTTAGTTCCTTATATATCATCATCATCATCATCATCAGCCCGGGGGCGTCCACTGCTGGACAAAGGCCTCCTCCTTATATATATAAAAAAAAAATTTTTTTGTTAAAAAACTCATTTAAACTGTAAAAACCCTTCAGGCTTAGCCATTCATACAGGCTTTTTAACATGTTTCTGTTATTTAAATTTTTCAATTCGCTCGGTAAATTATTAAATATTTTAACACACACAACTATACAAGTTTTGCTTAACTTCGATAGTATAAAGGCCCTCAATGACGAGCCTATTCTGGTTTATACATTTTAGTTATCCATATGCTGTTATGTACTCCCACTTCTCAACTAATGAGAAACTTAGAACATTTCAAGCTTCCCGCAAGCAACGCCGCGGGAAAGTCATGGTCATTATCGAAACAATTAAATGTGCTTCGTCATAGTCGCTCAACTACCTTAATCCAGATATCTTATTGCCACCCTTCAAGTAGGTACCGTTAAGGAGTTCCGGTGGCCATCTTTGGTCTTCATCATCAGTTCCACTTCACCATATATTTCTTTTCAAAAGCAAATATTATAGTGCCTATAATATTTGAGGAGTTCCCTTGATTGCTCCAAGATCCCATCATCAGATCCTGACATGTTGACAATGGGACCAACTAGAAAGTATATAAATAAATAAATAAATAAATAAGGAAAAAAAAATTCAAATCGGTCCAGTGGTCTTAGAATAATCGGGGAACATATATTAAAAAAAAAAACCCGACGAATTGAGAACATTCTCTTTTTTTTGAAGTCGGTTAAAAAGACGGCTGACGCTGTGGGTTAGAGTGAGAGAGGAGCCTACCGCTACCGTATGCGTGAGAGAAAGGGAAGCCAGACTGCGTAACGAAGCGGTTATCACTTCAAAAACGCCTTACGAAGCTACCAAAGGTTCAGTAAACGTACCATAGGATGACTTCAGGTTCTATACCCTGTCTATTTAACAGAGTTAACAAAGCGTTGTCTCTGTTGCACTTTTGTATGAAAATGAAAGGGACAAGAAACTGCCAGTGGGCGTCAACAAACGCACGTCGATGGCGGGCTCGGATTACATGCCGCCTGTTGTTAAAATATTCATAATATTTCTCGTTATTTTTGTTTGTAGTTAGAGGCACCTCAAATAATTAACTTACTGATAACATGACATTGTCATGTCATGTTAATTCATCTATAAATCCTAATTATGTAATTTAAAGTAGTAGATAATAATATTTAAATATGTGCCCTGCAGTGCAGTGGGACGTATAGTACAGGCCATACAAGTACAAGTATCGGTGATGTTGAGAAAGAGAAGTAGTAGGTATATATACACATAGAAATAAATTATTAAATAATTTAAATTAAATTTGTAACCAAAGATAAGCACTTGAAAGCGTCCGCACCGCACGAGCGACAGATGTTGACTAAACATTGACAGGCATGTAAACCTACCTTGTGCCTGTGCATCGTCCTTATCGCTGACCAATCACGTGCATTCTCTGTTATTTAGTACTAACTCTGTTAAATAGACAAGGTATAGTGAGATATATCTAGATACTAAGATACCATAGCTCAAGCAAGGTACCACGGGTAAAACAAAGATACCTGTTCGCAGGAGACGGGCCCGCCGGGCTCGCCCGGGTCCCGCTCGTCGTCGCGCGGGTGCACGAGCGGCCGGCGCTCCACCTTGCGCACGACGCGCCCGTTCTTGTCGGCGTTCATGCTTTGGGAGTCGTTGCGGATCCGGTTGCTTAAAAAAAAAAAAAAAATTCTACCCGCGTTCTATAAACCGCTTCTATTGATATTGTTACGCCGATGTAAGGCATTTCATTATCCGCTAAGAGCGAAAGAGATAACACTATTGGGAATGAGACAGCGATGCGCAGGACATTCCAAAGTTCCAGACCCGTGTGCCAAGGACGTCGCCATTGTGAACGGAGCGAGCAGGTAGCAAGGCGTAGAACAATACAGAAACGAATAGTCTCGGTCGTCCTCGGCGGAGCAAACTACATCGATCGTTCCGGAAGATCCGGTGGATGGAAGGCGTTCTGGAATCACGTGGGAACTATAAAAGGCGGACCGTGGTTGTGGGCACGGTCAGTCTTTACTTGGAAAGCGAATAGTGCGATCAAGAGCGACCCGAGCTATCTAAGTCTAAGTCTTCGAAGTATTTGTGCGATAATTATTTTGTAACGGTTTAAGTGAGTGCGTTATTAAAGTCCCACGTACGTAACGATATCGTTAACGGTATCAAAATACCACCTATATCGTAACGGAAGCGTGAAAACAGTTCTATAATGAGCGTTGCCATGGTAATAACAGTTCTATAATAATTATTATAGCATGGTTACGCGCATGAACAATGTCACTGACGGTGTTTATCTCTCCGTCTTGTATCTTTACACATAATCGTTTGGCTGAAAACGGTTTTTATAATAGAAAGGGTTTTTTTTTTATAAAAACCAAACCTAAGGCTGTTATCATCATCATCATCATGTCAGCCGAAAGACGTCCTCACTCAGACTCAGACCGGTCTTGTGCTTTTCGCATCCACCGCGGTCCCGCGATCCTGACGAGGTCGTCACTCCATCTTGTCAGAAATAAAGTTATGCGTTTCAAAGGGGTCCCCTGTTTGGAGATCAACTGTCATCACCATTTTGTGTGTGTGTGTGTGTGTGTGTGTGTGTGTGTGTGTGTGTGTGTGTGTGTGTGTGTGTGTGTGTGTGTGTATGTGTGCGTGTGTGTGTGTGTGTGTGTGTGTGTGTGTGTGTGTGTGTGTATGTCTCTATGTGTGCGTGTGCGTGTGTGCACTCACGGGTCGCTGTCGCTGCTGTGTCGCGAGGAGAGCTTGAGGTGCCGCGCGTGCGCCTCGTCCGAGACGAACTTCACTTCGCACGTCTCGCAGTACGGCCCTTCCAGGGACACCTGAGGACAAATAAATAAAATTATTAGTTTGTTACACTTTCACGCCGCAACGGCTGTACGATTTTGGATGAAATTGTAAATGGAGAGCTTATCCTCCTGAGGTTCCTTAGTCGCTTGTACTACAAGTTCACATTTTAATTACTGCGACACGGTGTATGGACCTAGGATACATGCAAAAACAGCACGGGCTATACAAAGAGTGCAAAAGGCATGTACTCGTTTTTGTTATTCCGTCCCAAAACGCGCGCACATAACCCCCTTTCTAAATGAAAATGGCTCACTAAAAATGGCAGCGCGAAGAGAACTTCATCTAACGTTGCAAGTGTATAAAGTAGTTCAAACGCGAAGACCCCAGTACTTATTTGACAAATTTATTTGGCCAAGTAATAAAACTGAAACAGATCGAGGCGTTAGAAGCATGCACGCCAATAAAGTCATTGTGCCTAAACATAAATATATGGGTTTCAGAGGTAGCTTCCGATACAGAGCTTCAAAAATATGGAACGATCTCCCGCCTCCACTACGCACTAAAATGTCACTACCAACCTTTAAACTTAAAATTCGGAGAACTCTTTTTGAAGAACAGCTAAGAGATGGCTGAGGCAGATACTCCTTCTTGTTTTTTTTTTTTTTAATTGTTTGGTACATGCTCATAAAGTCCTACTAACATAAAATTAAAAATAATTTCTAGGTCTAGGAATGCTCTGTCTGATTAATTTATTAATTTATAAAAACAGTCATTTTGTATTAAGTGGTTGTGTTAGGTTAAATATGCTAAATATGCTAAATAAGTTTTTGTCCCTAAATTAGTGTTAACTACCCCGTTCTGTATTTAAAAGTCGCCGACTGAACGTGGGTCGTCGTAGTATGTCTTTGTTCTATGTTTGGTTTTGTTCTATGTTTTATGTCGTGATGTAAGCAGTGTGCCCTTAAGGCTTATTCACACATTGAGAGACAGGTACAGGCTGAAAAACAGCGCTGTGTAGACCTGTCTCACAGCATATGCTGAGTTCTGAACCTTTTGCCATAAATCTGGTAGACATCGTTAAGACTTGTTGTAGTTTTTGTATTTACTATATTAAGGAATAATATGTATAACTACTGTGCTGAGAGGGCAATAAATCTTTTTCTGTTTCTGTTTCTGTTTCTGTTTAAGTGTCATTTTAATTATTATTTTTACTTAATCGCGGTTTCATAATATGTTTAAAACCGCATTATTATCAAAAAGCGTATTTGGAATGGCACCAAGACTTTATAATAAGCTACCAATTTAAATTTTGAAAATAGTCGATGTAGAATTTAAAACGAGAGTGTTTGACAGATTAGTAAAAGAAGGCCTATTACTCTCTGAATGACTTTATTAATGACAGGTTTAAAAAAAAATCTATAGCTATAATATTGTTCTTCATGTTCTAATCAAATAATTTACCTTAAATAATGTTTCTATATTGAATGAAGTACTCATTTTGAATATAGATTCGACGGAATGATAAGTTTAATTTCATGCTAGCTAGCTGCATGCCTTACGGCGAGAGTGGCGAGACAGTGCACCAAACTGTACACAACATCTCTTAACTATTGGGACCGAGCGCGACGACAAAAACGTTGCCATTCAGGCTTATCACGGATATGTGGGTTCCTTGATTAGGTATGGCATTTTGCTATGGGGAAACTCCAATCAAGCAAATCGAGCATTATTGGCGCAGAAACGTTGTATAAGATCTATATGTAACGTAGATGTTCTAACATCCTGCAGGCCATTGTTAAGAGACCTAAAATTATTGACGGTACCGTGCATATATATATATGAAATATGCTTGTTTGTTAAAACCCATCCATCACTTTTTCAAACGGGTAAAGAATCGTGTCATTTTAACACAAGGTATCCAAACCGATTGGTAGTAACTAAGAAAAAGACTAAGTTGTATAGTGGGAACGCATACTGTATGGCTATTTCTATTTATAATAAGTTACATGAAGACATTAAAATCTTGCCATTAAACATTTTCAAACGCCAGCTTAAAAAATGGCTAGTACAAAAGTGTTTCTACTCTGTGAACGAATACTTTGCTTATTTTGATAAAAGGTGACATTATATTCTCTTTGGCAATTACTGTAGTGCCCATATGGCTGTGACATATTTTATTATTTTTATATTTTCTGTCTGTCTTCTTAGTTATATTTCAATAATGTTTTGCATGCCAGCTGCTGGTAAAGTGTGTGAAACCTATAATATATTGTAAGACCATTGTATGTACCACATTTTACGCAAAATAAATATTTTTTTGATTTTTTTTTTCAGCGCCACGTGACAGGCGGCCATTATGGACAATATTGTCACCGCTGTCAAACGAGAAGTAAGTAAATATTGTGAAAAATATTAATGAAATCTTGTGTTATTTTACTATATTACACAATTTTGGACAATGGTAGTCAGTAATATTATTGCCAATAATATTAAAATTGTTGTTTTCAGTGAGAAATGAGCCTACTCGTGACTAAAACGGGGTTTCGTTTTTTTCTTACGGCAAATATCCACTTATTTCTTTGGTCTCGTTTCCACAATGGTCTTGGAAATTGGTAAAATTTACAGTCGCTATTCTTCTTGGTGTTATTACAATTCACAACAACACATCTTACCAGGACCATATTTTCATCTCAAAAACGATTAGAAAATGTTTACTGCAATATGCATTTGACAGCTCAAGTCAGCGACAAAAATGACAATTTTAGCCGTAGCGAGCGCTGTGATCGTTTAGGCTACCCCCTCCACCCGCTTTGCACTATGAAGATTTTGATTTGATGTAATGTACTCACAGTCTTCTCGGCGAGACGGTGTTTCTTTTTCTTGTGTACGTCTATCCCCTTCTTACTAACGAACGTGTACCCGCAGAGCTCGCAGACGAAATCTGACACATGCTTGATCCTTATGTGCCCCATGTATGTTGTCAGCTTGCTGTAACAACACGAAGTCGATTTTAGAAAACCGGCTTGCGAGCTGGACTCGCGCACCGAGGGTTCCGTAAGATAATATGCTTGGTAACCGTTATAGAAAATACTCAATTTGTCATGAACTTTATTTTCTATGCATAAAGGTCGAGTTTGTTAAGCTTAAAATTTAAGTTATTTTTCTTTCCATTTTTCGCCTGTAGCCTAACAGGATTTTTTTTCAGATTTTAGCTTAAAAGGAGGATTCGACACCTGTGTAAAAAACCTTGTTGAAAATAAATAATTTGAATAAATTTGAATAAATACACGTCAATAATCTACCAGCGCTTCCCAAGAGGAGACCACTGCTGAGAAGAAACGCCGCAAGAAACTCAGGAACTCATTATTAACTGAAGTGTTTATTATTTTCAATGAGGATAGATAATCACTTCGTTAAAACTTGTACCTTCCTCTTTGTTGCCTATGGCAAAGCTATAAGGAAAATTTATTTTATTATTGAATAAATAACTTTTATCAATAATACTCGAAATCGATAAAATTATGTTTCTATCACTAGCCAGATAACGATAGTGTTTTGTTTTGCCATGAAAAATCCGGGCTCTGCTAATGACTGATCGTTCGTGTTCTTTTTACTTAAATAAATATCCGCCCATACCGGGATTTGAGCCCAGAAACGCCAGCTTCGTAGGCAGGATCCCTACCAACTGCGCCAGCGAACTATAATCACGTGGTATTTTTGTTTACATTTTTTGAAGTACCTCAACCAACGGAGTATAATTGCGACCGTTAGTCCTATAAACTAGCTTTAAATTGTGGTCTGTCTCACTCAAACTCGCTGGGGCAGTGCGGGCACTGGTACTTCGTCCCGGCGTGCCATTTCTCGTGCTCGCGAGCGACACCCCTGAAAACAATTAAAAAAAAACAATGAACGCCTGGGATCATTAATGATGCAGAAGAAAGACACCGATCGTGCAGCCACATTGAGTTACTGAGATGGCTCCTTGAGAATTATTTCTACAAAGTGAATGAATATATAGTAATTAACTATTTTATTTTTTACGCCAGAGAACCAAGGTCACCGACATAGCTCAGAGAGTTAGCATGCTGAAGTGGCAATGGGCAGGCCACATAGCTCGGAGAACTGATAACCGATCGGGAGGAAAAGTTGTCGAGTGGCGGCCCCGCACCGGTGGCCGGAGTGTTGGAGGCCTCCCACCCGGTGGTCTGACGACCTGGTTAGGATCGCGGGGAGCCGCTGGATGCAAGCGGCTCAAGACCGGGACTTGTGGCGCTCTTTGGGGGAGGCCTTTGTCCAGCAGTGGACGCCCCCGGGCTGATGATGATGATGATGATGAACTATTTTATGACTGTAAATGACTGTAAAATGTATTACAGTATGTGTTATATTTTGTTATTAAATTAATAATTGTAGGCTGATATTTAAATTTGTAAATTGTTATCTGGATATCAATAATTGGATAGATTTTAAGTTGACGTTATGAGTTATGATCTAACCTAAATTTGCATGTCCATTTATCGACTGAATGCCTGTTCTAACTAATAATCTGAGACTTATTTTAACATCATCATCATCATCATCATCATCATCATCACCATCATCATCATCATCATCATCATCATCATCATCATCATCATCATCATGTCAGCCGAAAGACGTCCACTGCTGGACATAGGCCTCCCCCAAGGATCTCCACTCAGACCGGTCTTGTGCTTTTTATGACACCCTGTATATGTGCTGAACCGGTTATCAATGTAGCAAAGGACATCATCCATTTTGGTCCAAAAGTGAAAGTGCCGGCCAAAAAAAAAAAATGGTTTATTCTGATACAATTTACCCGCCTTAGCATTTCTTACTATGGCACCAAAAATTTTTTGAAACCACCGTGTCTTACCAAAATATGTTCAAATGTAAAGTACGGTATAATTCATTGGTTTTTGTTAGTTCAATTCACCGAAATATTTAATTTTCTAACTAGAATAAAACTATGGATATTGGTACTACAGCTTTGGTGCCATAATAACAAATGCTCAGGCGAATAAGATCTAACAGAATATAGCTTCTTTTTTTTTGGCCGGCACTTTTTTGTTTGGACCAAAAATGTATGAAACCTGGATGATGTCCTTTATTTTAATTTCATTTAATTTTATTTCACAAAATGCAGCAAACAATGGCCGGTTTGAACTACCTTAAATCGGGTTTACTCGGTTTTCCTCGGATATCCAGACAAGCCCTACATAAATGTCTACTTGTATACAGCCCTATGACATTATTTCAATGAATTTTGTGCATTGATAACGGGGTCTGTACATATACAGCTTGTCACAACTGTCACAAAAACCAACGAACATGTATGTGTAGCGATTTTTACTAGTTTCGGAAATATTGATGAAAAATCCTTAATTTCGCGTTTTATTTCAGAAGTTTTCCAGTGGTTTTTTTTTATGGCATAGAGAAGGCAAACGAGCACACAGACCAGATGGGAAGTGGAAACTGTGACCCATAGACGTTCGCATTCACAAGACTGCAAGCCTAAGACTGCAAATGCGTCGCCAACCCTGAGGACTAAGATGGAATGCCGCTATGCTAGTCATTACACCGGCTGTCTTATCCCCAAAACGGAACACAACAATGCGAACACTGCTGTTTGGCGGTAGGTTAATGGATAAGATGGTGGTAGCGATCCGGACGGACCCTAAATACATAATTAGAATCATTACGAATCAGCGAAGTTTTTAAACCACTTCTTAATAAAAATAAAAAATAAATCACATAAAGTTGTTTTCTCCAAACAAAGGGAAAAGCAAACACTGGGACACGTAGTATGGAAGAACAAACTTTATGTCATTACTTAAAAAATCAATTTAAAAATCTATAAAACTCACTGAACATACATAGGGGAGGGGTTAGATAGATAGCTCTTTAGCTGCTCTATCAGCAGCTCTAGGCGGGTTGACGTGGGCTTCAGGGCCACCCTGTATAAACGAGCGCACCTGTTCCTCGTGACGAAGGGGCACCCCTTGCAGCTGAACTTCTCGGTGTGCTGCGCCGTGAGGTGCTTGCGCAGCGCGCGCGCGCTCTTCAGCCGGCTCTTGCAGATGAAGCACTCGTACGCGCCGCACGCCTGCGAACCAGAGACGGACATTAATCGATAAAAAATTTAATCAACTAAATAATCGTCACAAAATTAATCACGATTAATTTAATCATCTAAAGGACCATGGGCAGAAATGTCCCCCCCCCACCAACAGAAATGAAACATGTCTCATTTAATAGATCTCAGCAACATTATGTATTTTTACTATGGAGACGATCACCAGATGTACGGGGTTTTCTTGGAAAACCATAATCGTATCGTATGGAATTTGTTTGAAAATGAACACATATATGGATGATTTGTCTTATTTGGCCCTTGTTTTCATTAAAAAAATCCCATTGATTTTGCTACTAAAATAAGTATTTTGTCTTTTTTTGGGTCCTTATAAACATATAGACATGCATCCCGTTACTGTTGGTGGGGGGGGACAGTGCCCATACAAATTTGCCCATTGTCCTTTCACCATTAATCTCGATTAAAAATTTAAACACACACTTTACAAAAAATCAATGTCTTGTCATGTGTTGTACATTTGGAAAATCATTTTAGTAGGTATGCTGTGTGTGTATTTCTCAATTATTATAATTGCTCATTTTTTCTTTCCTGCCATACGTAAGTCAATGACGGCAGCATAGCAAATATTCGCCTTATCGCAATTGCAGCGGCGAAAGGGAAAATTACAACCGTTATATTATAACTATTACTTCATTGGTTGAATAATACGCAAATAAATTAAAAAATACTTCCGCATGGAAAATAACGTCAAATAAATAGGCCAACGACTCTCTTCAAAAACTAAACACTATATTCATATTCCTTAAGCTGTAGCAATCTGTCAACGTAAATCGAAGAAACTTATTTATCCCTAATATTAATCGACAGATCATTTATCCAATGAATTAATCGATTAAAAATTTAGTCACTGATAATTAATCGACGGTTAACTTAATCTTGACACAATTAATCGAAAATTGTACGATTAAGATTAACCAATCGTCATTTTTAACCGTTAATCGCGACTAAGTAGGATAATCTTAACCGTTAGTTGATTAAATTTTACCACTGCTGCAAACACGGGGACATTTATATCAGGGGTCTATTAAATTTGGTACAAAATGAACTTCGTCAAAATACTTGGATGTGTTTTCGTTAGTATGTAATAAGCAAAGGCTGTCTTCAGTTATTGCATAACATGGACATATCTTTAAATTCAATGATTAATGGCCCATGTGTAATTATAAACGAATGAAATTATTTTATTTCGGCTGCCTTTCTTCTACGCGCTTTACGTCGCGTTCAAAACAAATGAATTTTATTAGAACCTACGGAATGTGATTAATCTATTTTGCACAGCTTTTCGCTTGAGTGGGAAAACAGTTTCAACTAGTATTAAACCAAACTTCCTTAGATATATATATCCATATGATACTATGAAGGTTAATCAAGTGTATAAGCGGATAAATAATTAAATTAAAGTTTTGTCTTCCTTTAATATTTCTTTATGGATACACCTTATCCATATTAATATCTACAAGACACAACTACATGACATTAATGACGTAAAAATAGCTCACCCTCGCCGCACTCTGGTAACAGCTTGGAGGTCTTTCCACTCTTTTACAGCTTTATAAAGGATGATGCAAAGCGCATTGTTCAAAAAGGCGGAATTCCCACGAGAGATGATAAAGATGCTCAAACTCACCTCGCTGTGCCTCACGACGTGGGCATCGTACCGGTCCCTCACGAGAAACCCTCTGAAGCAGACCGCACACTTGTACGGCGCACTCTTGTAGTTGCTGGTCTCCTGGCGTTTCAGGATCTCCGCTATCTGCTCGTCGTAGCTCAGGGTCGTGATGGTGAAGAGGGACTCGTCGAGGCCGTCGGTGGTTTTACGACGCTTTACGTCGGATACTTTGTACCTGGAATATGGTTAGTGTTTTATTAGGGACTTGGCTAACATGTGCTAGCAAAGTAATAGTACATTACTACAGAGGCCGGGAAGTAGGTGGTTGCCGGCCGAGTTCGGATAGTTACGAGGCTGGCAACTCCTTTTCACGGCGAGGTATGTATAGTGCTTTTCTCAAACACATTAAAAAATTAAAACAAAAATTACAACGTCACATACTAGGAGTGCATAAACATTAAAAGTAACCTACAGTGCTCAGTCATCCGCGCTGGGTCGGGTGCGCCGCCGCCGCCGCTGCGCCACACCGAGTTACATCGCCTGCGATCTAAGTTGCACTACGCACCCCTAATTACCTCTGGTCTCCTGGTACTTTAAATAAACATGGTGGTATGCGCGGCTTACTATATTAAAAAAAAATAGCTAATTAGACTGTTCATAAAAACAGCCGCCATGTTTAGATTAAAATTAAAACAATAGTACATTCTTATGTTCATGTAGATTTATTATATAAATAAAACTGCACTAAGTACATACCAAATCGTTTATTGATTTTTTTAATACGCATAGTGGCAGAATGTCATACCTGTGCCACAAATTTATGTGGAATGGAAATTAAAAAAGAGTACTTTGCAGGCCTAGGCCTGCAAGATTTGTATGAAATTCCATTATCGATCTCTTGTCCTAGCCGCATCTGCAACGTCAAACTTCGCAGCCTATTATGAGGCACATAACGTCAACATTCCATTGCATGTTTGAGAAAAAAATCAAGTTGTAAATTATTGATGACAACCCTGAGGGCGCTAGTCCGACTCGCGCTTAGCCGGTTTTTTTAATGAATCTAACAATGTGAAACTCGTCAGACCAGTCGAGATGTACTAGGCGCGCATAAATCGAAGATGGTGCGAGCGACGTTCTTGTTAAGAGAAATCGCGCGATGTCTGCTTTGAACGAGATAACGCTTTTGGTTTATGATACCCTGGTACTTTTGTTGGGGGGAAACTAGAATGTTCAGCTTTTCATGTATAAAAAATATGAGTATTTTAAATAAAAAGCAATTCAGATTGTTTATTTTTAATAATGGTGTTTTTTGCAGAAATCCCGATGGAGTCAAAATAGATTTTTTTTTTGTGTCATGTAACCTTTTCTTGCTAAAAAGATCTCCGACCCAACCCTTCCATTGTCGGGCAAAAGAAAGGAAGCCCGTAGTCTGTAAGCATGCATGCGTCAGGATTTCCACTCCGCGACTCACATAGCTATAAGTCTCCCCCCCATCCCAACCCCCATTCCTATCCCCCCTAACCCCGCGGATAAGTAAACGGAGGAA
Organism: Acleris sparsana; assembly: GCA_923062465.1. Lineage (NCBI taxonomy): Eukaryota > Metazoa > Arthropoda > Insecta > Lepidoptera > Tortricidae > Acleris > Acleris sparsana. The sequence continues at coordinate 8,939,476 of OV281312.1, read as the reverse complement.
GGACTTTCTCTTCCGGCCTTTCAGCACTGGCTGGGGTAGTATCCGCGGGAGTCTAAATTCTAGTTAGTAATAGGGGCATTGGTGTTTTTAGCCGGTGCGAGCCCGGCAGTACCTGGGCCCTCCATTCCCAGGTCTCCGGAAGGGATTTTCACCTCTGCCCCTTTTTCTTAAGCAAACAAAAGCAAGGACTTTTGGTGGCCCCTCAGGCGATTACCAAAAAAAAAAAAAACCTTTTCTTGCTTACCTCTGTTGCCTTTTTGAAGGCTGTCACAGGTCTGTACAGATAGTTCCAAATTGAAATGATATGTTATGGAATTTCCATACTTACTTACTGGACACTACTGGACACTTTTGATAGTGGCCCAGAGCCTTCAACCTACTGGCTCCTATTAACTAAGCTAAAGGAAAGGTTAGAAAGAGACTTCCGCTTGTAATTTCTAACTTGTAGCTTCATGAAATTATTATTTCTGCTTTTATTATTACACCAATATTATTATTTTCCCTAAAACTCAAATATGAATGTGATACTTGCATATTCCTTATTTTTATTATCGATATAAGAATATATTGTTGTATGTTATATTACGTTATTTCTAAGTTAATGTTATATACACTGAGGAGCAAAAAAAACGGGTCAGAGTGCGTTTTTCATACTAAAGAGGCTATTTCGAAGCCTTGGTTCCTCGCCAGGGAATGCTTTTAGTGAAATCTGATGATGAATACCTCGAGCATAGATACAGGAATTCCAGAGTGCGTAGGGTACCCAACTGAATGAATCTACGGTTAACGACGGAATTGTGCAATGTTCAGAAAAACATCTAAAATGGCAATAAAATGTAAGGAAATCCAAGGCTTCGAAATAGTCTCGTTTGTATGAAAAACGCACTCTGACCCGGTATTTTTGCTCCTGAGTGTAGTTTAATAGTTACCTACCTACCTAAATTAAAAAATTGCGCATGTTCTACTACCATTGCTGTGCCCCTGCGGGGTTTACGTTGACGCTAGACTTAAGTACTTTAAGACCTCATGTACCTACAACGTAAAACGCAATAAGACATGTGTTATGGCATTACATGGAGTTTGTACCAGGACTAAATAAAACTACACTCACTTATCCATAGTCGTGGTCGGCGTCTCTTCCTCGTCTTTCTTCCTAACAACTCTCTCTCTCTTCTTAACTTTTACTTTCTTTTTCAATTTCCGCTTTTTCTTCACGTACACTTCACTTAACACTTTGTCATCACTGTCATTAGCTTCAAGATCATTCACATCATTTAATTCACTGTAATCATTAGCGTCGTCTAAATTCTCATTAAATTCGTCGAAGAACAGTTCATTATTGCTTTTTTCATCCTTTACCAGTTCCACTTCTACTATAGGCGGTACTTTTTCGTCTTCAAAGTCTTCGGGCTCCTTCACTTCGGATTTGATAGTGATCTTGTCATCGGTGATGTGCATGTGGTAGTCGTTGGGATCGTAGAAGTGGTGGGATAGGTTGGACCTCAGCTTGTTCTGCCGTCTGTTGATTGAGCGTATATCCCTTATCGTGATCTGTAATAAACATCGGTGAGTTGTGGATTTTAGGTACTTGTACTGGTGTTTTTAGGGTTCCGTAGCAGTGGCGAAGCGTCACGTAAATAAATAGACAAGCCGGAGCAAAAAAAGGTGTATGGCGTGTGTCGGTTTTACGTTTTGTTTGTATACCTACTCTATGCATAGGAATTTTTGGTAAAGCCGTAAATAATCGGCTTGTACGAACGCCTCGCGACTGTTCCGTAGCCAAATGGCAAAAAACGGAACCCTTATAGATTCGTCATGTCTGTCCGTCCGTATGTCACAGCCACTTTATTCCGTAACTATAAAAGCTATACTATGGAAACTTTGTACGTAGATGTATTCGGTGAACCGCATTAAGATTTTCATACAAAAATAGAAAAAAAACAATAATTTTTTGCGGTTCCCCATACTTAGAACTGAAACTCATTTTTTTTTTCATCAAACCCATACGTGTGGCGTATCTATGGATAGGTCTTCAAAAATGATATTGAGGTTTCTAATATATTTTTTTTCTAAACTGAATAGTTTGCGCGAGAGACGCTTCCAAAGTGGAAAAATGTGTGCCCCCCCCCCCCCCCCCCCGTAACTTCTAAAATGAGGGAATGATAAATGTAAAAATAATATATGATGTACATTACTATGCAAACTTCCACCGAAAATTGGTTTGAACGAGATCTAATAATTAGTTTTTTTTTAATACGTTATAAATCGTAAACCGCATTTTACCTTTCATTCAATCAACTCCAATATAATAAAGAATAAAGAAAAACATTTATTTAGATGTATAGTGGTACGGAACCCTACATGCGCGAGTCCGACTCGCACTTAGCCGCTTTTTTAAATGTGGCTACCCTAAGGACTAAGCTGGAATGACTCTATGCTAGTAAGTTCCTCGGCCAGCTGGATGGAACCATGGTGGACCCCGCTGTACTCACGTAAGGGCTGGTGTGCGGCAGGCTGGCCAGCAGGTCGTGGGCCCGCAGCACCTTGCCGCGGAACCGCGAGCTGGCCAGCAGCCGCGCGGTGCACTCCCAGCAGAGCTTCTGCGGCAGCTTATCTTCTTCGCACAGCTGGAACAACCGTCAGCAGTATCATCTTATCTTATCTTATCTTTATGGTGGGGTCCTTACGGATACACTTCGACCCTGTGGGATCTTTTGTGTAATTACCCCTCTTTTCGCACTTAATCCAATGCAGCCTCCACCCCTTCCAAAAAGCGGATAGTGGAGTGCAATGGCAGTGCCTTGAAATCGTTCGGTTCTGGGTATCCACAACCGAGGATTTTCATTCTTACTCCAGCGAGGGCATCACATTCACACAATAGGTGTTTCACAGTAGTTTAGTTTAGCAGTATCATAACAAGAGTAGAGTTTTCGTAGCACAGTAAGATAAAGCTAGTGGAGGGTGTTCGTCCGTTTGTCGTGCGAGTCTTTAGACCCACCCGCACTTGGTCTTGTTTTTCTTTATTAGTCTTCTCGTGACAACGGTTGTTGTAACACTCGAAACGTCCCGATTAATAATTTGAGTAAAACGCAATTCACACAGCTGGCGGGAGCGGGTCGGGGCGCGCTGGTGATCGCAGGATCGGACGGTAATGGCGAGTATATAGAGTGGAATTTACAACGCGCTCTGTGAGAATGCCTATCACCCGCCGCACCCGCGACGGGACCGCGGCAGAGCGCGTTGTAAATTCTACTCTTCTTCTTCTTCTTCTTCATCGTTCCCTCAATGCTGAGGATCGCGACCACATGTTAGGGTTTTCCACTCAGCGCGGTCGTCACAATGGCGCCGAGCGTCAGTCGGATCGCAAGACATCATAGTTCCATCTTGACGACTCAAATCCATATCCATGTGGTTTTCTTGGGATAGATAGTGCAGTAGTCTCCCGTTGCTTTCTGCACCAGACATTTTAGAGGTTATTTAAGCCCCAAGGCCGCTGTTGCCTCTTCAGTCGGATGTCCGACCGGTGGTATGGTTATACCGCCATTGCTCGGTCGCCAGAGCCTCGTCCGTTGTCTAGCAGGGAGCACCACGGCGCCCAGAGGCGCCGCCGTCGGCTATTCATAACGAACCACCGACGCGAGCAGGTGAGGTTGACTATTGGGTCGCCCCCTCGGTCGGCCCCTTACTAATTCTACTCTACATACTCGCAATTACCGACCGATCCCGAATGCCCGCCTGCGATCACCAGCGCGGTCCGGCCATGTCCCGCGCCCGACCTGCTCCCGCCAGCAGTGTGAATTGAGCTTAAACTGTAAACAATCTATTTCCTTGTAGTCTTGTATATACTATAGGCGAACTTATCCCTCTGTTGCCATGTAACTTACAATCATCCCGCTGACTTCGGTGTAGGCCTGCTCCAGCTTGTAATCCCGAATGTTGTACATGTTGCTGTCCGTAGCCAGGCATATCCGGCAAACCTGTGCAGTTATAAGACAAACGGTGGTATCTCAGATGAAACTCCTGTAGCAAGTGCAACCATATTTGTAACGGGTGAAAATTGAATTTGATATACAGCCTATTGGTGTATTAGGACACTATATAAATGTATCAGTAACTTTTGTTAGTTACCGTTTCTTAACTTTAGCTCTTAACTGGATACACTTATTAAATACCACCCATAAATGTAATATCAATAAGATATAACGATTAGGTAAAGTGCTTGCATCAGCCTGCATTGCCAGAGAAGATGTAGGTTTGTGACATTATCAAGAATCATGAATTTTCAGTATTCCATGCATTTCAATAAAATATGTTACCCAAGGTCATTTGGAAAGGATGGATGAAAGAAGATTGACGAAAGAGATATACAGAGCGAAAGTGGCGGAAGGGTCGGAAGAGGCCGCCCTAGGCGTACTTTTTCGAATCAAATCGGAGAAATACTGGAAAAGGGCCGAATCTTAAGTACCCGAAACCGACGACGTGCGTGCATGACTCGATGTATGAATATGGAAGAAGCGAAAGACATTTGTCAGGATCGTAGCAGGTGGAAAGAAGTCGTCTCTGCCTACCCCTCTGGGAAACAGGCGTGATTTTATGTATGTATGTATGTATGTTACCCAATTTCATCATTATAATCCCGAGACCACAAATGCGTTGCCACTCTTTCAGGACTAAAATGGAATGCCTCTATTCATAACAAAGAACTTACTCTTAAAGCAGCTGGTGCATCCAAGTCATCTGCTGAATCCTGCAATCAAAGAATGAAAATAACAATTAAATACCTGCCCGTGTGAAACTAGCCTTAGATATTGAATAAAATATGTAATCGTAACACAAACCTGAGCAACCACAGGCACTGCTCCGTTCTTAATCTTCCGGAGACCACACCGGGTCTGATAGAAGTCCTCGTTCCTAAAGTGCTCCGAGCATATAGTGCTGCGGTCCTTTGGCTCCCAGTCCGACATGCCCAAGGCTTCTGTCCAGGCATTACGGAGATTCTGCTCTTTAGGGAACCTATAATTACACAGATAACTCTTCAGTAGTTTTGTTTTATGTATGTATTTTTTTTATTCTTTATAAGTATATATCAGTGGTGGCTTCATGAGGGACCCAGTCTGCCAAATTTAGAAAGATTTTAAACCAAACAAAATAAAAATATTAGCCCTGAGAGAGTAGCTGCCACATGTCCAAATATCAAACAATTTAATGGATATTCAATTTCCCACAAATACAATGTAATAATTAAACCTTAGTACATCAGAAAAAAAATGAATTCATGTCTCTGAGATACTAATTCTACATACATACACATACATACCTTCAAAAGGGTAGGCAGAAACTACGGAACGCAAGGTACACCGGTCCAAACATATAACCTTTGCTTCCTCCACATTCATCAATCTCTTCATGCACATATGTGTGCTTTATGGATGCTTTTGATTTAGCTCTTAATAATCACGTCGCAAATCTGATCACCGTACGTCCGTCTAGGACGTCCCCTACCGACATCTCCACTCACTCTCGCTTGCCATATCTCTTTTGTAACTCTTCTTTCATCCATCCTTTCTAAATAACCAAACCATCTTAGCATACCCTTTTCGATCTTAGTCACTAGTCACTACATCTTTCAATTCACTTTCTTTCTATTTGTATAATTGTATACTGTTTTAAATACTGTGCTCAGAAATTTTTCACCAATCTGTCTCTAGGCATGTGATAATGTTCAAAATACTTTTAAGTTTAACTGCATACCATATACTATATTTAGTCAGAATCAAGACAGAAATAGAGGATTGACCATTTTAATTAGGTACGAATACCTGTGAATTAATGTCTTTATATGAGCTGCCGCAGAAGTCATCCTTTAGTATAGTTTCAGTTCAGTTTATAAACAAAACTAGTAATTGAAAAGGCTGCAACTATGAATTGATATCTGCTCTATACAAACAGCAGGTAAAAATATCTAAACCATAACACCTACATAAATATTTATATGGTACTGACTGTTAAAAATAACGTTAACATTTTAACTTCCAATAAGAATGTGAGATCAAACTGTAAAAAATACACTGTGTATATTATTAGTAAATTTTTGTATACATACATGTGAAACGTGATTCCATGGCTTTTAGTTGTTCTCTTTGTATCGTTGGAACAGTTTTGCACACTGCACCGCATTTTCTTGAGATTTTTCACTTATGATTAGCAAATAAAAACTCGAAAACACAGTTTACGTGCATCTTTCTAAAACTATAGTAATTATCATACTGTCACGCAAATAAGTTAAATAAAAAATCGTCTAGTAAAGGCAGAACTCTTAAACACAATAATAATTACAACAATTATCACATTTTAAGTAGTTTTCCATAATTATTTCGGAACCAAATAAACAAAACGTCAAAGCTGGCCTTGACGCATATTCGCCATTTTCTGTGTATTTTTTTTTGAAGCCTCGCGCCGTCATGCAGTGGTCAAAGCCACAAGAAAAATGTAACGAAAACCGGTTTATCGATTACTTGCAAAACAAGGAGCGCTTCACTACCGTACTAGCTCAATGTTGCCTCTCATTTTCTCATACGAATTTCATGCATGGTGTAATGAAGATGGAAAATGTTTATATACTTTTATATGGTATACCTCGGTCAAATTAAGTTGTTGTTTGACTATCGGATATCTCGTTCTAGCAGTAGCATGTTTGAAAGAGTTCAAATGCATCTTGAACCATTTTTAATATAGCAGTGTTGCTACTCAAAGCTCCTGTCATGTCAAAGCTATTGGAAATAAACTCGAATAAAATACCTATCACTATCAGACTTTATTTAATTAAATAATGTTTAGACAAAAGCTACGACATTGCTCGTTGTGATAAACGTAGGAGTAAAGTATTGTGTATATTATTGAAGCGAAAAGTAAAATTTAAACAGTAAATGTGTATAAAATGACTGCTACATAATTCGTGCTATACAAGTCGAAAGTAAATAATTATTGTATTTGTTTAGTTTTAAAATGCGGTGTTGTGTGCCTGGCTGCAAAAATGACTCTAGGCATATCTCCAAGTCCCAGGGAATTACATTTCACGTGTAAGTACTGTATTATAATTAAGACTTAATGCACTAATGATGTTCTTTTACTTGCTTGTGCTTATAAACACTTGAATTAATTAAATTACTTGAATACTTTTGTGTTTGACCTATGTATTATGAGACAAAATACCTGTTAAACAAGTGGAAATAAGTTCTGAATTGTATGGATGGGGTATATTAACTAAAATGGTAGCAAAAAGGTATACTACCCAACCTAATTTCATGAAACCTAGATAAAGACATTTCCATTAGACATGCTTACATTTAAAAAAAAAAACAGTATCCGTTTGGGAGCCACAATGTCACAGACAGACATAAAGATGAAAACATTTAACACCCAACTTATAACACCCCTCTTTTTGCAACAGGGGAAAAAATTGGCAAAACATTACCTACTTATCCTCTCTGTACTTTTTTTTTAATTTAAAATGTTTATTTGTGTCTTTCTATTTGCTGTGGCTATCATGGGGGAACTATGTTTAGCAGTGCGTGTTTCCTGTTTGTCAACATATTTTTTTATTTCAGCTTTCCAAATGAGCCAACTCTCCGGACCTCATGGTTACGAGCACTCGGTAAAGAAGAGTGGGAGCCCAAGGAGCGCAGTGCGGTGTGTTCAGAGCACTTTCTGTGTGAAGATTTGTACGAGACTAAAAGTGGACTACGGAAGGTGAAGTCGGGGGCTGTGCCCATTGTTTTACAGGTTAGTATTGCTTTTTGTATAGGGGGTTAAAAATAAAATGTATGGTCGGTGAATGAACAAATTAAATAAGATGCAGTTAATTGTCCCTTCATAGAAATGGGAAAGATTCATGACCTTTTTTCACAGCTTCAGTAAAAGATGATTCATGTAACAAACAGTTCAGAAAAAACATTTTTGAATAGCCAAAAGAGTAATCAAGATATAGAAATAGCAAAAAAATATTTTCCCTATCTCTTTCTAACAAAATAGAATTTAACATGGAGTTAATATGGCCGACATGTTACGTGACGTCACAGTGCATATCGCATCTCTTTTTGATGACGTCTTTTCCTTTTTTTTGTATTATATTTTATTTTTTTACTTACACGGTATTTTCATACTTTGTTGATAAATGTGATTTAAAAAATTGTTATTTTTTTATTAGCAGGACATGAATAACTGTGAATATGGGGATTCTGCTGACTTGAAGGTAATTTATGTATTACATTTATTATTATCCATAATCCATATAAGGGGGCGTGCATTAATTACTTGAGGTGTTTTTGAATTGCTTTCTTCAGGAGCGTCTGTTCGACTTACGCTGGTATATAACTCCCAGCCCAGGAATTTGTTTGACCATGCATTCAAATTTTGTAATGAAATTTTTATAAAGTTTTCGTGACCGTTTCTTTGCGGATAAGTTCTGATTATATAGATTATAAATACGGAAGTTTGTGTGTGTGTGTGTGTGTGTGTTACTCCTTCACGCTGCAGCGGCTGGACGGAATTGGACGAAATTAGGAGTGGTACCTTATACCATAGATAAACAAATAGGCTGCTTTTCATCCCGAAAAATTAAAAAGTTCCCGACAAACAACAATAATACGAGGATGGAGTCGGGGGCAGAAGCTAGTTTTTAATATGAGTATGTATATTGCCCCCAGGTCTGCCGAATATGTCTGACGATGGAAGGGAAGCTGCTGTCCATAAGAAAACATAAATTACAGGAAGCTTACTACCAGCTTACGGGACTTACAGTACGTACTTCTTCTTTATCTTCTCAACATACATAGTAAGAAACAATGCTGCTGTCCGCGTCTGTGTGTCTGTATATCCGCAAACTTTCCTATACCATGCAAGGAGTTATTATTTCCATATAGTCATTTGATACTTGTGTTCTAATATGGTGACTGATCACTCTTAGTTGTTTGTAAAAAATGTGATATTAGGTTTTGTTCATTGATTTCCAGAAATTCTCTTTTAGTCACAGCGTTTAGCATGTTTTCTTGAACTATTTTATGCACTCCCGCTGACGCAAAACTATGAATTCTAAAGAACAATTAATGTCCATGGAGCTACGCCTCCGCGGGGCTCCTATTTCCGAGTGCTTTGGGCCCTTCGGGACTGCTGCACAACTAACCTAACACTACCTAAATCGACCTAATTATAAATGGAAAAAGTTGCTACTGGGAGAAATGTAGATCGGAAATTTGTCGTCAGAGATTTTTTTTTGGGAACATAATAATAAGCCCTTTCTTTCTGCATAATTCAGATGCGCGTTGAAGACCAGTTGCCGCAGAGGTTGTGCGCGGAGTGCGCGCACCGACTAGCGAGCTGCGTCCGCTTCCGGAACAAGAGCCTGCGCGCGCACGCGCTCATGTGGGAGATCGTCAGCAAACAGGACGCGGTGAGTCACCTTTTATGTACCGTTTAGGTATTCTCGGTCGCGCGGCGACTCTATGATACTCAAAATAGCGATTCGCAGTTACGCGTCGTCATAGCAACGCAAGACTAGAGGACCCCCGCGTACTTCGTACGCGTAGAATTAGATTTCCCGATGTATTGTCGTGTTCAGTTGTAAAGTCATCATGTCAGCCGAAAGACGTCCACTGCTGGACATAGGCCTCCCCCAAGGCTTTCCACTCAGACCGGTCTGACGAGGTCGTCACTCCAGAACCTTCTGACCCCATCGGCCAACAGTCCTGCGAGCAATGTGCCCCGCCCACTGCCACTTCAGTTGTAAAGTCAACCGGTGAAATTACTAGCATAGAGGCATTCCATCTTAGTCCTCAGGGTTGGCGACTCTGCAGTCTTGTGAATGCAAATTCTATGGGTCTCACGTACCACTTACCATCAGGTGGCCTCTTTCCCGAACACATGGTTGAGGGAGGCGATGGAGATACGAGTCATACTCGTGAACGAATGCTGCTTGTAAGGTCTGCAAGGCCTTGTTCAGTTAATTATTCCAGTTAAGAGTTCGACGTAGAAACCTCGTCGTGTGGTTTTTCTTTTCAGTAAAGTTGTATATATTTTATGATTTTTATATTTGAACAAATGACCGTCTGCTGGAGTTTCTTGCGGCGCGTCTTCTCCGCGATTATCGACGTGTAAAAGACTCAACAAGCTACACATTTCCTGGTACTTATGTTTAATTTTTCAGCTCTCTCTACAAAGCATAGCTACTATAAACAGAGACAACAACAACCTATCATCCAGTCTTACCCTCAAATACTACGATCCTGACTACTGCGACGCCTCCTTCCACCACGCTGAACAAAAAGAACCGATATGCGAAGTCAACGTCACAGATGAAATAGAAATTAAAAACGAAACCAATGATTCTAATGATTTCAATGAGATTAAACAAGAGAATTATTTTAATGTCAATGTGAATGACGATGGGAATGACGCGGATTTTGTGACGTCGGATAAGGAATATTCGACTGATGACAGTCTGCCGCTAGAAGCGCGGCGGACGAAAAAGGAGAAGGTCAAAGAGAAGATTGAAAAGAAGGAGGTTGTCAAGAAGGTAAGAGTAATTGATGATCATTGGTGCGACCTCTCTTTCCATTTTTAACCGACTTAAAAAAAGGAGGGGACAGTTGTAGAATGAATAGGTCGCAAAATATGCAAAATTACCACATCGCTTGAAGCCTGCATAACAAAAATTTATCATTTTTTTTTGTGGCGGGGCCCTAAAAAGAATTTTCTAAATTTGTTTACAATTGACAGAGAAATCGGTGAAAATAAATTTTTTTTAACATACGGTGGAACACAGAGCCTCCTTTTTTGAACTCGCGAACTTATCCCTTTAAGAGATCTCTTCTATCTATCTACAAAAGCTTAATTACATAAGTCAAGAAGTGATCTCTAAAGTTTCTTCATCGTCTGACCAGGTTAGAAAAAGACCCGTGGAGAAAGACCCTACACAACCTAAGATCGACCGGCGACGGAAGCCGTTCCTCAACGACGACCTGAACGAGACCCTGTTCACCATCACAGACCTGACGCACGCGGAGCAGCTCGCCGAGATCCTGAAGAGACAGGAGTCGGCTAACTACAAGTGAGTATAATCCGCGCCACGTAACGTGAACCAATATGGCGGTTACCGCGCAAATAACAATGTGGTCGCTATGGTAACGCGCGCCAGGTAGCCAAAACTCAGAAAAATAACTTAAATGTAAGTCATCATCATCATCATCATCATTATCACCATCATCAGCATTATCACCATCATCATCATCATCATAATCAGTACCACCATCATCATCACCATCATCAATATCATCATCATCATCACTATCATTATCACCATGATCATCTACATCACCATCATCATTATCATTATCATCATCATCATAACTATCATCATCGTCATCATCATCAGCCTATATTAGTCCACTGCTGGACATAGGCCTCTCCCATTGCACGCCAACGAGCGCGATTTGTGGGCACTCATCCAGCGCTTGCCGTTGCCAGCCACTTTGGATAGATCGTCGCTCCACCTAGTCTGAGGGCGTCCTACACTATGTTGGTTTATAATTGTTGTTCTTCGAGATATTTTTTTTCGTAGGAACGGACTTGGAACCCTACACTGAGCAAGGGCCAACATGCTGTTGCCCGGTTTTTATGTATTTAATAGTTAATTTATTGTTTCCAGGAACTCAGTGTTCAGATGCGAAGCCTGCTTCAAAGGTTTTCTCGACGAGGACGCTTATAACAGTCACGTCATCAGACACACTGACGTAAGTGCAAATGCTTCTTAGGGTACCTTTGTACCTAGTCAAAAAGTGTTTCATAAACCTGTAGTACACCAATAAAAAGAAGCTTATTTTGTTTTATTTTTATTTACTATTGCCATAATTTGATGTACGAACTTTAAGCATTACCATTCGGGGCAGGAAAGCTTGAGTCAAATCACGCTTTTGTAAGAGTTCTCGTATTGCGTTGAAATTTGCGTGATATATTGACCAGACCTTTATCTTTAAATTCTGATGCAAATGTACTCCTAGCAACTAAACATCCTCTTATACAACGATCGATCTTCAAGTCTTATTAAATCGACCCTACGATTTCACATCAATTTGCAGCATTACGAAAACACACCAAATTTCGTGCTTCAAAATCTGGACTTCGAGTGTCGTTAAAAAAATAATGCTGGTCTCTGAACATACCCAGAGATGAGAGGGTTCACAATATTAAATAATATCCTTTAAAGCGTTTTCAAGAAGAAATTTTCAGAAAACTCGTGCGTATTTTAATCGGTGCTGGCCGTGAATGCCAAAAGATCGTTTTGGAAATTGCGGCGACTATGTAGAATCCTAATGTGGAGCTGTATGAAAACTCCAAAACCCTGGTCAGCCGAAAGACGTCCACTGCTGGACATAGGCCTCCCCCAAGGCTTTCCACACACACCGGTCTTGTGCTTTTCGCATCCACCGCGCTCCCGCGATCCTGACGAGGTCGTCGCTCCATCTTGTTGGAGGCCTACCTACAGCTCGTCTCGCGGTCCGCGGACGCCACTCCAGAACCTTCTGACCCCATCGGCCATCAGTCCTGCGAGCAATGTGCCCCGCCCACTGCCACTTCAGTTTAGCTATTCTTCGGTCATGTACTCATGTATTATTAGTGTCTTGCTGTGTAGTATGGAAAACTATTTGCTGTAATAAATTAATTTTAATTTTAATTTCTAGCAATGCGGAGAGTATGAATGCAGTATATGCAAAACCCACTTCAAGCACCCGCACGCCCTGCGCAAACACATCACAGCGCACCACACGCAGCGGTTCAGTTGCAACCAGTGTCCCTACGTCACTACCCACAGGTAATTAACGTCGACCCCCGATACGAAAAGAGGGGTAAGACCCTTCCTCTCAGTAATGCTTGAAGGTATAAATTAGAATTAATGTGAAATAAGTAAGTGTCGACAATTGACAGAAAAGTGACATCCGCCATTTTTGGTCAAAAAACCCATGCTGGATTCGGTTTTTTTGGGGTCGATAACCCTGAAAATAATACCACCAATGACGACAATTGACAGAAAAGTGACATCCGCCATCTTGAATCCAAAATCCGATACCGGATTCTTTTTTCCGATGTCGGAAACATTGAAAATTTCACCAATGGCGACAAATGACAGAAAAGTGACATCCGCCATCTTGGATTTACAACCCCATGCTGGATTCGTTTTTCTGGGGTCTATAACCCTGAAAGTGATTGATTGAGAAGGACACTGGCAAAGATCATTGAGTAGCTAACATTATCGGGTGGATTATTTACCACCCGGTAGGACCTTGTGCAGGGTCCGTCCGGATCGCTACCACCATCTTATCCATTAACCTACCGCCAAACAGCAGTGTTCGCATTGTTGTGTTCCGGTTTGGGGATAAGACAGCCGGTGTAATGACTAGCATAGAGGCATTCCACCTTAGTCCTCAGGGTTGGCAACGCGTTTGCAGTCTTGTGAATGCGAGTGTCTATGGGTCACAGTTACCACTTACCATCAGGTGGCCTGTGTGCTCGTTTGCCTTCCCTATGCCATAAAAAAAAATCATTTAAAAAACCTGTTTTTATAATATTATTAAATAGTCATAAATACAATTTTGGCATTGACATTCATAAAAAAATCGCTCAATTTGCCATTTTTAGTAAAGAGTGCTGAAAAAAAAATGGTATTTTGATTGCGATTAAGCTGTATTTAACTATGGTAATAATTTTACCGCTTCGTATTTTTTTAATACATACCTAAACACCTGCCAAATAAAAGCAGACCATCCTGTGTGTAAAATTTCGTCATTTTGACGTCATCGGCATCAAAAGTACGACCACTGCCAATGACGAAAATTGACACAAACTGACAACCGTCATGTTATTATGGTGTTTAGATGCTGATCTGATTTGAGTCCGGATCGGAATGTGGCAATACGATCTCCGCTGTCCTTGTTTGCGTTAAAAATTGTTTTTTTTTTTTTACAGTAACGTTTCTTTTTTTCAGACAAACAGCCCGGTTGCATGAGAGATGGCACAAAGGCACCAAGTACCAGTGCCCGCACTGTCCAGACGAGTTTGTGTGAGTCATTAAAAGTAGCATGAAGGCAAGGCTTTAAGCATGCTCAGCAACCGCCAGTGGCACATGTTCATAAGTACAGGCTCGTTAGTCACGTGACGCACCGGTGCGTCAAGGGTGCGATGCTTGTGGCGTACCGTTTAGCAGAAAGCGGTAGCGGTTAATGGTTTGTAAGTACAGGTCCGTGTGCCGCATGTCGCATGACGCACAGGTGCGTCACGGGTGCGGTAAGGCCTTAAGCATGCTCAACAACCGCCACTGGCACATTTTCGTAAGTACAGGTTCGCGTGTCACGTGACGCTCCGGTGCGTCGAGGGTGCGGTAAGGCCTTAAGCATGCTCAACAACCGCCACTGGCACATTTTCGTAAGTACAGGTTCGCGTGTCACGTGACGCACCGGTGCGTCAAGGGTGCAATCCTTACCTTTAAGCAACAAGCGGCAGTGGTAATGGTTCGTAAGTACAGATCCGTGTGCCGCATGTCACATGACGCACAGGTGCGTCACGGTGCGGTGTGTGCGGCAAGGCCTAAAGCATGCTCAGCAACCGCCAGTGGCACATTATCGTAGGTACAGGCTCGTGTCACGTGACGCACCGACGCACCGGTGCGTCAAGGGTACGGGCGTACCGTTTAGCAGGTATCAGGATCGTTCGTTCGTTCGCCTTGGCCTTATCCTTCCAACATTCCAATAATAACTTAAAAAATGTCTTTCAGTAAATTCACGACGTACATGGGCCACATCCGCATCAAGCACCCGTCGGACTTCGTCTGCCAGCTCTGCGGGTATTCCTTCGTGAGCGAGAAGGGGATAGAGCTACACAAGAAGCTGAAACACCGGCTGAGCGATCCACAGGTTAGACAAGATGAGATCACGGACAACACGCTCCGAAATTATCGCTTCTTTTGAAACTAAACGTGCAGAGCTTGGACAGAAATTGATTTGGTGACCAAGCAATCTATTTTTCATCACACTTGCTCGTAAATGGTGTTATTCCATGCCTGTATACAGAAGGACAATGGCCTAAATTGTTCCCGCGGGAATTATGGCGAGTTTGTCACCCCTAGGGAGTAATGACTTTCTTTTTAAAATTTGCAAGTCTTTCGTACATCATTTCTGACTAAGGAGGTTTAATTTTCAGCCAAAAATTAAATCGGTTTCTAATTTCATCTTTAAAAATTAGCTACAGACTAACTTACATTACACAAAACCTATACGCTTCATTAAACTTCATTATTTTTATACCTATTTCAAGTTTAATATCAACATTTATCATTAATTTTAGTAATTATACATTTTTATCAAATTGGCTAAATCTGGCTCGAATCCAGGTCGAAACTAAACGCAGTATCTGTGGTCACAAAAAAAATATCGTTTCCATTTACGTTCCCGTCCGTCAAAAGTGATTTCTTTATATTTTGCAGAGTTAAAGTGTTTTCTCTTTGTTTTTTTTTCCTCGCAAATGTGATGAAAACCATTGTGTGTATCACAGGCAGTAAGGGGATTACTAACTCGAGTCATTAAAATTCTAACACTCTCGTTAGTAATTCCCTTCATACTACCCTTGATGCACAATGTACTAATCTATGTAATCTAATCTGTGTGTTTATACCTTTAAACGAGCAATTCTTTTATATAATCTGAGCCCGTATTAATAAACTGATCTCAACTCTAACGCTCGTCTCGAGATGCGTCAAAAATGACAGTGCTCTATGTTTTGACGTTTTGGCGTCAAATCGATCTGTCAAGTGGTCATCCTCGGGGAATTTCGTTTTGAACCCAAGCGACGCTCGGTTTCCAAGTACTGATTAATTTAACAACGAAGGCGTAGAAATGTTCGATATGCGGCGAAAATATCCTTACATTTTGTATGGGAAAACAACCACCCATTGGCTTCGTATAGCAGAGGTAGACCCAGAAGGAGACGAAAGGATTTGCGCTCTAGGTAGGACAAGTGGCGAAAAAGAGGGGACGCCTTTGTCCAGCAGTGGGACACAAAAATGGCCTCGAAAAAAAAAACTGCACTCTAATATATATATTGCGGTTCTTCGTTTCAATTAACATCTGTGTAGCAAGACCTTGAAGACAGAATAAGCTAAATCTTATTATATAAAGTGCCTCGTACCTTGGAGCTAAATGCATGGATCGTTTCTACTTCTGAAACAGGAACTTCTTTTTCTCAAAAATGACAGGAAAAGTTGACATTACTATCTATATATTGGGATGCGAAGTACATAGTTTACTGACAGATCTCAAATTAAAAAAAAAAAACATTGCGTGCTCGCTACACAAGCACGCAATGTTGCATACAAATTTCATTACCATCTAGTATCTAACTTTTTAAAAAGTGAAAACGGCCTTAATAAAATGAGGGCACAAGTCTTATTACATCCAAATTTTGTTCGGAATATAACTTTGTTATCTGTATCTCGAATAGCTTGAGTAGTTTTAAAAAAAAAGCTTGCGTTACTCCTTGTCATAAACAAAAGACGGTAAAGAGTAGGTAATAATATTGTCTGTATAGATTGTGTGGTATTTCTTTCCTTAATAAAGTACTTTACTCCAACATAATTTTATTCTTGCGATTTTTGAGAAAAGCACTATATATGCCTCGGCAGGAACGGCAATTGCGGGCCTCGTATTTTTAAACGGACTCGCAAGCTCGTCCGTTTAAACCAATCCTCGCCCCGCAATTGCCTACTTCCGTGCCTAGGCAATAATGTACTATTTCTCGCCACTGCTCGGAAATGTGGCGAAAGATGGTCTGTTCTTGGTCCCCAAAACAATCGATAGTTGTACATTGAATGAGCAGGCCTACTATGAATTTAAACAGACCAACTATGTTAACATTGTTGGTCTGTTCCATTGACCAGTAACATCGGTCCGCTGATCACTAATTCGACCAATCAGAACACACTTTGTGCTGCATATGAAATTAAATTGGCCAATGAGAAGTCGTTTTATTTTTTTAATAATATTCATCCCTTCACTAGGCAAAGGAATCAGATTCCATACAGCCATATATGTCTGCTTTTAATTATCTGAAATAAAGTTTTTTTTTCATTTCCTCGCAGTAGTCGTGAAAAGCACTGTGTTAAGCCTCGGCCGAAAGTGCAATTGATGGACTCGTACTTTCGAGGGCCTCCGCTGCGCGGCGGCCCTCGAACTAACTCGTCCATCTATTGCTTACTTTCTAACCTCTACAACAATGTACTATTGTTCTGTGAGCTGTAAAAATATATATCCAACTTTATTATTTTTTCATCCAAGCTAAATGTAATTTTCAATGTACCAAGGAAATGTCGCCCCCGTACCACGAGATAGTGATTATGATCAATTAGTTATCTTAACTTAAGTTTTAGCAGCAGTCGTTTTGCTGTGTTCCGGCGTGGGGATAAGACAACCGGTGAAATTACTAGCGTAGGGGCCATTCCATCTGTCCTCAGGGTTGGCAACGCATTTGAAGTCTTAGGATTGCAGTTTTGAGATTGTAGTCTTGAGATTTCAAATGTCGATGGGTATCGGATCCCACTTACCATCAGGTGGCCTGAGTGCTTGAGTGCATTCTCATTGCCATAAAAAAAGAAGTTATTTTTCTCAAACATGCTATGTAATGTCGGCGTTATGTTAGTTATTTTAGGCTTCAAAGTGCCACGTTTCCGACGGAACAACTCGAGAGAACTGTAAAGGAATTTCATACGAAATTTAAGGCCTAGGCCGGGAAGTAATTTTTTTTTAAATTTTAATTTGGCCATGGTGGCTGTGTTTATGAAAAGGCTAAATAGCTGTTTTTTTTTAATTGACTAAGCCGTGCATCCAACAAAGCGTTTGCATGTTTATTTGAAGTACCAGGAGCGCAGAGGTAATTAGGAGGTTAGCACGATGCGGCGAGCCCCGCGCGCGCCACCAGCGGGCCGGCGGGCGGGCGTACTGAGCACTGTAGGTTACTTTTAATGTTTATGCACTCCTAGTACCTATTTGACATTGTAATTTTTGTTTTAATCATTTTAATGAATTATGTTTGAGAAAAGCACTATACATACTTCGGCGGGAAATATGGGGTTGCCCGCCTCAGACCTATATCCGGCCTTGCTTCGCTCGGCCGTCTATATAACTTCGGCCGGCAACCCCTTTTGTCCCGGCCTCTGTAGTAATGTACTATTTTAATGTTCCAGAACAAAAGTAGTTTTGTTTTGCGAGTATCGCTGCATTGAAAGCCCCAAAGTCAGAGGCACACTATACTACTTTTAATAATAGGACCCCATTGGCACTGAGTTATCCCTGGTTTGTCTCTAGATACCCGATGACGGGCCCTTCTGCGAGCTGTGCAACGTGCGCTTCGTGTCGAGCGAGGCGTTGAGAAGGCACATCCACGTGTCGGCCCGACACACCGGCAGTGACAAGTACGTACACTGCAAAAGGAGTAGGTTTCACAACGCGACTAGCTGGATCTGTTCGCCGAACTCGATATTTTCACTATTCGTGATTATAACCACACGCATTTATTAGATTGTAGCTTTATCCACATTGCTAATTACAGAGTCGATGGAGCTCCGCTCTTGCGGAGCTCCTATTTCAGGGTGCTTTGGCCCTTCGAGTCTGCTGCGAAGTAATGTAACCTAAACCTACCTATATGTTCCATTCAAAAGAGAAATTCATAGCGGAACGAGTAGGTAAAATATTATATAAACGTGATTGGAAAAATCGGGAAACTGATCGATACACTAATTCAAAAATCGTGGAAATCGTACTTCATTTAGAGTGAGAAACGATAACGTTTCTCACTCTAATAGAGTGAGAAATGGGCAATAATGCCCGGAGTTGAAATTGTATGGATTTTTTTCGCGGCTACGCGATTAAGACATCTGTTCATATTTCCTTTAACATTTTTTCCTGCCCCTGTACGAACACTAATATAAGAACATGCATAATATGTCCACGGAATAATCCGTAGAAAAGTCTATCTAGTCTATGCCCTAAAACAGCACTTGTGCTTTTGTGAGCCAAAACGACAAATCAAAGAATTCAAAGTTTTGACATAAGTGTATGACTGCCAACTTAATAAAAAACTTTTTTAAATATAAAAGATAAAAAAAAAAGATAAAAGATAAAAGAAATTTATTTAGTAAGTAGGCCGCTCGGGCACTTTTACACGTCAAGATACTACCAGCGCTTCCCAAGAGGAGACCACTGCTGAGAAGAAACGCCGCAAGAAACTCAGCAGTCAGTCATTTTTTAAACTTATTTCATATTGCATATTACAATGGTATGTACAACTTACTCTAGCATTATATAAAGCTACAAGTATTAAATTAAATATAATATCAAATAACAGTAGTTCAGCAGGAAAACATGCCAAAAATCTTACGGGAGAGAAAGATAGAAAAGAATAAAATAAAATAACTACAACTACCTACTTATATATGTGTATATGAGATGGTGCAAATTGACCACATAAAAGTTTCGATATGTTTTCCTGCATCAACGGTGTCCCCCAGACAAGAAAAGCAGGATAAAGCCTTTGCATTTGAACAAATTACTATTGACTAAGTTTCGGGTGTAGGCCATGCATTTTTGTCTGTTAGATAGTCCTCGACCCTATAATACGCTTTAGACATTAAAACCTGGCAAGTGAACGTCAAATTTGAAAAAAAAGTTAACCACAGACACATTTTGTTTTTTTTTCAAGTTTCCCGCTCGTCTGTTGTTCTGTGGTTCGTTCGTATTAGTTAGGTATATTATTGTCGAGTAAATATCGCTTTTAATTTAATTTTGCATTTTATTTGAAACCTAGTCGTGGAAAAAGTATTATATGCGGAGGCCGGAATTTTCGTAGCATTTTCGAGCTGTGATAGGGACTTCTCGTTTATCGACTTCCGGATATACATTTTTATCGATGCATTATAGAACACAACATATTATAGAAGGCTAAAAGTAGAGGTAAACAACAGGTGATCTTATCGCTAAAAAGCCATTTCTTTCAGATAGATAGTTGAAAATGTGAAATAGAGATTTGTAATGAAAACAATCTATAGCAATTCTTGATGCAATTTCTTTCGAAAAATGATCAAATGGCATACGAAATACACAAATTAAAATAGAAACAATTAAATATTATTATTTTAATTTCTATTTATAATTTCCAAAAAGTTGGTAAGTACCCAAAAGTTATCTCGAAGAGATTGCTCATTCGCGATAAGACTGCCCGTAGTTTACTTCAACGCGTAATCATATTTTAAATATTGTATTTTATCGATATGCACGTGTATATCGGAAGTCGATATACGAGAACTCCCTATGACAGCTCAAAAGAGCTACGAGAATTCCGACCTCTGATCATATGCAACGGTGTATAAACAAGTCAAAAAAGACTCGTGGCGTCGTCACCACTCCTCTTTTTACAGAGGAGATAAAGAATCAAACAAGCCCAAGAAACCCCGCAAATCCCGGGATCCCGGCGCCCCGCGGGACCGGGGCCGGGACAGCCGCGACTCCTCCTCCGAGAAGGGGCGGCGGTACCCCAGCCAGATGCGGAAGGCCGAGGGGCCCATACCCTGCGAGCAGGTGAGTTACTCCACCGCATACGTATTATACCGTCAATGTAAAAAGTTACAAAAGTTGTTCTCATGGAAATCACGGTTTAGACGCCTTCACATTCAAACGCTACCTTGTCCGTACGTTTATCAAATATGCGCTTTTGTAAACAATAACCAAAAGCTCTTTAGCAGAGTTAGAAGTGTGCGTATAAAGACTAATTTAAAGCATGACGTGGACGTGGATTTTAGGAAAAACTTAAGACTGTTCCTTATAGAATATGCCTGTTATTCGATAACAGAATTTTTAAATGAAAATAATTCGTTTTTGACACAGACATATTGTAAAATATCGTATATTATATTATCATAATCTTTACCTTGTGCAGGGTCCGTCCGGATCGCTACCGCCATCTTATCCATTAACCTGCCGCCAAACAGCAGTGTTCGCATTGTTGTTCCGGTTTGGGGATAAGACAGCCGGTGTAATGACTAGCATAGAGGCATTCCATCTTAGTCCTCAGGGTTGGCAACGCATTTGCAGTCTTAGGCTTGCAGTCTTGTGAATGCGAATGTCTATGGGTCACAGTTTCCACTTACCATCAGGTGGCCTGTGTGCTCGTTTGCCTAGTCAATGCCATAAAAAAAAACCTAACCTAAGCATGCATCTTTTGTACAACTTATTTTGAACATTTGTTGACAAATAAACAAATTTTGAAATGACAGTGTAAGGGATAAGTTTTTGGTGATTATTCCTCTGTGGTATGACCGATTTTCAATTTCATCATTGTCTTAATGCGGGCTAAATGTGACCCTGACATCGTTAAGAGTTTGCGAGGAGTATGCGGAATCGGGGAAGAATAGAACTTCACTCCAATAAAGATACCGCATAAAAGGTGATTTAAATACTTCTTTCACTTTTAAACTAAGAACGAATTAAAATGGTTCACGGGCCGTAAAGTAAACTGGCTGACGAGGAAAGTTTCCGAGCACATAATAAATTTTACGTTAGTTCTATAACATAAAATACTTCTTCCCATATTTTGTTCATTGAAATATTTGGAACGGGTTATTCCCACCAATTTGTTACAACTGGTAACAGCTGAGATTTTTTTCCCCACCTGTTACCACTAAAGTACTCTGTGGTAACAAGTGGGAATATTTTTCCCATTTGTTACCACTAAAATATTTGGTGATAACTACTGGGACTAAAAATCCCAGTAGTTAGTGGTAACAGCTGGGATTTTTTATTCCCAGTGGTAACAGATGGGAAAAAAATCCCAACTGTTACCAGTGGTAACAAATTGGTGGTAACAGGTGGGAATAACCCTTTGTAACTAGCTTCTGCCCGTGACATCGCGTGGATTTCGAATATATGAAATTCGTCCAGCCGATGCAGCGTGATAGAGTAACAAACATCCATCCATACATACAAACTTTCACGTTTATACTATTAGTAAGGATATTTGTTTGTAAATATTTGTGGGCATCGAAAAGTTTATTTAGTTAAGTTCCAAGTTTATTACATCCATACCACTGGATCACCCCTAAGTTTTTTTTTTTTTTTTTTTTTTTTTTCACCCCTAAGTGGTATGATATGATAGAAAATAACCAATTAATTGTAAAACCCCCTAAACTACATTCATACATTTTTTATTTTTTTTATTCGGTCACAAAACTGAACGTTGAACAAGCACACTTACAGATTCGTTAGTATACACTGGGTGCCATATATGGTGGTGTTAACACTATTATTACCAGAGCCCGGGTTTTTCATGGCAAAACAAAACACTACCGTAATCTGGCTAGCGATAGAAACATAATTTTATCGATATCGAGTATTATTTCTAAAAGCTGTGCTCGAACGAAATCCTGAATATGAAAGTTTACGAGATATATCTGAAAATTGTACTCAAACTGAAAATTATACCAATTACAATGAATTTTATAAATTTGCTCCCTTGACGTCAAGTGAAGTTGAACGTACATTTAGTATATATAAATGGCGTTATAGTGATAAACGAATTTGTTTGCTCCCAGAGAATGTTGAAAAACTAATGATTATCTACTCCTATTACCATTACGCGAATAAAACGCCATGTGCTGCTGAGTGTACGTGGATTACGACGAAGAAATTGAATATGTTTCTATATAACTTCATACAAACTATGTATGTTTTTTTATTGTTGTATAGGTATGTTATTTTATTTGGTCACGTTTTTTATTCTATTACACAATTATCGATATCGATAAAATGATGTTTCTATCACTAGCCAGATTACGATAGTGTTTTGTTTTGCCATGAAAAATCCGGGATCTGATTATTGCTCTATCATAACATTAATATTAAATAATAAATATATAGAAGTCCAAAAAGGGGTTATTCCCACCTGTTACCACCAATTTGTTACCACTGGTAAATGCTGGGAATTTTATTTCCAGTAGTTATCAGTGGTAACAGGAAATAAAAAATTCCAGCTGTTACCACTGAGTGGTAACAAATTGGTGGTAACAGGTGGGAATAACCACCAAGAAGTCACATCCAACAGCTCAACTAATGACGTTATCGGTGTCATCACGTTAAAACCCTTGAAATATCCTGTACCATGCTAGTGCGGTATGCAGTTAGAAGACTCCCGGGCGTACCACGGCCACTTCCGCCGGATGCACCCCGACAAGAACCGAACCAACTACCCTTCTATGAAGTCGCCCTGCATGTGCGAGGTCTGCGGCCGCATGTTCCAGGTCAGTTATAATGCCCGTTTTTCATAGAACGTATCGCTTCGCAGTATTTTCGATTCATTGAAAGATATTTTCGACTTAACCCGATGCGTGATAATAGTAGATTTTGATACAAGTGCAAGTGTCATTTCACACGAGCCCCGAGTTGTCTTGGCCTGAGTTGCAACCGAGGGACAAGACTCGGGAAGAGTGAAAATGACAGGTCCGCACGTGTACCAAACGACGTTTTTTATACATTTGCGAAAAAATGTGTATCTGTATATGTGTAAATTACCTACATTTTAATGAAATACTAGGAAAGCATAAACAGAAGAAGGCGCGCCCGCCGCTGCGCCGCACCGCGCTACCCTCCTAATTCCCTCTGCGCTCCTGGTACTTTATTTAAACATGCAAACTCTTTGGTTGGATGCACGGCCTAGTTTATTTAGTATATTAAAAAAAAATGGAGTAAAACGCACTAGTTAAAAAAAACCCAACTTTCCGCACGATATACAGCTACGAAAAGTATCACTTTTTGAGCAACTGTATTGAAAATGTCTTTTCTCAAACATGCTCGGAAAAAACGGTTTTCTGATTGAAAGACAAGGACGGAAAGAGCCTCATTTTACTCCTAGGAGTAAAAAAACCATATGAAAACACTTTCCGTCCATGTCTATATTTTTCTTAAAAATGCTGTCAATTTGCATACAAAATCAAAAGGACCAAGACAAAAATTCCAAACAGCCAAGGTAACTGCTCGCTTTTTTAGCACAGTGCGTGTGTTTCTTTTTGAATTTGCATTCCAATTTCTATGGTTAGTATTTAAAAACAATTGACAGTTGGTAACATTCGTTCATTCTGCATAATTAAATTAGGTACTTGCTTTTTAAAAATGTATTTGTTTTTTGGGCTGTGTGGCCTCACCATGGCTGTTCAATCTATTCATGGACAGTTGTATGCGAGATGTGAAAGAGTATGATAAGGGTTTACGTATGCAAGAGTTGCTAATCAAATGCCTCTTATATGCCGATGATCAAGTTATACTTGCTCCATCGGTACTTGAGTTGCAGGAGATGGTGACAGTGATGAATGAGGGATTTAAGCAAAAGGGGATGAAAGTAAATGTTGCCAAGACCAAGGTCATGGTGATAGAGAAGGACGAGGAGATGACTGAGTGCGTGATAAATATAAATGGTGAATTAGTAGAGCAAGTGAGTGAATTTGTGTACCTGGGAAGTATGCTTACAAGATATGGTAAGTGTGAGAAGGATGTCGAGAGGAGGGTGAATGCGGGAAATCAAATTAATGGGGCCCTGAACTCCTTTGTGGGCAGAAGGGGCGTTTCACAGAAAGCGCGATTGGCTGTTCACAATGCAGTACTGGTCCCTACTCTGATGTATGGTAGTGAATGTTGGGTGTGGCAGGACAAGCAAGAAAGTCGTATAAATGCAGTTGAAATGCGCTCTTTGCGTTGTATGTGTGGTGTGAAACTGATTGATAGAGTAAGGAATGAAAAGGTCAGAGAGAAATGTGGACTAAAAGAAGATGTAGTGACTAAGATTGAAAAGGGCATGCTTCGATGGTTCGGTCATTTGGAAAGGATGGATGAAAGAGATTGACGAAAGAGATATACAGAGCGAAAGTGAGTGGAAGGGTCGGAAGAGGCCGCCCAAGGCGTACTTTTTCGAATCAAATCGGAGAAATACTGGAAAAGGGCCGAATCTTAAGTACCCGAAACCGACGTGCGTGCATGACTCGATGTATGAATGTGGAAGAAGCAAAAGACATTTGTCAGGATCGTAGCAGGTGGAAAGAAGCCGTCTCTGCCTACCCCTCTGGGAAACAGGCGTGATTTTATGTATGTATGTATGTATTTGTATTATTTCCTCACATGTTTGAGAAAAGCATTATGTTATGTATGCCTGGGCGGAAACAAGGATTTCCTGACTCGTATTAGCAGGCCTCGCTATTGCTCGGCCTGCTATCCACCTCGTCAGGAAAACCCTTACTTTCCGCGCCTGGGTGATTATTCGGCGTTTTAACCGCCGTCATTATTGTCTTCGCATATTATTCAAGATAAACTTTTTAATTGTCATATGATTTTAAATGGAATGAATACTACCCCCGGCTCCGTTGACTTTGACATCAAAAGTTACTGGTAATTATCATTGCTTTCGTCAATATATTGAAGATAACAATGACGGCGGTTGAAACGCCCAAATATTCACCCGCCTAGGCAACAATGTACTATTAAAGGGGCTTTTAAATAAATAGGATCGATTTTTTTTTAAATGTTTGTACCTTTTGATAGGGACTGTCAAAGTAAATAAATATGTGTTTCACATGAAGGTTTTCTAATCATGCACATCAATGTACACTACCATAACTAAAACATACTAAATTTTAACTGTCATTCATTATGCAAGCTGACTCGTGTATTGACCGCAAGCGGCATAGACCAAAAGAAAAGTCACGGTTTTTACATTCTAATTCGAAAGAATAGGTAATTTTAAGAGACCAATTTCGTTAATTTTGTATTTGACCCAATAGTTTGGTTTTAATATCTTTATTTATTTAGCAGACATTTTATGGATGACATGATTATTTTAAATTTGGAATGGCATTTAATGACATTAAAACATACAATTTCAAGCGGTTTTCGCCTAACCCGTAAGATACAGCTAGGAGGGCTTCAAGCCGAAAACGAAAGTCGAACAAAGGTTAAATACACTTTTGTCGAAATATCCGAACTAGATAAATATTTCAAAAACCTAATAATGCAGAACGGCTTTAAAACCCTATACCTCGAAATGTTTTTCGAATTAGAGTTATTGTAAAAATATGAAGAATCCCAATTGGTGTTAGCTTAAAATTGCTCTTGAAATAGGTTCAGGAAAATATGATGTTAGTAGCCATCTCCCGGGACAAAAAAACGGTAAGTAACTGTCGGTTTTGTTACCGAGGAATGCATGAGATTTTTGGTAACAAAACTGACGAGGAACAAGTATTTATATCATTAACGAGTTTATTGTATGTATTAGAGTTATGCGCTGCTAAAGGACCACACGTGGACACATACTGGCGAGCGGCCGTTCTCGTGCGACGCATGCGGCAAAGCGTTCCGCATGAAGCAGCGGCTCGTGGCGCACCGGCGCGTGCACAGCGCGCAGCGCGCCAGCTACGTGTGCGGCGTGTGCGGCAAGCCCTTCAGCACGCACAGCAACCGACAGCGGCATATGTTCGTAAGTATTGGCTAGTGTATCATATGACGCACTGGGGCGTCACAGGTGAGGTGGGTGCGGCAAGCCCTTCAGTACCCAAAGCAACAGGCAGTGTTACATGTTAGTAAGTACAGGATCGATTATATCATGACGCACCGGTGCGTCTCGGGGGTTATGTGTGCGACAAGCCCTTTATCACACACAGCAACCGGCAGCGGCACATGTTCATAAGTATTGGCTTGTGTATCACATGACGCACCGGTGCGTCACGGGGATTATGTGCGACAAGCCGTCTTTCACGCACAGTAAACGACAGCGGCACAAGTTCGTAAGAATTGGCTTGTGTATCACATGACGCAGCGGTGCGAGATGGGGATGCGGCAAGCCCCTCAGCACGCACAGCAACCGGCAGCGGCACAAGTTTGTATGTACAAAGACAAAAGTCGCATGACGCTCATGTGCGTCACGGTGTGCGGCAATCCCTCTAGCACGCTCTACAACCGGCAGTGGTGCATATTCGCAAATATAGTGTCGTGTGTCGCATGACGCACTTGTGCGGCAACCTTATCGACCATCAACCCACCGACGTTTCTAACAAGCGACAGTTGTCTGATGATAATTCCGCGTACATTGCGTAGCAGATGTGAACCCCATGGATGTAACATTTTAACTTTGCTTCTATTTCAAATAGTGACATCTATCCTGTCGCTACCACTGTAACATGTGTTCTATTCCTTCCTTACGCCGCCACAAAATGTCCCAGATCCACACCGGGCTGAAGCCGTTCAAGTGCGAGATGTGCGGCAAGTCGTTCAAGCACGCGAGCGAGAAGCGCGCGCACATCACCTACGTGCACCTCAAGAAGCCCTGGCCCAAGCGCGCGCGCGGCAAGCGCCGCCCCGACACCCGCCAGGTACGTTTAAAACAGACACATACACAATATCTGGGTACCGCTTTCAGTTTCGAGAAGTACTATTTCTAATGTGTTGAACCTTCTTCTTTGCTATTCATATAAATGCACTGCTAATTAGCCGTCGGACTTCACAATTCTACTATACATACTCGTACATTAGCAACGCGTTCATTTTTTTCATTACGGCTCGTCTATCCATTCCCCCCCATTTAAAAGAAAGTACCAAATCATTATGTGTACAGATGTAGTGCATAATTGTTTTCCATCGTATTTTCACGGAAACGTACGAACGTGTCTTGCTATTTCGGTCACAGTACAAAAAGTACTGAGAAGAGTAGTGAAAATACGAAGGAAAACAATTATGCACTACACCTGTAGTCAACAGTTTGACAAGACATTCAATTGCGAAATGAAAATGGGTCAATCAACTTTTTGTTGTAGCTCGTTGCCATGGTGACGTCTCCTGGGTCACTCTTTAAATCTATGATTTTATCGACACCGATCGATTCTTATCTCGACGCGTTGCGGCACTTTATAACGATTTTCTTTTTGCACTTAACAAACTAATTGGTTTGTTCAAACCTCTTGGACGATTGAGCGACTGTTGTAGCATAGGTCAATCACCAATCCACACAAACTTCTCTCAAAGTCCGTATATCGTCCAAGTTTATTCCAAAAAGAAAGTCGTTATTAAAGTGCCGCAAATCGTTGAGGTAAGAATCGATCGGTGTCCGAAATCCGTGCCAGGGTCGTAGAGAGGCAGAAAAGCCAGAGTCCAGGTGTACGCAATAGTCGTCGTTAAAATACAGTCGAGACAAACTTGCAAACCAAATCAAAACAATCAATACAGGATGTTAGGGGTTTTTATTCATTGGAGACCAATCTGTAAGAGGGAAACAGGCATAGATAGTTATGAAATGATTTTGGGAAAACTATAGAAGATAAAAATAAAAGGATTCTCAGATCTATATAATAATTCCTATCGAAATAATAATATAAAATAGACCACTACAAAAAACTATACTCACCCAATTAGCATTGACTAAAAAAATAAGTCAAGGTTTTTACATTCTAATTCAAAAGAATAGGTAATTTTAAGAGACCATTTCGTTAATTTTGTATTTGACCCAATACTTTTGTTTTAATATCTTTATTTATTTACCAGACATTTTATGGATGACATTATTATTCTAATTTGGAATGGCATTTTCTAGTAAATAACATACAATTAAATGATATCTAATGATACAAAGTGATTGTAATAGTGCATTAAAACATATTATTTCAACCGGTTTTCGCCTCACCCGTAAGATACACCTAGAAGGGGTTCAAGCCGAAAACGAAAGTCAAACAAAGGTTAAATATACTTTTGTCGAAATATCCGAAATAGATAAATATTTCAAAAACTTAATAATGCAGAACGGCTTTAAAACCCTGTTCCTCGAAATGGTTTTC
Organism: Acleris sparsana; assembly: GCA_923062465.1. Taxonomy (NCBI): domain Eukaryota; kingdom Metazoa; phylum Arthropoda; class Insecta; order Lepidoptera; family Tortricidae; genus Acleris; species Acleris sparsana. The sequence goes on along the minus strand of OV281312.1, from coordinate 8,910,528 downwards.
GAATTAGAGTAATTGTAAAATATGATCAATCCCAATTACAAGCCGATACCTTTATGGCTTTTCTCCCGAGTGTGCTAGAAGTATATATTGTAACATTTTTTCAAAGAAACTGTCCAGTTGCCAGGAGACAAGAGTGATCGATCGTTGTCTCCTGGGTTACGGAACAGAATAACAACAACCAAAAGTTGATCTACCCAAATGCAAAGTTGTTATGCGATATTTTTTTGTGGAAATAAGTGTTTACATATTTCAAAGCTAGTGTAATACGCTCCACGTAACACGAACCTGCGCGAAAGGTCTTTAGATGTCACAGCGGTGCCCCAATATTATAGGGTTCTATGTTACATTGTTGGGGTACTTCAATATAGACCTAGTGTCACTGTGACAAACTTCAAATTTCAAGTTGATGAAGAACCCAAAAGAACCCTATAGATGGATCTTGCCATAGTGGTTCATGTTACGTAGCGCCATTTATTTAATATAGAAGCACCAGTATACTGTCATTTCAATATCCAAACTATTTCTCTCTCAGAGCACGCAGCATCCGCAGATGTCAGTAGCCACAGGCGCGAGCGAGATGGACATAGTTCAGCCGCTCTGGCCTTCGTGCGACCCGAAGTTAGCTGACATCAACGCCCTGATGGACGACAAGCCGATGTATTATAATCTGAAGATATAGTACAAACATAGATGCGGGTGGGAGGTCTTGCGATTTGTACGCCATCTAGTGGATTCCTTGGTACCAATTTGAACATTGCTGTAGGAAAGTGTAATTGAGAAAATAATTCAATAGCTGTCTGAAATTGGATTTACATTATAAAAACAAAATATAATTAATTTGCATCAATAATTTCGTGAAAATATTTGGCATCGTCTTGGGTCGTCCCATTCGTTTTTTGTCAAGTAAGTTTTGGTAGTGTCTGTCGTCTGTGGTCATATTCGGTGTTAGTCTCTATGATTTTTAGTCTCATTCGGTATTCGTCCTATCGTGTTTCGTCTTATTCTTAGTTCGTTCTTTTCTTATCCTTATTGGACACATTCACTATTTATCCCGTTCGATGTTCGTCTTATTCGTTATTCGTCTTGTTGTTACATACGAGGGCTGTTTGATAGGTCCATTTAAAAAAAATTGCAACAAAAAAAATAAGTTTTTGTCAGTATAACCATTGTTTAACTGTGATCACTCGTAAATTTTCAACAACTTTGAAAAAATCTGTATTTCGTGCCGTTATAAAACATTTTTTTATGAAGGGTTGCAGTGCTGCTACAATAAAAACTGAACTTGATTCTGTTCATGGCACTAACGCATCAACGTTGCAGACTGTTTATAACTGGATAAATGATTTTAAACGTGGTCGGTCAAGCACATCTGATGCTCCACGCTCCGGTCGCCCAATCGAAGTCACTACTGAGGATGTTGTTGAAGAAGTCCATAATATTGTACTCGACGACCGCCGAGTGAAGGTGCGTGAAATAGCTGAGAACACAGGCATCTCCACTGAGCTAGTTCCTGCATGAAGATTTGGGTATGACAAAGCTGTCTACACGATGGGTGCCACGTTTTTTGACAATCGAACAAAAACGCGAAAAAAAGCAAATTTCAAAACTGTGTTTGGATATGATGAAGCGTAATCCTCGGATTTTTTTGAGTCGATTTATCACTGTGAACGAAACTTGGGTCCATCATTATACACCTGAATCAAAACAGCAGTCAAAACAATGGATGGCGACTGGTGTACGTGCCCCAAATAAGGCCAAGACTGTTTTGTCGGCTGGGAAGGGAATGGCGACAGTCTTCTGGGATGGCGAAGGAATCATTATGATTGTTTACTTGGAAAAGGGAAATACTATCACTGGCCGTTATTACGCAGAGTTATTGGACCGTTTTAATGCCGAATTGTTGGAAAAACTACCAAACCAAAATTGTCCCCCAAGAAAGTCCTCTTGCCCCAGATAATGCCCCAGTGCACACGTCAACTATTGCAATGGCCAAAATCCACGAGTTGGACTTCGAGCTGGTTCTGCATGCTCCGTATTCGCCAGGTCTAGCTCCGTGCGATTATTACCTATTCCCAAATCTTTTCCTTTTTAAAACGACTTATCAAACAGACCTCGTAGTTATTTACTTGTAGATTACAGGATCATTTATGAGATATAGTTGGTTTCATTTTGGTTCGTTTCAACGTCCGATATAAGCTGACACTCGCTAAATAACTAATCGCATAGTTAGTGCGAGTCAGTTTATACTAGAAATATTAACAACCCAAACACACGAACGAATGAATTTGGGATTATTGGTCTATTGGTTCTTATAGATCGTCTTATCGGTCAATCTATAATACATTCAAATTGTTTCAGTAAACAATCTCTCCGGGTTTATTATTTAACCTCATAAAAATCCTAACATGGCAATTGAGATATTAAAGAAAGTGACTTATTGAAATGGGACCCACAACGAAAGAGTCGAAAAAAAAAGACGAATAACGAATGAGCCGTAATAAGAATGAGACGAGTTGACAAAAAACGAATGGGACGACTCAAGACGATACGAAATATTTGACAGTTTTTGATGAGTAAGTTTTTGTCCGAAAACACTTTTTTGGCACAAGGTATTGTTGCAAACTAACGTGTCCCGTGTGGTGATTTCCAAGTACTGAAGTACTACAATGCCATTTTAGCATAATATTAATAAATAATAATCTTATGATTAAACAATAATACTGTAATAAATTAATTCGGATTTAAGTAGTTAAATGAATTGTATGGAATCTGATACGCTGATATGCGTTCAAGAACCGCGCATTATGACCACCATAAAATAGACTGTATTGTTAGAACAAATTTCTTATCTGTAAAAATGTTATTATTGCCAAATAATAAAATCTATTTCCAAAATATTATTTCATTCAAATTTTTGATCTCTAATCAATCTAATCAATTTGCATACAAATTTGACAAATGTCGCACGTAATATTTTGAACGATACGATAGTTGGAGCAGACTCTAGTTTAGTTTGTCTCTGAATTAAAAAAACACTATGACAGCTGCCAGAAAACTGTTCAATCTTTTAATTATCGCCATTACCGGTTAAAATTTTTCGATTTGTTGAATTTAAACCATAGAATGAGCGATCAAGACGATATAGATATTTCGGCGACGCCTCCTGATATCCGTGACAAAGGAAGTAACGTCATAAAATAATTACTGTTAGTGGCGTTGAACAACGCCGCGATGCCGGTCATATTATGCGGCTCCTGAATGCATCATGGAGGCTTATGATATGTGGGTAGATAGAGTAGTGTATGTAACTGTACATATTAGGCATTAACACACTTGTGTGCCACTCGTGTTTAATGCCATTAATTATTTAGTCACATAAACTACTAAAATGTTCTACTATTGAAGTCGTTTTGTATGATTGTATAAATAAAACCTTTTGAACCAAATTAAAAAAAAGACGATGTTCTTCGTCCGTTTTTTGTTTGCGTATGTTACTAAATTTCTCCCCCGATTTTAATGATTTTTTTTCATCAGTAACCAAGTCAAGATGTGGTTGTCAAGGACTCGTTGTAGAGTCGATGGAACTCCTTTAATACCTATTTGGAGCAGGTTAATTGTTTTAAACATAGGAGATTGTGCAACAAGGGCATAAAACAAAGCATTTTATCCAAGACTCGTGGTATCCGAGCCGGCAGGCGAGGTTGGATAATTATGTCGACGATAAAATGGGTTTTAAGACCGAATTGTACATTCTGCTTTTCACTTCGACTACGAGGAAATATAACAGTGATAATGTGAAAAAACTTTCATGAATGAGAATGTATTGACTTGTTTGCCGCTTCTCCACAATTTGAAATTTTCATAAGTTTTAAAATGAATTTTCGTGGATTTAGGCGGCAATGTCTGTTCAATATCTAGTTCCTTTGCAATTTTTTTCTATTATCTATATTTCTTCTTCACTACATTCCGTAAACCACAAGTTTTGCAAAGAAAACAACTACCTTATTAATAGTCCAAAACTATAGACGATAACCTCTTTCCCGCTAATGTTTTTTTTTTTAATTTTTTGCATGGGATTTTTGACTGAGGTCGAACGCAATACTGCCACTTCATACGTTGATTTTGTAATGTTTTTGTTAATAATGCTTGTTATTAATAGTTTTAATTATTTTTTGTTAGATGCAACATAGAAGGCAAATAAATTAAAGTAAATGTATTTGAATAACAAGTTAATTTAATGCAGTCACCTCGTCTGTCTGGCTGTAGGGCTAATTGTCTTAGTCTAGATAACAACACTATGCACTGGTGCAGCCTCTACCCAGCATAAAGGACATTACGAGCATGATAAGTGAAAAAATGTTGCGAGCGTTCAGGGTGCCACTCTGGACGCTCGGTGCGTCTTATCTTGATACAAAACTAGTTTAATTTCAAGAGAATCGTTTGCCCGTTAAGGAGATATAAAGAACTTTAGGTTTGCCATCATATCGGGGTATCTACACTCGGGAGCAAAAATACCGGGTCAGAGTGCGTTTTTCATACTAAAGAGGCTATTTCGAAGCCTTGGTTCCTCGCCAGGGAATGCTTTTAGTGAAATCTGATGATGAATACCCCGAGCATCGATACAAGACTTCCAGAGTGCCTAGGATACCCAACTGAATAAATCTGCGGTTAACGCCGGAATTGAGCATGTTTAGAAAAACATCTAAAATGGCAATAAAATGTAAGGAAATCCAAGTGCTGACCCAAACTCTCCCGCTGTGGTGTTAACTGGTTGTGCGATCAGTTAGGTATCTTAAGAACTTTTGACCTCCTCTATTGAACCTCGCAGTATCCACCATTAAACCTCACTCAAAACAACCCCAGGCGAGGAACGAAGGCTTCGAAATAGTCTTGTTTGTATGAAAAACGCACTCTGACCCGGTATTTTTGCTCCTCAGTGTAAGTATTTATTTAAATATATGTTTTTTTTAAATGTTTGTCTTGTTTTTTTTACTTTACTTGATTATCAATGACAATGACAGCTAGTTTTAGTGTAATGTATAAAGTGTGATCGTTTACTGTTATATGTTAATATTTAATAAAATATATTTAATATAAAAATGCCTTTTTCTTTGAATAAATTTATTTGGTACAGTCGAGTAAAAAGATATGTGTACTCGACTGTGCTATACAATAGGTTCGTAGTACAAGACTAGCCAGTCCGACTGAACGAAGGCATAGGGGAGAGAAGGGTAAAAGGAGTTAGAGAGCAATGGTGGTCAGCAGGGGTCGTACTTTGATGCCGATGACGTCAAAATGACGAAATTTTACACACGGTGTGGCACTGCTTTTATTTGGCTGCTAGGTATGTATTAACGGGTATTTTATGCCATAGAGAAGGCAAACGAGCACACAGGACACCTGATGGTAATTGGAAACTGTGACCCATAGACTTTCGCATTCACAAAACTGCCAACACTGAGGACTAAGATGGAATGCCTGTATGCTAGTCACACCGGCTGTCTTATCCCCAAACCGGCAGACAACAATGCGGGTTATTCCCACCTGTGACCACCAATGGTAACAACTGGGATTTTTTTTCCCGCCTGTTACCACTAAAGTACTCGGTGGTAACAAGTGGGAATATTTTTCCCATTTGTTACCATTAAAATATTTGGTGATAACTAATGGGAAAAAAATCCATGTAGTTAGTGGTAACAGCTGGGAATTTTTATTCCCAGTAGTTACCAGTGGTAACAGGTGGGAAAAAAATTCCCAGTTGTTACCAGTGGTAACAAATTGGTGGTAACAGGTGGGAATAACCAACAACGCGAACACGTATGCGTGTGGATTGAGTGAGCACCCTTCAGAAAAAAAAGATAAAATGCTGTTCATTTAGTAAAAGTTCTAAAACAATTGTAAAACTAATCTCTGTATTTGTAAAACCACAAATAAAAATAAAAAAACCTTTTACATGTGCTCACTCAGTTCTCACAATCTACCAACGAAATCAGTGAATGTATTCATTTAATATAAAATATTTATATACTAATATTTAGTAAAACATAAGCTAAATTACCTTTATAATTTGTAGATCACCTAGTTACGTATTTAAGGTTTTACAAATAATTTACTATGCTCACTCAATCCACACGTTTTCGAAAACCCGATTTCTGATAAAAAAAACTGAAAATTTTAACTGCTAAATATGTGTATAGTTTAGTAAAATTAATATGGGAATTTTTAAAATACAAAACGAACCACTAACGTGGCAGGTTTTTGTATAATAAATTTTTGTGAGTGCTCACTCAGTCCACATATTTTAAGTAAGTTAAAAATGTAAATATCTTAAGATTCGTAGTATCACAGAAACTATAAACTAGTTCAACTTTTAGTAATTTTTTTTACTAAATATCCACCATCTAATATTTTATATTCGTTGTCTGTTTATAAAGATATTCAATTGTAATTTTTCTAATGTAAATATATCCATTAGGTTGACCACACTTCTATATTATGGTCATATATCCAAAATACAGGACATTTCTTCTTTTAAGGCTAAGGAAATTAACCGGTACAGCCACACATACACTTTAAATAAATTGATATATTTTGTGAGATTTATCTTAATTTAATTGTGAGTATTGCGACAAGTGTACGTACCTAAAATATAATATAAATAATAATAACTGTATAAATACATTTTTGAAGTCGGTTAAAATATTAAAGCCTTCCCCTAAGTGGAACAAATACTTTTCTGAAGACCGCATCAAAATTGGTTGAGCCAAACTCGAGATAGTCGCGGACAAACACACATACATACAGGTCAAACTGAGAACCTTTTTTTTTGAGGTCGGTTAAATATACAACTTGGCATTACTAGCTCAAAAAACGAAATTTCACCTCGTCGAACCACTGAAAGATCAAAATGATGCTGTCCACACTAGCGATCGATCGGGAACGGCAACCAACCTCTCGACGATCACAAGTCAACATTTAATTCTATTTTTATCAACATTTCTATTTCGAAATTTGTATAGGTAGGTATGGCAAAGACAAAAAACCGTTTTTGAAATGCATTTATGATCCGTATTATTGGTTAAAATAATATAAACTTTATGTGAAGTTTCTGGAATAGTAAACCATTACATAGACCATGTCATTATAGATATTATGTACTTACGTTATAGTCATCAGGAAAACTAATAACACCGATAACAGATTCATTGCATATATGAATAATATTTAATAATTCCAATTAAACTAACTGTATTTAAGATCGAGCTAATAAATATCAACCGCAACACAACTAATTTAGTTAGTTTTGACGCATATTGGGTTCCCGCCACGCATTTTTTCTTAATTTTTTTTTTTTTAATTTTCAACATTGTTACGTTGGACTATGGTTACGCCCTTAATACCTAGTTGTAAATATTTGCATTAATTGTTTTTTTACGAAAATTTATGCCCGTACTAGTCACAAAAATGTATTTATACAGTTATTATTAATGCTTTTAATTCTATTGAGCGGGATGTTTTGTTGAGTGAGGTCAAGGAGAGGGTACCGTCGCTTTATCCCTTTCTTTTTCAAGTTTACTCGTCCCCCTCTAACCTGTTTTTCAATGGATCCCTTATCCTTTCCCAAGTTGGTGCGCAGCAGGGGGATCCGCTTGGACCTCTAGCGTTCAGTCTGGCCATACATAAAACGATTTCAGGGCTTCTCTCCCCACTTAATGTATGGTACCTGGATGACGGTACCCTTGGAGGAAAGCCAGAGACAGTTGAGCAAGACTTGCGTACTCTCCTTCCACGTTTTAAGGATCTGGGATTAGAAGTAAATACCAGTAAATGCGAATTTTTCCCCTGCAGCGCCGAATCCCAGGCTTCCTTTCACTCTTTCTGTAATCTGCTCCCTGGTCTCAGAGAGTTGTCTTCCCTTTCCTTTAATCTATTAGGGTCTCCTATTTTTCCAGCCGCTATTCCTGAGGCTTTTGAGATGAGAAGGCAGCTTCTCCTGGCTGCTAGGGACAGGCTTAAAAGCCTTCCGGCTCAGGTTGCTCTGGTTTTACTGCGGATATGTTTTGCGGTCCCCAAAATAACGTATTTTATGCGCACCGTTCCGACGTGGCTGTACCCCGATCAAGTCGACTCGTTTGACCTCGGGCTGAGGGAGACCGTTGAGTGTTTGCTGAATGTCTCGCTTAGCTCGGATCAATGGAGTCTGGCTTCTTTACCAATTCGGAGTGGGGGCCTGGGTTTACGGTGCGCGCGGGACGTGGGATTGCCGGCCTTCTTGGCGTCGGCGGGGGGGGTCGTGGGCCTTGTTACTGAAATTCTCTCTAACAATGGTGACAGGGCAATTATCCCCCACGCTTCTGATGCTGTGGCGGCCTGGTTGGCTCTCAACCCGGGAGTGCAGTTGCCTGAGAGACCGGACCGACAGCGCGTGTGGGATGACGTGGGAATTAAGAGGGTGTTTGAGGGTCTGGTGGGGCGGGCGGTGGGTGTGGACAGGGCTAGGCTGTTGGCGGTATCGAGACCAGAAGCCGGTGCATGGTTACGGGCGCTGCCCTCTCCGCACTTGGGCACTCTTCTCGACGATGATTCGATGCGGGTGGCCGTGGCTCTCCGCCTGGGTTGCGATGTTTGTGAACGTCATTTATGCATATGCGGCACCATGGTGGAGAGCAATGGTCATCATGCCTTGAGTTGTGGTCGATGTGCCGGCCGTTTCCCGCGTCACCACGCTCTCAACGATATTGTCCGGAGAGCGCTAGTCTCGGCTAATGTTCCGTGTGTACTGGAGCCTTCGGGCCTTAGTCGCACGGACGGTAAAAGACCTGATGGTTTGACCCTAGTGCCCTGGCATAGAGGGAGATGCCTACTCTGGGACGCTACGTGCGTCAGCACTTTCGCGGCTTCGCACCTCGGTCGCACCACGTGCACGGCTGGAGCGGCTGCCGAGACGGCGGCTCTTAGGAAGCGGGACAAATATTCCGAACTTAAGAATTATTTATTTGTCCCGCTCGCGGTAGAAACGACAGGTTGTTGGGGATCGGAGGCCAAACAATTTGTGAAGGAGATTGGGCGCCGTCTGGCGGAGAGGGGTCATGACCCCCGGTCCGGGTCGTTCCTGGTGCAACGTCTGTCCATCGCGATTCAGCGTGGCAACGCGGCGAGCGTGATGGGTACCTTTGCGCCGGGAATGGCACGGGGCGGGCTTTTTGATTGATTTATTTTAGTTTTTGTTTTATTTTAAGTTTTTGTTTTGTTAATTTTTTCATTTCTATTTTTTATTATTATTGTCATTTTGTTTGTGTTAATTTTAATTTTGTAAATAAACTTTTTCATTCAGGTTATTATTATATATATATTATATTATAGGTACACTTGTCGCAATACTCGCAATTAAATTAAGTTAAATCTCATAAAATATATCAATTTATTTAAAGTGTATATGTGTGGCTGTACCAGTTAATTTCCTTAGCCTTAAAAGAAGAAATGTCCTGTATTTTGGATATATGACCATAATATAGAAGTGTGGTCAACCTAATTGATATATTTACATTAGAAAAATTACAATTGAATATCTTTATAAACAGACAACGAATATAAAATATTAGATGGTGGATATTTAGTAAAAAAAATTACTAAAAGTTGAACTAGTTTATAGTTTCTGTGATACTACGAATCTTAAGATATTTATATTTTTAACTTACTTAAAATATGTGGACTGAGTGAGCACTCACAAAAAATTATCATACAAAAACCTGCCACGTTAGTGGTTCGTTTTGTATTTTACAAATTCCCATATTAATTTTACTAAACTATACACATATTTAGCAGTTTCAATTTTCAGTTTTTTTTATCAGAAATCGGGTTTTCGAAAACGTGTGGATTGAGTGTGAGCATAGTAAATTATTTGTAAAACCTTAAATACGTAACTAGGTGATCTACAAATTATAAAGGTAATTTAGCATAGGTTTTACTAAATATTAGTATATAAATATTTTATGTTAAATGAATACATTCACTGATTTCGTTGGTAGATGGTGAGAACTGAGTGAGCACATGTAAAAGGTTTTTTATTTTTTATTTGTGGTTTTACAAATACAGAGATTAGTTTTACAATTGTTTTAGAACTTTTACTAATTGAACAGCATTTTATCTTTTTTTTCTGAAGGGTTCTCACTCAATCCACACGCACACCGCGAACACAGGGTCCGTCCGGATCGCTACCACCATCTTATCCATTAACCTACCGCCAAACAGCAGTGTTCGCATTGTTGTGTTGCGGTTTGGGGATAAGACAGCCGGTGTAATGACTAGCATAGAGGCATTCCATCTTAGTCCTCAGGGTTGGCAACGCATTTGCAGTCTTAGGCTTTGCAGTCTTGTGAATGTGAACGTCTATGGGTCACAGTTTCCGCTTACCATCAGGTGGCCTGTGTGCTCGTTTGCCTTCTCCGTTATAAAAAATAATAATATAGAAATCAATGCAAAGCAAAATATCCGTCCGTTCCGTACGCTCAGAGTCCGACCCAGTGAACGCTCAGCTTAAGACAGCACCAAATTAATTGTAGAAAAATAGTTCATACCTACTTCTTGTTTTTCGATCCAGTTTTTTGTGTGTGTAGTCGGGTCTTGGAATCCTACATTGAGCATGGTCCGATGAAAGATAAAAGTCACTTATTCAGTAAGTGGGCCGCACTACTACTTAATCTAAGCATATAAAGCTATAAGCATGCCATTGTCCGGTTTTTTTTCGTTACGTTGGAAAAGTGTTTGCTCAAATGGCTGTGGCATTACGACGCGTGACGAATTATGACTATTATGAGGCTTTCGTTATTGTCATTTGTCTACGAAACCCTAAAAGTATAAAAATCAAAAAGCTCCCTTCAAAAATCCAAAAAGATACATTTTTGTAAAATAATAGGTAGGTGAGGTAACTGTATTCGGCTGTTGGTTTATAATATTGTAGGACGCCGACTTCAGTTGTACTGACCTGCCTACCTACCATTTTATAAGAAGTTATTACTTACATTTTTGAAGGCGAGTTTTAGTTTTTCAACTTTTTATACTTTTTAGTGATCCTATTTAATGAGAAACTTAGAACATAGCTTGCCGTAAGCGACGCTGCGGGAAAGTCGTAGTCATATTTTAACCAACTAAATGTGCTCCCTCATAGTCGCTCAGCTAATCTTATCGCCACCCTTTAAATAGGTACCGTTAATTAGTTGCGGTGGTCATCCGTGGTCTTCATAATCAATTCCACCTCACCATATAGTTCTTTTCAAAAGCAAATGCACGAGTTACAGTGAAAAATACCGAAACCGCTACAGGTGTGCCTATAATATTTGAGGAGTTCCCATGATTTCTCCAAGATATTGACATCTTGACAATGGGACCAGCAAGAAAGTATACCCATTCAAACAAGGAAAACATTTTTCAAATCGGTCCAGTGGTCTTCGAGTAATCGGGGAACATACGAGTACATAAAAATAAATGTTTAAAAAAACAAAAAACCGCCTTCAAAAATGCAAAAAATAACTTCTTATAAAATGATAGGTACCTATAGGTAGGTCAGTCCAACTGAAGTCGGCGTCCCACATTATTTTAAACCAAAAGCCGATTTACAAACAGCAACACAGCTGAGTGACTATTGAAGATGAACAGAGAGAAACTGTCTCTTATGTAAAATCTATATTCATCTCTTTCTACATTTTCTAACTTCGGTCTTTAATGGGCAGTTAAGTGTGTGGTTGTTTGTACCTATCATTAAAATATTGTGGGACGCCGACTTCAGTTGGATTGACCTACCATTGGTACCTATCATTTTATAAGAAGTTATTTTTTGCATGTTTGAAGGCGGTTTTTTGTTTTTTTAAACATTTATTTTATTTAATACTTTTTAGTGATCCTATTTATGCTGTTATGTAGTTCCACTTTTCAATAAATGAGAAACTATAGAAAATTTCGAGCTCGCAGCAAGCAACGCCACTGGAAAGTTACAGTCATATTTCAACAAGTAAATATTCTTCGTTGTAGTCGCTCAACTATCTTAATCGACATATCTTATCGTTATCGCCACCCTTGAAATAGGTACCGTTGAGGAGTTCCGGTGGCCATCTGTGGTCTTCATCATCAGGTCCACTTCACCAAGTGATACTTTCTGAATGCAAATGCTAGACTTGTTACTAAAAATACTAAAATCGCTTTATGTATGCCTACAATATTTGAGGAGTTCCCTCAATTCCTCACTGATCCCCTCATCAGATTCCGATTTGGTGGCAATGGGACCACCTCGGAAGTATACCCTATCAAATCAAAAAATAATTTTCAAAATCGGACCACAATTGACGGAGTAATCGGTGAACATACACAAAAAAAAAAAAAAAAAAAATACATACAGTGGAACGTATAACCTCCTCCTTTTTTTGAAGTCGGTTAAAAATAAAAATAAACCCGACGAATTGAGAACTTCCTCCTTTTTTGAAGTCGTTCCAAATTATTTACTTAGGAGAATGTATCGAAACTTTGTATGTGGTGGTTGTCTTGCACTGTCATAGGAAAGTATATATTTTTTTAATTCTTTTTTTTCTTTTTATTACTACTACTTATTACTCCCTATGAAAATTCTTAGTTTCGACACATTTTCCTGCTCAAGCTACGCTGGAATATATTTTATTTTTTATTTTATGTTAAGTTGGTAGTATTTAAAAAAAAACGACTGACTGTTGAGTTTCTTGCGGCGTTTCTTCTCAGCAGTGGTCTCTTGCGAAGCGCTGGTAGATTTTTGACGTGTAAAAGTCCCCGTGCGGCCTACTTACTGAATAAACATCTTTTATCTTTTTTTTTGATCTTTTTTTATCTTACCAGTCAAAACGAAAGCACTTGAATCTTGATTTTGCTATGGGTCGCCGTGAACATGAAGAAGCACTATTGGGTTACTTAGTTTTGAATGTCTGCAGATCTCCAGGAGCCTACGGACGAGACTATGACTCTTCTGCGCGTGTTGACGCGAACGGGGGACCTCGCCACCTACATCGTCAGCGAACTACCCTCCACGCCGAGCATCAACACTGAGAGCAGCAGCAGAACTCCGATCTTAGAACCAGCTTCCAATTAAAGACCAGACGACAAGGGGATAGGTTGCCTTGCCGGTTGTTGGCACTTTTCCCTTGTCGAGTCTTGACTCTCAGGAGCGAGGCACCTGGCTATGTTAATTAAATACTTATCAATAATAAACAAATAATCTCCCTCTCTTGGTCTCTTGCGAAGCGCTGGTAGATTTATGACGTGTAAAAGCCCGTGTGGCCTACTTACTGAATAAACATCTTTTATATTTTATAAATTACGTAAGCGGCCAAATTCTTTAAGTGAATTTTGATCGTGTGGCTGATTAAACAACTTTTGGGGGTGAAGAGAACTGACAACTAGACCTGGGAGAGTTCTGACCATTGAGTCTTGACACTGTCGAGGTAAAAGTAGAATGGTTCAAATGATAAATTTAGTTTGCAATTTGCCTTTATTTATCTTAATAATCACCTGTCCACATGTCAACTGATTACAATACTTGTAAAAATGCGTTCATAATTTTTACAGATAACAATTGAAAAATCTTTAAATCACTAAATAAATCGACTTAATAACGTATCAGTAATTATCAGCTAAAAAAAGTATACAAAATAAAATAATCATGTTTTTTAAAACGCCTCCATTATAGGTAGAGTCAAGTGATTACCTCCCACCAGGTGACCGCACGCGCTTTGCCTCTGTCACATATTACTAAAAAATAACATTACAAAAAAAGCAAGTTTTCAGAACCCCGACTGAGCATCAGGGCTGTGGAGGTTCTAATTTAGCCTATGGCACTCTTGGGAGAATATACCAAATTAACGATATGCGGACTTTGAAGTTCGCAAATAATCATAGAAATATAGTTACATACAAAATAAAACCCTCGTTGTTAACGTGCCTCCTTGCGGCAGCTTAGTCAACGTTGTGCAAGTGGCTGCCCACGGGTTCGTCTTGGTCGCCCTCGGGTTCTGCGTGGTCGCCCTCGGGTTCGTCGTGGTCGCCCTTGGCTTCGTCGGGCTCGCCGTCGTCCCCGCAGTACAGCTGCAGCAGCGCGTGCAGGCGGCGGGGCGGGCCGCGCGCGGCGGGCGGCGGGCCCGGGCGGCGCAGGCTCTGGGCGGCGCGGCGCGCGGCGCAGTGGGCGAGCGCCGCGCATGCGCCGTGCCTCCGCCCGCGCTCGTGCACGCGGCGCCCGGCGCGCGGCACGCGCAGCGCGCACAGCGCGCACCGGTACCAGCCCGCGGCTGCGACACGCCACAGTTAGCACAGGGGGCCAGTTCACAACCGATCGATTTAACACCTAACCTAACCTAAGCACCCTTCGTCGAGGATTACACCATTTTTTTTTTAAATATTTCCGGCTTCAACTGGAAAAACATTAAGCGAAAAAAATATATCAGCGTAACTAGACATCCGGCAAAAAAAGTTTTGTCTTAATAGGGGAAACCCGTCGGATCATTTCCGGATTTGTTTCATGTCTTGCACAGTGTTCAAAATCAGCTTCGGTATAAACGGGTTATTCCCACCTGTTACCACCAATTTGTTACCATTGGTAACAGCTGGGATTTTTTATCCCACCTGTTACCACTGGTAACTACTGGGAATAAAAATTCCCAGCAGGTACCACTAACTACTGGGATTTATTTCCCAGTAGTTATCACCAAATATTTTAGTGGTAACAAATGGGAAAAATATTCCCACTTGTTACCACCGAGTACTTTAGTGGTAACAGGTGGAAAAAAAAACCCAGCTGTTACCAATGGTAAATAATTGGTGGTAACAGGTGGGAATAACCCGTATAAACAATGGTGCGCTAAACTCTCGGTTTCATTTCCCTCCAAAGGAAACAATCCAAAGGTGTCATATCGGGCGACCTTGCGGGCCATCCAACGAGGCCAACCCCCCCAATCCATTTATTGGGATACTTATCATTTAAAACCCGCCAAGTGAGAGTCGCACTCGTGCACGAAGGGTTCCGTACCATTAGATATTTAAAAAAACACGTTTGTTGTATGGGAGCCCCCCTTAAATATTTATTTTATTCCGTTTTAAGTATTTGTTATTATAGCGGCAATAGAAATACATCATCTGTAAACATTTCAACTATCTAGCTATCACGGTTCATGAATTACAGCCTAGTGATAGACAGATGGACAGCGGAGTCTTATACTATCCTCAAACCAAACGGACGACTGAGGCAATAAACGCCGGAGGCCGTAGGGATGGCGGCATGTCGATACTGGATTATTAAATGTCGATAAGATTGATTATATTTTCATTGCTTATACTCGCCTCGGCGAATGATGGGTCCTATGACACTGACACTGACATCTCTGATAGTGATGTGCAAGTACCGACACTATCGCAAAGTAGTATTTGTCCTGCGGCCAGGGGGCCGTTTTATAAAGCTGTAAGTCGGCTAACTTAAAAAAATATATTTATAATTATTTTAAATCTAATAAAGTTTGAATAGTGCAAATTAGATAAATGTTTCTTTATTCATATATAATTTTTCACTCCTGTAATAATTAAAGTAATTAACACCCCATACATATATTTATATTTTGTGCTATAGTGCCATATTTATTTTATGCCATATTGCTACAAAAATGGTGAACTATATTCCCAAAAAAACGCTTTTAAACGTTTTAGGTGACATTACTGTAATTTGTATACTTGTTACCATTATCGACATTTGTTTATCGATATTTTTTCACACTAGTCGATATCTTCCAAACGAAGTAAGTTTGGCAAGACGTAAACGTAAAGTCTGATTCAGATAATTTCTTATAAATTTAAAAAATTGTGAAAATTCCAACGGAATATCATTAAAATGGCATATATCTACCTACAATTAATAAGTGTCAATTTTAGACACCTCCAATTTGATTCTAATGTAACGATGACGCCACTACAAGGTTGTAGCGTCGGAATAACTGTCAGTGTCATAGGACCCATCATTCGCCGAGGCGAGTATAATAATGTAATTTATTTATATGTTTTTATTACTTTAAGTTATTCTCAGTATCTTCGTAACTTTTAAAATGGTTGATGTAGAAAAGTTATTAGATAAAGCCATCATGCATGTAACTACTGAAAATTGGATTCAATGTGTTCTTCATGCTGAAAACCTTCAAAAAGAAGACTTAGAAAAAGCGTATTTAAAAGATACTCGTCCACTTATAATCAATCTTCAAGAGGATAGTGACAACGATGAAGAATATTTTTAATTTTAATACTTGTCGATGAAACTGTATGTGTTATATATATTTTTATTTATTAAATCTTACTATGTTTTAGTTCTAAAGTACCTAATTGTAGTCTTAAAAGTATTTATTTCGTAATATAAAATATTGTACGCATTACTTACTTTGTTTTCATTTTTGCATATTATCTTATCGACATGCCTTGTACCGTGTGCTTTCTACCTGCCCTATGCGGCCCGGCTCAAAGTCAAAGTCAAAGTCAAAGTTCTTTATTCTTCAATTTAGGCATAATATAATGCACCTATGAATGTCAAAAAGCATTACCACCGGTTCGAAAAATAAAACCTTTGCCCCGAGAAGAACCGGCGTAAGAAACTCGGCAAGGTATATTTTTTTCAAGAAAAAGGTTTACATCATTACATTATAATTATAAATAGTTTACAATATCACGGTATTTTTGTACAGTAGGTGCACCTTTTTTTTTAGCGTAGATTACTCATGCAGGACGGACGACTCACTGCCAAACATCCCTATCCATGATATAATCGTTTACTTTATAATATGCTCGGGAAATTAGTTTTTGTTTTACGACAGATTTAAATTTAGAGTCAGTAAGTTCAGTAATACTTTTTGGAATTTTATTGTAGAATTTTACACAATTTCCCAAGAATGATTTTGAAGTTTTGGCCAGTCTATAAAAAGTGGTTTTGAGCTTTCCTGTGCTCCTGGTTGCTTTTGGCTTATCAATGTTCGTTGGGAAATTATGTAGATTCTTCCTAACAAAGATGATTATTTCAAATACATATAGCGACGGCAGTGTTAGAATATCTATTTCCTTGAAGAATTCCCTCAATGACACACGCGACCCCAAGTTATAAATAGCTCTAATAGCCCTTTTTTGCAAAATAAACACTGTACCGATATCCGCAGCCGATCCCCACAAAATAAGACCGTACGTAATTATACTGTTAAAGTAAGCGAAGTAGACCAACCGTGCCGTCGCTACATTGGTAAGCTGCCTTATTCTCCTGACTGCAAAAGCAGCGGAGCTCAACCTACTTGCTAACGCAGTTATGTGGGAACCCCACTGCAATTTAGAGTCTAATGTAATACCTAGAAAAACAGTTGTTTTTACAAAGTCTATGGTTTCACCATTAAGTTTAATATTTGAGGCTAAGTTTATATTTGATAAATTCGCTGATGAGAATTTTATACATTTAGTTTTATTTGGATTTAACATTAAGTTATTGGCAGCAAACCAGTCAGATATCATGGAGAGGGTATTGTTTGGTTCAATGAGTTCAGTATCTTTCCTATTTACCTTGAATAGTAGAGAAGTGTCATCAGCGAACATTACAATGCCTGACCTTCTGCTTACCATATACGGCAGATCATTTACATAAACAAGGAACAGGAATGGGCCCAAAATAGAACCTTGAGGTACGCCCATATCTATCTCTATCTCTGACGAAACGGCTCCATTTATCGCTACCTTTTGATTTCTCTGTGTTAAATATGACTTAATGAGATCTAATGCATTTCCTCTAATGCCATAAAAACCAAGTTTACAAATTAAAGTGCCATGATCTACACAATCAAAAGCTTTAGAAAGGTCGCAGAAGACTCCAATGGCGTCCTGCGACTCTTCCCAAGCCTGTAAAATAAATTTGATCAAACTTGCGCCCGCGTCAGTTGTAGACCTACTTTTCATAAAGCCGAATTGTTGATCGTGTAAAATTTTATTAGTATTAAAGTGAGAAGTCAATTGTGTTAGCATTATTTTTTCAAATATTTTGCTGAACGCAGGAAGGATAGATACTGGACGATAATCAGAAGGATTATTTCTATGACCTGATTTAAAAATAGGAACCACCTTACTAAATTTCATTAAAACTGGGAAAATGCCACTGTCGATACAACTATTGAAAATACGAGCTAGGGTGGGAGCAACGACCTCCAGAATGGTTTCAAGTATCTTAACTGACACGCCCCATAAGTCTTCCGTTTTTTTTATTTTTATCATTTTAAAAGACTTAAGTATATCGAAGGGAGAAACATGATGAAATTTGAAATCGCGTACATTTCCTAATTTTACATTTTCAGATAGAAAGGATTGGGCTATTGCAGTGGACGATGCCAGACATTTTGTTATGTCACTAGGAATTTTTGAGAAGAAATTATTAAATTCACTGGCTACTTTTACTGGGTCGGTTATTAATGTATTTTCTATCTTCAAGGAAACAGTGGATTCGCTTTTACTTTTTTTGCCGGTCTCAGTGTTTATTATTTTCCAGACTGCCCTGGCTTTATTATCTGAAGATTTTATTTTTTCATTTAAATGAGCTGCTTTCGCCTTAATGCACACAGCTTTAAATAATTTGGAATAATTCCTAACATATTGATGGAAATGTTCGTCAGTGGTACAAGATCGCCTATCATAAAGTTGGTATAATTTATCTCTACTTTTCCGGATTCCGGTAGTTGCCCACTCATTGAATGACATTTTATTACTAATTTTAATTCGCTTCTTACTACAAGTTTTATTAAATTCTCTACATACTGTATTTAGAAGCATCTTGAATAGATAATTCGGATCATTTGATTCTGTCTGTGAATTTGACATGGAGACTAGCAAGTTTGACTTTAGTAATTCTAGTCTACTTTCGCCCAGTGGTCTTATTTCTATAACGCGATCTGGATGCTTTTTCTCGCAAGGTAACCTCACCATCTGCGCTTTATGATCCGAACGGACCCCGTTCACTACGCTTCCAACTAGATGAGGACAGTTTAACCAGACATTATCTATACAAGTGGCTGAGGTGGGAGTCACCCTGGTAGGTACTTCAAACAGGTAGTCCAAGTTGAATGACCTAAATAAACTGATATATTGATCTTTTTCGACTGATTGAGATAAAATATCTATGTTGAAGTCACCGCAGACTACTACTGATTTCTTATTATTTATAGCTTTACGAAGGACTTCCTCCATAGTTTTTATAAAATAAGTTAAATTACCTGACGGTGGTCTATAAGCGCAAATTATTAGATACTGACCCATCTCTGCAGAAGCAATCTCGCAAACACGTTCAACAGAACAGGCGGAGAGGTCTTTACGCTCTTTGAAAGATACACCGTTTTTCACTAATATAATAGACCCGCCACCCGCCGCCTTCGCTCGGTTGAACGCGCTGGCTACTGAGTAATTATTAACATTAAATCTCATTGTATCATTTTTTAACCACGTTTCGGTTAAACAAATTATATCTATGTTTTTATTTTCTACAAATAACTCGAGATCTAATATTTTGCCAGTGAAGCGATTTATATTTTGGTGTAATAACGTTACACTGCTCTGCCTCTCTGTTGTCCTAACCGTCAGTTTAAAGACAAATCCGCGGTTGGAGATGTCGTCCTAACCAAGGTGGGAAGGGGGGATTGGTTTCCGAATACGGAATTAATAAAACATGCTAAAGATTTAGCAAGTCTGTCAGGGGTTAATCGATAATCACTAATAACATTATTAGTGTCAAAAAATAGAACGTCACTATGACGACACGTCAGCTTAAATAAAAGCTTATTTAAATTAAATTGGTGAGTATTAGAACTGGACAGAGAATAGGGCAGCGCGCCTATAATAACATTTTTAGCACCTAGCTTTGACAGGCAGTCGAACTCGGCCTTTATATCTGAATATCTAATATTTGACCCATCACC
This sequence comes from Acleris sparsana, assembly GCA_923062465.1. Classification (NCBI taxonomy): domain Eukaryota; kingdom Metazoa; phylum Arthropoda; class Insecta; order Lepidoptera; family Tortricidae; genus Acleris; species Acleris sparsana. Next base: position 8,890,552 of record OV281312.1, on the reverse strand, counting down.
TAACATTACCACAATAGTGGTTTGTGCATTTACATGGGTATGTTTAATATTGTGTATGATTTGGTGAAACGAGGCATCGGGCATGCAATGGTTTATAATACAGCTGCTTGGTAGATTATTAGATAAAAGTTTGCCCAACCCCCGACCTATCCTATCAGAGAAAACTAGGGTTCTATTTGTATTATTACAGGCTTGGGTTATTTTGTTTTGAGACTCCATCAGGCTGCCAGCTGACTCAAAAGAGTGCAATGCATCTCCGTGCTGCGGGTGTGGCTGCTCGACCCCACAATCACAATTGCTCGAAGACTGCTTGGCGAGCAGTTCGTCCAAACATTCCTCATTGTGCTTGCAGAGCTCCAACAGCTCATCCGCAGCCCGGATATGCTCACCAATTTGTTTCTGGGATATTGAATATTTACTTGAAATATCTTTCAAAGAACTTTCTAATATATTCAACTCAGCCTGCAGCCTGTTTGTGTCAATTTCATAAGTGCACCTACTGTTACTTAATTGCTCTTGACATGTATTTAGGTCTCTTACAACACTAATATAGTTTTTTCTTAATCTAGTAATTTTATGTATATTAGTATGTTGTCTATACAGTCGTTTCGATCTTCTTATAAATCTATTGAGTTTGACATAGTTTTTGAACTTATTATGACTTTGAAAATTAACACATTTACCATGGAATGAGTCTTCTGTTAGGTCAATTACACTTGTTGATGCAATTTTGATATGATGCTTTGTACAGGCGTTTGATGTTACTAGTTCTTCAAAAAGCCGCTGGGTGTTGTCGGCTTGCTGGCACTCAATTTGCTCCTGCAGTTGTCGAACAACCTTGTGGGCATCGGCAAGCTCATATTCTAAGGCGTCAACACGTTGCAGGGTCCGCTCGTGAATGTCACAGCATTCTTGAAGACTATTTATTTTGTTCAACAGATGGTCTCGTTGTTCCGCAGTATCCATATACAAAGAATCTAGGTTGGCCAAATCACGTTTAAGTTCTGTATTTTTCTGTATTGCTTTTTGTACCTCCTCTTCATTTCCATCGCGTTCTCGAAGTAGCTGATCACACAGAGTTTTAGACTGCTTCAGTTCCTTTAGCACTGCGTTGAGTTTCTGCTCAAATTCCCGTGCTGTGGCCTTGCGTGTCATAACTGAGCTAGACATATTGAGCTAGTTTGACACACAGTTCTCCACGCACCTGAAACACAACGGCAGCGCGACTGAACACCCAGCAGAAAAAGCAGAGAAAGCTCAACAGAGGGGTAATAGCGAGGTAGAACAGAAAATAGGTACGAGTGTAGGTAGTAAATGTGATATGACAGATAAAAATTAAAATGTAAAAAGAAAATGGAACAAATAAACTAAAGAACAATGTGAAAGACAATAGGTACGAAGTTGTGAATCAGCTGACCGAGTGCAATTGTCATTCGAGTGAGGTTATGCACGAAATTATTATTTGAAAGGGGAAGTGTTAAATTTAAATGTTAAATTTACGTAAGTGTGCATCTATAAATTATAATTAAACACAATACTGGCCTTGTTTCTGGTTCACTTTTTGAATTTTTCCCGTTACGATGACGTTTGAGTTTGACCGGCACCAACATTTGGTTCTTGTACCATTATTTTACACAGTTTTTGAGGCGATTTTTTATAGCTAACACTATATAATCGTTTATTTCGACATTTAGATAAATCTAGAGTACTAGATAAACTTATTTATAATTAATTCGATTAATTTAAACAGCTGTATTTATTTTGCTGATAACAGGCACGCTGCATAAGGGCGTGCGGGTGCGAAAGAGACAATACGATGCTAATGGTTTTACGATCCCAGTCGTACGTTTGGTTTGAGGATAGTATAATATGGTAATATGGTCCCGTTTTTACCCTTTTTAGTCCTACGAGCTGGGAGTCCATTCATTTGCCACCGTTGTCATCCAACGTAACACTATCCAAAAGTTCTGGGAGCGAGTCTCTTAGTTTTGTAGTTATTTTCCACAAAACCTGGGCCATTCGTTTTAAAATTATACCGTAATTATAACGTTGTACAAATTGGTAAAAGAGTGGTACAAAAAAAGTAACCAGTTTTACCGAGACCTTTAGCTGTAATTTCATTCCTTTCAATATGTATAGTTTATCTGGTACCACCCTGTATTTTTTGTATTTTTTGGTGATCACGCCGCTGTCTTGTCAAACTAAATATAAATACGACCTTAAAAAAATGACCTTCAAGTTCAAGGCAATACTTTAGTTTATTAGAAGATGTCCCCAAATATTGTTTTCCATATGTTATCATACGACATGGTGCTCACCGTCGCTGAGTTCCACGAGGGAGTCAACCTGGCTCGCGGCGCCGGCGGGCGGCCCCAGGAGCACCAGGTCTTGCCCGTCCACGTACTCCCGCACCAGCTCCTCGAGCTCTTGCTCGACGAATACCGAAGCGTGATGCTGCAGAGAGCGCGCGTGTTGTGCGCGCTCGGCGGATCCCACGAGTGCGGTGCAGGGGCCGCAGAAGAAGGCCGGCGCGCCACCGGGGGACTCCTCTGAGAGAGAACGTCAGCGTTTACAATCAGACTGCTTCACGCACTGCACTGCGTTCCGCAAGGTAGTATATTAGAGCTTTGAACAATGTACCTTCGGCGGGCCGCGGGTCCTCCGCGAGGGTGAGACGGCTCAGGCGCGCCAGGGCGGTCTCGACCAGGCGCCGCGCCGCGCGGGCCCGGGCGCCGTCCTCGTGCTCCGCGGCCGGAGCCGCACACTCCGCAGCTTCGTCTAATCAAGTCAAATTGTGAGCTGCAGACGCACTGGAGCGGTACCAGCGCGGAGTCAGCAAGGAGACCCCGCCATCGAGCTCGTCTACTAGGTAGACTTATTCCATTAGTATCTAGTCATTAAAAATCATGACTCTTTTGTTAAGAATTGTGATATACATAATTTGAATACAATAAATAAAAATAAAATTGCTATAAAAAAAATTCGTGTCCGGTTTATAAATCATTTGTAGGTCAATGCATTCATTTCTATAATAAATTACCTGACTCAGTTTTAAAGTTACCATTTCCAGTACATAAAACTTACTTGAAAAAGTCGTTGATGTCTAACGCTTACTATAGGTTCGAGGACTATCTAACAGATAAAAATGCTTTGCCTAAACTAAGCTAAACACCTTACCACAAACCTTACCTTAGCACAAATAAAAACTTTTAAGATTATCAAAAAAAAAAGAAGCTAAACACCTAAATAACTGAATAATAAATTAGTGGTACGAAAATATGTAAATATTGTATATTGTCTAGGGGACACGGTTTCTGTAGGAGAATGTATCGAAACTTTGTATGTGGTTATCTTGCACTGTCATAGGTAAGTATAATTTATATATTATATATATATTTATTACTACAACTTATTACTCCATATACGCTACGCTTAAATATATTTGTTTTTTTTTATTTAATGTTAGATTCATTGTTTTATATAATGCTAGGTAATTGTATAATATCATAAGTAGTATTTTAACTGACTGTTGAGTTTCTTGCGGCGTTTCTCCTCAGCAGTGGTCTCTTTGACGTGTAAAAGTGCCCGTGTGGCCTACTTACTGAATAAACATCTTTTATCTTTTTATCTTTATATTTTATTGAATCGAGGAATATGTTATAATACTTCCACACAATGTATATATTGTGAGAGGCATCAGAGGAATATGTTAGTACTGCGTTAAACACTAGACGTCTATACTCAATGGTGAGTACACTGGGGAGAGGAGGGCCACGAGGTCACCGTCAGTGAGAGTATCTCTAAGAAACTATATTCGATAAAATAAATGAAAAATTATCGGGCGACAATTTTCTCCTGGGCTACTATGGATACTAGGCAACAACAAACACACTTCTTTGAAGAAAAACACACATAGATAACACTCAAGGCTCAGAAACAAATGCTCGAGCTCATCACGCAAATATTTGCCCTCATCCGGGACTGCTAGCTTTGTAGGCCAGGCCACACCAGCTAAACTAACTACGTCCTCGTTTAGTAAACTAGTTGATTCGTTTTAGTAATAACCTCATTCGACATTGAATGTCAACGCCATGTTTTACCTCTTCTATAATACATATAAATGCTTTAATTTAAATAACCAAGCTCCTGAGAGTCGGTAGACTCGACATGGGGAAAGTGCCAACAGCCGGCGAGACAAGCTATCCCCGTGTCGTCTGGTCTTTAAATCGAGAAACACCGAAATGAAACTCAGAAGCCTCTTACTTTTAGAATAAATGAACGGTGGTTCCAGAGCCGCTGGTTCTGAGTACGGGGTTGGTCTGCTGCTCTCAGTCTCGACACTCGGCGTGGAGGGACGTTCGCCAACGGTGTACGTGGCGAGGTCCCCCATTTGCGTTAGCACGTGCACAAGAGTCATAGTCTCGTCCGTAGGCTCGTGGAGATCTGCAGACATTCAAAACTCTAATTAACCCGCAACTAACCCAACAGTGCTTCATGTTTACGGCGACGCTTAGCAAAATCAAGATTCTAAAAAGTGTTTTTGTTTTGACTTGTAAGTGTAAGTATATTAATTATCTTATAAAAGTTTATAGTAGTTTATGCAAGTGGTGTGTAATGAGAGGCTTCAAAACACGAGTGAGAGTTTCATAATAGGATCACACGAGGTTTTTTTAAGGCCTAATTATGTACAGTGGCATACACTACTTTATCTACACATATATCATATCATAAGGACTCTAAAATGGGTTCAGAAGCCGACGACTTGACGACAAAAATGGCGGCAAAACAAACTTGTGCTGTGTCAGTGTCACAAATATGAAGGTTTTTTTAAAATCATAGACTAACGAATGAAGTCCCTATTCTCATGTCACTCGAGAACAAATGTCATGCGGTTTATATTTAAAAAAACATACTGAATTGACGTTTCGTATCGATAACTGTTTATATATCTATGGATACTAGAATCGATACCCTCTTGAGTTTTGACAGCAGTTCCAAATTTAAACTCACAACGTTACAAAAATTGATGCCGTTATAACATTGCAGTACAGACTTTACCTACCACAGACAAGACATTTCTCATAGTAAAATGGGTTGTAATAAATAATGCTGGTGATTTCTGGTGGTATCTGAACCCATAACAGAGAGCTTATGATATGTGCGTAGATAAACATATTTATGTCATGAGGTGTAGGACATTGAAATTACGTGATTGGGACGATAGGCGAAGTACAGGGACTCTGTTGAGGGCTACCCCGACTGAATACAGATGATCCTCGCGCAGTAGCTCGCCGACTAGCTGAACCTGGAACCAAAAAAAAAAGAAAAGCTATATGAAACAAAATAATGAAAAATAATTTATTTGGCACATAAATAAAAAACAGTTTACAAGGAAAATGTCTTAACCTAAATTTTAAATAATATATAAATAGCATAAAACACCCTCGTGCGTGTCGAACTCTCGAACTGATGGTTCCGTTATAACATGGAACGCTAGAATAATAATTATCTCAATTAAACGTTGATTTAACTATTATTTTCGAGCAAAAAAAATGGTTTTTATGAATTTTCATCAATTCAAGAAACAATACAAATGCCATTTTACAGACAGACTTTTATATTTCACGGTATTTGGCAATAACTATTGTTCAAACCTTTTGTCTGCCTGTATACCTATATAGAATAGAAAGAAAGACGAGCGGTGTCTCTGGTCACAACACCGGTATTTATACTTAAAAGTGGTACCGATACCGAATTTCACTGATGAAAGTAATCTTTAGCAAAATAAAATGGTTTATGTCACTGACTACCTACTTTTTTTATAACTTAATCTAGCCGTTGCCGTGCGGCCGAGGTCCTCGAGTGGATCAGGGCGTTTGGCTGCCAAGATAATGGGTAATAGTACGACGCGTATTCCAACTTACAGGAGCCTGCGAGTCGCCTCCATCGCTGTCTGGGGGGAGGAGTTTGATGACAGCTGTATTAACCGCGCACAGCATCGTATTCCTGTGTCAAAAAATGGTATAAATTATACCTTAAGAAAGATATTTACGGGCTCGGTGCAGGTTAGCTGGAAGACCTCCCTTTAAGTTCCGAGTTCGCATTGGCACTGCACATCCCTATTTAGTAAATGTGTTTTCACGTTTTGTACACTCGAGTTCATAAATATGTGTACACTTTACTACATTGTCACTTTAATCGCTGTGTCAATTCATGTATGGTTGTTTAAACATGACATTAAATAGACAAGGTACTATACATATTTATGATTTCGACTGTACATTAATGTATTTACATATATACATGCAGGCACTCCCGCCAGGACTGGGGCGAGCGTAAGCAATGACCAGCATTACCTGTGGTAGTAGGTGGCAGCGATGAAAGATGTTAATTTTGGAAGATGTTCCAAATCTGGATCTCATTACATTACAATATTCGTTAACGCAATTTCATTACGTTACTGCTGTCATCGCTGTCACCTACTACCACAGGTAACGCTGGTCATTTAAATTTCAGCTTCCGACTCTACGTAATTGACATTACAACACTCGTGTTGTAATGCCTGTCGTTATGAAACCGTCTCGTAAACTACCCTTCCCTACACGTAAGGATCCTAATCTAGAGGGGCTTTGGTTGAGAAGCGCGTACCTTACATCCTCAACAGCTTACTTGCGGCTCTGAGACTGGAGCCTAACATAAGTAGATTTAAGAGAGGCTTATTTAAGCACTACCTTAATATTATCTAAATTTAAAATGTATTATTTGTGATAAATATATTTATGTAAACTAAGGGCAGGGCCTGTTTCACAATCGACAAGTAAATTTATCTGTCATTTAATGTTGGTTCTCTCCATGCCTATTTTCAAGTGTAAGACGGAGAAAGGACTAAATTTATCTGTCAAATATGCTTTACAGTCAGTGAGCACTTAGAAGATGCTTCGGATTTGTACTTCTCTTTCGCTCGCTCTTTTTGTATGAGCTATCACACTGTGCTTGTCGTTAGTGTAACAGGCGGTAATTGTCGCGTATCCCACAGTTAAACTGTGAAAACAGTTTTGCGGGACGTTGTAATATAATTAAGTTTGTTAACAGGTTAAAACAAATAAATAAATAATATAGCACATTGCGTATGCAATACAGTAACATACTTGGAATGCTGCTGGGGCTACCGAGGCATGCGCATCCGGAATGTTCGCAGAGGCGCACGCGGATGACAGCTTTGCCATTAGGCGTAAAGGAATAGAATAGCCTCATTACTTAAACGAGTGCTCGGTGACGGCAACAGCATGCTAAGGATGTTGGCAGAGCGATTCGACTGCCGCCCACTCACAGAATACTGGGTAGGTAGTTGTTGTTATTGGGTGAGCCAAGTAGGGCAAATCACAATGCGTTGCCTGATAATTTTAAGGGCGTGGAAATAATCTCAAAATGACCACTGCGCAAAAATATAAAAAAGGGTTTAATTTCGTGAAACACGATTAATAATTTAGAACATGGATCTATTTAATTATATTAAGGATGAATTCATTTTATTACGCTTGGTTCAATTAGTTTTCAAATGGTTTTTTAGTTTGAACCTGTTGGCTGAATATGCAAGCATTTAAAGGGTCACGTTACAAAAAAAAACCGCGGAACAAATTTGTAAGGATCAATATTGTAATTTTCTATAAATAGAACTAGAGATATTTAATATTAAGATACGTCATCTGCGCGCAAAAGCGTTCCTCAATAAGGAAGATAATAAAGTTTTACTACCGAAATGTAACAAATATATTTCATGAAAAATGCCGTCTTGTGTTTTTCGAGGTTGCCGAAATTATACTGTAACTGTGAAAGGAAGAAAGGATGTCTCATTTTGTTCGTGAGTACCCACCGATAATATTTTTTACATTTTGTTTATATACATCGCCATGCCATACTTTGTTTAATTTGCACCGGCATCACTGTTACCGGTGAAACATGAGATACACAATGAGATATCGCATGAGTGCGATAAAGACTGGTAGCTTAATAGCGGGAATGGTGAGCACGCACCGGTATCTAGGCACGCTGCGTCATTCGGGTACGCAATTTGTAACAACTATTAATCTCTTTCTAACAATAGCGTTCGCTGCGGATTGCCGTCTTTGTCTGTAAAAATATGGTAACGTAGCAACTGTTAGTAATTGGCGGCGGGTTTTGAATTCATTTCGTACGAGCATAACGCATCTAAATATAAAATATCATTGGATAGAACGTTTAACGCAAGACTAAAAAACCATAATGATTAATGACACTCGACCTATAGCCACCCAAGCGAAGCGCGTACAAAACGCGTAAACATCTCGTGTCATTACGGTTTGTTTTAGTCCCTTGTTGAACAATCTACACAAAATACCTCGCCAGGGAATGCTTTTAGTGAAATCTGATGATGAATACCCCGAGCATCGATACAGGACTTCCAGAGTGCCTAGGATACCCAACTGAATGAATCTGCGGTTAACGCCGGAATTGTGCATGTTCAGAAAAATATCTAAAACGCCAATAAAATGTAAGGAAATCCAAGTGCTGACCCAAACTCTCCCGCTGTGGTGTTAACTGGTTGTGCGATCAGTTAGGTATCTTAAGAACTTTTGACCTCCTCTATTGAACCTCGCAGTATCCACCATTAAACCTCACTCAAAACAACCCCTCGCGAGGAACCAAGGCTTCGAAATAGTCTCGTTTGTATGAAAAGCGCACTCTGACCCGGTATTTTTTCTCCTGAGTGTACTATATTTTACGAGCAAATATAATAGGTAAATAGGTACTTAAATACAAATATTTTATACGTAGAAACCATAGCTTTTAACCTTATTCAGATATCTTTATTGCTTACCATGGTTTTATTTGTACCAGTTTGTAGTTAGGCCAATCTAATTCACTCTCTAACCGTCCAACGTATTCCGCGCGTGTGGGGAGCGCTCCTTCAGGGACTTTAATCAATGTAAAAGCTGGAAAGAACGAATAAACTGTCAATACTATTTATAGTGTTACGTACGTGGGGGTAGGTAACTGATAGAAATGCACGAAAACACCGATAATCAAAAGTAAACTTTAATAACGCACTCACAAAACCGTTACAAAACAATTATCGCACAAAAACTTCGAAGACAGACTTAGATCGCTCGGGTCGCTCTTGATCGCACTGTTCGCTTTCTAAGTATAGACTGACCGTGCCCGTTCGTGGTCTTCTCACTCCCTCCTCTCGGGGGGATGAGGAACCGGTAACGGGCCTTTCGGCCCCCGACCGGGGTTATGTTCGCCGACCGTTAAAACGGGAATGGATGTGGGGATGGAAGGGGATTTTTGGGTAGGGGGAGAGGAGAGTGACCGTGCCCACAACCGCGGTCCGCCTTTCATAGTTCCCATGTTATTCCAGAACGCCTTCCATCCACCGGATCATCCGGAACGATCGATGTAGTTTGCTCCGCCGAGGACGACCGAGACTATTCGTTTCTGTAATGTTCTACGCCTTGCTACCTGGTCGCTCCGTTAACAATGGCGGCGTCCTTGGCACACGGGTCTGGAATGTCCTGCGCATCGCTGTCTCATTCATTCTGTGTTATCTCTTTCGCTCTTAGTGGAAAATGAAACGCCTTACCACTAACCTAACCTAACCTAACAGTTTTGAGCCCCCGACACGATACAGCCCTTGTTATAATCCCTAAGCAGTGGTGGCACAATTGTTTTCCTTCGTATTTTCACGGAATCGTACGAACGTGTCTTGCTATTTCAGTCGGTCACAGTACAAAAAGTACGTTACCTGACGTAGCATGACACGTTCGTACGATTCCGTGAAAATACGAAGGAAAACAATTATGCACTACATGTGTACTTGCATGTAAATTCATTTTAAATAAATAGGTAAGTATTTAACTATTACATATAATGAAGCTTCTTACGGTACGAGTACTGAGGTGGGTCCACATTTGTGCCATTTCATCGTGACATGTAGTCAATCCAACGAACACCAAAAACTGCATCTCAGGGAAAAAAGTCGTTTTATAGGCGTATTTTGGCATAGTTGTAGGGAATTGTGTTGTAAACCACATACTAAAAGTACTGATGGGTGGGGGTGGAGCTGAAAGGTGGGGAGGTGTAAAGGTCCCTGTTTTAGTTTTTCGTAAATAAGTCGTAAACGGTGGCCTATAGCAACAAAATTATCCAGTATATAATTTTAAAATTCTCTACAATTTTTTTTTTTATATATTCAGTGAAGAATGATTCCCGAAAGGCCATAGTCAGGTTTTGCAAAGTAAGTCGGCCCTTACATCAAATGGGGTAGGGTTTTTTTGTGAGTACCTCTTATAGTGAAGAATATTTATGTTGAGAATCAAAATCTTCTCGATTTATGATTTTTTTGAATGTACTGTTTTTAAGATGCATTCAAGCGACTTGCTTCAAATTTTGAGATGCCACAATTCGCTTACACAGAGTATTTTCCCTCTGATTTTCGTTTGTTGCTCAGGCAAATGGTTCCGTGACCGTACTGACCGTGTCAGTAACGCGTGTAAGCATTGTCATGCTACGATGTCCTGTCGCGCTGTGACCCATCCCAAGCGCGTGATTTACCTGCCAACGTACAGTAGTACCACAAATATAAGTTACAACGATGTACCTGCACAGGAAGCATTTTTTAGAAGGCGCGAAAACGTTTTAGCCAATTATAAGGTAGTACGTTTGCGCGGGTAAAACTCCGGCGGCTATTGGTCAAATATTCGGCAGCCATTGCAGCGACGCCGTCGACCGCCATTTTATTTAGCAGCGCGTCACTTGTCATTCGTACACAACCTGAGACGCACGAGCGCTAATCGTTACGTACGATTGAGGACAATTTAAGTGGCGACATTATTAAATATTATTATTATTAAAATGACTTCCCTTAAAAGAGGGCGGCCTTTAAATAGGCGGGAAATAGTTTATTCAGTAATTGGTATAGTAAAAATATTTATTATTCAGTAATTGGTATAATAAAAATAATATCAGTAAAGTTTATAATTATCAATACCGCATTTTCTAAAAATTGATTTGTTTTTATGTGAAAAACAAAAAACAATCTTATCTTAGATTAATATTAGAGAATTTAAAAAATAGGTCCATTTTTTTTATTACCTCGCAATATCAGGACGCCATGACAAAGTACGAGTTTAACTATCATTTCATATTCTACCTTACGCGTAACACGACAAGGTTTGTATTAAATTGATTTTTACGTTCGTTTATCTTCGGCATTAGTGAGCACCTTTCTGCGTGGACGAACATTGCCGGCGTAACTTATATTTGTGGTCTTACAATACAGCAATTTGATTACACGTTTACTCTAAAACAGCTCCAGCATAAACGGAATTTTAAGGTGTTCCCGTTGTTATCGAAGTTGTTCAATCAAATATTACATTTAATACTTCTTCAATGTTTTTGATGCTATGTATCTGGTTTCAAAATACCTTGATGTGATGATAATGGCGGCAGTAGCAATATTTCGAAACCCTCGTTTCTCATTATTTAGTCCGTACCTGCGTATACTGTAATGAAATGCTTTAAAACGACGTCTTTCTCTTATCCTATTTTTGCAGACTGCAGGTATTTTGACGTGAGAACTTTGTACTATGACTCGTCTGTCTGTAAACAGAAAGTTCTCGAAGGGAGCCCAACGAGACACTATTAATATCCGCCCGTCCGTTTACCAACCCTTTGGATTCAGAACGTGAAATAAAGACTGTGCACGGCACGGTTAATCCAGGTCGAACTCAGAGATCACAGACAGAGATAAACCAAAAACGTAAGACATTTTATTAATTTATTGCTATTAACTGTATAGATAATGAAACAAACCTGATTTACGTCCATTTGTATCAGCATTTTCATACACTACAGCTAACTGGTTGTTGGACATCCAGTGCACAGCTCGAGACACAAGCGATGCTCCGCCTAAGAGAGGAGGAGCCGGCACGGGGATGAGCTTCTCGAGGGACGAGTTGGACGAGTACACACGCAGCCTGCCGTCAGCATAGCCGACAACAAAACTCGAGCCGCTCGGACGCCAGCTCAAGCATCTGGAAAGAGCAGTTACAACATATTATTTTCATCTCTCCTGTTCGGAAAGTTTAAATTGAATGGGTGGATAGCCGGGTGGAAAACTGCGTTTTCATCTCTAGGGTGGAAAGTAAATTTTTTTTAATAGTTACGATTGCCCACGGAGTCTAAGATAATTGAGCTACGTCATATTATTAAAATAAAAGATTTTCATATATCTAAACTCGGCTATACGTTAAACGATGTATTTATTACGGCCTATAGGTTCATATGAAAATCATTTTAAGACTGGTCTATTTTTTTCGCAATTACAGAAAATCAACATTTAAAATTATTCATCTATTCTGCTGCCCGCCATAATGCCGTGATAGCATAGCATGACACTTTTTCTTTCACGTTTTGGCATGGCCATCTAGAAAATACACTACTGCCAACATTAGAAAAGTTTAATCGAGTTGGTCACGACCAAGGAGCTTATTATACAACAAGGAGGTTGAACACCGAACATCCGTTCGAAACAAGAAATTTGACCTTTATTACGTCACGAATATATTCCATCTCTTTCTTTAGTTAGGGTAAGAATGAGATGGAAGTCATGCTCCTTGGCCGTGACCAACTCGATTTAACTTTTCTAATGTTGGCAGCATGTGTATTTTTACTTTTTTATGAATCTAGAAAAGAAAAATTCAACAGATAAAGCGGGAAACGAGATTAAATATATTTAGGTATACCGTGTCTTTTTTCCTCACAGTCGAAATGAAAAGTAGAGTGTCTAACTCGGGTGAAATTACCCATTTCCCCTCGAACTATTGGCGCTCTCTCTTCGTTCGAGCGCCAGAAATATCTCGGGTGAAATGGGTCACTTTCAACCCTTGGTTATCAATCTACTATTAAATAGAAGCCATCCTCTGCGCTTTAAGGTTTTCTTATGGCAAGGAGAAGGCACTCGAGCACACATTCCCCCTGATACTAAATAGGATCTGAGACCCATAGACATTTGAATTAACAAGACTACAATCTCCGCACGTGTACCAAACGAAGTTTCCTAATACATTTGCGAAAAAATGTGTATCTGTGTATATGTGTATGCGGGTATCTGTGTACCTATATCTCATCTTCCCCCGGACCTTTGAAGTGAGCTAAACGTATGCACACAGACTTTCCGAAATTACCAAAATTTTAATCAAATACTAGGAAGGCATAAACATTAGAAGTACCTACAACCCACGTGATGCCGCGCGACCGCCCGGGCCGCCCGCCGCTGCGCCGCACCGCGCTACCCTCCTAATTACCTCTGCGCTCCTGGTACTTTATTTAAACATGCAAACTCTTTGGTTCGGTGCACGGCGTAGTTTATTTAGGATATTTAAAAAAAATGGAAAAGTAAAACGCACTAGTGCGAAATAAGAAAAGTAAAAAGCACTAGTACGAAAAAACCCAACTCCGCACGATATACAGCTACGAAAAGTATCACTTTTTGAACAACTGTATTAAAAAGAACATTTTGGCAACCATTCTCGTACCTACATAATTTTAATTAATTTACCATTTTTTAATTTGACAACTTGGTCGAGCCTACGTGCGACGTTCGATAACTTGTTTTTTTTTTTCTTTGCCTCGCGGCGACTTGAACAGCTACTACCGCGGGAATATGGCGTTTCCACAATGAAGTGATTTCGCCAGTGTCAAGTATATATATAAGTATAAATCAATATAGCAATAAAACACAATCCAATCTTCTCTAGGAAGAATGGGGGCAACGTTGTACGGTGATATGTAGGACAGAGTTTTAACGTCTGTACCACTGCGAGTCTACTTGAAACGAGAAGTAAGATACCATCCAATCTTCTCTAGGAAGAATGGGGGCAACGTTGTACGGTGATATGTAGGGTAGGACAGAGTTTTAACCTCTGTACCACTGCGAGTCCACTTGAAACGAGAAGAAAGATTCCAGGATACATAAGTCAAGTCTTCTATCACTGTGCAACACAAAGGCATTAAAAGTACAAATCACTAACAGAAAAGAACTTTGGACGCCTAAATACACAAAAATAAAAACTAAAACAAATTACACATCCGCCATCTTTTGTCGTTGCAAATGGCCCCTGCGATAAACTTAAATTTGATATTATTTTTTGTATCCAAGATGGTGGATGACGGTTTGAATTTATTTTTACAGAAAAAATATTTAGGGGTGTCAACTTCATGTACCAACTTTGGGCACGGTGAGCTCGCAATTGGCATTATTTTTGGAAAAAATATGGTGGGCGTGACACTTTTGATTGAAAGAAATGACATGGGTGTCCATTTCATGCATATTTCATGTAATCTTGCCGCAATAAACTCGAATTTGTCTTCTCTTTCATTCAAGATTGAAGGTTACAGTTTTTTTTTTCACCCACCGCATTAGATTTACGTAGGTACAATTACATTTTTATTTACATAACTTTGTCAAATTCGAGCTCAACGCGGCTATATAACATGAAATATTGAAATTGACACACCTGTTATTCCAACCTGAAATTATCAATTTAATAAATGTGAATATTTGTGTAGTCTACTACTGGTATGAAAGCGTACCACGATAACTGTGTTAAGTTGATTTAGCGATAATATTCATATATTTCGTGTAAGGTGTTTTTAAAATTCAGGTAACATAATACTAGGGGAGCAATGAACTTTTATACAAAGTTAAGGTTAGGTTAATGACGCACCATTAAGCAGCGGTGTGGAGCGCATGCGTCACTGCGATTCCGTACCGTCACCGTTTTTTAAGCATCGGTGTGGGGGTACCTTTAAATGGCGGAAACTATAGCTTCTGTAAAAGGCTTGTTAACCAACCGTATGCCACTGATTTCGGTATTGTCTATCCTCTTGACAGTACCGACATGAAGAATTGTTGTTTTATCATCAAATCCAATGGCCAAGGTTTCATTCATGCTCGGGCTCCACTGCATATCGCTCACGTAATACTCCGAATCGAGGGGCACTGTCAGCTTTGGTGATGCATCCTGCAACATTTTATCGAGTTTATTTAGGGTAAAGTCACCAGTATTCAGCCAGATACCTGTAGTCGGCCTCTGCCTATACTTTGTATGAGTCGAAAGAGTACGAAAGATATATTTCTCACTCTTCGCACTCATATAAGGTCGACTACTGGTCTCTGGCTGACCACTGGTGACTTTACCCTAAATCACACTATGCTAATGTTAGTGACACGTGCGTGAAATTCATCTTGGCTACTCCTTCACGTTAGTCAATAAAATTTGAAATGGAGATATCTTATACCCAGAATTAACACAATGTCGCGGGCGGAAGCGAAATCAATGGTTATTGGTCCAGGAACGGTGCTGGGAGGCTGGGAGTGACAAGGTGTTTAATCGATCTGATATTAATTTAGAACGTGGATTTTAATTATATGGTAAATGGGATCTGTAAACCGTAGACATGTGAAATCTATAAATACTACCAATCCCAAAACTTCAAATGTCTTACCAACCCTGAGGACTAAGATATACACCGGAACACGATGTGAACACTGCTGTACTGACCTTGATCAGTACTTGGGACCTTGTGCAGAGTCCGGATCGCTACCACCTCCATCTTATCCATTACCCTACCGCCAAACAGCAGTTTTGCTGTGTTCCGGCGTGGGGATAAGACAACCGGTGAAATTACTAGCGTAGGGGCCATTCCATCTCTGTCCTCAGGGTTGGCAACGCATTTGTAGTCTTAGGATTGCAGTTTTGAGATTGTAGTCTTGAGATTTCAAATGTCTATGTGTCACAGTTTCCATTTACCATCAGGTGGCCTGTGTGCTCGTTTGCCTTCTCTATGCCATAAAAAAAAACTGAAACGAGTTGGCAACTGAATCATCTTTAAAAGGTTCCGTAGTCGAACTAGGGAGGGATTCCTTATAATCATTACGCCATATCCGTCAGTCTGGTTTGTATCACAGTACATCAACATTAGGTACGCCGACAAAGTCGTAAAATAAAATCCTTATAAATTTATTTCAGGTTGCTGCTATACATGGGTTATTCCCACCTGTTACGACCAATTTGTTACCACTGGTACCAGCTGGGATTTTTTTCCCACCTGTTACCACTGGTAACTAATAGGAATAAAACTTCCCAGCTGTTACCACTAATTACTGGGTTTTTTTTCCAGTAGTTATCACCAAATATTTTATTATTATTTATTATTATTTAAATACTTTATTGCACAAAAATATAATAGTGTACAAAAGGCGAACTTAATGCTACAAGCATTCTCTACCAGTCAACCTTAAGGTGAAACAGAAATCAAAAAAGTAGGTAGGTGCAATAAAAAGACAATACTTTCCCTTTACTTAATTAATTTTAGTGGTTACAAATGGGAAAAATATTCCCACTTGTGACCACAGAGTACTTTAGTGGTAACAGGTGGGAAAAAAAATCCCAGCTGTTACCAGTGGTAACAAACTGGTGGAAACAGGTGGGAATAACCCCCATACATGTATCTACTCCTAAAGCAAGTCTTTTTTACATTTTTTGTACTAATTAGTCACTTTCATTTTTGACCCCTTTTACAAAATGTTGCCGTCACTCGTGCCCGTAATTAACCTCGGCGCTCGTACCTTAAGAAGCTTCATTATGTACCAGTTAAATAACTTTTTCTACAAGCTTAAAATGATAATGACAAAAATAAACAATCGCTAACTTTTCTCGTATAGGTACTTCACTCGGTGAAAAGACGGAAAGTGACACACTTAACACAAAACAACGCTAAAAGAAAAACATCAACGATCAAATACAATCATTTGTCGAGATTATCTCGAACGTCTCAAACGACCATAAAATGTATAGCCTGGTAAAGTTGGCAACACAAAGGCAACAGAATCAATAAAATAAAAACAAAGCAAGCATATAGGTAACATAACAATAACATAAAATGTTAGACTTTCAATTCAAGAAATAAAATAAATAAATGTTTTGTTGGTTTTACATTTAGAAACATTACACTACTGTGTAAAATAACAAACAATTTTAATTCTCACATAAATTGATATCCTAGTGTAATCACCTGGTTCCAAATGTCTTTGACGTTGTAAATAAGAATCGACTCTCCTAATCCAACGACAGCCAGGAGTTCCCCGTCGCAGTTGACGGCGATGTGTGTCGGTTCTTCCGGCAGCTTCACAATCACGCGCGAGGGAGTGGCCTTACTGTACAAGAGGTCGGCCACCCGGTACACTAGAGACGCACATAGCACATAGAAGAGTTTCAGACACATAATAACATGGAACCATAGTTATGTTTGCACAGCACAACTATAGTAGCCCTCAACCAAAGTGACGACCGGGGCCATAAAACCCTTGAGCTCGCGTTATCACTTATCAGTTATCCATTGTGTTGCTCGATCCGTGCTCGGGACCGTAAAGCAGGTAGTAAACGCACAAAACAGGATGTCGATAGAATTGAGTGATAATTTAAAACACGGTTCTTATGAATGAATTGAATAATATATTATTGAAAGTGGCAATATTTACAACATCATAAAATATTATTACTATTAAAATAACGATTTACTAATATTCCAAAAAATAATTGCTTTCAAACGAGAAAATTACATTACAAAATAAATAATTTACATAATCGACGTTTAAACCTTTTCGTTATCGATACGTTACCCTCACTACGTCCGTCGAGGTTTATTATGGCCCACGCCCGGACTTTTATGGCCCCGGTCGTCACTTTGGTTGAGGGCTACTATAGTAAGTGCCATTTAAGGTTTCAATAGCGGTCATCGACTTGACTTTTATCCCGATATCGTAATTTCCTAGCGACAAATCCATACAAAACTGTCGCAAAAATGTCATCGCTTGAGTATCATGGTACAGGGTAGGATGGAGCCACGGGCTCACTAGGTGCGTGCAAGTGTCGCAATTACAAAAGTGTTTAGTGATTAAAGATGCCCAATATATATTTATGTCATACACAGTGTATTTATTTAATGTTTTTTAGTATGATGTATATTTTAGTTACAAATATTTATAACAATAGTTCATTTACTAATAATATGCAATTTATACAGCCAAAATTAAAATCTTAAATGCGTTTAAGTTTGTTTGTTTATTCCTACATGGAGAAGAAGTCATTTCAAAAATTAAAAACATCAACTGAACACTTATGCAGCCGGCAGTCACCGCTAGCCGCTCAGCTACCCGCGGCCGTCGATACCACGGCCTTACATTTTATGACTCTACTCTGACGCATCGAGTCAGGGGTACGGCACGCTCGGTCCGCCATTTGGCCAGAACTGGCATTCCATTTTCGGGTTCGCTTGCGTTCGGTCGAGTTTCGGAATATTACTGCGGATTTTTGTTATTTGTTTAATTTGTTAATTTGTTGCTTGTTGTGTTGTTGTTATTTGTTTCGTTTACCTTATTTGTTGTGTTACGTTACGTTTGTTACGGACAGTGAAGTGGCAAACGAAATGGCAAAAAAAAAAGGAATTTCGGTGTTGAGGTTACCACTGAACTGAACCCGAACGAACTTATATGGGCGGATATAAAAGGTTATGTAGCGAGAAATAACACAACTTTTAATTTCAACGAAATGAAAAGACTTTTAGAAGATGGTATCGAACAAGTCACAAGAGAAAAGTGGGCCAACTGTGTCGAACACGTAAAAAAAGAGGAAAAAAATATGTGCAACCTCGACCACACAATTGACAAAACTGTGGACAAATTTGTAATAACCGTCACAGATGACACCAGTGAGAGCTCACAGTATAGCTCCAGCTCTGACGATGAAAGTAGTAATTAAATTATTGAAAAAAATATACGTACCTAACGTATATTTTATTTAAAGTAACTGTTATACTTTCGTAATATCACCTGGCGACTAGGGCAATAAAACCTTTTTATCGTGCTATCTCATTTGCACCTGCACGACCTTAGGGAGTGTGTGTCACAACACAACTCTAGTGCGTAGTAATACTCACAAAAACTTACCGGCCGACTTTTATTGCCCTAGTCGCCAATGATGTAACGGAAAGTATAACAAAGCTTTAACACAAAACTAATATGGATAGCGTCATCACCTAAATAATAAACGACAACATTGGCTAATATGAAAAGTTTCATTGAAAACCTAAAGCGTAGGTAGGTACAAACACACATTACATACATCAAGGGTAGTATGAAGGGAATTACTAACGAGTGTTAGAAGCCCGACGCCGAAGGCGGAGGGCTTTTAATGACTCGAGTTAGTAATCCCCTTACTGCCTGTGATACACACAATGGTTTTCATCACATTTGCGAGGAAAAAACACTAACTCTGCAAAATATAAAGAAATAACTTTTGACGAACGGGAACGTAAATGGAAACGATTTTTTTTTTGTGACCTCTACCACAGATAATAACTGCGTTTAGTTTCGACCTGGATTCGAGCCTGATTTAGCCAATTTGATAAAAATGTATAATTACTAAAATTAATGATAAATGTTGATATAAACTTGAAATAAGTATAAAAATAATGAAGTTTAATGAAGCGTATAGGTTTTGTGTAATGTAAGTTAGTCTATAGCTAATTTTTAAAGATGAAATTAGAAACCGATTTAATTTTTGGCTGAATATTAAACCTCCTTAGTCAGAAATGATGTACGAAAGAGTTGCAAATTTTAAAAAGAAAGTCATTACTCCCTAGGGATGACAAACTCGCCATAATTCCCGCGGGAACAATTTAGGCCATTGTCCTTCTGCATACAGGCATGGAATAACACCATTTACGAGCAAGTGTGATGAAAAATCAATTTTGTATGAAAGCTATAATTTAAATTTATAATTAACCTCTATAAAACCCAACCTTTAGAGTCTGTCTAATGAAAGCTGAACCTCGGAAAAAGCGGCAAATTCAAAAAATCTTCATATGGTATTACCGATCAGTGTTGGAATAAACGATTTTGGTACTTTTCTTATTTATTTATTTCGGTCGGCAAAAAAAGAAAGAGGAAACGCGTACTTTTTCACAATACTAAGGCCGGCATTAATAAACTATAGGTACTCAAGTCTACTAATACCGCACTCAAGTGTCCGTTTTACCATATTAACACTTTAACTGCCAAGAACCCACCAGCCCCCTATTTCACCATCCTGATAATGACGGGTGACAGGTGACATTTCAGTGTACATGACGCAGCTGATGTGAATCCCACTGATGTGAAAGCTTGTTAACTTTGCAATATATAGTGAATTGTCACTTGTCACCTATCATTGTCGAGATGGTGAAATAAGGGGCTGGTGAGTCAATTTTGTATGAAAATCAGAGCTCTTGACAGTAAAAGTGTTAAGACCACATACGGTAGGTATCATATTTAAGTACAGGTTATCAATAGAAGCCCAATAGGCTAATAGTACGTAAGGGTGGATCAACTTTTTTGTTTTTGTTATTCTGTCCCGTAAGCCAGGAGACAACTGTGAGAGAGTTTCTTGGAAAAAATGGGTTTATGGACGATTTTCGATTTTTACCTAATGACAGGTACAAATGGAAAATCGTCCACGTGAAATAACCATTCTGAAGTTGGGTCAGAAGTAATAGTATCCAAAGTGAATTTACTCAAAATGAAATTGTGCTGAAAAGTATGAGTATGAGTAACCCAGGAATCGTCACCATGGCAACGAGCTACAAAGAAAAAGTTATTGACCCGTATAGTCAGCATCAAATAGATAGTGACACCCAAAGTCGCCAAACGTGTACCGATTTGGCGACTTTTGAATGTCAGGAAGTATTTGATGCTTTGTAACTATCTATAAAAAATAAATG
The DNA here is from genome assembly GCA_923062465.1 of Acleris sparsana. Classification (NCBI taxonomy): domain Eukaryota; kingdom Metazoa; phylum Arthropoda; class Insecta; order Lepidoptera; family Tortricidae; genus Acleris; species Acleris sparsana. The sequence goes on along the minus strand of OV281312.1, from coordinate 8,869,690 downwards.
CAGACCACCATAATCATGCTTGCACCAGCATGCTTTCTCATTTATGAGCTCTTTTATTCAATTAAATCATCAATAAAAAGTCATGTAGTAAAAACACTTTATTTATTATTAGGGTAAAACATTGTTATAATTTCATAATTATGTACATAGTAACATTACACTTGCTTCTTTACAATATAAAATTCGTTCACCTTGTTTCGGATGGCTTGGATGTCAAAACTATCTAAATTGGATACTGTGGCCTTATGAGGTCGCTTTTTTCCTGGAGTACTGAAGACACCATGGTTTACTTTTCCTTCATTAGTTATCCTCTTCAGTGTTGAAACACTGATATCTGTAAAAAGAAAGAAAGAATGAAATAAACATTATTTATATATATTAAATTTACAAATACATTGAGACATTCAATACAGTCCCATTGTACAGTCCGACTGCTCTAAGAACATTTGGGTTTAGGTAAATTCAAATCGCTATGAATGTCAGTTATATTAATCATCATCTGTCTATTTAATTGAATAAAATTGCGAATGTTAACAGATTCAACATGACATAGGTACAGAAAATACACCTATAAATAGGAAAATACAATGATTTAAACAAATATTCAAATATATAATATAAACCAATAATAATGTTTACTCATAAATTTTAGTAGGTACTTACCGGTCATTGATGATATTTCTTCTAGATAATGTATCTGCCGTAGCAAACCGTGCTGCTCTAACTGTTTCAGCTTCCCAATACTATCCACAACGGTTTGTTTCTCCTCAGAGACGGCAAGCTTATCTGAAAGGAATAGATACATCGTTAAATTTTTAATGGAAAAGAAATACCAATATTAAAGATAGTTTGTTCAGAAAAAGGTATATAATGAAGCTTAATACTATTAATAAGGATCAAAATTAACTTGACGTACTAACCTATGAATTCGATCACCGTATCTAATAACTCAATTTTCAGTTTCGCCAACGCTTCCCTCTCCTCTTGTTTTGGTTTTAATTTACTTATCATGGTAAAAATTACCTGCCGCACACCACTTTTGATTGTTTTACCCATAATTAAGCACTGAATTTCCAAAAAAACCTCTTCATATTTAACTTTAACAACAACGGGTAATGTCAATATGACATTTTAATGGTGTTGCCAACTGCTGCCGCTCAAATAATAGCTGGGTCAGCTTTCATTAGACAGACTCTATCACCACTGGAGTAATTATAATTTTAAAATAGTTATTGTAGGCGTCAAGGTTTACAACCCCTGCAACGCTAAGTGGTTTGACCAGATGAATGCATTACCGGTACCAAGATACATTAGCGAAAGTACAAAATACTAATTTCGGGACGTTTCGGGGAACTTAGGTAGGTGTAGTTATTACTAACGGTGATTTCTTGGTAGAGGGGTGTCAATGTCCTCTATTGAAATGCTAACTGGCACTTACTATAGCACACATTTTTGCCCTCGTCAATCCGATGTTTGATAAAAACATATAGTTATATACACCGTGGGCCCGAATAACCCGACCAATTTTAACAATCGATACTAGAGCCTATTTGTAGAATATAATGGGTATAATATGTAGTCCAATAACGCATAATTTCTGAGATTTTCATTATTTAAAAAACAATTCCATAGTTAATTTAATTTGAACTCTGTCACCTTAACCTAAAGCATTATTTAATAAGAAATTGATTAATTAATTTATGTTGTATGTGGATGATATTGCTACTTACAACATGAATCTTTCTTAGTAAATAATGCTTTAGGTTAAGGTGACAGAGTTCAAATTTAATTAACTATGGAATTGATTTTTAAATAATAAAAATCTCGGAAATTATGCGTTATTGGACTACATATTATACCCATTATATTCTACAAATAGGCTCAAGTATCGATTGTTAAAATTGGTCGGGTTATTCGGGCCCACGGTGTATACGAAATTTGAATGTTACCGTATATTACCGCTTTTTGTTAATGTTTCTGGTAGCGTTACTGGTAAAATACCCGCTTCGAGTAAGTTACTGACAACGGCACATCACTAAGCACAACTTTATTTTATTTGTTTTACTTGACCTAAGTTACAAAATAACTTTCTAAACGAGTTTTAGATAGAGACACGATGAGATGAGGGAAAATGAAAAAATGTCGGGAGAGTAACGAGATCGTTTATTTATCACTCGCACATCCCACATCACGCCTCATTCAAGGTCAACATACCTTTGCGTTATATTGACAGGTTTAAAAGGTTATTAAGTTTCTGTCAAAAGATCATTTTAGGGATACGCTTTTGCTATCAAGACCAAGCTAATTCTGACGCGCCCCATGTGCGAAGAGATTTTTTTCCTCACTATGGCCTGAAAACTGCCTGTGCGCGAGTCAACAAGAACATAAAGAACTTAACTTGAAAAAAAAAACCGATTCTACCTTGCGATAAAAGAGTTTTACAACTTGATGGGAAGTGCGTACCAGTTAGGGGTACTTGTTGGTTAGGAATTCTACATCGTAATAAAAAGAGATATAGTGTTAAATTTATTATTATTGAAGGCAAAATCCCAACACTACTTGCCTGTAGAACATGCTTAATATACAATTTAATATCTGCAATACAAATATTATAAATATACATGATGTTGACCATCTACTTTGCGTGTTCCATTTTCACTGCTGCCTGAACCTCGCCAGTAGTTGAAGAGAATGGAAGAAATGGGTGTTATCGAGAAGGTAACCAAACCGACCAAATGGGTGAATAATTTGATTCCTCGAAAACCAAATGGCAAATTATAAATTTGAATAGATCCCAGAACTTTAAATATATACATTTTACAGCCTAAATACCAATTGCCTACGTTAGACGAAATTTAAAACAAAATGCAAGAAGTTAATGGTTTTTGTATTATTAGACGCATCAAATGGGTTTTGGATGTTTAATTTGAATGGCAGGTAGGTATGGGTTTAAAAGTTACCATATGGTATAAGTTCGGCTCCAGAAGAATTCAGCAGAAAATTAATCAAATGTTCGAAAATTTAGAAGTTGTGATTACATACGAGTACATTGATATTTGTGTGTATATTTATTTATTTATTTATTTATTAGGGAAACAAACAGCAAAATATAACACATTTGAGATACAATACATAATACTTATTACTCCCTATGAAAATTCTTAGTTTTGACACATTTTCCTGCTCAAGCTACGCTTGAATATTTTTAATTTTTAATTTTATGTTAAATTCATTGTTTTATATAATGCTAGGTTAAGTATTTAAAAAAAACGACTGACTGTTGAGTTTCTTGCGGCTAGGGCATGCTCCCGGGAATTCCCGGTCCTAAAAGAACCGGGAAATCCCGGGAATTATCACTACAACTGGTACCGGTACTGGCGAAGAAAATCCCGGTCCTTCGGTACTGAGTTTGTGACTAGACTAATTGACATTTTTTCAATTAAAAAATACATGCGGTCTGGGTGGCGCTTTCACCCGGCCGATTCGCACAAGCTCGGTTTTATTCGGATGCGAAAGACTTATAAAAATGTTAATTATGCGTGTTTTTTTTTGGCGCCTATTGACATTTGTTGATTGGTTTTGTCCTTTGTTGATTATTCTGGATTAAATACTTAATAATTATCACTTAACTGTTTTTTTATCTAACAAATTCACCATGAACAAAAAAAAATACAAATAATTTACTCAACACCGAAAAATACCGAAATCCCGGGATTTCCCGGTTCTGACTCAGTACCGGAAATCTTAGTCCCGGTTCTGGAAATGGTACCGGTACCGCATGCCCTACTTGCGGCGTTTCTTCTCAGCAGTGGTCTCTTGCGAAGCGCTGGTAGATTTTTGACGAGTAAAAGTGCCCGTGCGGCCTACTTACTGAATAAACATTTTTTTTTTTGTCAATCATAGCTTAAATATACATTAGCCAAAACAGTTTCCACTTATAGAAGAAAAACATTTCAGTTCCTAAGGTAAGACTAACAAAATACTTTTTCTTAAACGAGCATTTTGCATTTTTCGGGTAATTTAACAATGGTTGCAGAGTATTATTATCATTGCCTAATTCTTGTTAATTTTATTTTACTTTATTTTACTTTTCTGTTCTATTTTAAAGCAATTACTATATATATACTGTTTTTAAGATTTCATTGATTTATTGATTATTGCAGAAACAAATTGATATATTGCTCAATCAGTTTGAAGATTGATAACACTAAATGCATTTTTTTAAACTTATTTTTATAGGGCACAAGTTCACAGCACAGGGTGTCTCCGGACCCTGATAAAGTGCAGGCAGTTATGAATATGGAAGACCCAAAATGTAGAAAAGACTTCAAGAGATTCATTGGCATGTGAAATTATTTGTCTCAATTTATACCTGATTACTCAAAATTAATAGAACCTCTGCGTGAACTGATGAATAAAGACGCTGTATTTGCATAGGATAACCAAGAACCATCAATTAATATGATGTAAAAAACTTTGTAGTCTATGCCTGGGTTTCTTTAATACTAACCAAGAAATTGTGTTATCAGTTGATAGCTCGTCTACAGCAATGGGTGTGGAATTTTTGCAAAATGATAAATCAATTGCGTTTGGGTCAAGTGCTTTCAATACCAGAGAGCAGAATTATTGACAATTAGAGAAGCAAATGTTAGCCATAGTCGTTGGTTGTTTTAAACAACAGCAGAGCTGTGACAATATTAACCAATATAATGGCAAGGCGCGCTCGACGTGACCGCACGCGCTTTGTGCTTTTCGCATCCACCGCGGTCCCGCGATCCTGACGAGGTCGTCACTCCATCTTGTTGGAGGCCTACCTACAGCTCGTCTCCCGGTCCGCGGACGCCACTCCAGAACCTTCTGACGCCATCGACCATCAGTCCTGCGAGCAATGTGCCCCGCCCACTGCCACATCAGTTTAGCTATTCTTCGGGCTATGTCGGTAACCTTAGTTCTACTGCGGATATCATCATTTCTGATTCTATCACGCAGAGAAACCCCGAGCATAGCCCTCTGAGTGACTTCTCGAATCTATGCAAATTCTTAATTTTCCATTTGGTTTTCGAGGAATCAAATTATTTACCCATTTGGTCGGTTTGGTTACCTTTTCGATAACACCCATTCCTTCCATTCTTTTCAACTACCTACTGGCAAGGTTCAGGCAGCAGTAAAAATGGAACACGCAAAGTAGATGGTCAACATCATGTAAATTTACAAGATTTGTATTTGCAGATATAAAATTGTATGTCAAACATGTTCTACAGGCAAGTAGTGTTGGGATTTTGCCTTCAATAATAATTAATTTAACACTATATCTCTTTTTATTAGGAAGTACAATTTCTAACCAACAAGTACCCCTAACTGGTACGCACTTCCCATCAAGTCTCTCTTATCGCAGTGGAGCCGCACCCTTAGACTCCTTATTTAATATATAGTCCCTAAATGTCTAAGACTAAATTTGGTAGTTTTTTTAATTGAAAATTATAAAATTTACATAAAAATAAGTAAGCAGGGGCAAACCGCAAAACCGAAGAAATTGCCAAGTGGTCTACGATCCAAAAAAGTACGGGGACCTCTGAATTAAATTAACCATTAAATTATCCATTTGGTTGATGAACACTCAGGAGCAAAAATACCGGGTCAGAGTGCGTTTTTCATACAAACGAGACTATTTCGAAGCCTTGGTTCCTCTCCAGGGGTTGTTTCGAGTGAGGTTTAATGGTGGATACTCCCGAGGTTCAATAAGGGAGATCAATAGTACATTGTGCATCAAGGGTAGTATGAAGGGAATTACTAACGAGAGTGTTAGAAGCCCGACGCCGAAGGCGGAGGGCTTTTAATGACTCGAGTTAGTAATCCCCTTACTGCCTGTGATACACACAATGGTTTTCATCACATTTGCGAGGAAAAAAAACAAAGAGAAAACACTTTAACTCTGCAAAATATAAAGAAATAACTTTTGACGAACGGGAACGTAAATGGAAACGATATTTTTTTGTGACCTCTACCACAGATAATAACTGCGTTTAGTTTCGACCTGGATTCGAGCCAGATTTAGCCAATTTGATAAAAATATATAATTACTAAAATTAATGATAAACGTTGATATAAACTTGAAATAGGTATAAAAATAATGAAGTTTAATGAAGCGTATAGGTTTTGTGTAATGTAAGTTAGTCTATAGCCAATTTTTAAAGATGAAATTAGAAACCGATTTATTTTTTGGCTGAAAATTAAACCTCCTTAGTCAGAAATGTTGTACGAAAGAGTTGCAAATTTTAAAAAGAAAGTCATTACTCCCTAGGGATGAAAAACTCGCCATAATTCCCGCGGGAACAATTTAGGCCATTGTCCTTCTGTATACAGGCATGGAATAACACCATTTACGAGCAAGTGTGATGAAAAAGTTCTTAAGATACCTAACTGATCGCATAATCAGTTAAACTTAACACCACAGCCGGACAGTTTGGGTCAGCATTTGGATTTCCTTACATTTTATTGCCATTTTAGATGTTTTTCTGAACATGCACAATTCCGGCGTTAACCGCAGATTCAGTTGGGTATCCTAGGCACTCTGGAAGTCCTGTATCGATGTTCAAGGTATTCACCATCAGAATTCACTAAAAGCATTCCCTGGCGAGGAACCAAGGCTTCGAAATAGCCTCTTTAGTATGTAAAACGCACTCTGACCCGTTATTTTTGCTCCTCAGTGTAGTTATGTACCTACTTCCCATTATCTATTGTTTCAAATCCACGACGGTGCGTGCGACTATACCTTTCCATTAAGTTGTTCAAAGGTTAACTGGAAGAGATCTCTTAAAGGGATAAGTTCGCCTTTGTCACCTACATACCTTACCTTTGTGTGTCTTTAGTTCTTTTTAGTTTGCCATGTTCCCTACATACATACATTAGGTTAACTACCTACAATGCTTGTGTATTAGTAACCTTGTGATTAATCAATATACTAAAATGTATTCTTATTTTAACTTTTACAATGTACTTTAAGTACTCTATTTACTACGAGCAGTAGGTAAAATAAACGACTATTTAGTTTCTCTACATACTTGCCAAGAGCCCATCAGTCGAGGCCACAAATACGACACCATGCTGGGGAGAACTGGCCACCAGGTTGTAGTGGCAATTCCAATTATGTCTTAAGTTCATTGTATTAAATACTTGGAATTTTCGGTGCAGCTTGTACTCGAGTTTCTGAAAAAAAAAACGAACGCGTTGATGCTCACATGTTTTACATGAAATATGAAGTTTTGGGGTTAAATTTGCCCGATACAACGTAGATAGAACGTTCACGAACTCGACGATGAATCCAGGCCAACAGGGAATATGCATGGTTTTTTTAAATCGCATTCCTCAACAAAATATTATAATACCGTAGAAGTGATCACCAAAAGTGAAATTAAAATTAAATTTGGTTTTGAAATACGGATGATACAAGAATTTTAAAATGCTAATTAGACAGAGAGATCCGAAGTACCGATGACGTCATCGTGCAGTTCGGCAATATAAACTCCACGTAGAATTTAAGTGAAGCTAAATACTAGTGAGTTTGCTTGTTTGTTCCGTCTTTTAGGATCAACTCCTCAATCCTCAACCGATTTATGTGATATTTGGCACAGTCAAGTATATATAAGTATAAATCAATATATCAATAAAATACAATCCCATCTTCTCTAGGAAGATTGGGGGCAACGTTGTACGGTGATATGTAGGACAGAGGTCAAGATAGTTTTAACCTCTGCACCACTGCGAGTCCACTTGAAACAAGAAGTAATATGCCAGACACACGAAATAAGTCCCAGTCTTCTATCACTGTGCAACAGAAAGGCATAAAAAGTACAAATCACCAACAGAAAAGAACTATGAACACCTAAATACACGAAAATACAAAACTAAAACAAATTACACATTCGCCATCTTTTGACGTAGCAAATGGCCTCCCCAGAAAGGATTTTCCGAAGTTCTGTATATAGTTATATATGAGACAACGAGATTCCTTGGTCCAATCTACTTCAAATTTCGCATAAACATTCTTTAACAGAATTGTTGGAAAACGTGTTTCGTACTTTATTGAAATTCATCCCCTAAGGAGGATAAAAAGGGGTAGAAAGTTATTTTGGGGGTGATTTGCTTCAAAGTTGATATGAATACTCCTTAGTGCTTTTGATTTACATTTTATTTTGACACATGTTTAAAAACTAAATCCAATTTAATTCCAAAAATGTTGAACTTTCATAAAAGCTTGGTGCAATGCAAATACCCAAACCGCTCAGTCTAAAGATTCCAAATTTGGTACATAGGTTCCTTATGAGGTCTAGGGGTGCAGTAAGAAATTTTCCCGAAAATCGACCCCCAACGGGAAGAAGTAGCGGGAGTAGCGGGAAACTAATTCTACGCCAACGAAGTAGCAGGCGTCCTCTACTATATAATATTGTAAGAAAACCACAGTTAGTGGCGTGAAGTTTTTTTTTACTTTTTCCATCATTGATCTTAGTGTATGTGTACAAAATTTCAGTTTTGTAACTTAAATATACCTAGTACCTAACTGAGACAAAGTGAGTGTAACATCCAGACGGACAGATACGGAAGTGGCAAAACTGTAGTATAGTCAAATTAGACGGAATTTCACTAAAGTCTGGAATTATACATCCCTTAATAAATCCCCCCCCCCCCCCCCGGACAGGGGTGCAATTGGTTGAAAACCATGCAATGGTCATATATGCACCCGTAGACAAGAGTCGGTGGAATTGGATGCGTTACCGGCTGGCGCTGGCGCTAGTGCAGCCCCGCGCCCGCTCTTCTGTCCCGGCTGAGGTGACACCTCGCGTATGGTGATTTCCTATTGAGGTGAAGGAGAACCGCAGTAAACCCGTTCGCGGGGCGCTGGCCCCGACGGGTCACAAGCAGGACAAGGATGGTGTTACCCGGGTGGAGAGGAAAAACAAGTCTGCCCCGAGGAAACTGTGCGGCGCCGCACCGACCGGACCGAACCACTTGCCGTGTCCTGCTAGGCCCACGACGCAGCTGTACGTGTCCGGATTACATTACTCTACGGAGGCCAAGGAGCTGGTAGAGTATGTACGAGTTAAGAGCGTAGTTACCCTGAGGGTCGAGTGGTAAGAACCCCGCCACAGGGTTAATTTTAAATCTTTTGTGGTGAGAGTACCGGCCAAAGATCTGTCGACCTTTTTAAAGAAGGAATTCTGGCCGAGAGAGATATTTTTCGGCGATTTCGTGGCCACCGTCTAGCTGACACCGCGGAAGTGTAGTAGCAGTCGTATGTTATATATATATTGTTATGTATGTTAGCCTGTAAAGTATTTGTAAATATGGGCCTAGTAGTAGGGCTGAAGAAGGCCCAGTCGCCGACACGCTCACCGCTAACGGGTAATGGTACACATCTACAGGATGCAGGCTATCGTCATCACAGGCCGCGTACACCGAGACCTTATCGTGAACGGGCTCCCCGCTTAACACAAGGTCGAGCTGCCTCCCGCCACAATTAGGTATTTTATTCCCCTGAACGAAATCGCAATAGGCCATAAAATAGTCATAGTAATTACTTATGCTAGTATGACAAGAGAATAAGTTAAAATCACCCGATACAATTAAGTGGCCCTTATACTTAATACAAAAACTTTCTAATAAGTTAAACATAGTTATATATTCATTCTCATCTGATCGGGGAGGGATATAAACAACACAAATTGCGAATAAGAATCTCTTATTTAAATTAACCGTTGCGCAAACAAGTTCAAATGCACGATCATTCAAGTTAACGGTATGACTAACTCGCCGCAGCTCAATCCGAGGTGTGGCTACTAAAAGCGCGCCGCCGTGTTTACGGCCATCCGTACGATCACACCGCATTACTTGATATCCTGATGGTACAATTGAAATACTATATTTTTAGGTAGATATGAATGAAACAAAATATTAAATATATATAATTTATTTTGACGAAGGTAGTTATTCAAATTTAAAGTAATTAAAATAATCTAGGGTTTTGTTGTTGTTTGGTCGATGACGCTGGTAAAGTTTGGTAAAGAGTAGTCGTTAAATTATGCTTAAACGCTTAGCTGCAGTTGTGGCTGAGCAGAGTAGCCCCTGCTCGAGCAGCAACACTCGCACGTGGTCACCTCGCCGGATGAACTGGCGTGGCCTAAATCTAGGCCCGTACAAAGCACCTCCTGGAATAGCCCGGGAGTAGAAGTAAAGAACCCGTACGCAGGCAATGCGGTAGTTAATTTAGAGGTTGAGTGGGTTAATTAAAGAAAACGGTAATGAAAGGCGGCATGTAGATTTTGGAGGTGACTCAGCAGTTCGCTAGGCATAATGTGACAGCCACATGGTTTGTAGTCAATGCAGGAAGGCATTCAAGCGTCCAAACGCAGGTTAAATTTAAGAAAGCACCCTTTAATCCTTGCGGATAAATTATATAGTTAACAGCGCACGTTCCAAGGAGGTTTTGCTGGACATTCTTTAGCAAGGGAAGAGAAGTAAGAAACAGACATGTGGCACAAAGTTATAACCCCAAACTCTTTGTAAAATAAAGAAGAAAACTCACCTGTTGGAGGATAATAGCCTTGCTTACAGCTTGCTGTAACTAATGTCGACTCCGGAACGCCGTAAGGTCCGTGTAGACGTGGCACGAGTGTCCCTTAGGGTGTCTCTGCTGGTATTTCAATAGATTTTAGGTAAACACTCGACACACAGCACGGCATTGAAGACGGAAAGGGTTGTAGACACTTACTGTTGCTGTGATCACTGCCACGTAGATTATTTTTAAATAAGGTAAATACGAATTCCTACGTGGACTGCCGGTCACTGGAATATAAGAATTTGTTGTCAAAACCAAAACGATACACAATAATTATTCTTAAGACACATCAAGCCAAACGGCGAAAACACTTACAAGGGAAGCAAGTATGGTAAATATATGCTCCAATATGTTATAAAATCTGATCCGGTTAGCTCGCTGGCTCATAAGAAAAAGAACGACAGCGGAGATCATCTACCGAAATCGATATTGGATCGATTACCAGTTCCTAAACTTAATAAAACTCCACAGATCGGGGAAAAAAGACTAAACGTCACACGGGTACAGATACTAGTTAATTTTATTTAAATGCAGCAAACTCGGGTTTTCGTCTGTCATTAAAATACGCCGGAATCCTGAAACGACTGAAGAATTAAAAGAAGACTAAAGTTGGACTACATGAACAATTTTGAAAATATTAATTTAAAACTACACTAATACAATGACCTGGGTTTACTTACAAATGAGGAGAACGAAATATGCCCCTAGCAACACCGGGTGCATTTGCCACAGAGTCAGTAGTTTTATTGATACAGATTCACTAGTGGTTGAAGTGACCATAGATTGTAAGATTAAATCAAGGATACCAACCAAAATAATTTGTAAAGAAATGGAATAAATTGTGCATCGCTGAAGCATTAATTCATGCCTGAAAAAATATACATTACACACCCCCTCAACCAGGAGAATTTTACGAAGAAAGGAACTGAAAGAGTAAAATTCCAGCTCGCCCTCGAGCTGAGTACTCACAAAACTAAAACAATAAAATCAGGTGAATCCCTTCCAAGGTTACCTGAATACTTTGACGAGGACTCCCGGCCCAGAATCACACGTCCTGCAGAACCTTGGCATCAATTGAGTCCGCGCGGCCGACGCTGGAAACAACTGCGTCGAGGCCTACGGTAGCTGCAGTAGAATAGTAACTAGAACTAGCGGTTACAAGTTACTAGAAGACCTTATAATAAAAGGATTTAAAAATAAATACGCAAGATAAAGCGTTATGGCAAGAACGGTAAGAATCCCACAAAGTATTGTAAGGTATAAAACGACGAAGCAACCATCCAGGTATCTGAGTCACTACCCGCTCAGTATCGGTACGTGTAGGCTTTATTAGATGTCACGATCCGCATCAGTGTAAAGGCTTATTTAAACCTAAGACGGTGCTGGTCAGAAAAGTGTAAAAAAAAACAAAAAAAATGTGTAAAAAGAAGGAATGTATTATAGTATATCCGCCAATAAAAACGACGGTAAGGTACTAGAGAGAGAGAGAGAATGCTATTCACGCGAAGCAACCATCCAGGTATCTGAGTCACTACCCGCTCAGTAACGGTACGTGTAGGCTTTATTAGATGTCACGATCCGCATCAGTGAAAAGGCTTATTTAAACCTAAGACGGTGCTGGTGCATGGCATGTGATGGAGGAGAGGAAAAAAAAAAGTCTGAAAAGGGAAATAGTTAGCAAGTAGAAGAGAGAAGATGCGTCCCATATCGCAGTTATTGTAGAGTCACCACCCGCTCTGAAAAGAAATTGTGTAGGCTTTGTTAAGGTGTCACAATCCGCACCGGTGTAGGCTTATTCCTGCTGGATGGGGTCCAGGAAGAATCAATAAGCTACTAGAAGTAGTTAAAAAGACGTGCCTTCGCACACAAAAACTTTCCATTCAGTAATCATTCCATGTTTAATCCAACGCCCAGGACAGTTGTTATCGATCCATAAATTTACCTTACGGTCCGGGGGTTGTGTTAATTTAGTTAAATTGTTATATTAGGTAGCATTGGGAGAGACTGGCTTACAATCTTTTATGTGCCATTTTCCCAGTCGCTTCCCATTTTCATCCTCCAGTTCGTATACCAAGCGGGACACCTTCCGTATAACGCGGCACTTTTCATATTTAGGGGCCAGCTTTGCAGCAAAATATTTCCCAGCGTTACTCTGCTTGTATGTACGTTTCCAAACTTCATCACCTACATTGAATTCTATGTCACGCCGCTTCTCATTATAATACTTGATGTTACGATCGTGAGCTTTCTGCAATAACTCTCTGACGGCTGGATAAGTTTCTTTTAGTACTTTTATCTTATCAAAGTAATCGCGCCTAGAAGCGAAGATAATCTCCTCTACCGCTTCAGAGTCATTGTAGATAGTACCATCAGGAACGGCTTCACGTCCGTGAACTAGTAGGAATGGAGTGAACGAGGTAGACTCGTTTACGGAGGTATTTAGTGCAAACTGGATCCTTGAAATGTTAATATCCCACGTACGATGGTCTGATGCGACAAAAGTAGAGATCGCAATCACCACAGTTTTATTATAGCGTTCTACGGTATTAACTTGGGGACAATAAACTGGGGAATAGTGTAGTTGAGGAATGTTGTAGTTGGCAAATAATTTTTGAACTTCACCGCCAGTAAAATAGGCTGCATTGTCCGCAATGATAGTTTGCGGAATGCCGTGAACCATAAATACATGGTTTTCCAACCTCTGAGAAATCACTTTTCCGGTTGCGCGCCGCATTGGAAACAGCATACAATACTTGGTAAAGCAACACACGACCACCAACAGGTACGTATTTAACTGTCTTGAAGGTGGTAAGGGTCCGACTAAGTCCAGACTTAGGCATTGAAACGGACGACAGCAATGCTTTGCGCTTCCCATGAAACCGGGAGTCGGGTGTTGACTATGCTTATACGCTGCACACGCTGCACAATTAGCGACAAACCTAACAACATCTTGGTACATGCCTGGCCAGAAGTAACGGAGTTTCAGCCTTTTATAAGTTTTAGCTGTACCAAGATGGGCTGCTGTAGGAACCGAATGATTGGCGTGCATTATCTCATCGCGGAACTCCATTGGGATAACCTCTTTCCATTCGAATTCGGATATTAAAATATTTTTAATTTTTGTATATCTATACAGGCGACCGTCTTTTAATTGAAAATTGGGCACCGACCCTGGATTTACTTCACATTTTTTATATAGTTTTAAGTACCATGCATCCGTAATGGTGCTGGTATCGATTAAATGTACCGGGACTGCTCTTGATAAGGCGTCCGGCACGACGTTTTCCGACCCACGACGGTGCTCGACTACGAAGTTATAAGGAGAAAGACGACAACCCCATCTCTCCAGGCGTCCTGTAGGATTTTTAAGGTTAAGGAACCATTTTAAACTCGAATGGTCCGTTATTATTTTAAATTGGCGGTCCCCTTCGAGATACGGCCTAAAATGTTCAACAACATTAACGACAGCCAGGGCTTCTCTCTCAGTGGCTGAGTAGTTCCTCTCCTGCGGCGTAAGTGAGCGACTGTAGTACGCTAGGGGGTGCTCTTCACCATTGGAGTCCTGAGTCAAGGTTCCACCAATTCCGAAGTCTGAGGCGTCGCAATGTACCGCGAATGGTTTAGAGAAGTCTGGACAGGCTAGAACAGGTGCAGTTGTCATGGCTACCTTCAGTTCACTAAAAGCTTTGTCCGCTTCCGGTGACCAACGAAAAGGTGGAGCGCCTTTCCGAGTTGAAGTTAATTGGTTAAGAGGCCCTGCTATGTTGCTGAAGTTTTTAATAAAACGACGGTAGTAAGATGCGGTACCAAGAAAACGCTTGACATCCTTTCGAGATGTGGGTATGGGAAAGTCGATAATGGCTTTGACTTTGTCAGGATCGGTGCGTAAACCGTATTCATCCACCACAAAGCCTAAATATTTAAGTTGCCTACGAAAGAAATGGCATTTTGATAAATTTATAGTAAGGTTAGCGAAGCGGAGACGTTCCAGTACTGTACGTAATAAGGTAAGATGCTCAGTGAACGTCTCGGAAACTATTATGATGTCATCTAAGTAAATAAAGATACGACCATTGTATTCCGGACCAAACAGGATGTCCATCAGGCGCTGCTGTGTCGCCGGCGCGGAAGTTAGGCCGAAGCACATGACTTTAAAATGGAATAAGCCACGAGCAGGAACTGTGAAGGCGGTCTTTTCCTTGGATGCCTGTGAATCAAGACCTATTTGCCAGAAGGCTGATTTTAAGTCTAACGATGATAAAAATTTGGCATTTCCTAGTTGGTCCAGTATCTGGTTAATTAACGGTAAAGGGTAAGCATCGTGTTTCGAGACCTCGTTCAATTTCCTGCTGTCTAGGCAGAATCGTAAGGAACCATCTGCTTTAGGTGCCATAGTTACTGGGTTATTCCATGGGCTGCTGCTTGGTTCAACAATATCTAGTTCAAGCATTTCATCGAGCTGCCTGTTCAACTCAGCAAGCTTAGAAGGCGATAACATGTAATAACGCTGTTTTATGGGTTTCGCGTCACCAGTGTCGATAGTATGGGTAAGCAGATGGGTCCTCCCTAAACCTTTCTCTTCAGAGGAAATGGTTTTAAATTCCTTAAAAATATTTTCAGCTTGAAGTTGGTCTTCGTACGATAAGGATTCTAATCCTTGTAAAAATCTTACCTCAGAATTAAGGGTATTAATATGGTCTTCATCCGACAATAAACAATCGTTACCCAATAAAGATAGTACGTCAGGAGCTATATTAAACGCTTTCCAAAAGTTAATGCCAAATAAAAGTTTTGTTGGTACCTCCGGTATGACATAAAATTTAACTATTGCTGTTGTCTCACTAACGGTGACTGGTAAGAACACATAGCCCAATATAGGTGAAGAGGAACCGTTCGCTGTTACTATGTGACTCACATCGTTTGATTTATGAATAGTAACCAAGTTCTCAAAGTACTTATGTGTATCACCACCAATAATCGACAGTTCCGAACCAGAATCCAGGAGGCCGGTATAGGTTACATCGTAAATTTTAACTTTAAGGTAAGGACGCAAATCATGTCCATTGACTAAACTATTATATTTTAAAATAGCATCGTAGCTTTCGAAGAATGACCTTGTTGTCGACAACCAGGACTGCCACTCGTCTTGAACTGCCTTATTCGATGGTCGGTATTGCAAAGCAGTCCCGGGTGGTGATTGTTTTTTATTAATCGTACTATTATATTTAATTTTAACTGGTGGGTAACGGACAGTCTCATCGGTCTTAAGGACTTGTAGTGAAGTATTGTTGGAATGTTGGGAAATTGAGAATCGGACTGGTTTTGCCATTGGGTAGATTTTATTAGTTGGGTAAGTTTCATTATGTGAGCTTAGTGACGGTTTACAGTTATTAATAGTTGACTTTGGGTATATAGAAGCAAATTGAGTTGATTTTTCCATAGGGTAAATTTTATTGGTTGGGTAAGTTTCGTTATTATGGTTGTAATATATACGGGTTGGGTAAGAAGACATGTTTGGGTGTAAATTGTTCAATGGGTAAATTTTATTTTTTGGGTAAAATGTATTATTTTGGTAAGTTTCATTATTTGGGTAAATATGGGTATATTGTCCTAGGGGAGTAGCAGCGGAATTGGGTTGGGATGTGGGGTTAACGGGTGGGTAAGCGTTAGTAATCGGGAACGTATGGTAATTAGTGGTATTAGTTGGAATGTGGTATTGTTGAAGGTTATAAACGGCCGGAATGGGATTGCTATTTACAAAAGCGGAAGGGGAGGGGATTGGGGTTTGGTTGTATATGGGATTACTCATATCTGGGTAAGTATGCCTAGTAGTGGTAGTAGGAATGGTAGTAGGTAATACTGGGTAATGTAAATTGTTACCATTGTCTGTCTTATCCGATGTGGTATGGTTTTTATTTGAGGTAGTATACGTGTTATTTTTATAAGTAACTGTTGGAAAAAAGAATCTAGTTTTGTATTGTATTTTAGGTTTATTTAGATCCGGGTCAACCATACCTTGACTCGGAGCCATTAGTTTTTTGATTTATTTTGCCCGGAGGCACATTTAGGACAATTATTAGCTGTTACGTTATTCTCACCACAGCGGTAGCAGACCAGCCTGGGGGCTGCCCTACAATACCTTAGTGTATGGCCATCTACGCGGCAACGCACGCAGAAGTCAACAGGGGCACTTACTGAGGAAACTTTTATTGAAGTGTCTGGTTTGTAAACCAAGTCGTGAGCCAGTGACTTACTTACATCCCTGCTGGGTTCTGCGAAGCGTTCGGCGCGTTGAGCCGCCGCCTCAAGTTGTCGACAATGGTCTTTAAGTTCGTTAATTGATTTAATTGGAAATAAAGCTAATTGTTTAGAATAGAAAGGCCTTATATTTTGTTGCAATATACTAAGTTTCTCACTCTCAGAAAGTGGATTTTCCAAGCGTGAGTAATAATTGAGCATGACACTGACATAATTAACTATAGATTCATCACGCCCTTGCGTCCTTGACCTAATTTCAACTAAAAGGCGTTCATTGTAATCTACTGGTAAATAGTCGCGGAGCAAGAGTTTTTTAAGGTCCGTCCAGCAATGGACCTGATCACAAATTCCGTCAAACCAGGAGGTTGCTTCATCTGTGAACAGTTCACATGCTGAGCGGAACAATGCTGCGTCTGAGATCTCTCGAGAAGCACGTACCTGCTCCAGCCTTCGCAGGAACGCCTTAATGCAGGACCTACCATCATATTTTAAGCCTAATTTATATACCGCATTATAACGCGTGGCTGCACAGGCTGGTGCTGCAGTAGGTGAAGGTGAAGTAGGTGCAGTGGCCTCGGGGTTAATGTCCGGGGTCAGTGCACTTTTGAAATTATCCATAATAGTATCCAATCGCAAAAGTAACTTATCCAACTGTTCGGTTAATTCGAGGTGCGTCGTGGATTCTAATTCGGATGGCGATAGGCGTGTCAGACGGTGATAGAGGTGATGGGCAGTCGCTTGCACACGGTTAAGAACTTTTAAAGAAGTGTGCCGTTGTACTGGAGCTTGCAACAAAACATTTAGCTCCTCCATTTTAGATGCGATAAGTTGAAGCTCCTCACTGACGTCACCATCGTAATCCGCGACCTCATCAGTTGGTATCTCGGCATTCAATTTCTTAACCTGGCAGCGCAAGTCCATGACCGTAGCAAGTGGGACGCCAAGTCGTACTTTTACCTCATACTCAAGTTCATCTTTTTTTAATAAGTTAAATGCAATAGGACGTTCCTCCAATGTAAAATTCGACATTTTTTAATAAATATTATTTAAATAATGTGAGAGAAATTAATTTTAATTATTAAAGTCAGTAACAGCGAACAGCAATATGGTTATAATGTAATTTAGAAGAAGTAATATGGTTGTACTTATTTATGGTAGCGAACCACTGAGTAAATGTAATAGTTAAAAGTAAAATTGTAAATGATATTTGTGAAAAAAGAGTAAAGTTAAGTTGTAGTTTTGAATTTCCGAAGTAAAGGGTATCAAAGGTAAAAAAAATATGTGAAAGTTATAGCCGAAGGTTATGAAGTTTTAAAGCGAGGGTAGAAAAATTTAAAAAAAACCCTTTAGGCTTTGGATGGAATGCCTCTTATGCAAGCTATGTTAGCCGGATATCTCGACCATCCACACTAGAACACAACAGTGCAAGCACTGCTGCTTACTAGTGGGACTATTGGTGAGACTGTGGTAATGACCCGGGCGGACTGTGCATAAAAGTCCTACCACCTGGAGCAAAAGTAACAAAGTGATATTTTAGAGATAAGTATTTAAAAAAACGAGCGTGATCGACCAATTACAGTAGTAGATAACTAATAAATAGGTAACTCTTAACACTTAGATTAATTTTTAAATTTTGTTTGACACAGAAAAATTTAAACATAAAATGACAGAACTTAAAGTACTACCTAGCTCCATCGACCACTATTTCCTTCATAAGGAGGGAATTAGCAAACAACAACAAAATGTTCGGGCGCCACTGAAATACTATATTTTTAGGTAGATATGAATGAAACAAAATATTAAATATATATAATTTATTTTGACGAAGGTAGTTATTCAAATTTAAAGTAATTAAAATAATCTAGGGTTTTGTTGTTGTTTGGTCGATGACGCTGGTAAAGTTTGGTAAAGAGTAGTCGTTAAATTATGCTTAAACGCTTAGCTGCAGTTGTGGCTGAGCAGAGTAGCCCCTGCTCGAGCAGCAACACTCGCACGTGGTCACCTCGCCGGATGAACTGGCGTGGCCTAAATCTAGGCCCGTACAAAGCACCTCCTGGAATAGCCCGGGAGTAGAAGTAAAGAACCCGTACGCAGGCAATGCGGTAGTTAATTTAGAGGTTGAGTGGGTTAATTAAAGAAAACGGTAATGAAAGGCGGCATGTAGATTTTGGAGGTGACTCAGCAGTTCGCTAGGCATAATGTGACAGCCACATGGTTTGTAGTCAATGCAGGAAGGCATTCAAGCGTCCAAACGCAGGTTAAATTTAAGAAAGCACCCTTTAATCCTTGCGGATAAATTATATAGTTAACAGCGCACGTTCCAAGGAGGTTTTGCTGGACATTCTTTAGCAAGGGAAGAGAAGTAAGAAACAGACATGTGGCACAAAGTTATAACCCCAAACTCTTTGTAAAATAAAGAAGAAAACTCACCTGTTGGAGGATAATAGCCTTGCTTACAGCTTGCTGTAACTAATGTCGACTCCGGAACGCCGTAAGGTCCGTGTAGACGTGGCACGAGTGTCCCTTAGGGTGTCTCTGCTGGTATTTCAATAGATTTTAGGTAAACACTCGACACACAGCACGGCATTGAAGACGGAAAGGGTTGTAGACACTTACTGTTGCTGTGATCACTGCCACGTAGATTATTTTTAAATAAGGTAAATACGAATTCCTACGTGGACTGCCGGTCACTGGAATATAAGAATTTGTTGTCAAAACCAAAACGATACACAATAATTATTCTTAAGACACATCAAGCCAAACGGCGAAAACACTTACAAGGGAAGCAAGTATGGTAAATATATGCTCCAATATGTTATAAAATCTGATCCGGTTAGCTCGCTGGCTCATAAGAAAAAGAACGACAGCGGAGATCATCTACCGAAATCGATATTGGATCGATTACCAGTTCCTAAACTTAATAAAACTCCACAGATCGGGGAAAAAAGACTAAACGTCACACGGGTACAGATACTAGTTAATTTTATTTAAATGCAGCAAACTCGGGTTTTCGTCTGTCATTAAAATACGCCGGAATCCTGAAACGACTGAAGAATTAAAAGAAGACTAAAGTTGGACTACATGAACAATTTTGAAAATATTAATTTAAAACTACACTAATACAATGACCTGGGTTTACTTACAAATGAGGAGAACGAAATATGCCCCTAGCAACACCGGGTGCATTTGCCACAGAGTCAGTAGTTTTATTGATACAGATTCACTAGTGGTTGAAGTGACCATAGATTGTAAGATTAAATCAAGGATACCAACCAAAATAATTTGTAAAGAAATGGAATAAATTGTGCATCGCTGAAGCATTAATTCATGCCTGAAAAAATATACATTACACAATTTCACCGTCAAGAATTGAATCATTAAGACCAGTCTCTGTCATTGCAAATAGTTCCAATGTAGATGCTTGCAGAAGAAAAGGTAGGTTATTGGTTTTTGTTCTGAGTCCCCTTACATTTTGGTACAGGAAATATAGAAAGCGGTGCGAATTGAGGAAATGATGAGAAAAAATATCTAAACATAATGTCTAATTTAAATTACCGCAGTGTTTGAAGTCAAAAGTCTTTGACCGGTGTGTGTTGCCAGTGATGATTTACGGATCTAAGACGTGGGCGCTAACAATGGGCCTTCTAAGGAAGCGCAAAGTCACTCAGAGGGCTATGGAGAGGGCTATGCTCGGGGTTTCTCTGCGTGATAGAATCAGAAATGACAATATCCGCAGTAGAACTAAGGTTACCGTCATAGCCCGAAGAATAGCTAAACTGAAGTGGCAGTGGGCGGGGCACATTGCTCGCAGGACTGATGGCCGATGGGGTCAGAAGGTTCTGGAGTGGCGTCCGCGGACCTGGAGACGAGCTGTAGGTAGGCCTCCAACTAGATGGAGTGACGACCTCGTCAGGATCGCGGGAGCACGGTGGATGCAAAAAGCACAAGACCGGTCTGAGTGAAAAGTGTCGTGTTCCCAATAAAACACTAGATTATATTAACTGATGTTATTTATTACGGAGCCGACACACAGTAATACAAAGTCAACCAGGAGAGAGCGAGAGGGAGAGAGAGAGATAGCAAGACTCAATACTCAATAATAGACGAAGATTATAAGGAAATAGATGAAAGTCATGACAATGATAGTGATACTATCATACGGAACGTTGACATTAACAAAAAATCTTGGATATATAAGTTAAATATAGTTAATATATAAGTCGGAGTTACAGAAAACTTTGCATCAACTAAAAAAAAAAAAAAGATAAAAGATGTTTATTCAGTAATTAGGCCGCACGGGCACTTTTACACGTCAAAATCTACCAGCGCTTCGCAAGAGACCACTGCTGAGAAGAAACGCCGCAAGAAACTCAACAGTCAGTCGTTTTTTAAAATAGGTACTACTTATGATATTATACAATTATAAAGCTTAACCTAGCATGATATAAAACAATGAATTTAACATAAAATAAAAATAAAAATAAAAAACATTCAAGCGTAGCTTGTGCAAGAAAATGTGTCAAAACTAAGAATTTTCATAGGGATTCCTATGACAGTGCAAGACAACCACCACAGTTTCGATACATTCTCCTACAGAAACCGTGTCCCCGTGTATTAACTACAAATTAATTTCCAGCCGGAGGCTACCAGTCAAGATTTACGCAAAATCCTAAGCAATTTTTGTGATAAAAACGACAAACAGAACGTCATAATAAGATGACCAATTACAATATACCAGTTTTTGACGGAAATAACTGGGAATGTTTCGAACAACAATTAGAGTGCGTAATTAAACTTAATGACATCTCCGATGAGAAAAAACTTCCGTTGTTGCTGACAAAATTATCGCCACAAGTATTTGAAACACTTTCCTGTCTCTGTGCACCTACGAAACCGATAAAATCCAAATTTGAAGACTTAATTGATAAACTAAAAACAAAATATATAAAAAACAATCAATTGCTCTGGAAAGGGTGGAATTTCGGAACAGAAACCAATCAACAACAGAAAGCATTGAAGATTATGTCTTGGCATTAAGAAAAATCGGGGGAAAATGTAAATTTGCGGATTTAGACGACCAAATTAAAGAAAAAGTAATAGATGGTGTTCATTCAAAGTTAATTAAATTCGAATTACTTAAAAGTGACATGTCTAAAACTCTTGAAGAAATGGTGAATTTAGCTAGGACTGTAGAAGTAGCACTAACTCAGACTAAAGGAAGTTCAAAAGAAGCAAATACAACTGAAATGTTATATTATGGAAAAACAATGAAAAGGACTAGCAGCCATCAACGTGAGTACAGCGGGAATAGGACCAATTGGGATAGAAAACCACCATCAAAAAATGAAGACAGGAAGGCAGAAAAATGTGTTTGTTGTGGCAACACTAATCACAAGAAATCAGAGTGCCGACTTATAAAAAAATACTGTTCGGAATGTCGAAAACAGGGGCACATCTACAAAGTATGTCCACAAAATACCAGGTACAGTCGAGCATATTTACTAGAACAAGAAGATTCAGCCGCCACAAAAACAATGGTTCCAGAGGATGATGCAGAGTCACTCAGTGGATTGTTCCAAGAAGAAAATATATATGCGGTTAATGTAAGTAAAGTGCCCCCACATTACATTAGGGTTGAAATTGAAGTTATACCTCTAGATTTTCAGTTGGATACAGGTTCAGATGTAACGGTCTTACCATTTAAAGATAAAAATGATTTCTTTTCGACCATGACAATTAGTGATTGTAATGTAAAATTTAGAAATTTCGACCAAACAATATCAGAACCAATAGGTCTGTTGGAAAATATAAAGGTTACATACAATAATCAACATAGAAAATTAAATGTATTTGTTGCAAAAGATAATGTGCCCCGAATAATAGGTAGAGATTGGTTGAAAGAGCTAGGGCTTTGGCCACCCAAAATAGAAACTAATGCACTACAAGTCGATGATAATTGTAAAATTTCAGAAGCCGAACCACATGTAAAAGAAAAGTACGCAGAAGTATTCGAAGATGGTTGGGGAACCTTCAAGGGTGAAACAATCAAGTTAAAATTAAAACACGACACCCAGCCGAAATTTCATCCAGTCAGACGGATACCTTTTGCACTCAAAGACAAGGTAAAATTAGAAATAGAGAGATTACAAAAAAATGGAAGAATAGAACCAGTGGAACACAGTCAGTGGGTTACCCCTGTGGTACCAATTGTAAACGCTGATGGGTTCTGTTCGCCTTTGTGGTGATTACAAGGTTACAAACCCGCATCTGATTATAGAAAAGATCACAAGCCGTGGATCCTGGACGATTATTCAGGAGTCTGTACCGGACACCACTTATATTGTTGAGGTGGAAGGGTGTAAATGGAAAAGACATGTAAACCAACTAATAAATTGCAATAACAGTTTATTAGAAGACTGAACTTTAACAATCATTCGTAGGACTTCGTCTGAGTTTTCCACATTTTCCTCCACTGTAGACATTTGTTATTGAATATTTATTCATCGTTTTTAACAAAAAGATGTTGATTGACTTAGTATGTTCACCGCGACTTGCAGCAACTTCACGTTAGTCTATATGAGTGTGAGTATATCGCCGTTACCGGCGCGGCGGCGGTCGCAATCCTGATGCTTCTTTTGTTATTTTAATTTCAATCGTATTTCTTTTATTTTTACACTTCTTATCTTGATTAATATATACACAGATGCGTGGTTTGTTGTTTCTCGTCGGCAATTTGTCGTGTTCCACACAACACTAGATTATATTAACTGA
Organism: Acleris sparsana; assembly: GCA_923062465.1. Classification (NCBI taxonomy): domain Eukaryota; kingdom Metazoa; phylum Arthropoda; class Insecta; order Lepidoptera; family Tortricidae; genus Acleris; species Acleris sparsana. Next base: position 8,846,049 of record OV281312.1, on the reverse strand, counting down.
TGTTATTTATTACGGAGCCGACATACAGTAATATAGTATAAAGAGCGAGAGGGAGGGAGAGAGAGAGAGAGATAGAAAGACTCAATAATAAGGCCTGAACACAAATACCACAGAAAGCCTTGGGGGAGGCCTATGTCCAGCAGTGGACGTCTTTCGGCTGACGTAATAATGATGATGATGATGTCTAATTTGCACCGGGACGCAACCCGCGGCAAGTACCTACCCACGTTTAATTTTCTATGTATTTTGGGGATAATTTTGAAACATTGAAAATTATTACAACTGTACTTATATTGCTTTAAACTTCGCACCCCATAAATTGGCATTCTTATCGTGATCATGCAGTTTTCGGTATATTTGTAAATTACTTATTACCAGCAATAAAGCCGCAGAAGCGCACACACGCGTAAACCATCGAAATATAATAAGTATGGAACGGTAACCTCGAACAAAAACGACTGACAAAACACCCACTTCTTGAAACGAAAAGATCTTATGTATCGAGTGGTTTCGATAATCAATGAAATATTAATTGAGTTGGGGTTTGGAGGCCATTTGCAACGTTAAAACATGGCGGATGTGTAATTTGTTTTAGTTTTGTGTATCAAAGTGTGTGTGTGTTCAAAGTTCTTTTCTGATAGTGATTTGTCAATTTTATGCCTTTGTGTTGCAGCACAGTGATAGCAGACTTTGAGTTATTACGTGTATCTGGTAACTTTCTTCTCGTTTCAAGTGGACTCGCAGTCGTGGAAACGCCATATCCCCGCAGTAGTAGCTGTTGAATTAGCCGCCGGGGAAAAGTCATTTATGCTCCTACTACCCGCGGCACAGATTAAATATGCCTGCGGCCGCCTGGTGTTCGAATACATTTGACAAACTTTCCGTTATTTTTTCCTTTCCTTTATAAAGTGCGAATGTAGTATGTTTAGAATAAGTCTTGTTTAAATTTTCACGACCACCTCAATATACCCCGAAGTACAATCTATAAAATAATGAAAAAAACACGTTCCATAATTTGCCCAGGGGTGCAAAATAAACTGCACGTTTATAATACTTTAAAAAGCTTAATGTAAGTTTGCACCAACCGACTGAATTATCCTCGAGCCGCAATCAAAAAAAAAACAAATAACTTAAATTTCAAACATCGTACACCTTTTTAGTTAAGATACGTTATGTACCAAAGAGGTCTTTACACGTGGCTAAACTTTCGCCATATAGTTTTTAACATATTCCAAAATTACGGGACTCTCAAGTTTATACCTAACATTTAAAGGTCTTTAATTTAAAGGCCGACGGGGAAACCATCTAGTGAAGTCCTCTGACGATTCCAAAAAATGCACGAATACACGACTTCATTTCATTCTTTTTGCTAATTTGACAATACTACTGAGGGTTCCTAATTTGACTTCGGCACCCTGAAAACTGTTACCGGTGTGTCCCGAACACTTCCGCCTGACGGGGCCGCCATCTTCAGCCGAGGAGGCCGCCGACTCAACTGGCGAGGGGCTCGCTGAATACACGTGTCTGCCCTGCGCTGTGCTCCGGAAATCACTAGAAAAAAAAACTGGTTATGTGCGAATCCACAAGATGGCCACTGGAGCAGAAGCAGACCAAAAATTGACAGGGTTGTAGGGACACATTGTTGCAGTATGCGTAGTCAGCTCATATTCAAGTACGCCTGCACCGGTATATGAGTTGAAGCAGCAAATACAGACCGCCGCCCGGCTGGGCGCGGGTTCGAAGCCAGTTCCGTCATGGCATCACTCTAGATAGTACACGTTTTATTGTTCCGGGTTGTATACGGACTTGTGCGTGGAAATAAACATTTTATATTCACAAAGGTTTTTATTTGTGAAGGTATCCAAGGAAGAATCCCCTAAAGTGGTGACCCCGCGTTTAAACATACGCAAAAATGGAGTCGGGCCTGGAAAAAAAGTGCAGACGGATGAAGTTATGTCCGTCTCAGTAGCAGCAAGGATTCCGGAGTTTTGGCCTGACGAACCTGGAATATGGTTTATCAGGACCGAAGCGGTTTTGAATCCGCTCAAAGTAGGGGATCAGACGAAGTAACACAATACGGGAAAACATAAGTAAATTAAAACCCGTTTCCGTAGGGCAACGTAATAATCAAGCAGTATTCATTCATGCGGAACTAAGTAAATGTGAGTACTACTGGGAATTTTTTTCCCAGTAGTCCGCAGTACGAACTACTGGGAATAAAAATTCCCACTAGTCCGCACCTCCGGCAAGTGGTGCGAACTATTGGGAAAATCAAAATCCCAGTAGTTCGCAATGTGTTAAATTAAAATTACTTTTTTATATTCCTGCTCCTATAATACCATAATTATGAAATTTAACACAGTTATGTTGAATTAAACAGTGGGATTCGCAGTGCGAACTACGGGGGGGCTATTCCCAGTAGTCCGCACCCCATAGTTCGCAGTGCGAACTACGGGGTACGGACTACTGGGAATAGCCCGCAAAAGGATAGCCGCTGCGTTGCAGCGAGTACGAGGCAGCAGCAACAGTATGCTGAGGGTGTTGTCGGAGCGTCTGCACTGCCCGCTCATTAAATACTGGGTCGATGCGGTGGTTGGAAGGGCCAAGTAGTTACTGGCCCTTTTTCATAGCCATACGACGTACTTTATGTTATTTTATTTATTTTTCTTTCTCGTTGTACTAACATAGTTTTTAAGGTTTTCAAGTGTAAATAACAAAATATGGATTTTATGGTCCGAAGTAAACAATTTTAATCAAAGTCAAAATGTCAAAGTCAAATATATTTATTGCCAAGCAGGCTATTCAAAGGATAATTATCGTGATGATAACAGATGGATAATTATCAATTGATAATTACAAATAAATGCGCTTGTTAAAGAGAACTGTATTGACTGACTGACACTGATTTTTGCCCCTTTGAGCCTTTGTTGTACCGTCTACTGTATGGAATATATTTGTGATATATTTGCTTTCATAAGTAACACTAACTTCCTGCGTTAGTGTTATCTTAATAACACTTTAACGTAAGAAGTAGTATCAAGTGTCCCTTAAATATAGGAGATATGATCCCCCAGGATCAAGTCATCCATACATAAAGGAGACTTAAAACTATTGGCTGACAATGTTTATGCAACATGTATATGTTGTGGCTGACAACATGAAAAATATTTTTACTATTTACTCCTTATTAGATTTCACGTCTTTGAGTACTGTAAAATTTAAAATATGATAAAAAATAAGGAAGTTATGGACCAGTCTCCCCTGTGATTTTTTTATTATGTATCTTCACCGAGAACTTGGTGAAATGTCAATTGTGGGCCATTTGTAAAAGTTATTATTTGGTTTGATAGAGTATACTTCCGAGGTGGTCTCATTGTCAGCAGATTTGAATCTGATGAGGGGATCCGTGAGGAATTGAGGCAACTCCTAAAATATTATAGGCATACAGATAGCGATTTTAGCATTTTTAGTGACAAGTCCAGCATTTGCATTTAGAAAGTATCATTTGGTGAAGTGGAACTGATGATGAAGGCCACAGATGACCACCGGAATTCCTCAACGATACCTATTTCAAGGGTAGCGATAAGATATTACATGAGAAGATAGATAGTTGAGCGACTATATATATTAGTATATATTAGTATATTTTATTACCTATGTATTTATTTTATTAAAGCAGATATTATTATTTTTTAATGTCTGTTTTTCAGATGTACCTATGTACCTTTTTTCTTTTTTCTTTTATCTGATATTTTGTAAATTTGCCTATCCTCTTGCATTATCCTGGTTTATTCTACTCCAAGGTTAACTGGAAGAGATCCCATATGGGATAAGTTCGCCTGTGTACATTATCTATACCTAGTGATGCAAAATGTTTTGTAATTGTTTATGTGCAATAAAGAGTTTATCAAAACCCTGCGAATCTCCCGCTCGGGGCAGCGTCCCTAAAATGCTTGCAGCATTACCCCGCTGCACGGCCAGGCTAAGCCGTTGAATAGTAATGCTGCAAGCATTTTAGGGACGCTGCCCCGAGCGGGAGATTCGCAGGGTTTTGATATGTTTTAGTTATCAGTTTTTTTTTTTTTTTTTAATTTCTTTGAATGTTTTTATAACACCATGTTGTATTCGTTTTAGCTAAATAGTTATAATAAACATTAACGATTTTTTAAACCGTAGATAGAATACATATAAAGTGTGTAGGGACGAAATAAAGAGTTTACATACATACATACATACATATATGGGGACGGCTAAGCTGGATGTAACTAAAACTAGCGCGTTCCACATATATAAAATATAATGTCAAAGAATTACACACACGGAAGAAATAACAGTTATTAGCAAGAAAGCTCACAAGCACAGGAGTGAAAGGTAGTCACAGCACTAAAGATAAAAGGCGAAGAAAAGAACAGAAAAGGAAAAATGTCTAGCACAGTAAAACTAATAACAAACAAGCGTTAATATTAAAAGCGGCGCTGTTCGCAAACCACTAAGCTCACGTAAACGTCGACGTGTAATAAAGTACCGTTAGCTCGGGCGGCGCAAGCGCAGCGTCCAGCCTCGAGAGCGATAAAATGCCGACTGAGTAGGAATTCCGAAGATGCCCGATCGTAGCGCTCGGCTCACGGAAACGGCCGAAGCTTTCCGAAGGGAATCAGCTGCGCTTAACATTGCGCCTGCGAGCGGCCTAGGGCTCTGGTTGAGATGTAAACAAACATCTTCACCAAACCATATTTAACACTATAAATATGGAGTCTTTAATATCATAATATAATGACCATGACTAAACTAATATAACAAACAAATATGACCCAAAATACTGCTCTAATAAATATTAACTAAGTCGCCACACATACTATAAGGAAGAAAATTTCATTGTTTAAATATGTATGTATGTATGTATGTATGTAAACTCTTTATTGCACATAAACAATTACAAAACATTTTGCATCACTATAGATAATGTACATAGGCGAACTTATCCCATATGGGATCTCTTCCAGTTAAACTTGGAGTATAATAAGCCAGGATAATGCAAGAGGATAGGCAAATTTACAAAATATCAGATAAAAGAAAAAAGAAAAACGGTACATACATCTGAAAAACAGACATTAAAAAGTAATAATATCTGCTTTAATAAAATAAATACATAGGTAATAAAATATACTAATATATACTACCACATAATTATGTAAACAGCAATTAAAACCTACAACAGGGCAAAGGAACAACACTCACGAGTCACGACTCATCCTGTACATTTAACCACAACTTCTTTAACTTTTCCTTAAATGAACCGACAGATCCAGATTGCCTCAAGCACTGTGCTGTGGAAGCCCATTCCATAACTGGACAGAGTGTACCGTGAAAGATTTAGCATAGGTACGAGTCTTGTTGGATGGAACGGTAAGGAAAAGGTTAGCACTAGACCGAAGGCGGTGTCCACTACCATCGGCCAAAAAACTAAACCTTTCGGAGAGATAAAAAGGAGAGGAAGGAGTGAAAAGTACATTGAAAAGGAGCGACATAACATGCACATCCCTACGACGACGGATGGGCAACCACTTGAGTTGCACGCGATATTGGGATACATGGTCATATTTCCGCAAACCATAAATGTATCTTATACTAACATTCTGGAGACGCTCAAGCTTGTCAAGCAGTTCCTCCCTGAGGTCAAGAAACGCAATGTCCCCATAATCTAGGAGAGGAAGTAGTAAGGAACGAGCAAGAGTAAGCTTTGTGTTAAAAGGTAGAAAATTTTGCAGACGCCTCAAGGAATGTAGGGAAGCAAAGAGTTTATGGCTAACATTATTAACGTGGGCTGTCCAGGACAACGTCTGGTCCATTGTGACACCCAAGTTTAACAGTAGAGGAGAAGGGAATCGGAGTCCCATCATAGTAAACACTAGGTGTCACAACTCCAGATAGGTTAGCAACGTGATGAGGGCTGCCAATGACAATGGCCTGTGACTTCTTAGCATTAACCATTAAACCAAACCTCTCCGCCCAGCAACGTATAGACTCAAGATCACTATTAATTTGACCTATCAAGGCGGGGAAATCATCAAGAGTAGCACAGGCGTAAATTTGCAAATCGTCCGCGTATAGATGATACGAGGAGCGAAGTGAGTTAGAGATACTATTAATAAAAATAGAGAAAAGCAGGGGGGAGAGCACTCCACCCTGGGGGACACCAGCTGACAGATGGCACCATCCAGAAAAGCAATCATCAACCTTGACCCGCTGGCGCCTCCCAGAGAGGTAAGCGCGAAACCAAGAAAGAGCAGTTGGAGAAAGATGGAGGGTATTAAGAATCCCAAGAAGAATATCAAAATCCACAGTGTTAAAAGCGCTGCTGAAATCTAATAAAACAAGAACTGTAAGCTTTTTGTGCTCAATATTAAAACGGATGTCATCGGTGACCTTCACTAAAGCAGTGACGGTGCTATGCCCGGGGCGGAAGCCGGATTGAAAAGGATTAAGGAGATTATGCCTGTTGAGATGAGAAAGGAGACGACGATTAACGTAGTGCTCAATAACTTTAGACAAGACTGGTAGGATTGATATAGGGCGGTAATTAGCAAAAGAGGAAGGGTTTGAAGACTTAGGAATTGGGATTACATGGGCATACTTCCACACATAGGGAAAAGTGCCGGAAGAGAAAGAGTAATTGATGATGCTGGTAGGATAGGGGGATATGACTATGACTTTAGCGCGGCGTCGCTTACAGCGAGCTTGAAATGTATTATAGTTTCATATTAACTAAGAAGTGGGACTACATAACAACGTAACCACTAAAAAGTAATAAAATAAATGTTTTAAAAAACAAAAGACCGCCTTCAAAAATTCCTACAAAAATCACCTAACCTACAAATAGAGAATATATTATGCATGTAATTAAAAATAGCTCCAGATTTTCTGTGGGAATCCCATTACTGAGACTCCGTTCTCCAGCCGTCTCTCAAAGGACGTTATCTTTTGAACGTAATAGTTGGATATTTTTACACAGTAAATTGTTATTGCTCATACAACAACAAAAAAGTTCAAAATAAACTTCTTGTAATATAGAAGGTATTAGATGGTAATAGGTCAGTCCAACTGAAGTCGGCGACTCACAATATTTCTAACCAAAAGCAGACTTCAGTTGGGTTCGGTTCATCAGGACTTAGTTTGCATTTTGTCCGCATTGCAATATTCCAAAGTAGGCGAAAGGGTTGTAACAGGAATCCATTTGTTCGCCTAATTGGTATTGGCATAATAGTACAGCAGCATAGTAATACTTTGGCATACCACTTTGATTGGCATATTATGCTTTTAGAATAATTGTAGTTGAACTAATTTGTATTAGACTAATATACATTATGCATATTATTGTTTGGGCTAATAATTATTTGTTATATCTTTTGCTAACCATAATTTAGGTTAGGCTAGGTTACAAGGATAGGTTAGGTTAGGTTATGTTAGGTTATGTTCCTAAGTTGTCCAAGTGCAAAGCGCCTAAATGCCGTAGAGTAGGGGGTCTGTGAAGCAGACCTCTGTCGACCTCACTTTTGTACCTAAATATATATAAACACAAAACTAACCCCTTCTCTAAGTGCATCAGGCTCGTGGTTGCGGTTCTTTAATTAGGACAATACCTAAATATTTATGCATTTTGTAATGATGCCAATTAAATAGTATGTCTTTTTGTATTTATGCTATTTGTTGTTAGTCTTTGTGAAGATTATGCTTTATATGTTTGTATGTAGCAACGCTTATTTATGTAATGTGGTGTAATAGTGATAAACATTAATTAGCAATTATATGTTAGTATTAAAATAAGTCAGGTATATTCAATTACATATACTTAGTAATTATAATTGAATATACAAGCTCGTTACTCACAGGGGTATCAGCTGATTAGCGATTAAAAGTCCCAAGCGCTTTTCACTGCGTTTATTTCCAAGACACACATGCAATGAGAGTTCACAGCAGAAGAAAGCATATGCACACAGAAGGAAGAGATAATAGGCTACAAGTAGAAAGCGGCGGCAACAACTAACGCGACGAAAATATGCTAAAGCGTAAGCAGGCAAAAACGACGCGCGCTTCGCAACGGGAGCGTAGCCGACTGGCGCGGCGCGGGCGCTCGGGCGGGGCGGTAGCCTCACGGCCGGGCGCGCGGGGCAGGGCTACTAAGCGCGGCCCGTGCGCATCGTAGATGTTTACGACAAAAACATCTAATAACAAAAGCGGTTCGCGCGTCCGCTTCAATATACAAATAATAAATGCAATAATAAGGATGATCATTAATACCACTATTAGTCTCAAATTAATTATTTAAATTATGATTTATAATTAATATATAAACATGCAGAATTATAATTACTAAGTATATATAATTGAATATACATGACTTATTTTAATACTAACATATAATTGCTAATTAATGTTTATCACTATTACACCACATTACATAAATAAGCGTTGCTACATGTATACGCTTTTTAGTTTTATGTGTAAAAAATGATGGCTCAAAATGATTAGGTGCATCGCTATTTCAGCTAAAAGAAATTACTTATGCATAACAATATTATTATAGTTGAATTAACGAGAGCATGGAATTGCATATGTAGTAGTATTGTATGTTTACAGGCATTCTATATGTCGGAGCGTAAAGCTCTTGAACGGCCTCAGAAGCGCCAGAGATGGTCTCCATATTTGTGGGCGGAAACGGTGGGTAATCACGCACACGAGTACAGTTACAAACAATGTGTTTAATGAGTAATTAAACAACAATAAATCACTTAATAAGCAGTGTCAATAAAGCACGATAAAAACACAATATAAAATAAGTTCACCACATAATAAATTTACTAACTAATTGAGTCCTTTCTCTTAATTAACTTATCTCGAAACGGAAACGAGTCCGTGGGTCAAGTGGCACAAGTATTCACGACTCGCACAGTCGGGCCACGGGAGAGCGCGCGTCCCGTCTCAACTAGGGCATGCTCCCGGGATTTCCCGGTTCTTTCAGGACCGGAATTATCATTGCAACTGGTACCGGTACTGGCGAAGAAAATCCCAGTCCTTCGGTACTGAGTTTGTGACTAGACTAATTGACATTTTTTCAATTAAAAAATACATGCGGTCTGGGTGGCGCTTTCACCCGGCCGATTCGCACAAGCTCGGTTTTATTCGGATGCGCAAGACTTATAAAAATGTTAATTATGCGTGTTTTTTTTTGGCGCCTATTGACATTTGTTGATTGGTTTTGTCCTTTGTTGATTATTCTGGGTTAAATACTTAATAATTATCACTGAACTGTTTTTTATCTAACAAATTCACCATGAACAAAAAAAAATACAAATAATTTACTCAACACCGAAAAATACCGAAATCCCGGGATTTCCCGGTTCTGACTCGGTACCGGAAATCTTAGTCCCGGTTCTGGAAATGGTACCGGTACCGCATGCCCTAGTCTCAACCACAGGCCAAAGAATAATGCCCGCCCGGCATCCAAACCAAAAGTTCAGAACAAAGAACTATATCAAATTATATTAAATACCAAGACCCACGGCCACGTTCGACAGTGTTTGCTAAACTGTCCCGTTTCACCGAACAAAGACTTCCTCTGTGACAAACCACAAATCATACAGCTAATGCTGTTAATGTAAACATTGGTCCCGGAATGCGCTTCACCTACGCGCCCAGCCAATGAGAGATTATAACCCTCTCGCACCGACATGTATTTGAATTTTCTATTTTCTCGTAGGTACTATCAGCATAAAAAGAGTTATATATTGAAGAAGTAAATACCAAAATAATGTCAGTGTCAAATTGTGAATATTATTTACGTTGTGCATATATTTTAACGTCTGATTTTATTGTATTCTCACAATTATCAGAATAATTTTGTGTCAGCCCATACGACTAAGTGTAAGCTACATAATTTAAAAAAAAATTGGTCTTGAGTAATTTTGGTCCGATTGAGAGTCAAAGTAAGCAACTTATTTTTAACTGTAATAAATATTTTGAACTTGAACTGAAGAAAAATTTAAATTCAAGGGGAATTTACACCGCTGCCAAGTTAGTTGAGTTAGTTGTTAGGTGTTTGTCTCTCTACTGTTTATAACATTGTGTCTGAGAGCAACAGTGAGAAATTCGCATCAACAAAGAAATTCACCTCCCCGAGAAATAAAAAGTTACGTACTTGTTCGTCATCAGCAGTAGACGATTTTGATCAGGAAGTCATCCCGAGAACTATATACATTTTTTATCTGTCCCATAAGCAATTTCCAACCTCAAAGGCACTCCACTCTGTGTTAAAATCCGATATAGATTACAAATTTGGAATTTCCACCTTACGAAAACAAATACAAAAATTAGGATTTAAATGGAAAAAGACCGAGGACAACTGAAAAATATTAATGGAAAGACACAACATACGACTGCTAAGAATAAATTACCTTACCAAAATTGCGGAATATCGGTCTAAAGATAGACCACTAGTTTATACTGACGAAACCTACATCCACACTTCACATGTGTCCGGAGAGGCTTGGACCGATGGAACAGAATTTGGTGTAAAAAACAAATCAGTACAGGCCAGCGGTTAATAATAGTGCAGGCAGGAGGAAAAGATGGTTTTATTCCCAACGCTTTGTTAATGTTTAAGGCAAACCAAAAAACGGGAGATTACTATGACCAGATGAACTTTGGCAACTACAAAAAATGGTTAAAAGAAAAATTAATACCGAACCTTAAACCGAATAGCGTACTTATCGTTGATAATGCGTCCTATCACAACAAACTTTTGAATAGTGCTCTAACGTCAAATTCTCTTAAACAAGAAATATTGCCCGTTGATGTACAAAACCAGTTTGTATGATTTAATTAAACAAAATAAAGAGCGGTTTCGTGAGTACCACAAAGATGCAATTTCAAAAGAACATGGCCACTCCGTTTTACGATTGCTACCGTATCACCCGAGTTTAGCAACTGAACGAATGAATACTATTACTGCTGAGGATTAGGAAAATATTTGTCGCCATGTCTAAAATGAAGAAAATAAATATCGATGTCAGGAAGGGGAAATGGATCGAATTTCAGACAATCTTATTATCAATACTTGTGTTGTGACAGCTCAGATGAAGAACATGATGGCGATTAAATGCAAAAAACAGAGGACTACTACTTATTCCATTTCTTAACGGTATGTAATTTTATTAAATTAAGAGAAAATTATTCTCCTTTTGTTGCAAACGGTACAACCACTACAAATGCAATTCCATGTTCTCGATAATTCATCTATACTGTATATTATTTTTTGTGTATTATTTTTTATTCACCGCTCATTACCTACTAACAATGGAAATTTTCTTTTAAGTTTGTCAATGCGTTAATTGTATTAATGACTATTTAATCATATTATTTTGTATTACAACATAAGAACAGGTTTTTGTAAATGATAATGTTACTTAATGATTTTTGCCGCTGCCCAAGCTGATGATGCTGCTGATGTAAATGCAACTATTTGATTGAGAACAATCAAATAGTTGCATTTACATTTTAGGTATGAAGTTGGTTATTTTTTTCCTACGCATCAATAGATTACTTAACTCACTTTTACATGATTAAATTATAATTACAATAAAATCATTTGGAATCATACTCTATGTAGTGTGATGTCACTTTTGGGTCAACGGCATAAAAAGTACGGGCTCTTGTGCGATCCAGCAGTGAACCAGTTGCAAAACGTTTAAATGTCATTACGACTTAATAAGCAAAAGGTCCAAATAATTATAACAACCTATCTGGCAGAATGTCTTAGTAGCATAAAAACTAATAAGTCAAATTGTAAAATAAAAAAAGAATGTAATTAGCAATTCTTCTAGATTGCAGAATGTCAATACATCATTTTAATAGACTAGACTTGGTTTTGACAAGTAAGATCCCTTTTCAGTTGTTGATAAAAATGATAAACCATACATAGAAGAGAGTAAATATTGATGGCGAATATCTTATCTGAATGATGAATATACGTACCATCTCACAAGGTGCACACGTACCTGACTGACCGAGTTACCTCCAACCTCCCCTTACCTCACAGGAGTTCACAGGACTTTTCTGATTCTGATCACTGTTCAACTGATACTGATATAGCTAATACTGGTCATCTGGTACTGTTCAACTGATTACTGATTAAAGTGTACACAATGTACCTCTTTCTTACGCGGGAAACTTGCTACTAAAATTTACATGCAAGTACCGCAGTCCAACACCCAGACAACACAAAGGGACCTTATTATGAAAAGGACTTACCACGAATACCAGGATTCCAGGATCCAATCCACTTGAATATTCAACAATTTCAAATAAAGTAACTGTAATTTTTGTCTCCCACAACACAAGAGTCACAAGAGTATCGTCGCCCTGTGTGGCTGTCAAAAGAAAGGTTTTTCCCCCGAGCCGCCTCGTCATGCACGACCATTATTTTTTTCGTTTAGAGCAAGGCGAAGGGATCTTAGCCCATGCAGCCAGGTGTTTTGTATTGGCCATAGATTATACTAATGATCGTAAATACAAACAGCATTCTTAGGCTGGCCACAACCACATACACACGTTTTCCGTATTCGATTTCGTAATGCGGAATTTCGATTTGGAATTCCGTGAGACTAGCACCAACGTTCGTTTTTCTCCATTCGGAATTTATACAGTCAGTGATATTGATAGCGTGGTGAACGCACGATGATGGAGGACGACGATTAATTAGCAATAAAATAATGTAATAATTAAAAAATAAATCCATTTATTTCAGACCACGGAATCCATTTATGTAATACTATTACATACAGAACTTAAATTACTATGTTAAAACTAAACTTATTTAAAATAAAATAATATTTTATTTTATTTTAAATAAGTTTAGTTTTAACTTTAACTTTTAAATTTTAATGTAAAGTCCGTATTTATAGTTGTATTAAATTTCAAATAACTATGTAAGTACTTAAACTCGCTTATACGAAAATACGTCCCATACTTACGGCGCGGGCGCGATACTGAATAGAAATTTCCGAACGTGTTCGCGGGCACAAACTAAATGTATGCAAGCGCTGCGTTCCGCATGACGAATGCAAGCATGCATGCATTCGAAAATGAATGTAAAAATAGTTTTTGTTTATTGTTCTGTTACCTACGCTATCTATTTTCAATACATGTTGGATATTATAAAAGTACTTAATAATTATTAAATATGAGCGAGTCCAGCAACGAAGTATGCTATTTAAGACCGGAAAACTCTCGCGAAAAATATCTAAAGCGTATGATATTTTTAAGCAATGCAGACTTGCAAAGGGTCCAAACACTTTTTCGGAGACTGTACTGTTAGCGTACCTACTTCATCGAATTATCACAAACGTGGCAACTACAATGTGAAGTATGTTGAAAACCACAATAAAGACAAAATAAGATGTGCACATTGAAACTTATTGCATCTTTGTAGAGAATGTCGGTAGAGCACCAATGCGAAAAAATCGGCTGCTAACATTAAAAAGTTTATAAAGCTTTAGGCTGCAATTTTCTCGCTGCAAAAGTAATTATTTATCCGACATTACTATAAAAGTATATGTATGTGCACACTACCCATGTGTAAAACTTCCGGCGTAGGTTACTTAGTTAGGCCCTAGTTCCAAACAAAACAGTTACTTTTAATTTGCAAAACTGCTATAATTATACTTTCAACTTTTAATTTTTGATATTGATGTTTTACAAACAAAGATACATGTTGTTTAATTTTAATCATGTGGTTATTTCTTTACCTATCGCTGCTGAGGTGGAAAGTTGTATGTGTCACACGAAACCGAAATGATTTACATCTCGTGTCTATAAATCGTAGCGACTCAAGATTCTACCCTAGAATCCTTCACTTACTCGGGATCCAAAATAAATACTCGCAGCAAAAAACAATTTTGCTCTGTTGTTGTACAAATAACTGTTATTTTGATTTCATGCATTCCGATGTCCAAATACGGAAAATTATCAGGAAATCAATACGGAAAAAGTGTGTATGCGGCTAGCCTTACAATCGAATGTTGGTCTAAAATTGCTAGAAATCTTTTCATAAATGAACAATATATTAAAGTCAAAGTCAAAGTTCTTTATTCTTCAATTTAGGCATAATATAATGCACCTATGAATGTCAACACCACCGGTTCGAAAAATAAAACCTTTGCCCCGAGAAGAACCGGCGTAAGAAACTCGGCAAGGTATATTTTTTTCAAGAAAAAGGTTTACATCATTACATTATAATTATAAATAGTTTACAATATCACGGTATTTTTGTACAGTAGGTGCACCTTTTTTAAGCGTAGATTACTCATGCAGGACGGACGACTCACTGCCATTAATCATCTTTATACAGATAATAATATATATGATAAACACAAACGTTCATGGATATATAATTTAATATGAAAAGAAGTATGTAAATTATAGATATTAATTTATCTTCAATGCGCGCCCTACATCCACGCGCGAACGCAATACGCGATAGCGCAAAAGTAGGAATGAGGAGAACGTTCGCGGGTTCGCGCACGGTTCCGTTGCAGTTGTACCTAAAAACGTTTTGTAACAAATTTACCAAACATTTTTTGACACGCCTTTACTAAGAATAAAATGACATACAGAGAAACACATAGACGGACAAATTCGATAATCACAACCAATAGAATCCTTTTCTTTAGGATGTTCGAAATTTAAATGTGATTTAAGTTTTGGCTGCAACCACAGATATAGGTTTACTAATATAGGTCATTTGCTTATCGTTTCTGAACATAATTTATAGGGAAGTTATGCCATGGAGGTAGATAAAGTATATAGCGGTTGCAGTTCGTTCGTTCAACTAGTGTGTGCGGGTTATTCCCACCTGTTACCACCAATTTGTTACCACTGGTAACAACTGGGATTTTTTTTCCCACCTGTTACCTAACTAACTAATGGGTTTTTGTCCCCCAGAAGTTATCACCAAATATTTTAGTGGTAACAAATGGGAAAAGTATTCCCACTTGTTACCACCGAGTACTTTAGTGGTAACAGGTGGGGAAAAAAATCCCAGCTGTTACCAGTGGTAACAAATTGGTGGTAACCGGTGGGAATAACCCGTGTGTGCCGCCGCGACCTACGTTCCTAATTCGACCAGCAAACCTTAAAAAGGAAGAATATTACAAGATCTGTCCTGACAGGACGTCTTGAAAGGTAAACATGTAGTGCATAATTGTTTTCCTTCGTATTTTCATGCTAAGTACTTCAGTCAACCGCAGTACTTTTTGTACTGTGACCGAATGAGATAGCAAGACACGTTCGTACGATTCCGTGAAAATACGAAGGATAACAATTATGCACTACATCTGTATCCTAATCGTTTAACCTGCCGCCAGTTAGCAGCAGCAGTGTTCGCATTCGTGTTGTGGGGATAAGACTACCGGTGAAGTTTATAGCATAGAGCGAACATAGTCGTCAAAGTTGGCAACGCATTTGTGGTCTTAGGATTGCAGTCTTGAGATTGTAATCTTGACAAAGCAATGTCTATGGGTCACAGATCCCACTAGCCATCAGAAGGCCTAGGCCTTTATTCTAGGCGGTAAACACCATTGTCTTTGACCTATGGTATTAATGGACACGATTCTTATGGTACAGAATATTCTAGTTTTATTCGTTTTTCGAGACAATATATTTACTTATGATTTTGAATTGAAAGTCACCCTACAATAACGAGTCCAAGACGATATGATTTTAACCGCCGAGAACGTCAGCATTGTGTGCGCGCGTTTTCTTTACCATGTGGATTCTGTTTAAATGAAATAAAAAACTCACAATGTTTATTTTTTTATTGAATACAACTGTACATGTGAAAGATGAACTTATGCTTAACACCTAGACAAGTCGCCGACGGGCGGTCGTAGCCGCCGCTACATCTGACAAAACTATTATTAAAACTGGTGGCAACGAGGCATTTACTTATAGGAATTGCCATATTAAAACTTGTAAAACTCGAACTACCAGCATGAAGGCGCACCTATATGACCGCCTGAAGTGTCATCTTTTCCCTGCCTCGAACTCGGCACCAACGACGGTAACCACTTAACTGACCATCAGAGCGTTTACAGCTGTCAAAATGTATGAACTAACAGTCGATTAACAATGATGAAATTTAGCATCGTTTGGTGAAATTGGTACTAAGCAGCTTATAATACGCCTACACTACACTCTGTTTCATGAAGGATGATCTCTGTGACAGCCGTATTTCGTAATGTCAAACACTTAGGTACTATACTCACTGGAGTATTTAAAAATAGGCAACATAGATGTAACAGACAGTATTCAACAAAATATTTACCAACAACTGGAATAATTAAAAAAATAAATCTACGCTCTCTCATCTCTATACTACATTTGTTAATTTACTTACAGAAATGTAAATAAACATACTGATTAAGGCCAATCGAAACTATACTATCGACCGTTTAAGTATTAGTAATATTTTTTTTTTCCGTGAAAATAAAGAATTATGGTGACTTTTTTTTTTGCCCCGCGGCGACTTCAACAGCTCCTACCGCAGGGATATGGCGTTTCCACAATGAAGTGATTCCGACAGTGTCACTTATATATAAGTATAAATCAATATAGCAATAAAATACAATCCAATCGTCTCTAGGAAGATAGGTGGCAACATTGTACGGTGATATGTAGGACAGCAGCACCTTTACGTCCAAATTACCGCAGTGTTTGAAGTCAAAAGTCTTTGACCAGTGTGTGTTGCCGGTGATGACTTACGCATCTGAGACGTGGGCGCTAACAATGGGCCTCATAAGGAAGCTCAAAGTCACTCAGAGGGCTATGGAGAGGGCTATGCTCGGGGTTTCTCTGCGTGATAGAATCAGAAATGATGATATCCGCAGTAGAACAAAGGTTACCGACATGGCCCTAAGAATAGCTAAACTGAAGTGGCAGTGGGCGGGGCACATTGCTCGCAGGACTGATGGCCGATGGGGTCAGAAGGTTCTGGAGTGGCGTCCGCGGACCGGAAGACGAGCTGTAGGTAGGCCTCCAACAAGATGGAGTGACGACCTCGTCAGGATCGCGGGACCGCGGTGGATGCGAAAAGCACAAGACCGGTCTGAGTGGAAAGCCTTGGGGGAGGCCTATGTCCAGCAGTGGACGTCTTTCGGCTGACATGATTGATTGATGATTGATGTAGGACAGAGGCCAAGATAGTTTTAACCTCTGTACCACTGCGACCACCTGTTACCACCAATTTGTTACCACTGGTAACAACTGGGATTTTTTTTCCCACCTGTTACCACTGGTAACTACTGGGAATAAAAATTCCCAGCTGTTACCACTAACTACTGGTTTTTTTTCCCCCCAGTAGTTATCACCAAATATTTTAGTGGTAGCAAATGGGAAAAATATTCCCACTTGTTACCACCGAGTACCAGGTTAGTGGTAACAGGTGGGAATAACCCGCGGTTCCTTAGTGATTTCGCCAATATTATAAAGAGGAAAGATTTGTATTTTCTTACGTTTGTAACAAATAAACCCAAAAACTAACGGGCCGATTAGAAGATCCTTTCACCATTACAATCCTACATTATCCCTGAGTACCATAGGGTATGTTTTATTTTTCTGCGCGGACAGAGTCATCAGCTAGTCAGTAAATAAAATAAACCGATAGTAAATAAACACTGTACATTTTCTATACGGGTTAGTATCACCTGGTCTTATGTACCAAGTGGTCTAAGTCCAGAATGCCTGTCTTATACAAAAAGTTGACGGATACCCGCAATGCGGGGCTCCTATTTCTGGGCGGTTTGCCCTTCGGGCATCTGAAGGTGCCTAACGAACCCAACCTATCTTCTTTGTGTGTCTGTGTTTTGAACTGCAGATCGGGCCTCTTGTAATTATTTTAGACTTAATGCTACTTAGACCAGCTTAGTTTCAGACCACTTGCTAATTAGACCATTTGCAAATTGGACGACTTGATAATACTTGTTTAGACGAGTTGCTTTTTAGACCGCTTACTGACGTAGACCGGTTCCATTTAGGACGACATGATACTAACCCACAAATACTAAGTCTACGTAATAATAACAAAAAGTAATGGCTGTAATTCTTCATTGGCTTGTAATTTTATACATAAAAAAGTCATCTTACAATCTATCTTAAACAAGTACAATGTTCAGTGAAAATTGTTTTCCTCAAATACATGTCATAATGTAAGATTAACTTATTTCTAGGTGTTAAATTAACTCTCAATACCTATGAAAGTACAGTCATATTTTTACAGATATTTAACGCACTGGTCCCACCAAGGGCGGGTAAGTGATTAGCCATCGGCGATTTTCTCGCCCAAGAATCGAACAAAGATAAAATAAAATAATGCCAGTAAAATAGACATGTATATTAATAGTTGATCTTTGGATGTTCACACTGATGGCGGGAAATCTTCCCACTGGTTAGTCGAAACAAAAAATCGTGTCAAAAAAAAGAGACAAATATTAATAGTTGTTCACTCGCTTCGCTCATCGTCGGCAATGGGACCAGTGCCTAATACCCAAAAAAAATATGAAACAAATCAACTCTGACAGCTTTAGTTGCAGTACAATTCATAACCCACCAATTACCTTAACGGGCTCCATAAATTCGTCTGAGACTTTGTCACTGTAACTTATCATTATGTTAGTTTGTTGGTACGTTTAATTTGTTTTTTCTGGCACGGTATATACATCGGTTTATTACCTCTTATAACCTCTAACCAAAGTTAGAGGTTATAATTTGAACTGGAATGACAGCCTGACATGTGTCAGGAATGTCAGGATTGACTTCTCACCTTGGTTTTACTATATGAGAGGCGGTAGCCTACCCCAAGACCATCGAAGACATAATATGAAGTATTGCTACAGTGATAGACCTAACGTTTTAGTAAATACATTTGTTTTTTTTGTTTCACTGGTAAGTATGTTTCACTTACCAATTTGACCTAAATAAAAATGAATGTCTTGTGATAAGTACCTACAGTGGAACAACATTAATATTAGGAAGTATTCTAATAAGGTTTATCTATTCAAATATCATAAACCGTCCATGATGCGTTCAAGAACCGCACATGACCACCATAAAAACAGACTGTTTTGTTGAAAGTGTTATTGCTAAATAATAACATCGATTTCGATAATATTAATTTCATTTAAATTTCGAACATCTCTGAAAACAAATGAATTTTATTTGACCTCAATTCTAATATCAGTCGAGATGACGTTTAGCTCGAAATGAATTGTCAATTTGTACACAAAATTGACAAATGTCGCACGTAAGTAAGATATGGAACAACATGATAGTTGGAACCGACTCTAGTTTGTCTCTGAATAAAAAATAACCTATGACAGCTGCCAGAAAACCTTCAACCTTTTCACTGCCGCTAAATTTTTTTTTGTTATACCATAGAGAAGGCAAACGAGCAAACAGGCCACCTGATGGTAAATGGGAACTGTGACCCATAGACATTCGCGTTCAAAAGACTGCGAATGCGTTGCCAACCCTGAGGACCAAGATGGAATGCCTCTATGCTCGTCATTACACCGCCTGTCTTATCCCCAAACCGGAACACAACAATGCGTACACTGCTGACATTACCATCATTACCGGTTAACATTTGTTTCGTTGTATAAAATTATTCAATTTGTTAAATTTAAACCATAAAATGAGCGATCAAGATGGTAAAGATATTTCGGCGACGCCTCCTGATATCCGTGACAAAGCAACTAACGTCATAAAATAATTACTGTTAGTGGCCCTGAACAACGCCGCGATGCCGGTCACAATATGCGGCTCCTGAATGCATCATGGTGGCTGATATGTGGGTAGATAAAGTAGTGTATGTAACTACATAATTAGGCATTAAAACACAAACTACGATAAGAATTTTGTTAAAATCGGAAGTGGTTATTTGTTGTACAAATAAAAACACTTTCAGCCACGAAGAAGTTGGTTATCGCTATTCCCTCGAGAAACGTCCGAATTTTCCGGGATAAATATATCCTATGTCCTTCCGCGGGACTCAAGCTCTCTCCATACCGAATTTCATCGAAATCGTTTAGCTGTGGAAATGTAAAAAAGTGACAGAACAATCACATTTCATATTAATAATATTTATTTTAATTTATCAGCTGGCTTCACGGGTCTCACTCGTAGATAAATTTAAGGAAATTAATATTCTTACTGTCGCGTCGCAGTATATCTTTGAAAATATCATGGATGCTCGCCAACACATACATGACTTCGGGCATAACCGTGACGTTCACAAGCTGAACACGCGAAATAAGGATAAACTCGTAATCCCAGGTCACCGTCTTCATAAAGTAAGCACATCGTTAGCGGGAACTGTATACGCTTCTACAATAAGATACCTGCTGATATTGTCAACATGCCGTTCAATTAATTTAAGTCTCGCATTAAGTGCTGCTTGCTGGGTAAGGCATACTGTAAATGACTTCGTAGATGATAAAGACTTTTTTAAGTAGTATGAGCTATTACTGGAATTATGGTTCCCTTTTTCAAACACCTCAAGTTGCGAAGAGACCAAAAGAATATCCCAACATATATACGTCAGAGGATCTCTTCCCAGATCAACGAACCACTTTCATTAACTCAAAATGTTCCTGCTCGTTATGTTAGATGCGGAGACTGTCCAAATAAAAAAAGATCGAAAGACAAAACACGCATGTGCAAGCTGTGGAAAGGCTATTTGTATGGAGCATGCAACTTTTTTTTTCAAAAACTGCACTGATTTTAACTCCCTTTCCTAAGATAAGATATTCCTAAGAAAGAGTATTTGTTTCGTTTTTTCAGTTTATATTGTTACTTATTTTATGTTCTATAATAGTTTTAAGTTATTTTCTATAAAACTTGTTTTGTTTTTTTTTCGTAATTTTTTTGAGGGTACATTTTTTTTGTTGAATATTTATAGTCATATGATTGAAGTTTAATGAAAAATAAAAATTGATAAAACCCGCAAAAATTTTACTTCCAATACCTTATTATATTATTGGTTTTATAATAATTAATAATTAATATAATGATTATTCATAAGAATCAAGTTTTACAGCCAAAGTAAATGGGTATGTCATACCCTGCCACATACTCCTTGTTACATATTTTCACCACACTCTCGCCGGGTTAACTCTCACATTAAGTGCTGCTTGCTGGGTAAGGCATACTGTAAATGACTTCCTAGATGATAAAGACGTTTTTAAGAAGTGAGAGTTATTACTGAAATTATGGTTCCTTTTTTCCTTATTATTTTTGAATAGTAATAATAGCTGAGCACTGAGCAGCGCTTATTGCAAAATGCTTTTTAGCCAATAATGTAGAAATTTGTATTTTATTTTTGAAATTTTTATTGGTTCTTGTAAACAAGACACTTTAGAAATGAGAACATATTGTGATGTTTCTCGCCGGACAGCATTTGATATACTTTGTCCGGCAGCATGAGCATGTCATGCTCACTCTAAGGTCTTTGCTTACGGCGGCGTCGTTGATCGGGACGCCACCTTCCCGGACACGTGGTTGAGGGAGGCGATGGCTGAGATACGCGTCATACTCGTGAACGGGCGTTGTCTGTGGGGTCCGGTCTGTTCACGCTTGCAAGGACCTGTTTTCAAGTTAGTTTTTTCCATTATCGTTCCTGACGTAGAGACCTCGTCATGTTCTCCTAGTCACTATTTTTAATTTAGTGTTATTGAGCTAACATTTGTAATGATTTTATTGGTGTTCGTTTTAAATTAATTATTTATTACCTTATTACTTTGTAATGTTACTTATGTATTATTGTATTTTATTATTGGAAAATATGACCTTTTGCTGGAGTTTCTTGCGGCGCATTCACTCCATTTTACCGACGTGTAAAAGAGCCCTAATGTGGTCAATTTACTGAATAAATATTTTGAATTGTCAAAATTTGAATGGAAGTATGGAAATGCCATACGACTTAAAACTAACTTGACGAAAAGAGCGGCCACCTTTTTCTTGTTGATCACACGATATATAACATTCAGTATTCCTTTGTACAACAAACAACCACACTTTAACTCAGAAAATACATCAGTATATAAGAAAACAGAATAAGAGTAATGAGACCGCCTCTGGACGATCGGTGTTTGAACCCTATTACAACTAGAATTAGACATATAGTTACTACTTTAGAAAAAACTCGTATCTGATATTGCGCCATGTATGAGTTCGAACTTAATTCTCTTCACGTTTAAGTTCAAAATCGTTAGTCATAAAATATGAGAAACGAGGTTTTTTCAAAGCAATGACGGTATGTTACTTTGCAAGGTTAAGTCTAAACGAAAAAGAGTGAGACCTAGGCGTTATAACTTTAGACAAATAAGACAAAGGTCGGTGCCGCGTCGTATTGGGAGGTCGTGATTGTTGAATGTTGAACGTACATCAAAATCGAGAGGCAAATAGCGGGTACATTAAAAAAACAATTGATATACGAGTACACGTACTCAGTATTTGTACCTACCTGGTATTTACGTAGTCTGGTCATAAGTTCTGTCACACGGTTCGAATTTCGAAATTTGAACTCTGGCTGGAAAAATAAGTATCAGATTTGAATTTCGAACATTTAGTAAATAAAAAGAAAATAAAAAAAAACATTGCCGCCATTTTCAAACATGGAGTGGACGCAGACAGAAGACCGTGTCGCTGTTATCGCATTAAACCGCTGTGGTTACGCACCAAACCAAATTTACAAACTATTACAAAATTTGAAAATCACGCTAATGTTCGTATATCGTACCATTAAAAGATACCGGGAAGTTTCTTCTGTCGAGGATAGAAAGAGAAATGGGCGTCCACTCTCGGTTCGGACTACTTACAGCCGTCATCAAAGCCGTGAAGGAGCGAATACGAAGAAATCCTGTGCGTAAGCAAAAACTTTTAAGTCTTCAGATGGGTATAAGCAGACCCACGATTAAAAGGGTGGTTAATGAAGACTTAGGACTTCGGGTTTATCGAAAAAAAACCGCACATCTTCTGAATGCTCGTCTGAAAAAAATTAGGCTTCAAAGATCGCTAGTAGGTACTCTTAAAGCGGTACGCGGGTAAAAAATACCGCGAAATCCTAGTTTCGGAAGAAAACATTTTTACTGTGGAGGAAACATTCAATAAGCAAAATGATAAAGTTTACGCAACGACTAGTGAAGAAGCGAGCAGGCGTATCCCCCGCGTCCAACGTGGCCACCACCCGTCATCGGTCATGGTTTGGCTTGGAGTGTCATATTTAGGCCTAACTGAAGTGTTATTCTGTGAAAAAGGTGTAAAAATTAGTGCCGCTGTGTATCAACATACCATCCTAGCAAACGTTGTGGAACCTCTTTCACGTACAATGTTCAATAACAGACACTGGGTATTCCAGCAAGATTCTGCACCGGCTCATAAAGCAAAGAGCACGCAATCCTGGCTCGCTAGTCGTAAAATTGACTTCATCCGTCATCAGGACTGGCCCTCCTCCAGCCCGGACCTGAACCCCCTGGATTACAAAATATGGCAACATCTGGAGCAGGAAGCGTGCTCTAAGCCTCACCGGAATTTGGACTCTCTGAAAGCATCCATCGTCAAAGCAGCGGCACAAATCGACATAGAAGTCGTGCGTGCAGCGATAGATGACTGGGCGCGAAGGTTGAGAGCATGTATCGAAAATCACGGTGGACATTTTGAATAAATGTTTAGTTATTAAAAAGCTAATTTTATCACCTTTCGATTGGTATATATATTAAATAAATAATTATTTACTAGTTGTTTTTATTTCATGTTTTATCTGTGACAGAACTTATGACCCGACTACGTAAATATTTGTGGGCATCGAAAAGTTTATCTAGTTAAGTTCCAAGTTTATTATAGCCTTACCACTGGATCACCCCTAAGTGGTATGATATGATAGAAAATATCCAATTAATTGTAAAACCCCCTAAACTACATCCATACATATATATTTTTTTTATTCGGTCACAAAACTGAACGTTGAACAAGCACACTTACAGATTCGTTAGTATACACTGGGTGCCATATATGGTGGTGTTAACACTATTATTACCAGAGCCCGGATTTTTCATGGCAAAACAACACACTATCGTAATCTGGCTAGCGATAGAAACATCATTTCATCGATATCGAGTATTATTTCTAAAAGCTGTGCTCGAACGAAATCCTGAATATGAAAGTTTACGAGATATATCTGAAAATTGTACTCAAATTGAAAATTATAGCCAATTACAATTAATTTTATAAATTTGCTCCCTTGACGTCAAGTGAAGTTGAATGTACATTTAGTACTTATATATAAATGGCGTTATAGTGATAAACGAATTTGTTTGCTACCAGAGATTGTTGAAAAACTAATGATTATCTACTCCTATTACCATTACGCGAGTAAAACGCCATGTGCTGCTGAGTGTACTAACGTGGATTACGACGAAGAAATTGAATATGTTTCTATATAACTTCATACAAACTTTGTATGTTTTTTGTTGTTGTATAGGTATATTATTTTATTTGGTCACGTTTTTTATTCTATTACACAATTATCGATATCGATAAAATGATGTTTCTATCACTAGCCAGATTACGATAGTGTTTTGTTTTGCCATGAAAAATCCGGGATCTGATTATTACTCTATCATAACATTAATATTAAATAATAAATATATAGAAGTCCAAAAAGGTGTTATTCCCACCTGTTACCACCAATTTGTTACCACTGGTAATTGCTGGGAATTTTATTCCCAGTAGTTACCAGTGGTAACAGGAAATAAAAATTTCCAGCTGTTACCACTGAGTGGTAACAAATTGGTGGTAACAGGTGGGAATAACCACCAAGAAGTCACATCCAACAGCTCAACTAATGACGTTATCGGTGTTATCACGTTAAAACTCTTGAAATATCCTGTACCATGCTAGTGCGGTATGCAGTTAGAAGACTCCCGGGCGTACCACGGCCACTTCCGCCGGATGCACCCCGACAAGAACCGAACCAACTACCCTTCTATGAAGTCGCCCTGCATGTGCGAGGTCTGCGGCCGCATGTTCCAGGTCAGTTATAATGCCCGTTTTTCACAGAACGTATCGCTTCGCAGTATTTTCGATTCATAGAAAGATATTTTCGACTTAACCCGATGCGTGATAATAGTAGATTTTGATACAAGTGCGGAAAGTATGTCATTTCACACGAGTCCCGAGTTGTCTTGGCCTGAGCTGCAAGCGAGGGACAAGACTCGGAAAGAGTGAAAATGACAGGTCCGCACGTGAACCAAACGACGTTTTTTATACATTTGCGAAAAAATGTGTATCTGTATATGTGTAAATTACCTACATTTTAATGAAATACTAGGAAAGCATAAACAGAAGAAGGCGCGCCCGCCGCTGCGCCGCCCCGCGCTACCCTCCTAGTTACCTCTGCGCTCCTGGTACTTTATTTAAACATGCAAACTCTTTGGTTGGATGCACGGCCTAGTTTATTTAGTATATTAAAAAAAAATGGAGTAAAACGCACTAGTTAAAAAAAACCCAACTTTCCGCACGATATACAGCTACGAAAAGTATCACTTTTGAGCAACTGTATTGAAAATGTCTTTTCTCAAACATGCTCGGAAAAAACGGTTTTCTGATTGAAAGACAAGGACGGAAAGAGCCTCATTTTACTCCTAGGAGTAAAAAAACCATATGAAAACACTTTCCGTCCATGTCTATATTTTTCTTAAAAATGCTGTCAATTTGCATACAAAATCAAAAGGACCAAGACAAAAATTCCAAACAGCCAAGGTAACTGCTCGCTTTTTTAGCACAGTGCGTGTGTTTCTTTTTGAATTTGCATTCCAATTTCTATGGTTCTTCTTCTTTTCTTTTTTAGCCCGGAATGTCCCACTGCTGGGCAAAGGCCTCCTTCCCACCTTTCCACGTAATTCTGTTTTGGGCAATCTCCCGCCAATTGTGCTGAAAGGCTTCAAGCTCATCGCGCCATCTGCGCCGGGGTCTGCCACGTCGTCGTATCCGATCTTGCGGTATCCAATTTGTGGATATTTTTGCCCAAAGGTCGTCAGGCATGCGGCAGATATGTCCGGCCCAGTTCCACTTGAGGGTGGCAGCTGTTAAGGCTACGTCAGCTATTTGGGTTTTGGAGCGTATGACAGTATTTCTGATGCGATCAGTCAATTTGATGCCTAAAATACGTGTTAAACGCAGCATTAGAGCCGATATTAGGCATTATAATAACCATTTAATTCAAGTAGCATTAGAAAAGAATCGATCATTAAAATCAGCAAAACAAGGAATAAACAAAAGTAAAACATGGATATCAAGTTTGCAAGATGAGAGAGGTGTCAAACAAAGCAACCGCGAGAACATTTTAAAAATCTGCACAAACTATTATAAAAAGCTTTACAGTGATTCTGATAACAGTAGTACAACCAGAGCCATACCCCAATCTACACCTAGCTACTTCTGTCCTGATAGCGTCCCGCCCATAACTGGCTACGAGGTGCATGTTGCACTCTCTAAGATTTCTATGGTTAGTATTTAAAAACAATTGACAGTCGGTAACATTCGTTCATTCTGCATAATTAAATTACTTGCTTTTTAAAAATGTATTTGTATTATTTCCTCACATGTTTGAGAAAAGCATTATGTTATGTATGCCTCGGCGGAAACGAGGATTTCCTGACTCGTATTTTAGCAGGCTTCGCTATTGCTCGGCCTGCTAACCACCTCGTCAGGAAAACCCTTACTTTCCGCGCGTAGGCAACAATGTACTATTAAAGGGGCTTTTAAATAAATAGGATCGATTTTTTTTACTGTTTGTACGTTTTGATAGAGACTGTCAAAGTAAATAAATATGTGTTTCACATGAAGGTTTTCTAATCATGCACATCAATGTACACTACCATAACTAAAACATACTAAATTTTATCTACGCCCATATCATAAGCCCTCTTTTATGCGTTCAAAAACCGTAGGAAATGACCAGCATTACGACAGCCAATTTTACTATGAGAATTATCTGGTCTGTGGTAGAAGGTAAAATCTGTACTGTAATGTTATAACAGTATCAAATTTGATATCGTTATGAGTTTAAATTTGGAACAGCAGTCAAAACTCAAGAGGGTCTCTATTTTAGCATCCAAAAAGCTGTTTTTTTTAAATATACTAAGGCTGGGTTTTATAAAAATCCGGGACCCTCAGTTATCGATTTTCAAGGCAATCAGAATTGTTAAAAGTGGACGCCATTTTGAACTTTTTTGTTACTGGTCCGATTACCCTGAAAATTGATATCTGAGGGTCCCTAAAGACTACAAATACGGTTCTATAATCAGAATTATTAAAAGTCGACGCCATTTAGAATATTTTTTTTACTAGTCCGATTGCCCTGAAAATCGATATCTGAGTGTTTTAAGGCCCCTCATTATGCATCAGTTGAATAAACTACTATTAACTGTCATTCATTATGCAAGCTGACTAATATAAAATAGACCACTACAAAAAACTATACTCACCCAATTAGCATTGACCAAAAAAAATAAGTCACTGTTTTTACATTCTAATTCAAAAGAATAGGTATTTTTAAGAGACCATTTCGTTAATTTTGTGTTTGACCCAATAGTTTGGTTTTAATATCTTTATTTATTTAGCAGACATTTTCAATTCTCAATTCAATTCTCAATCATTTATTGCAATCATAATGGATGACATGATTATTTTAAATTTGGAATGGCATTTAATGACATCAAAACATACTTACAATTTCAAGCGGTTTTCGCCTAACACGTAAGATACAGCTAGGAGGGCTTCAAGCCGAAAACGAAAGTCGAACAAAGGTTAAATACACTTTTGTCGAAATATCCGAACTAGATAAATATTTCAAAAACCTAATAATGCAGAACGGCTTTAAAACCCTATACCTCGAAATGTTTTTCGAATTAGAGTTATTGTAAAAATATGAAGAATCCCAATTGGTGTTAGCTTAAAATTGCTCTTGAAATAGGTTCAGGAAAATATGATGTTTGTAGCCAACTCCCGGGACAAAAAAACAGTAACTGTCGGTTTTGTTACCGAGGAATGCATGAGATTTCGGGTAACAAAACTGACGAGGAACAAGTATTTATATCATTAACGAGTTTATTGTATGTATTAGAGTTATGCGCTGCTAAAGGACCACACGTGGACACATACTGGCGAGCGGCCGTTCTCGTGCGACGCATGCGGCAAAGCGTTCCGCATGAAGCAGCGGCTCGTGGCGCACCGGCGCGTGCACAGCGCGCAGCGCGCCAGCTACGTGTGCGGCGTGTGCGGCAAGCCCTTCAGCACGCACAGCAACCGACAGCGGCATATGTTCGTAAGTATTGGCTTGTGTATCATATGACGCACTGGGGCGTCATAGGTGAGGTGGGTGCGGCAAGCCCTTCAGTACCCAAAGCAACAGGCAGAGTTACATGTTAGTAAGTACAGGATCGATTATATCATGACGCAGCGGTGCGTCTCGGGGGTTATGTGTGCGGCAAGCCCTTTATCACACACAGCAACCGACAGCGGCACATGTTCGTAAGTATTGGCTTGTGTATCACATGACGCACCGGTGCGTCACGGGGATTATGTGTGCGACAAGCCGTCTTTCACGCACAGTAAACGACAGCGGCACATGTTCGTAAGAATTGGCTTGTGTATCACATGACGCACCGGTGCGAGATGGGGATGCGGCAAGCCCCTCAGCACGCACAGCAACCGGCAGCGGCACAAGTTTGTATGTACAAAGACGAAAGTCGCATGACGCTCATGTGCGTCACGGTGTGCGGCAATCCCTCTAGCACGCTCTACAACCGGCAGTGGTGCATATTCGCAAATATAGTGTCGTGTGTCGCATGACGCACTTGTGCGGCAACCTTATCGACCATCAACCCACCGACGTTTCTAACAAGCGACAGTTGTCTGATGATAACTCCGCGTACATTGCGTAGCAGATGTGAACCCCATGGATGTAACATTTTAACTTTGCTTCTACTTCAAATAGTGACATCTATCCTGTCGCTACCACTGTAACATGTGTTCTATTCCTTCCTCACGCCGCAACAAAATGTCGCAGATCCACACCGGGCTGAAGCCGTTCAAGTGCGAGATGTGCGGCAAGTCGTTCAAGCACGCGAGCGAGAAGCGCGCGCACATCACCTACGTGCACCTCAAGAAGCCCTGGCCCAAGCGCGCGCGCGGCAAGCGCCGCCCCGACACCCGCCAGGTACGTTTAAAACAGACACATACACAATATCTGGGTACCGCTTTCAGTTTCAAGAAGTACTATTTCTAATGTGTTGAACCTTCTTCTTTGCTATTCATATAAATGCACTGCTAATTAGCCGTCGGACTTCACAATTCTACTATACATACTCGTACATTAGCAACGCGTTCATTTTTTTCATTACGGCTCGTCTATCCATTCCCCCCCATTTAAAAAAAGTACCAAATCATTATGTGTACAGATGTAGTGCATAATTGTTTTCCATCGTATTTTCACGGAAACGTACGAACGTGTCTTGCTATTTCGGTCACAGTACAAAAAGTACTGAGAAGAGTAGTGAAAATACGAAGGAAAACAATTATGCACTACACCTGTAGTCAACAGTTTGACAAGACATTCAATTGCGAAATGAAAATGGGTCAATCAACTTTTTGTTGTAGCTCGTTGCCATGGTGACGTCTCCTGGGTCACTCTTTAAATCTATGATTTTATCGACACCGATCGATTCTTATCTCGACGCGTTGCGGCACTTTATAACGATTTTCTTTTTGCACTTAACAAACTAATTGGTTTGTTCAAACCTCTTGGACGATTGAGCGACTGTTGTAGCATAGGTCAATCACCAATCCACACAAACTTCTCTCAAAGTCCGTATATCGTCCAAGTTTATTCCAAAAAGAAAGTCGTTATTAAAGTGCCGCAAATCGTTGAGGTAAGAATCGATCGGTGTCCGAAATCCGTGCCAGGGTCGTAGGGAGGTAGAAAAGCCAGAGTCCAGGTGTACGCAATAGTCGTCGTTAAAATACAGTCGAGACAAACTTGAAAACCAAATCAAAACAATCAATACAGGATGTAAGGGGTTTTTATTTATTGGAGACCAATGTGTAAGAGGGAAACAGGCATAGAAAGTTATGAAATGGTTTTGGGAAAACTATAGAAGATAAAAATAAAAGGATTCTCAGATCTATATAATAATTCCTATCGAAATAATAATATTAAATAGACCACTACAAAAAACTATACTCACCCAATTAGCATTGATTAAAAAAAATAAGGCACGGTTTTTACATTCTAATTCAAAAGAATAGGTAATTTTAAGAGACCATTTCGTTAATTTTGTATTTGACCCAATACTTTTGTTTTAATATCTTTATTTATTTAGCAGACATTTTATGGATGATATTATTATTCTAATTTGGAATGGCATTTTCTAGTAAATAACATACAATTAAATGATATCTAATGATAAAAAGTGGTTCTAATAGTGCATTAAAACATATTATTTCAACCGGTTTTCGCCTCACCCGTAAGATACACCTAGAAGGGGTTCAAGCCGAAAACGAAAGTCAAACAAAGGTTAAATATACTTTTGTCGAAATATCCGAAATAGATAAATATTTCAAAATCTTAATAATGCAGAACGGCTTTAAAACCTTATTCCTCGAAATGGTTTTCGAATTAAAGTAATTGTAAAATATGATCAATCCCAATTACAGCCCATACCTTTATGGCTTTTCTCCCGAGTGTGCTAGACGTATATATTGTAACATTTTTCAAAGAAACTGTCCAGTTGCCAGGAGACAAGAGTGATCGATCGTTGTCCCCTGGGTTACGGGACAAAATAACAACAACCAAAAGTTGATCCACCCAAATGCAAAGTTGTTATGCGATATTTTTTTGTGGAAATAAGTGTTTACATATTTCAAAGCTAGTGTAAATACGCTCCACGTAACACGAACCTGCGCGAAAGGTCTTTAGGTGTCACAGCGGTGCCCCAATATTATAGGGTTCTATGTTACATTGTTGGGGTACTTCAATAAAGACCTAGTGTCACTGTGACAAACTTCAAATTTCAAGTTGATAAAGAACCCTAAAGAACCCTATAATATTGGGGCAGCGACAGGTAGGCGGTAAGCGGCGGGGTATGGGGGGGAAGCGCGTTACCATAGAGACCGCATTGTTACCTACGTGGATCTTGCCATTGTGGTTCATGTTTCGTGACGCCGTTTATTTAATATAGAAGCACCAGTATACTGTCATTTCAATATCCAAACTATTTCTCTCTCAGAGCACGCAGCATCCGCAGATGTCAGTAGCCACAGGCGCGAGCGAGATGGACATAGTTCAGCCGCTCTGGCCTTCGTGCGACCCGAAGTTAGCCGACATCAACGCCCTGATGGACGACAAGCCGATGTATTATAATCTGAAGATATAGTACAAACATAGATGCGGGTGGGAGGTCTTGCGATTTGTACGCCATCTAGTGGATTCCTTGGTACCAATTTGAACATTGCTGTAGGAAAGTGTAATTGAGAAAATAATTCAATAGCTGTCTGAAATTGGATTTACATTATAAAAACAAAATATAATTAATTTGCATCAATAATTTCGTGATTTATAGTTGACAGTTTTTGATGAGTAAGTTTTTGTCCGAAAACACTTTTTTGGCACAAGGTATTGTTGCAAACTAACGTGTCCCGTGTGGTGATTTCCAAGTACTGAAGTACTACAATGCCATTTTAGCATAATATTAATAAATAATAATCTTATGATTAAACAATAATACTGTAATAAATTAATTCGGATTTAAGTAGTTAAATGAATTGTATGGAATCTGATACGCTGATATGCGTTCAAGAACCGCGCATTATGACCACCATAACTGTTTTGTTAGAACAAATTTCTTATCTGTAAAAAAGTTATTATTGTCAAATAATAAAATCGATTTCGATAATATTATTTCATTCAAATTTTTGATCTCTAATCAATCTAATCAATTTGCATACAAATTTGACAAATGTCGCACGTAATATTTTGAACGATACGATAGTTGGAGCAGACTCTAGTTTGTCTCTGAATTAAAAAAACACTATGACAGCTGCCAGAAAACTGTTCAATCTTTTAATTATCGCCATTACCGGTTAAAATTGTTCGATTTGTTGAATTCAAACCATAGAATGAGCGATCAAGACGATATAGATATTTCGGCGACGCCTCCTGATATCCGTGACAAAGGAAGTAACGTCATAAAATAATTACTGTTAGTGGCGTTGAACAACGCCGCGATGCCGGTCATATTATGCGGCTCCTGAATGCATCATGGAGGCTTATATGTGGGTAGATAGAGTAGTGTATGTAACTGTACATAATTAGGCATTAACACACTTGTGTGCCACTCGTGTTTAATGCCATTAATTATTTAGTCACATAAACTACTAAAATATTCTACTACTGAAGTCGTTTTGTATGATTGTATAAATAAAATGTATCCTTTTGAACCAAATTTAAAAAAAGACGATGTTGTTCGTCCATTTTTTGTTTGCGTATGTTACTAAATTTCTCCGCCAGTTTTCACCCGATTTTAATAATTTTTTTTCATCAGTAACCAAGTCAAGATGTGGTCATGACATCGTTGTAGAGTCGATGGAACTCCTTAAATACCTATTTGGAGCCGGTTAATTGTTTTAAACATAGGAGATTGTGCAACAAGGGCATAAAACAAAGCATTTTATCCAAGACTCGTGGTATCCGAGCCGGCAGGCGAGGTTGGATAATTATGTCGACGATAAAATGGGTTTTAAGACCGAATTGTACATTCTGCTTTTCACTTCGACTACGAGGAAATATAACAGTGATAATGTGAAAAAACTTTCATGAATGAGAATGTATTGACTTGTTTGCCGCTTCTCCACAATTTGAAATTTTCATAAGTTTTAAAATGAATTTTCGTGGATTTAGGCGGCAATGTCTGTTCAATATCTAGTTCCTTTGCAATTTTTTTCTATTATCTATATTTCTTCTTCACTACATTCCGTAAACCACAAGTTTTGCAAAGAAAACAACTACCTTATTAATAGTCCAAAACTATAGACGATAACCTCTTTCCCGATTATGTTTTTTTTTTTAATTTTTTGCATGGGATTTTTGACTGAGGTCGAACGCAATACTGCCACGTCATACGTTGATTTTGTAATGTTTTTGTTAATAATGCTTGTTATTAATAGTTGTAATTATTTTTTGTTTGATGCAACATAGAAGGCAAATAAATTAAAGTAAATGTATTTAAATAACAAGTTAATTTAATGCAGTCACCTCGTCTGTCTGGCTGTAGGGCTAATTGTCTTAGTCTAGATAACAACACTATGCACTGGTGCAGCCTCTACCCAGCATAAAGGACATTACGAGCATGATAAGTGAAAAAATGTTGCGAGCGTTCAGGGTGCCAGTCTGGACGCTCGGTGCGTCTTATCTTGATACAAAACTAGTTTAATTTCAAGAGAATCGTTTGCCCGTTAAGGAGATATAAAGAACTTTAGGTTTGCCATCATATCGGGGTATCTACACTCGGGAGCAAAAATACCGGGTCAGAGTGCGTTTTTCATACTAAAGAGGCTATTTCGAAGCCTTGGTTCCTCGCCAGGGAATGCTTTTAGTGAAATCTGATGATGAATACCCCGAGCATCGATACAAGACTTCCAGAGTGCGTAGGATACCCAACTGAATGAATCTGCGGTTAACGCCGGAATTGAGCATGTTTAGAAAAACATCTAAAATGGCAATAAAATGTAAGGAAATCCAAGTGCTGACCCAAACTCTCCCGCTGTGGTGTTAACTGGTTGTGCGATCAGTTAGGTATCTTAAGAACTTTTGACCTCCTCTATTGAACCTCGCAGTATCCACCATTAAACCTCACTCAAAACAACCCCAGGCGAGGAACGAAGGCTTCGAAATAGTCTTGTTTGTATGAAAAACGCACTCTGACCCGGTATTTTTGCTCCTCAGTGTAAGTATTTATTTAAATATATGTTTTTTTAAATGTTTGTCTTGTTTTTTTTACTTTACTTGATTATCAATGACAATGACAGCTAGTTTTAGTGTAATGTATAAAGTGTGATCGTTTACTGTTATATTTTAATATTTAATAAAATATATTTAATATAAAAATGCCTTTTTCTTTGAATAAATTTATTTGGTACAGTCGAGTAAAAAGATATGTGTACTCGACTGTGCTATACAATAGGTTCGTAGTACAAGACTAGCCAGTCCGACTGAACGAAGGCATAGGGGAGAGAAGGGTAAAAGGAGTTAGAGAGCAATGGTGGTCAGGAGGGGTCGTACTTTGATGCCGATGACGTCAAAATTACGAAATTTTACACACGGTGTGGCACTGCTTTTAGTTGGCTGCTAGTAATGTATTAACGGGTATTTTATGCCATAGAGAAGGCAAACGAGCACACAGGACACCTGATGGTAATTGGAAACTGTGACCCATAGACATTCGCATTCACAAGACTGCCAACACTGAGGACTAAGATGGAATGCCTGTATGCTAGTCACACCGGCTGTCTTATCCCCAAACCGGCACACAACAATGCGGGTTATTCCCACCTGTGACCACCAATGGTAACAACAGGGATTTTTTTTCCCGCCTGTTACCACTAAAGTACTCGGTGGTAACAAGTGGGAATATTTTTCCCATTTGTTACCATTAAAATATTTGGTGATAACTAATAGGAAAAAAATCCATGTAGTTAGTGGTAACAGCTGGGAATTTTCATTCCCAGTAGTTACCAGCGGTAACAGGTAGGAAAAAAAAATCCAGTTGTTACCAGTGGTAACAAATTGGTGGTAACAGGTGGGAATAACCCAACAACGCGAACACAGGGTCCGTCCGGATCGCTACTACCATCTTATCCATTAACCTACCGCCAAACAGCAGTGTTCGCATTGTTGTGTTGCGGTTTGGGAATAAGACAGCCGGTGTAATGACTAGCATAGAGGCATTCCATCTTAGTCCTCAGGGTTGGCAACGCATTTGCAGTCTTAGGCTTTGCAGTCTTGTGAATGTGAACGTCTATGGGTCACAGTTTCCGCTTACCATCAGGTGGCCTGTGTGCTCGTTTGCCTTCTCTGTTATAAAAAAATAATAATATAGAAATCAGTGCAAAGCAAAATATCCGTCCGTTCCGTACGCTCAGAGTCCGACCAAGTGAACGCTCAGCTTAAGATAGCACCAAATTAACTATAGAAAAATAGTTCATAGTAATACCTACTTCTTGTTTTTCGATCCAGTTTTTTGTGTGTGTAGTCGGGTCTTGGAATCCTACATTGAGCATGGGCCGATGAAAGATAAGTCACTTATTCAGTAAGTAGGCCGCACTACTACTTAGTCTAAGCATATAAAGCTATAAACATGCCATTGTCCGTTTTTTTTTCGTGACGTTGGAAAAGTGTTTGGCCAAATGGCTGTGGCATTACGACGCGTGACGAATTATGACTATTATGAGGCTTTCGTTATTGTCATTTGTCTACGAAACCCTAAAAGTATAAAAATCAAAAAGCTCCCTTCAAAAATCCAAAAAGATACATTTTTGTAAAATAATAGGTAGGTGAGGTAACTGTATTCGGCTTTTGGTTTATAATATTGTAGGACGCCGACTTCAGTTGTACTGATCTACCTACCATTTTACAAGAAGTTATTTCTTACATTTTTGACGGCGAGTTTAAGTTTTTCAACTTTTTCAACTTCTTAGTGATCCTATTTAATGAGAAACTTAGAACATAGCTTGCCGTAAGCGACGCTGCGGGAAACTCATAGTCATATTTTAAAAAACTAAACGTGCTCCCTCATAGTCGCTCAACTACCTTAATCGAGATATCTTATAGCCACCCTTTAAATAGGTACCGTTAAGGAGTTCCGTTGGTCATCTGTGGTCTTCATCATCAGATCCACTTGACCATAATATAGTACTTTTCAAAAGCAAATGCACGAATTACAGTGAAAAATACCGAAACCGCTATAATATTTGAGGAGTTCCCATGATTTCTCCAAGATCCGATCATCAGATCCTGACATGTTGACAATGGGACCAACAAGAAAGTATACCTATTCAAACAAGGAAAACATATTTCAAATCGGTCCAGTGGTCTTCGAGTAATCGGGGAACATACATAGAAATAAAAAAAAAACCGGACGAATTGAGGGCTTCCTCCTTTTTTGAAGTCTGTTCAAAATAATATACTTAGGAGAATGTATCGAAACTTTGTATGTGGTGGTTGTCTTGCACTGTCATAGGAAAGTATATTTAAAAAAAAAAAAATATTACTACTACTCATTACTCCCTATGAAAATTCTTAGTTTCGACACATTTTCCTGCTCAAGCTACGCTGGAATATGTTTTATTTTTTATTTTATGTTAAATTCATTGTTTTATATAATGCTAGGTTAAGCTTTATAATTGTATAATATCATTAGTAGTATTTAAAAAAAAACGACTGACTGTTGAGTTTCTTGCGGCGTTTCTTCTCAGCAGTGGTCTCTTGCGAAGCGCTGGTAGATTTTTGACGTGTAAAAGTCCCCGTGCGGCCTACTTACTGAATAAACATCTTTTATCTTTTTTTTTGATCTTTTTTTATCTTACCAGTCAAAACGAAAGCACTTGAATCTTGATTTTGCTATGGGTCGCCGTGAACATGAAGAAGCACTATTGGGTTACTTAGTTTTGAATGTCTGCAGATCTCCAGGAGCCTACGGACGAGACTATGACTCTTCTGCGCGTGCTGACGCGAACGGGGGACCTCGCCACCTACATCGTCAGTGAACTACCCTCCACACCGAGCATCAACACTGAGAGCAGCAGCAGAACTCCGAGCTTAGAACCAGCTTCCAGTTAAAGACCAGACGACAAGGGGATAGGTTGCCTTGCCGGTTGTTGGCACTTTTCCCTTGTCGAGTCTTGACTCTCAGGAGCGAGGCACCTGGCTATGTTAATTAAATACTTACTAATAATAAACAAATAATCTCCCTCTCTTGGTCTCTTGCGAAGCGCTGGTAGATTTATGACGTGTAAAAGCCCGTGTGGCCTACTTACTGAATAAACATCTTTTATATTTTATAAATTACGTAAGCGGCCAAATTCTTTAAGTGAATTTTGATCGTGTGGCTGATTAAACAACTTTTGGGGGTGAAGAGAACTGACAACTAGACCTGGGAGAGTTCTGACCATTGAGTCTTGACACTGTCGAGGTAAAAGTAGAATGGTTCAAATGATAAATTTAGTTTGCAATTTGCCTTTATTTATCTTAATGCTTGTAAAAATGCGTTCATAATTTTTACAGATAACAATTGAAAAAACTTTAAATCACTAAATAAATCGACTTAATAACGTATCAGTAATCATCAGCTAGAAAAAGTATACAAAATAAAATAATTATGCTTTTTAAAACGCCGCCATTATAGGACCGCACGCGCTTTGCCTCTGTCACATATTACTAAAAAATAACATTACAAAAAAGCAAGTTTTCAGAACCCCGACTGAGCATCAGGGCTGTGGAGGTTCTAATTTAGCCTATGGCACTCTTGGGAGAATATACCAAATTAACGATATGCGGACTTTGAAGTTCACAAAGAATCATAGAAATATAGTTACATAGAACATAAAACCTTTGTTGCTAACGTGCCTCCTTGCGGCAGCTTAGTCAACGTTGTTCAAGTGGCTGCCCACGGGTTCGTCGTGGTCGCCCTCGGGTTCGGCGTGGTCGCCCTCGGGTTCGTCGTGGTCGCCCTTGGCTTCGTCGGGCTCGCCGTCGTCCCCGCAGTACAGCTGCAGCAGCGCGTGCAGGCGGCGGGGCGGGCCGCGCGCGGCGGGCGGCGGGCCCGGGCGGCGCAGGCTCTGGGCGGCGCGGCGCGCGGCGCAGTGGGCGAGCGCCGCGCATGCGCCGTGCCTCCGCCCGCGCTCGTGCACGCGGCGCCCGGCGCGCGGCACGCGCAGCGCGCACAGCGCGCACCGGTACCAGCCCGCGGCTGCGACACGCCACAGTTAGCACAGGGGGCCAGTTCACAACCGATCGATTTAACACCTAACCTAACCTAAGCACCCTTAGTCGAGGATTACACCATTTTTTTTAGAAATATTTCCGGCTTCAACTGGAAAAACATTAAGCGAAAAAAAAAAACAGCGTAACTAGACATCCGGCAAAAAAAGTTTTGGCTTAATAGAGGGAAACCCGTCGGATCATTTCCGGATTTGTTTCATGTCTTGCACAGTGTTCAAAATCAGCTTCGGTATAAACGGGTTATTCCCACCTGTTACCACCAATTTGTTACCATTGGTAACAGCTGGGATTTTTTATCCCACCTGTTACCACTGGTAACTACTGGGAATAAAAATTCCCAGCTGTTACCACTAACTACTGGGATTTATTTACCAGTAGTTATCACCAAATATTTTAGTGATAACGAATGGGAAAAATATTCCCACTTGTTACCACAGAGTACTTTAGTGGTAACAGGTGGAAAAAAAAAACCCAGCTGTTACCAATGGTAACAAATTGGTGATAACAGGCGGGAATAACCCGTATAAAACAATGGTGTCATATCGGGCGACCTTGCGGGCCATCCAACGAGGCCAACCCCCCCAATCCATTTATTGGGATACTTATCATTTAAAACCCGCCAAGTGCGAGTCGCACTCGTGCACGAAGGGTTCCGTACCATTATATATTTAAAAAAACACGTTTGTTGTATGGGAGCCCCCCTTAAATATTTATTTTATTCCGTTTTTAGTATTTGTTATTATAGCGGCAATAGAAATACATCATCTGTAAACATTTCAACTATCTAGCTATCACGGTTCATGAATTACAGCCTAGTGATAGACAGATGGACAGCGGAGTCTTATACTATCCTCAAACCAAACGGACGACTGAGGCAATAAACGCCGGCGGCCGTAGGGATGGCGGCATGTCGATACTGGATTATTAAATGTCGATAAGATTGATTATATTTTCATTGCTTATACTCGCCTCGGCGAATGATGGGTCCTATGACACTGACACTGACATCTCTGATAGTGATGTGCAAGTACCGACACTATCGCAAAGTAGTATTTGTCCTGCGGCCAGGGGGCCGTTTTATAAAGCTGCAAGTCGGCTAACTTAAAAAAATATATTTATAATTATTTTAAATCTAATAAAGTTTGAATAGTGCAAATTAGATAAATGTTTCTTTATTCATATATAATTTTTCACTCCTGTAATAATTAAAGTAATTAACACCCCATTTGTGCCATAGTGCCATATTTATTTTATGCCATATTGCTACAAAAATGGTGAACTATATTCCCAAAAAAACGCTTTTAAACGTTTTAGGTGACATTACTGTAATTTGTATACTTGTTACCATTATCGACATTTGTTTATCGATATTTTTTCACACTAGTCGATATCTTCCAAACGAAGTAAGTTTGGCAAGACGTAAACGTAAAGTGTGATTCAGATAATTTCTTATAAATTTTAAAAATTGTGAAAATTCCAACGGAATATCATTAAAATGGCATATATCTACCTACAATTAATAAGTGTCAATTTTAGACGCCTCCAATTTGATTCTAATGTAACGATGACGCCACTACAAGGTTGTAGCGTCGGAATAACTTTCAGTGTCATAGGACCCATCATTCGCCGAGGCGAGTATAATAATGTAATTTATTTATATGTTTTTATTACTTTAAGTTATTCTCAGTAGCTTCGTAACTTTTAAAATGGTTGATGTAGAAAAGTTATTAGATGAAGCCATCATGCATGTAACTACTGAAAATTGGATTCAATGTGTTCTTCATGCCGAAAACCTTCAAAAAGAAGATATTGCTACAAAAATGGTGAACTATATTCCCAAAAAAACGCTTTTAAACGTTTTAGGTGACATTACTGTAATTTGTATACTTGTTACCATTATCGACATTTGTTTATCGATTTTTTTTCACACTAGTCGATATCTTCCAAACGAAGTAAGTTTGGCAAGACGTAAACGTAGTGTGATTCAGATAATTTCTTATAAATTTTAAAAATTGTGAAAATTCCAACGGAATATCATTAAAATGGCATATATCTACCTACAATTAATAAGTGTCAATTTTAGACGCCTCCAATTTGATTCTAATGTAACGATGACGCCACTACAAGGTTGTAGCGTCGGAATAACTTTCAGTGTCATAGGACCCATCATTCGCCGAGGCGAGTATAATAATGTAATTTATTTATATGTTTTTATTACTTTAAGTTATTCTCAGTATCTTCGTAACTTTTAAAATGGTTGATGTAGAAAAGTTATTAGATAAAGCCATCATGCATGTAACTACTGAAAATTGGATTCAATGTGTTCTTCATGCCGAAAACCTTCAAAAAGAAGACTTAGAAAAAGCGTATTTAAAAGATACTCGTCCACTTATAATCAATCTTCAAGAGGATAGTGACAACGATGAAGAATATTTTTAATTTTAATACTTGTCGATGAAACTGTATGTGTTATACATATATTTTTTTATTTATTAAATCTTACTATGTTTTAGTTCTAAAGTACCTAATTGTAGTCTTAAAAGTATTTATTTCGTAATATAAAATATTGTACGCATTACTTACTTTGTTTTCATTTTTGCATATTATCTTATCGACATGCCTTGTACCGTGTGCTTTCTACCTGCCCTATGCGGCCCGGCTGATAACAGGCACGCTGCATAAGGGCGTGCGGGTGCGAAAGAGACAATACGATGCTAATGGTTTTACGATCCCAGTCGTCCGTTTGGTTTGAGGATAGTATAATATGGTAATATGGTCCCGTTTTTACCCTTTTTAGTCCTACGAGCTGGGAGTCCATTCATTTGCCACCGTTGTCATCCAACGTAACACTATCCAAAAGTTCTGGGAGCGCGTCTCTTAGTTTTGTAGTTATTTTCCACAAAACCTGGGCCATTCGTTTTAAAATTATACCGTAATTATAACGTTGTACAAATTTGTAAAAGAGTGGTACAAAAAAAGTAACCAGTTTTACCGAGACCTTTAGCTGTAATTTCATTCCTTTCAATATGTATAGATCTGGTACCACCCTGTATTTTTTGTATTTTTTGGTGATCACGCCGCTGTCTTGTCAAACTAAATATAAATACGACCTTAAAAAAATGACCTTCAAGTTCAAGGCAATACTTTAGTTTATTAGAAGATGTCCCCAAATATTGTTTTCCATATGTTATCATACGACATGGTGCTCACCGTCGCTGAGTTCCACGAGGGAGTCAACCTGGCTCGCGGCGCCGGCGGGCGGCCCCAGGAGCGCTAGGTCTTGCCCGTCCACGTACTCCCGCACCAGCTCCTCGAGCTCTTGCTCGACGAATACCAAAGCGTGATGCGGCAGAGAGCGCGCGTGTTGTGCGCGCTCGGCGGATCCCACGAGTGCGGTGCAGGGGCCGCAGAAGAAGGCCGGCGCGCCACCGGGGGACTCCTCTGAGAGAGAACGTCAGCGTTTACAATCAGACTGCTTCACGCACTGCACTGCGTTCCGCAAGGTAGTATATTAAAGCTTTGAACAGTATACCTTCGGCGGGCTGCGGGTCCTCGAGGGTGAGACGGCTCAGGCGCGCCAGGGCGGTCTCGACCAGGCGCCGCGCCGCGCGGGCCCGGGCGCCGTCCTCGTGCTCCGCGGCCGGAGCCGCACACTCCGCAGCTTCGTCTAATCAAGTCAAATTGTGAGCTGCAGACGCACTGGAGCGGTACCAGCGCGGAGTCAGCAAGGAGACCCCGCCATCGAGCTCGTCTACTAGGTAGACTTATTCCATTAGTATCTAGTCATTAAAAATCATGACTCTTTTGTTAAGAATTGTGATATACATAATTTGAATACAATAAATAAAAATAAAATTGCTATAAAAAAAATTCGTGTCCGGTTTATAAATCATTTGTAGGTCAATGCATTCATTTCTATAATAAATTACCTGACTCA
Source organism: Acleris sparsana (assembly GCA_923062465.1). Lineage (NCBI taxonomy): Eukaryota > Metazoa > Arthropoda > Insecta > Lepidoptera > Tortricidae > Acleris > Acleris sparsana. The sequence continues at coordinate 8,803,951 of OV281312.1, read as the reverse complement.
GTTTTAAAGTTACCATTTCCAGTACTTAAAACTTACTTGAAAAAGTCGTTGATGTCTAAAGCTTACTATAGGTTCGAGGACTATCTAACAGATAAAAATGCTTTGCCTAAACTAAGCTAAACACCTTACCACAAACCTTACCTTAGCACAAATAAAAACTTTTAAGATTATCAAAAAAAAAAGAAGCTAAACACCTAAATAACTGAATAATAAATTAGTGGTACGAAAATATGTAAATATTGTATATTGTCTAGGGGACACGGTTTCTGTAGGAGAATGTATCAAAACTTTGTATGTGGTTGTCTTGCACTGTCATAGGTAAGTATAATTTATATATTATATATATATTTATTACTACAACTTATTACTCCATATACGCTACGCTTAAATATATTTGTTTCTTTTTTATTTAATGTTAGATTCATTGTTTTATATAATGCTAGGTAATTGTATAATATCATAAGTAGTATTTTAACTGACTGTTGAGTTTCTTGCGGCGTTTCTCCTCAGCAGTGGTCTCTTTGACGTGTAAAAGTGCCCGTGTGGCCTACTTACTGAATAAACATCTTTTATCTTTTTATCTTTATATTTTATTGAATCGAGGAATATGTTATAATACTTCCACACAATGTATACAATGTGTGGCCCAAAACCGGGGCGAAAAATTAAAACGTAGATTCTACTCCTCAAACTAGACAACTTTTGTTTAGCAACTTTTTAAAATCATAAAGTTTTTAGATTGTTCATTTTTCAAACAAAGTAAATAGTATAATCAATGTACTTAAAACTCCGTCTAATTGACATCGCCTGTCAGTCTAGTCACTCTACAGACATAACCAATTTCATAGTACATTGCGTGTTCGAATTAACTTTATAATGTAATAAAATTCAAACCGCAAGTTTTTTTTCAAAGTCGTCAAACAAACGTTGCGTAGTTTGAGGAGTAGAATCTACGTTTTAATTTTTCGCCCCGGTTTTGGGCCACACATTGTATATTGTGAGAGGCATCAGAGGAATATGTTAGTACTGCGTTAAACACTAGACGTCTATACTCAATGGTGAGTACACTGGGGAGAGGAGGGCCACGAGGTCTCCGTCAGTGTGAGAGTATCTAAGAAACTATATTCGATAAAATAAATGAAAAATTATCGGGCGACAATTTTTTCCTGGGCTACTATGGATACTAGGCAACAACAAACACACTTCTTTGAAGAAAAACACACAGATAACACTCAAGGCTCAGAAACAAATGCTCGAGCTCATCACGCAAATATTTGCCCTCATCCGGGACTGCTAGCTTTGTAGGCCAGAACACACCAGCTAAACTAACTACGTCCTCATTTAGTGAATTAGTTGATTCGTTTTTAGTAATAACCTCATTCGACATTGAATGTCAACGCCATGTTTTACCTCTTCTATAATACATATAAATGCTTTAATTTAAATAACCAAGCTCCTGAGAGTAGGTAGACTCGACATGGGGAAAGTGCCAACAGCCGGCGAGACAAGCTATCCCCGTGTCGTCTGGTCTTTAAATCGAGAAACAGCGAAATGAAATTTAGAAGCCTTTTACTTTTAGAATAAATGAACGGTGGTTCCAGAGCCGCTGGTTCTGAGTACGGGGTTGGTCTGCTGCTCTCAGTCTCGACACTCGGCGTGGAGGGACGTTCGCCAACGGTGTACGTGGCGAGGTCCCCCATTTGCGTTAGCACGTGCACAAGAGTCATAGTCTCGTCCGTAGGCTCGTGGAGATCTGCAGACATTCAAAACTCTAATTAACCCGCAACTAACCCAACAGTGCTTCATGTTTACGGCGACGCATAGCAATATCAAGATTCTAAAAAGTGTTTTTGTTTTGATTTGTAAGTGTAAGTATATTAATTATCTTATAAAAGGTTATAGTAGTTTATGCAAGTGGTGTGTAATGAGAGGCTTCAAAACACGAGTGAGGTTTTATAAATCGAGCGTCAGCGAGTTTCATAATAGGATCACACGAGGTTTTTTAAGGCCTAATTATGTACAGTGGCATACACTACTTTATCTACACATATATCATATCATAAGTACTCTAAAATGGGTTCAGAAGCCGACGACTTGACGACAAAAATGGCGGCAAAACAAACTTGTGCTGTGTCAGTGTCACAAATATGAAGTTTTTTTTAAAATCATTGACTAACGAATGAAGTCCCTATTCTCATGTCACCCGAGAACAAATGTCATGCGGTTTATATTTTAAAAAACATACTGAATTGACGTTTCGTATCGATAACTGTTTATATATCTATGGATACCAGAATCGATACCCTCTTGAGTTTTGACAGCAGTTCCAAATTTAAACTCACAACATTACAAAAATTGATACTGTTATAAATAACATTACAGTACAAATCTTACCTACTACCACAGACAAGAAAGTTCTCATAGTAAAATGGATTGTAATAATGCTGGTGATTTCTGGTGGTATCTGAACCCATAACAGAGAGCTTATGATATGTGCGTAGATAAACATATTTAATTTATGTCATGAGGTGTAGGACATTGAAATTACGTGATTGGGACGATAGGCGAAGTACAGGGCCTCTGTTGAGGGCTACCCCGACTGAAAACAGGTTATCCTCGCGCAGTAACTCGCCGACTAGCTGAAACTGGAACCAAAAAAAAAAGAAAAGCTATATGAAACAAAATAATGAAAAATAATTTATTTGGCACATAAATAAAAAACAGTTTACAAGGGAAATGTCTTAACCTAAATTTTAAATAATATATAAATAGCATAAAACACCCATGTGCGTGTCGAACTCTCGAACTGACGGTTCCGTTATAACATGGAACGCTAGAATAATAATTATCTCAATTAAACGTTGATTTAACTATTATTTTCGAGCAAAAAAAATGTTTTTTATGAATTTTTATCAATTCAAGAAACAATACAAATGCCATTTTGTAAAATGGCATTTGTATTGTTTCGTCTGTCTGAAGACAGACGTTTATATTTCACGGTACTTGGCAATAACTATTGTTCAAACCTTTTGTCTGCCTGTATACCTATATAGAATAGAAAGAAAGACGAGCGGTGTCTCTGGTTACAACACCGGTATTTATACTTAAAAGTGGTACTGATACCGAATTTCACTGATGAAGGTAATCTTTAGCAAAATAAAATGGTTTATGTCACTGACTACCTACTTTTTTTATAACTTAATCTAGCCGTTGCCGTGCGGCCGAGGTCCTTGAGTGGATCAGGGCGTTTGGCTGCCAAGATAATGGGTAATTGTACGACGCGTATTCCAACTTACAGGAGCCTGCGAGTCGCCTCCATCGCTGTCTGGGGGGAGGAGTTTGATGCCAGCTCTCAAACTCGTGCACAGCATCGTATTCCTGTGGCAAAAAAATGGTATAAATTATACCTTAAGAAAGATATTTACGGGCTCGGTGCAGGTTAGCCAGAAGACCTCCCTTTAATTTCCGAGTTCGCATTGGCACTGCACATCCCTATTTAGTAAACATTGTGTTTTCACGTTTTGTACACTCGAGTTCATAAATATGTGTACACTTTACTACATTGTCACTTTAATCGCTGTGTCAATAAAATTCATGTATGGTTGTTTAAATATGACATTAAATAGACAAGGTACTATACATATTTATGAACTCGACTGTACATTAATGTATATACATAGATACATGCAGGCACTCCCGCCAGGACTGGGGCGAGCGTAAGCAATGACCAGCATTACCTGTGGTAGTAGGTGGCAGCGACGAAAGATGTTAATTTTGGAAGATGTTCCAAATCTGGATCTCATTACATTACAATATTCGTTAACGCAATTTCATTACGTTACTGCTGTCATCGCTGTCACCTACTACCACAGGTAACGCTGGTCATTTAAATTTCAGCTTCCGACTCTACGTAATTGACATTACAACACTCGTGTTGTAATGCCTGTCGTTATGAAACCCTTCCCTACACATAAGGATCATAATCTAGAGGGGCTTTGGTTGAGAAGCGCGTACCTTACATCCTCAACAGCTTACTTGCGGTTCTGAGACTGGAGCCTAACATAAGTAGATTTAAGAGAGGCTTATCTAAGCACTACCTTAATATTATCTAAATTTTAAATTTATTATTTGTGATATATTTTTATGTAAACTAAGGGCAGGGCCTGTTTCACAATCGACAAGTAAATTTATCTGTCATTTAATGTTGGTTCTCTCCATGCCTATTTTCAAGTGTAAGATGGAGAAAGGACTAAATTTATCTGTCAGATATGCTTTACAGTCAGTGAGCACTTAGAAGATGCTTCGGATTTGTACCTACTTCTCTTTCGCTCGCTCTTTTTGTATGAGCTATCGCACTGTGCTTGTCGTTAGTGTAACAGGCGGTAATTCTCGTGGATCCCACAGTTAAACTGTGAAAACAGTTTTGAGGGACGTTGTAATATAATTAAGTTTGTTAACATGTTAAAACAAATAAATAAATAATATAGCACATTGCGTGTGCAATACAGTACGAGTAACATACTTGGAATGCTGCTGGGGCTACCGAGGCATGCGCATCCGGAATGTTCGCAGAGGCGCACGCGGATGACAGCTTTGCCATTAGGCGTAAAGGAATAGAATAGCCTCATTACTTAAACGAGTGTTCGGTGGCGGCAACAGCATGCTAAGGATGTTGGCAGAACGATTCGACTGCCGCCCACTCACAGAATACTGGGTATTTGTTGTTATTGGGTGAGCCAAGTAGGGCAAATCACAATGCGTTGCCTGATAATTTTAAGGGCGTGGAAATAACCTCAAAATGACCGCTGCGCAAAAATATAAAAGAAGGGTTTAATTTCGTGAAACACGATTAATAATTTAGAACATGGATATATTTAATTATATTAAGGATGAATTCATTTTATTATGCATGGTTCAATTAGTTTTCAAATGGTTTTCAAGTTTGAACCTGTTGGCTGAATATGCAAGCATTTAAAGCGTCACGTTACAAAAAAAACAGCAGAACAAATTTTGTATAAATAGAACTACAGATATTTAATATTAAGATACGTCATCTGCGCGCAAAAGCGTTCCTCAATAAGGAAGATAATAAAGTTTTACTACCGAAATGTAACAAATATATTTCATGAAAAATGCCGTCTTGTGTTTTTCGAGGTTGCCGAAATTATACTGTAACTGTAAAAGGAAGAAAGGATGTCTCATTTTGTTCGTGAGTACCCACCGATAATATTTTTTACATTTTGTTTATACACATCGCCATGCCATACTTTGTTTAATTTGCACCGGCATCACTGTTACCGGTGAAACATGAGATACACAATGAGATATCGCATGAGTGCGATAAAGACTGGTAGCTTAATGGCGGGAATGGTGAGCAAGCACCGGTATCTAGGCACGCTGCGTCATTCGGGAACGCAATTTGTAACAACTATTTATCTCTTTCTAACAATAGCGTTCGCTGCGGATTGCCGTCTTTGTCTGTAAAAATATGGTAACGTAGCAACTGTTAGTAATTGGCGGCGGGTTTTGAATGAGTTTCGTACGAGCATAACGCATCTAAATATAAAATATCATTGGATAGAACGTTTAACGCAAGACTAAACAACCATAATGACACTCGACGTATAGCCACCCAAGCGAAGCGCGTACAAAACGCGTAAACATCTCGTGTCATTACGGTTTGTCTTAGTCCCTTGTTGAACAATCTACACTCAGGAGCAAAAATACCTCGCCAGGGAATGCTTTTAGTGAAATCTGATGATGAATACCCCGAGCATCGATACAGGACTTCCAGAGTGCCTAGGATACCCAACTGAATGAATCTGCGGTTAACGCCGGAATTGTGCATGTTCAGAAAAATATCTAAAACGCCAATAAAATCTAAGGAAATCCAAGTGCTGACCCAAACTCTCCCGCTGTGGTGTTAACTGGTTGTGCGATCAGTTAGGTCTCTTAAGAACTTTTGACCTCCTCTATTGAACCTCGCAGTATCCACCATTAAACCTCACTCAAAACAACCCCTGGCGAGGAACCAAGGCTTCAAAATAGTCTCGTTTGTATGAAAAACGCACTCTGACCCGGTATTTTTTCTCCTGAGTGTACTATATTTTACGAGCAAATACACCGTGGGCCCGAATAACCCGACCAATTTTAACAATCGATACTTGAGCCTATTTGTAGAATATAATGGGTATAATATGTAGTCCAATAACGCATAATTTCCGAGATTTTTATTATTTAAAAATCAATTCCATAGTTAATTAAATTTGAACTCTGTCACCTTAACCTAAAGCATTATTTACTAAGAAAGATTCATGTTGTAAGTAGCAATATCATCCACATACAACATAAATTAATTAATCAATTTCTTATTAAATAATGCTTTAGGTTAAGGTGACAGAGTTCAAATTAAATTAACTATGGAATTGTTTTTTAAATAATGAAAATCTCGGAAATTATGCGTTATTGGACTACATATTATACCCATTATATTCTACAAATAGGCTCTAGTATCGATTGTTAAAATTGGTCGGGTTATTCGGGCCCACGGTGTATAATAGGTAAATAGGTACTTAAATACAAATATTTTATATGTAGAAACCACAGCTTTTAACCTTATTCAGATATCTTTATTGCTTACCATGGTTTTATTTGTACCAGTTGGTAGTTAGGCCAATCTAATTCACTCTCTAACCGTCCAACGTATTCCGCGCGTGTGGGGAGCGCTCCTTCAGGGACTTTAATCAATGTAAAAGCTGGAAAGAACGAATAAACTGTCAATACTATTTATAGTGTTACGTACGTGGGGGTAGGTAACTGATAGAAATGCACGAAAACACCGATAATCAAAAGTAAACTTTAATAACGCACTCACAAAACCGTTACAAAACAATTATCGCACAAAAACTTCGAAGACAGACTTAGATCGCTCGGGTCGCACTTGATCGCACTGTTCGCTTTCTAAGTATAGACTGACCGTGCCCGTTCGTGGTCTTCTCACTCCCTCCTCTCGGGGGGATGAGGAACCGGTAACGGGCCTTTCGGCCCCCGACCGGGGTTATGTTCGCCGACCGTTAAAACGGGAATGGATGTGGGGATGGAAGGGGATTTTTGGGTAGGGGGAGAGGAGAGTGACCGTGCCCACAACCGCGGTCCGCCTTTCATAGTTCCCATGTTATTCCAGAACGCCTTCCATCCACCGGATCATCCGGAACGATCGATGTAGTTTGCTCCGCCGAGGACGACCGAGACTATTCGTTTCTGTAATGTTCTACGCCTTGCTACCTGCTCGCTCCGTTAACAATGGCGGCGTCCTTGGCACACGGGTCTGGAATGTCCTGCGCATCGCTGTCTCATTCATTCTGTGTTATCTCTTTCGCTCTTAGTGGAAAATGAAACGCCTTACCACTAACCTAACCTAACCTAACAGTTTTGAGCCCCCGACACGATACAGCCCTTGTTATAATCCCTAAGCAGTGGTGGCACAATTGTTTTCCTTCGTATTTTCACGGAATCGTACGAACGTGTCTTGCTATTTCAGTCGGTCACAGTACAAAAAGTACGTTACCTGACGTAGCATGACACGTTCGTACGATTCCGTGAAAATACGAAGGAAAACAATTATGCACTACATGTGTACTTGCATGTAAATTCATTTTAAATAAATAGGTAAGTATTTAACTACTACATATAATGAAGCTTCTTACGGTACGAGTACTGAGGTGGGTCCACATTTGTGCCATTTCATCGTGACATGTAGTCAATCCAACGAACACCAAAAACTGCATCTCAGGGGAAAAAGTCGTTTTATAGGCGTATTTTGGCATAGTTGTAGGGAATTGTGTTGTAAACCACATACTAAAAGTACTGATGGGTGGGGGTGGAGCTGAAAGGTGGGGAGGTGTAAAGGTCCCTGTTTTAGTTTTTCGTAAATAAGTCGTAAACGGTGGCCTATAGCAACAAAATTATCCAGTATATAATTTTAAAATTCTCTACAATTTTTTTTTTTTATATATTGAGTGAAGAATGATTCCCGAAAGGCCATAGTCAGGTTTTGCAAAGTAAGTCGGCCCTTACATCAAATGGGGTAGGGTTTTTTTGTGAGTACCTCTTATAGTGAAGAATATTTATGTTGAGAATCAAAATCTTCTCGATTTATGATTTTTTTGAATGTACTGTTTTTAAGATGCATTCAAGCGACTTGCTTCAAATTTTGAGATGCCACAATTCGCTTACACAGAGTATTTTCCCTCTGATTTTCGTTTGTTGCTCAGGCAAATGGTTCCGTGACCGTACTGACCGTGTCAGTAACGCGTGTAAGCATTGTCATGCTACGATGTCCTGTCGCGCTGTGACCCATCCCAAGCGCGTGATTTACCTGCCAACGTACAGTAGTACCACAAATATAAGTTACAACGATGTACCTGCACAGGAAGCATTTTTTTAGAAGGCGCGAAAACGTTTTAGCCAATTATAAGGTAGTACGTTTGCGCGGGTAAACCTCTGGTGGCTATTGGTCAAATATTCGGCAGCCATTGCAGCGACGCCGTCGACCGCCATTTTATTTAGCAGCGCGTCAGTTGTCATTCGTACACAAGCTGAGACGCACGAGCGCTAATCGTTACGTACGATTGAGGACAATTTAAGTGGCGACATTATTAAATATTATTATTATTAAAATGACTTCCCTTAAAAGAGGGCGGCCTTTAAATAGGCGGGAAATAGTTTATTCAGTAATCGGTAGGTATAGTAAAAATATTTATTATTCAGTAATTGGTATAATAAAAATAATATCAGTAAAGTTTATAATTATCAATATCGCGTTTTCTAAAAATTGATTTGTTTTTATGTCAGAAACAAAAAACTATCTTATCTATGCTCAAACAAATTTTTGTTTATAATACAAAAATTAATATTAGAGAATTTAAAAAATAGGTGCATTTTTTTTATTACCACGCAATATCATGACGCCATGAGCGAGAAAGTACGAGTTTAACTATAATAATAATAATATCAGGGTACAATGACACACCAATTGCCCTAGTCCCAAACTAAGCTCTAGGCTTGTGCTATGGGTACTAGACAACGTTATATATATATATATATATATACTTATACAGAGAAATATATACTTAAATACATAGAAAACATCCATGACTCGGGAACAAATATTCGTGCTCATCACACAAATATCTGCCCTTACCGGGATTTGAACCCAGGACCATTTGCTTCGTAGGCAGGGTCACTACCAACTAGGCCAGTGCCGTCGTCGTTTGTACTATCATTTCATATTCTACCTTACGCGTAACACGACATTGATTTTTGCGTTCGTTTATCTTCGGCATTAGTGAGCACCTTTCTGCGTGGACGAACATTGCCGGCGTAACTTATATTTGTGGTCTTACAATACAGCAATTTGATTACGCGTTTACTCTAAAATAGCTCCAGCATAAACGGAATTTTAAGGTGTTCCCGTTGTTATCGAACTTGTTCAATCAGATATTACATTTATTACCTACTTCTTCAATGTTTTTGATGCTATGTATCTGGTTTCAAAATACCTTGATGTGATGATAATGGCGGCAGTAGCAATATTTCGAAACCCTCGTTTCTTATTATTTAGTCCGTACCTGCGTATACTGTAATGAAATTCTTTAAAACGACGTCTTTCTCTTATCGTATTTTTGCAGACTGCAGGTATTTTGACGTGAGAACTTTGTACTATGACTCGTCTGTCTGTAAACAGAAAGTTCCCGAAGGGAGCCCAACGAGGCACTATTAATATCCGCCCGACCGTTTACCCTTTGGATTCAAAACGTGAAATAAAGACTGTGCACGGCACGGTTAATCCAGGTCGAACTCAGAGATCACAGACAGAGATAAACAAAAAACGTAAGACATTTTATTAATTTATTGCTATTAACTGTATAGATAATCAAACAAACCTGATTTCCGTCCATTTGTATGAGCATTTTCATACACTACAGCTAACTGGTTGTTGGACATCCAGTGAACAGCTCGAGACCTAAGCGATGCTCCGCCTAAGAGAGGAGGAGCCGGCACGGGGATGAGCTTCTCGAGGGATGAGTCATGCGAGTACACACGCAGCGCTCCGTCAGAATAGCCGACAACAAAACTCGAGCCGCTCGGACGCCAGCTCAAGCATCTGGAAAGAGCAGTTACAACATATTATTTAAATAGAAGCCATCGTCTACGCTTTAAGGTTTTCTTATGATAAGGAGAAGGCACTCGAGCACACATTCCCACTGATACTAAATCGGATCTGAGACCCATAGACATTTGAATTAACAAGACTACAATCTCCGCACGTGTACCAAACGAAGTTTCCTAATACATTTGCGAAAAAATGTGTATCTGTGTATATGTGTATGCGGGTATCTGTGTATATCTCATCTTCCCCGGACCTTTGAAGTGAGCTAAACGTATGCACACACTCTGTCCGAAATTACCAAAATTGTAATCAAATACTAGGAAGGCATAAACATTAGAAGTACCTATTATTACTACACGGGACTTAATCGCGTTAAGGGATATATAATTAATTACTAGAAAAAGCAAAGGGTCCTTAGATGGAATGGGTACAAAGTGAATAGGTGGCAACCTAGACGAGCAGCTAAAGTAAGACTTTCCGACGCTCGTAGGCAACCAGCATACATGCCTTATGTGAAAGGGATCACAGATGAAATCGGTACGGTACTAGAAAAGTACTCCATCAAAACCATCTTTATGCCGTTAACCAAGATCGGGGGGCATGTAAGTACATGCTGATGCCCGCCTCTTCAGTCCCCTCGAGACCATGGGCGTAGCGTCACGTCCGAAACGTCGAGGTAATAATTAATTATTTCTAGTAATTAATTATACAGGGTGTGTAGTGAGGTCACCAATGTAACAGCTGATACATACAGCTGATACCTACCTCTTCTCTAATTATTAGTTTAACGATGCTATAAAACTTTATAGCCTCTATTAAGTTTTATAGTTTAAATCCGCTGACAATGCATAATCATAAGTTCCACACCATTAACCCTAGACCTTGATATTTACTTGTAATTCTGCTTACGATGCATTAACGTTACTTCCACACCATTTACCCTAAGCCTAGATAATGACTAGAAACCATAGTATATAAGCTGTACAATTTTACCAATAAAGAACAGTATTCCTCCAGACTCTTGAGTTGTCATTATACCTCTCACCCTACACTTCATGGCGACCCTGCCAGTCGGGCTGCTCGAGGCAGCCTCAGCTTCAGTCGGCACGCCGCCGCTTGGACCAACCAAGTAGTCAGCTCCAGAGTAAAAGCCAGCTCCAGCCAGCAAAGGCCAGCAAAAGCCAGCTACAGCCAGCAAAAACCAGCTCCAGCCAGCTCCAAGGGACCAGCTGAAAAACCGATCCGCCGCAGCTCCAAGCACGACATGGGACATCAATGCACAAAAGAAGATAAAAAAGAAGAGGTCATCATCGCTCAGAACGGCCAGTCCAACGACGCAACCACGAGCCAAACCTACAGAGGCGAAGTTACGGTGTATTTGACCACGACACTACTCATTGTCGTATGCATCATATTCATCTATGCATTGTGGAAGAAGATCCACGAATGTCTAACTAAAAAGATCGAGCGCCAAGCAGTAGCAGCAACGATGCGGAACCGGCCAGAGCAGATGGTCTAGCAACAAGTCCACGCAGCAGCAGCAGCTACCCACCAACAGCGCGTAACCACAGCCACACCACAGCACAGCACAGCAACGTTATGAAGGTATCAATTTAAGATAACCCTAACTATAACTGTGTAAAGCCTTGTATTGTTCGCTTACCCAAAATTAGTCTGCACTAATAACCCATATATTAGTAAAATTTATTAATGACTTCAATTCAGGAGTTATATAACCAATTAAAATCACTACAAGAGGATATTAGAAAGTTAGGACCAAAACGCCGAACTGAGGCTATTGGTCAAAATAAACTTCAACAAGTAAAAACCTTATATAAGCAGTACGAAATATATATAGAGCAATATAGCTCCAAATTAGAAAAATCAGAACTATCTGTAAAAGACAGTGAAGTAATTCAGTCTTACTTTCTAAAAATAGAGGAAGTTTATAGTAAAATTTTAACAACATACGAACAAGACAACAAAAATTTAATCACAATGACGTCGAACGACAGTTTTGACCTAAAAACAGCTGTATCATTGTTACCAGTCATGGACGGCTCGGAAGCCGTCACAAAGCAACTTATAGACGCCATAGATTTATATTCCGCAATGATTAAGGACACAGACTACAAGTTATTGATTAATTTTGTAATTAAGACAAGACTAACGCAAAATGCCAAACTTAGAATATCCAGTAACCATACCAAAATAAGCGATTTAATTGATGAAATGAAGCTCCATCTCTTACCCATTAAATCAGCAACCGCGATACAAGCCAAACTAACGACAGCAAAACAAGGGAATAGGTCCATCGAACGTTTCGGACAAGAATTGGAGGATTTATTTGTAAACCTCACAATAACGCAGGCAAATGGAAAACCAGAAGCCTATACCATTTTACAACCCTTAAATGAAAAAACGGCAATTACAAAGTTCGCAGAAGGATTACGAAATGATAAGTTGAGTACCATTATAGCGTCCCGAAATTACACCTCGCTCAAAGACGCTATACAGGGAGCAAAAGACCAGGAAGTGTCTATAACACCCACACCTGGACCAGAACAAATGTTCCACTTACGGAAAAAAGGATACAATGTCCATAGACCTTACAGAGGACATTATAGTACACCTATGGGTAAATACACTCGCACGCAACCGGGTACAAGTGCGCAAAATAAACCCACAGGAAAGTACGCACAAACAAATAATTCTCGACCACTAAGAACCGCGAATAACTTTTACAGGCGTACGCATACAAGTTATCGTGGCCGACGTCAAAATCCATCATACAGACGTCATCAAGTTTCATGTAATCTTGCCGCAATAAACTCGAATTTGTCTTCTCTTTCATCCAAGATTGAAGGTTACAGTTTTTGTTTTCACCCACCGCATTAGATTTACGTAGGTACAATTATATTTTTATTTACATAACTCTGTCAAATTCGAGCTCACCGCGGCTATATAACATGAAATATTGAAATTGACACACCTGTAATTCCAACCTGAAATTATCAATTCAACAAATGTAAATATTTGTGTAGTCTACTACTGGTATGAAAACGTACCACGATAACTGTGTAATGTTGATTTAGCGATAATATTCATACATTTCGTGTGAGGTATTTCTAAAATTCAGGTAACATAATACTAGGGGAGCAATGAACATTTATGCAAAGTTAAGGTGTGACCCCACCGCTGCTTAAAATACGGAGACGGTACGGAATCGCAGTGACGCATCGCATGCCCTCCACACCGCTGCTTAAAATACTGTGTCGTTGCGTAAACAAAAGACGGGGTCCTATTAACAACATGGCGCCGTTAATGACGCACCGTTAAGCTGCGGTGTGGAGCGCATGCGTCACTGCGATTTTTTTAAGCATTGGTGTGGTGGTAACTTTAAATGGCGGAAACTATAGCTTCTGTAAAAGGCTTGTTAACCAACCGTATGCCATTGGGTACGGTATTGTCTATCCTCTTGACAGTACCGACATGAAGAATTGTTGTTTTATCAGGAAATCCAATGGCCAAGGTTTCATTCATGCTCGGGCTCCACTGCATATCGCTCACGTAATACTCCGAATCGAGGGGCACTGTCAGCTTTGGTGATGCATCCTGCAACATTTTATCGAGTTTATTTACCTAAATCACAAAATGCTAATGTTAGTGACACGTGCGTGAAATTCATCTTGGCTACTCCTTCACGTTAGTCAATAAAATTTGAAATGGAGATATCTTATACCCAGAATTAACACAATGTCGCGGGCGGAAGCGAAATCAATGGTTATTGGTCCAGGAACGGTGCTGGGAGGCTGGGAGTGACAAGGTGTTTAATCGATCTGATATTAATTTAGAACGTGGATTTTAATTATATGGTAAATGGGATCTGTAAACCGTAGACATGTGAAATCTATAAATACTACCAATCCCAAAACTTCAAATGTCTTACCAACCCTGAGGACTAAGATATACACCGGAACACGATGTGAACACTGCTGTACTGACCTTGATCAGTACTTGGGACCTTGTGCAGAGTCCGGATCGCTACCACCTCCATCTTATCCATTACCCTACCGCCAAACAGCAGTTTTGCTGTGATCCGGCGTGGGGATAAGACAACCGGTGAAATTACTAGCGTAGGGGCCATTCCATCTCTGTCCTCAGGGTTGGCAACGCATTTGTAGTCTTAGGATTGCAGTTTTGAGATTGTAGTCTTGAGATTTCAAATGTCTATGTGTCACAGTTTCCATTTACCATCAGGTGGCCTGTGTGCTCGTTTGCCTTCTCTATGCCATAAAAAAAAACTGAAACGAGTTGGCAACTGAATCATCTTTAAAAGGTTCCGTAGTCGAACTAGGGAGGGATTCCTTATAATCATTACGCCATATCCGTCAGTCTGGTTTGTATCACAGTACATCAACATTAGGTACGCCGACAAAGTCGTAAAATAAAATCCTTATAAATTTATTTCAGGTTGCTGCTATACATGGGTTATTCCCACCTGTTACGACCAATTTGTTACCACTGGTACCAGCTGGGATTTTTTTCCCACCTGTTACCACTGGTAACTAATAGGAATAAAACTTCCCAGCTGTTACCACTAATTACTGGGTTTTTTTTCCAGTAGTTATCACCAAATATTTTATTATTATTTATTATTATTTAAATACTTTATTGCACAAAAATATAATAGTGTACAAAAGGCGAACTTAATGCTACAAGCATTCTCTACCAGTCAACCTTAAGGTGAAACAGAAATCAAAAAAGTAGGTAGGTGCAATAAAAAGACAATACTTTCCCTTTACTTAATTAATTTTAGTGGTTACAAATGGGAAAAATATTCCCACTTGTGACCACAGAGTACTTTAGTGGTAACAGGTGGGAAAAAAAATCCCAGCTGTTACCAGTGGTAACAAACTGGTGGTAACAGGTGGGAATAACCCCCATACATGTATCTACTCCTAAAGCAAGTCTTTTTTACATTTTTTGTACTAATTAGTCACTTTCATTTTTGACCCCTTTTACAAAATGTTGCCGTCACTCGTGCCCGTAATTAACCTCGGCGCTCGTACCTTAAGAAGCTTCATTATGTACCAGTTAAATAACTTTTTCTACAAGCTTAAAATGATAATGACAAAAATAAACAATCGCTAACTTTTCTCGTATAGGTACTTCACTCGGTGAAAAGACGGAAAGTGACACACTTAACACAAAACAACGCTAAAAGAAAAACATCAACGATCAAATACAATCATTTGTCGAGATTATCTCGAACGTCTCAAACGACCATAAAATGTATAGCCTGGTAAAGTTGGCAACACAAAGGCAACAGAATCAATAAAATAAAAACAAAGCAAGCATATAGGTAACATAACAATAACATAAAATGTTAGACTTTCAATTCAAGAAATAAAATAAATAAATGTTTTGTTGGTTTTACATTTAGAAACATTACACTACTGTGTAAAATAACAAACAATTTTAATTCTCACATAAATTGATATCCTAGTGTAATCACCTGGTTCCAAATGTCTTTGACGTTGTAAATAAGAATCGACACATCTCCAACGACAGCCAGGAGTTCCCCGTCGCAGTTGACGGCGATGTGTGTCGGTTCTTCCGGCAGCTTCACAATCACGCGCGAGGGAGTGGCCTTACTGTACAAGAGGTCGGCCACCCGGTACACTAGAGACGCACATAGCACATAGAAGAGTTTCAGACACATAATAACATGGAACCATAGTTATGTTTGCACAGCACAACTATAGTAGCCCTCAACCAAAGTGACGACCGGGGCCATAAAACCCTTGAGCTCGCGTTATCACTTATCAGTTATCCATTGTGTTGCTCGATCCGTGCTCGGGACCGTAAAGCAGGTAGTAAACGCACAAAACAGGATGTCGATAGAATTGAGTGATAATTTAAAACACGGTTCTTATGAATGAATTGAATAATATATTATTGAAAGTGGCAATATTTACAACATCATAAAATATTATTACTATTAAAATAACGATTTACTAATATTCCAAAAAATAATTGCTTTCAAACGAGAAAATTACATTACAAAATAAATAATTTACATAATCGACGTTTAAACCTTTTCGTTATCGATACGTTACCCTCACTACGTCCGTCGAGGTTTATTATGGCCCACGCCCGGACTTTTATGGCCCCGGTCGTCACTTTGGTTGAGGGCTACTATAGTAAGTGCCATTTAAGGTTTCAATAGCGGTCATCGACTTGACTTTTATCCCGATATCGTAATTTCCTAGCGACAAATCCATACAAAACTGTCGCAAAAATGTCATCGCTTGAGTATCATGGTACAGGGTAGGATGGAGCCACGGGCTCACTAGGTGCGTGCAAGTGTCGCAATCACAAAAGTGTTTAGTGATTAAAGATGCCCAATATATATTTATGTCATACACAGTGTATTTATTTAATGTTTTTTAGTATGATGTATATTTTAGTTACAAATATTTATAACAATAGTTCATTTACTAATAATATGCAATTTATACAGCCAAAATTAAAATCTTAAATGCGTTTAAGTTTGTTTGTTTATTCCTACATGGAGAAGAAGTCATTTCAAAAATTAAAAACATCAACTGAACACTTATGCAGCCGGCAGTCACCGCTAGCCGCTCAGCTACCCGCGGCCGTCGATACCACGGCCTTACATTTTATGACTCTACTCTGACGCATCGAGTCAGGGGTACGGCACGCTCGGTCCGCCATTTGGCCAGAACTGGCATTCCATTTTCGGGTTCGCTTGCGTTCGGTCGAGTTTCGGAATATTACTGCGGATTTTTGTTAAATTTGTTTAATTTGTTAATTTGTTGCTTGTTGTGTTGTTGTTATTTGTTTAATTTGTTAATTTGTTGCTTGTTGTGTTGTTGTTATTTGTTTCGTTTACCTTATTTGTTGTGTTACGTTACGTTTGTTACGGACAGTGAAGTGGCAAACGAAATGGCAAAAAAAAAGGAATTTCGGTGTTGAGGTTACCACTGTGAACTGAACCCGAACGAACTTATATGGGCGGATATAAAAGGTTATGTAGCGAGAAATAATACGACTTTTAATTTCAACGAAATGAAAAGACTTTTAGAAGATGGTATCGAACAAGTCACAAGAGAAAAAAAACAAAAAAACGCCTTCAAAAATGCAAAAAATAACTTCTTATATCATATCATATCATATCATATTTATTTATTTCTCAACAGTCATACAGTATAAAATTACCTTAGCACAAGACAAAAAAATACGCAAACATACTGAGATCGTCAAATTAAATTATCTTATAATGTAATAATAATATACTACCTAAATACAATAACAATTCAGCGATAAAATATAATCGTAAAGTAAATTTGATGTGGTTTTAATCTTGATGTCACTACTTATATGTATCTATTCTAATATTCATTTCCTAGGTACTCTTTGACATTGTACAGTGTGTTTCTAAGGAGCAGTTCTCTAACTTGCTGGCGGAATGCACTTATATTAGCCACAGCTTTGATCGTTTGCGGCAGTTTATTATATACTTTCTGCGCCATTACTCTAGGGCTTTTCTTGGCTATGTTCAGTCTACATTGAATAGGTCTAAGGTTATCGGGATATCTACTCGGACGCTTACTGTCATCACCAATCTTTTTAAATTCACTAGAATTATTTCTTACGTACATTAGTAATTCGAAAATATAAGTTGATACAGCAGTTAATATGTGAAGGCTTTTAAAGTATTCTCTGCAGCTCTCATTATATTTAGCTTTGACAAGAACTCGAATTGCACGCTTTTGCATTTTAAGGATACGTTCAAAGTCGGTTGAATTTCCCCACAGTATAATGCCATAAGACAGGATTGAGTGAAAATAAGCATAGTACGCTTCTTTGAGGCTCTCGTCGGAAATAAGTGGCCTTAGTTGTTTAAGGGCATAGACCCCTGTCGCTAGTTTCCCACATACTGAGTCTACGTGTTTTTTCCACGAGAATTTTGTATCCAGGTCGAAACCTAGCAGTTTTACGTGTTCCACACTTTGCAGTATCGTGCCATTGGGTAAAGCAACTTTAAGCGTATCTGTATTTCTATGCTGCGGGCTAAATTTCATGATACATGTCTTTTCTGAGTTTAATTTGAGTCCATTGATCTTGAACCAGTATTCTAATTTATTTATTATGTCATTTATTTTATTTTCTAGATTATAATAGGTATCATCACTTACAATTATTGTTGTGTCATCTGCGTATAATATTATCTCACCATCTATGTCTAATTTTACTATATCATTTAAAAATATTGAGAATAATGTATTTCCTAGTGCTGAGCCTTGTGGTACTCCTATTGTCACTGTCTGTGGTTTTGACCTATGCCGCTTTCCGTCGACTTTTATTTCCACAGTTTGCTGCCTTTCTGATAAAAATGATTTTAATAAGTCTGCACTATGACCTCTTATTCCGTATGCTTGGAGTTTAGCTAAAATTAAAGCGTGATTCACAGAATCAAACGCCTTTGACAGGTCCAGAAATATACCCGCAACCTTTTTCTTATTTTCTAGGCATAATATTACAGTTTCCATGAACTTTTTTGTTGCTGTTGTGGTTGATTTTCCCAATCTGTAGGCGAACTGGGCGTCGGTTAAAAGATTGTTCCGCTCTACATGCCTTAGTAAGTCACTGGACATTACAGACTCTAATAGCTTAGACATAGTGGGAACAATAGTTATAGGTCTATAGTTTCCCACGTCGGTTTTATCTCCTTTGCCTTTATAGATAGGACACAGGCGAGTTTTTTTTAATGATTTAGGGTACACATCGGAGACTAGTATATTATTCGCAAGATATGTCATATAGTCTGGTAACTCTGGTAATACAATCATGACGTCGTATAAAAAATTTCCTGAAATATCATAGATATCCTTTGTATATGATTTTGATATCTTACTTCTTGCTAATTTTGTCAGGTAGTCCGAGGTAACTGTAGAAAACACAAATGAGTTCTCAACTTCGGCGTTATTGGTCTTTAAATTTTCCATTGCTTGACTAATATCTGGGCTGTTATTATCGGCCAGCTCATTACCTATTCGGATCAAGAAGTTATTAATATAATCTGGCGTGTCAACGGTATTCACAGGTTTATTGATATTTGTGTCTATCAAGTTCCAATTATTTTCTTTTACCTGTTTGTTCGTCTCTTGTTTAATAATACGCCATATTTCCTTTTTTGGGTTTTTAGAAGTATGTATACGCTTTTCGACATGCTCCCTTTTAATTTTCTCAAAAGATTCTTGCCTTTGTTGTTTTTTGTTTGACAGATTTTCTTCAAAGTCAATATGTGGATATTGAGTACGAAGCTGATGTAAATCTTCAATATCCCTTTGTAATTTTATTAGGCTTTCTGCCATCCATGGGATTTGGCTACGTACTCTCTTTTTAAAAAATTTAACTGGCATATGAATGTTCATGTTGTAATTGAATTTTTGCATAAAATTATCAAATGTATCAGAATGATATGACTTAAATATTTCATCCCAGTTGTAAGCCATCATAGCTTTACAAAAGTTTTTAATCTTTTCAGTGTCCTCTTGACGCTTTTCAACATTGACGTATTTTTTACAATTTGTTTGTACGTCGAGCTGCGCTAACTGGGCGTCATGGTCAGATATACCTGCTGACACTGGTTTTACAGCTATAAAATCACTATGAACATTTGTTACTAGACAGTCAATAGATGTTCTTGAGTTGTTATCTACTCTTGTTGGGAAGTTGATAATATTTCGTAAATTATGCACTGCCATTATATCAACCAAAGACCTTTTATTTGTTGAGTCCACACTGAAATCAACATTCCAATCACCTAGCATCATTATGGTACACTCCTTATAAACGCTGCACAACAGATTAAAGAGTTTTCCCAGCGTTTCTATCATTACTGCAAATTCACCATTGCCTGTTCTATATATTCCTACTATAATCACACCTTTAGGTTTTAAATCTAATTCGATTGCACATATTTCACAATGATATTCTATTGACAGTTGATTTATTTTATCACATATAAAATGATAGGTACCTATAGGTAGGTCAGTCCAACTGTATTCGGCTTTTGTTTTAAAATATTGTGGGACGCCGACTTCAGTTGGACTGACCTACCTATAGGTACCTATCATTTTATAAGAAGTTATTTTTTGCATTTTTGAAGGCGGTTTTTTGTTTTTTTAAACATTTATTTTATTTAATACTTTTTAGTGATCCTATTTATGCTGTTATGTAGTTCCACTTTTCAATAAATGAGAAACTATAGAAAATTTCAAGCTCGCCGCAAGCAACGCCACTGGAAAGTTACAGTCATATTTCAACAAGTAAATATTCTTCGTTGTAGTCGCTCAACTATCTTAATCGACATATCTTATCGTTATCGCCACCCTTGAAATAGGTACCGTTGAGGAGTTCCGGTGGCCATCTGTGGTCTTCATCATCAGGTCCACTTCACCAAGTGATACTTTCTGAATGCAAATGCTAGACTTGTTACTAAAAATACTAAAATCGCTTTATGTATGCCTACAATATTTGAGGAGTTCTCTCAATTCCTCACTGATCCCCTCATCAGATTCCGATTTGGTGGCAATGGGACCACCTCGGAAGTATACCCTATCAAATCAAAAAAGAATTTTCAAAATCGGACCACAATTGACGGAGTAATCGGTGAACATACACAAAAAAAAAAAAAAAAATACATACAGTGGAACGTATAACCTCCTCCTTTTTTTGAAGTCGGTTAAAAAGTGGGCCAACTGTGTCGAACACGTAAAAAAAGAGGAAAAAAATATGTGCAACCTCGACCACACAATTGACAAAACTGTGGACAAATTTGTAATAACCGTCACAGATGACACCAGTGAGAGCTCACAGTATAGCTCCAGCTCTGACGATGAAAGTAGTAATTAAATTATTGAAAAAAATCTGTCTTTTACTAGTAATAATATAGGTACGTATATTTTATTTAAAGTAACTGTTATACTTTCGTAATATCACCTGGCGACTAGGGCAATAAAACCTTTTTATCGTGCTATCTCATTTGCACCTGCACGACCTTAGGGAGTGTGTGTCACAACACAACTCTAGTGCAGGTAGTAATACTCACAAAAACTTACCGGCCGACTTTTATTGCCCTAGTCGCCAATGATGTAACGGAAAGTATAACAAAGCTTTAACTATAAAGAAAACTAATATGGATAGCGTCATCACCTAAATAATAAACGACAACATTGGCTAATATGAAAAGTTTCATTGAAAACCTAAAGCGTAGGTAGGTACAAACACACATTACATACATCAAGGGTAGTATGAAGGGAATTACTAACGAGTGTTAGAAGCCCGACGCCGAAGGCGGAGGGCTTTTAATGACTCGAGTTAGTAATCCCCGTACTGCCTGTGATACACACAATGGTTTTCATCACATTTGCGAGGAAAAAACACTTTAACTCTGGAAAATATAAAGAAATAACTTTTGACGAACGGGAACGTAAATGGAAACGATTTTTTTTTTGTGACCTCTTCCACAGATAATAACTGCGTTTAGTTTCGACCTGGATTCGAGCCTGATTTAGCCAATTTGATAAAAATGTATAATTACTAAAATTAATGATAAATGTTGATATAAACTTGAAATAAGTATAAAAATAATGAAGTTTAATGAAGCGTATAGGTTTTGTGTAATGTAAGTTAGTCTATAGCTAATTTTTAAAGATGAAATTAGAAACCGATTTAATTTTTGGCTGAAAATTAAACCTCCTTAGTCAGAAATGATGTACGAAAGAGTCGCAAATTTTAAAAAGAAAGTCATTACTCCCTAGGGATGACAAACTCGCCATAATTCCCGCGGGAACAATTTAGGCCATTGTCCTTCTGCATACAGGCATGGAATAACACCATTTACGAGCAAGTGTGATGAAAAATCAATTTTGTATGAAAGCTATAATTTAAATTTATAATTAACCTCTATAAAACCCAACCTTTATCACCACTGGAGTAATTATTTTAAAATAGTTATTGTAGGCGTCAAGGTTTACAACCCCTGCAACGCTAAGTGGTTTGACCAGATGAACCAGATGAACCAAGATACATTAGCGAAAGTACAAAATACTAATTTCGGGACGTTTCGGGGAACTTAGGTAGGTGTAGTTATTACTAACGGTGATTTCTTGGTAGAGGGGTGTCAATGTCCTCTATTGAAATGCTAACTGGCACTTACTATAGCACACATTTTTGCCCTCGTCAATCCGATGTTTGATAAAAACATATAGTTATATATACGAAATTTGAATGTTACCGTATATTACCGCTTTTTGGTAATGTTTCTGGTAGCGTTACTGGTAAAATACCCGCTTCGAGTAAGTTACTGACAACGGCACATCACTAAGCACAACTTTATTTTATTTGTTTTACTTGACCTAAGTTACAAAATAACTTTCTAAACGAGTTTTAGATAGAGACACGATGAGATGAGGGAAAATGAAAAAAAAATACGGAGTTACGAGATCGTTTATTTATCACTCCCACATCCCACATCACGCCTCATTCAAGGTCAACATACCTTAGCGTTATATTGACAGGTTCAAAAGGTCATTAAAAGTTTATGTCAAAAGATTATTTTAGGGATATGCTTTTGTTGTAGACTGTACTTTTTTTGAAAATCATTATCATCTTATCAAGACCAAGCTATTGAGTCCTAACGCGGTAGGTCTACGTTAAGAATAGCGGAAATCCTGTCGCCACCTTCCTACTCCATCATCAGATCACGTCTTAGATACCATAACATTGCATCGTCATCGGGTTTACATATGTGGTTCAAATTTCAGCCCATTCCGTTAACGGGAAGTGGGTCAAATTTAACAGGCAGGATTTGACCCGTACATACGTTACAAGTTAAATAAAAATGTTGAAAAATAAGAATAAAAAAGCACAAGATTTAAGCGATGATAATGATTATTAAATTAATATTGGATCGGGCAGTCATATCTACCAGCAATCATATTCAGAATATCGTTGGAACTAATTCTGACGCGCCCCATGTGCGAAGAGATTTTTTTCCTCACTATGGCCTGAAAACTGTCTGTGCGCGAGTCAACAAGGACATAAAGAACTTAACTTGGAAAAAAAAACCGATTCTACCTTGCGATAAAAGAGTTTTACATTTTGATGGGAAGTGGGTACCAGTTAGGGGTACTTGTTGGTTAGGAATTGTACATCCTAATAAAAAGAGATAAGTATTAAATTCATTATTATTCAAGGCAAAATCCCAACACTACTTGCCTGTAGAACATGCTTAATATACAATTTAATATCTGCAATACAAATCTTATAAATTTACATTCTACTTTGCGTGTTCCATTTTCACTGCTGCCTGAACCTCGCCAGTACTTAGTTGAAAAGAATGGAAGAAATGGGTGTTATCGAGAAGGTAACCAAACCTACAAAATGGGTGAATAATTTGATTCCTCGAAAACCAAATGGAAAATTACGAATTTGAATAGATCCCAGAACTTTAAATATATACATTTTACAGCCTAAACACCAATTGCCTACGTTAGACGAAATTTAAAACAAAATGAAAGAAGTTAATGGTTTTTGTATTATTAGACGCATCAAATGGGTTTTGGATGTTTAATTTGAATGGCAGGTATGTGTTTAAAGGTTACCATATGGTATAAGTTCGGCTCCAGAAGAATTCAGCAGAATAATTAATCAAATGTTCGAAAAGTTAGAAGTTGTGATTACATACATTGATATTTGTGTGTATATTTATTAATTAATTAATTTATTTATTTATTAGGGAAACAAACAGCAAAATATAACACATTTGAGATACAATACATAATACTTATTACTCCCTATGAAAATTCTTAGTTTTGACATATTTTCCTGCTCAAGCTACGCATGAATATTTTTAATTTTTAATTTTATGTTAAATTCATTGTTTTATATAATGCTAGGTTAAGCTTTATAATTGTATATAAGTAGAATTTAAAAAAAACGACTGACTGTTGAGTTTCTTGCGGCGTTTCATCTCAGCAGTGGTCTCTTGCGAACCGCTGGTAGATTTTTGACGTGTAAAAGTGCCCGTGCGGCCTACTTACTGAATAAACATCTTTCTTTTTTTTTTGTCAATCATAGCTTAAAAATAGATTAGCCAAAACCGTTTCCACTTATAGAAGAAAAACATTTCAGTTGCTCATGTAAGACTAAAAAAATACTTTTTCTTAAACGAGCATTTTGCATTTTTCGGGTAATTTAACAATGGTTGCAGAGTATTATTATCATTGCCTAATTCTTGTTAATTTTATTTTACTTTATTTTACTTTTCTGTTCTATTTTAAAGCAATTACTATACATATACTGTTTTTAAGATTTCATTGATTTATTGATTATTGCAGAAACAAATTGATATATTGCTCAATCAGTTTGAAGATTGATAACTCTAAATGCATTTTTTTAAACTAATTTTTATAGGGCACAAGTTCACAGCACAGGGTGTCTCCGGACCCTGATAAAGTGCAGGTAGTTATGAATATGGAAGACCCAAAATGTAGAAAAGACCTCAAGAGATTCTTTGGCATGTAATAATAATAATAATAATAATACGTTTATTCACAGATCTTGCTTACAACTATATACATATATTCTTCTGCCAAACCACAGAGTGGTTTGTTGGTTGTTGTGAAATTATTTGTCTCAATTTATACCTGATTACTCAAAATTAATAGAACCTCTGCGTGAACTGATGAATAAAGACGCTGTATTTGCATAGGATAACCAAGAACCATCAATTAATATGATGTAAAAAACTTTGTAGTCTATGCCTGGGTTTCTTTAATACTAACCAAGAAATTGTGTTATCAGTTGATAGCTCGTCTACAGAAATGGGTGTGGTATTTTTGCAAAATGATAAATCAATTGCGTTTGGGTCAAGTGCTTTCAATACCAGAGAGCAGAATTATTGACAATTAGAGAAGCAAATGTTAGCCATAGTCATTGGTTGTTTTAAAAACAACAGCGGAGCTGTGACAATATTAACCAATATAATGGCAAGGCGCGCTCGACGTGACCGCACGCGCCTTCTACTGGTTAATATTGGCACAGCTCCGCTCGTCTCCGCCTCAGTAGAGCCGCACCCTAAAGGTCTGATCGGTTTCAACATGCACTTTTCGGCCATAAGCGTTACTACTCCGCTATATTAGTATTTAAAGTTCTCATCATCATAATCATCATCATCATGTCAGCCGAAAGACGTCCACTGCTGGACATAGGCCTCCCCCAAGGCTTTCCACTCAGACCGGTCTTGTGCTTTTCGCATCCACCGCGGTCCCGCGATCCTGACGAGGTCGTCACTCCATCTTGTTGGAGGCCTACCTACAGCTCGTCTCCCGGGCCGCGGACGCCACTCCAGAACCTTCTGACGCCATCGACCATCAGTCCTGCGAGCAATGTGCCCCGCCCACTGCCACTTCAGTTTAGCTATTCTTCGGGCTATGTCGGTAACCTTTGTTCTACTGCGGATATCATCATTTCTGATTCTATCACGCAGAGAAACCCCGAGCATAGCCCTCTCCATAGCCCTCTGAGTGACTTCTTGGATCTATGCAAATTCTTAATTTTCCATTTGGTTTTCGAGGAATCAAATTATTCACCCATTTGGTCGGTTTGGTTACCTTCTCGATAACACCCATTCCTTCCATTCTTTTCAACTACTGGCGAGGTTCAGGCAGCAGTGAAAATGGAACACGCAAAGTAGATGGTTAACATCATGTAAATTTACAAGATTTGTATTTAATAATAATGAATTTAACACTATATCTCTTTTTATTAGGAAGTACAATTTCTAACCAACAAGTACCCCTAACTGGTACGCACTTCCCATCAAGTCTCTCTTATCGCAGTGGAGCCGCACCCTTAGACTCCTTATTTAATATATAGTCCCTAAATGTCTAAGACTAAATTTGGTAGTTTTTTTAATTGAAAATTATAAAATTGACATAAAAATAAGTAAGCAGGGGCAAACCGCAAAACCGAAGAAATTGCGAAGTGGTCTACGATCCAAAAAAGTATGGGGACCTCTGAATTAAATTAACCATTAAATTATCCATTTGGTTGATGAACACTCAGGAGCAAAAATACCGGGTCAGAGTGCGTTTTTCATACAAACGAGACTATTTCGAAGCCTTGGTTCCTCTCCAGGGGTTGTTTCGAGTGAGGTTTAATGGTGGATACTCCCGAGGTTCAATAAGGGAGATCAAAAGTTCTTAAGATACCTAACTGATCGCATAATCAGTAAACACCACAGCCGGACAGTTTGGGTCAGCATTTTATTGCCATTTTAGATGTTTTTCTGAACATGCACAATTCCGGCGTTAACCGCAGATTCAGTTGGGTATCCTAGGCACTCTGGAAGTCCTGTATCGATGTTCAAGGTATTCATCATCGGAATTCACTAAAAGCATTCCCTGGCGAGGAACCAAGGCTTCGAAATAGCCTCTTTAGTATGTAAAACGCACTCTGACCCGTTATTTTTGCTCCTCAGTGTAGTTATGTACCTACTTCCCATTATCTATTGTTTCAAATCCACGACGGTGCGTGCGACTATACCTTTCCATTCAGTTGTTCAAAGGTTAACTGGAAGAGATCTCTTAAAGGGATAAGTTCGCCTTTGTCACCTACATACCTTACCTTTGTGTGTCTGTAGTTCTTGTTAGTTTGCCATGTTCCCTACATACATACATTAGGTTAACTACCTACAATGCTTGTGTATTAGTAACCTTGTGATTAATCAATATACTAAAATGTATTCTTATTTTAACTTTTACAATGTACTTTAAGTACTCTATTTACTACGAGCAGTAGGTAAAATAAACGACTATGTAGTTTCTCTACATACTTGCCAAGAGCCTATCAGTCGAGGCCACAAATACGACACCATGCTGGGGAGAACTGGCCACCAGGTTGTAGTAGCAATCCGAACCCTTTCTGAAGTTGCTTGTATTAAATACTTGGAATTTTCGGTGCAGCTTGTGCTCGAGTTTCTGAAAAAAAAAACGAACTCGTTGATGATCACATGTTTTACATGAAATATGAAGTTTTGGGGTTAAATTTGCCCGATACAACGTAGATAGAACGTTCACGAACTCGACGATGAATCCAGGCCAACAGGGAATATGCGTGGATTTTTTAAATCGTATTTCTCAACAAAATATTATAATACCGTAGAAGTGATCAGCAAAAGAGAAATTAAAATTAAAATTGGTTTTGAAATACGGATGATATAAGCATTTTAAAATGCTAATTAGACAGAGAGATCCGAAGTACCGATGACGTCATCGTGCAGTTCGGCAATATAAACTCCACGTAGAATTTAAGTGAAGCTAAATACTAGTGAGTTTGCTTGTTTGTTCCGTATTTTAGGATCAACTCCTCAATCCTCAACCGATCTATGTTATATTTGGCACAGTCAAGTATGTATAAGTATAAATCAATATATCAATAAAATACAATCCCATCTTCTCTAGGAAGATTGGGGGCAACGTTGTACGGTGATATGTAGGACAGAGGTCAAGATAGTTTTAACCTCTGCGCCACTGCGAGTCCACTTGAAACAAGAAGTAATATGCCAGACACACGAAATAAGTCCCAGTCTTCTATCACTGTGCAACAGAAAGGCATAAAAAGCACAAATCACCAACAGAAAAGAACTTTGAACACTTAAATAGGTACACGAAAATACAAAACCAAAACAAATTACACATCCGCCATCTTTTGACGTAGCAAATGGCCTCCCCAGATAGGATTTTCCGAAGTTCTGTATATGGTTATATATGAGACAACGAGATTCCTTGGTCCAATCTACTTCAAATTTCGCATAAACATTCTTTAAAAGAATTGTTGGAAGACGTGTTTCGTATTTTATTGAAATTCATCCCCTAAGGAGGATAAAAAGGGGTAGAAAGTTATTTTGGGGGTGATTTGCTTCAAAGTTGATATCAATCAATACTCCTTAGTGCTTTTGATTTTTTTATTTTGACACATGTTTAAAAACTCAATCCAATTTTATTCAAAAAATGTTGAACTTTCACAAAAGCTTGGTGCAATGCAAATACCCAAACCGCTCAGTCTAAAGATTCCAAATTTGGTACATAGGTTCCTTATGAGGTCTAGGGGTGCAGTAAGAAATTTTCCCGAAAATCGACCCCCAACGGGAAGAAGTAGCGGGAGTAGCGGGAAACTAATTCTACGCCAACGAAGTAGCAGGCGTCCTCTACTATATAATATTGTAAGAAAACCACAGTTAGTGGCGTGAAGTTTTTTTTTACTTTTTCCATCATTGATCTTAGTGTATGTGTATGTGTAGAAAATTTCAGTTTTTTAACTTAAATATACCTAGTACCTAACTGAGAAAAATTGAGTGTAACATCCAGACGGACAGATACGGAAGTGGCAAAACTACAACTGTAGTATAGTCAAATTAGACGGAATTTCACTAAAGTCTGAAATTATACATCCCTTAATAAATTCGCCCCCCCCGGAAAGGGTTGCAATTTGTTGAAAACCATGCAATGGTCATATATGCACCCGTAGACAAGATTGAGTCGGTGGAATTGGATGCGTTACCGGCTGGCGCTGGCGCTAGCGCAGCCCCGCGCCTCCCCGCCGCTCTTCTGTCCCGGCTGAGGTGACACCTCGCGTATGGTGCTTTCCTATTGAGGTGAAGGAGAACCGCAGTAAACCCGTTCGCGGGGCGCTGGCCCCGACGTGTCACAAGCAGGACCAGGATGGTGTTACCCGGGTGGAGAGGAAGAACAAGTCTGCCCCGAGGAACCTGTGCGGCGTCGCACCGACCGGACCGAACCACTTGCCGTGTCCTGCTAGGCCCACGACGCAGCTGTACGTGTCCGGATTACATTACTCTACGGAGGCCTAGGAGCTGGTAGAGTATGTACGAGTTAAGAGCGTAGTTACCCCGAGGGTCGAGTGGTAAGAACCCCGCCACAGGGTTAATTTTTAATCTTTTGTGGTGAGAGTACCGACCAAAGATCTGTCGACCTTTTTAAAGAAGGAATTCTGGCCGAGAGATATTTCGGCGATTTCGTGGCCACCGTCTAGCTGACACCGCGGAAGTAATATAAAAACTGGAAGTTCAACCAGTTGAACTAATAGGACAAACATTCCAATTATTTCAACTTTAATGTAATTATTTGTAATAGTTACAAAGTTGAAATAATTGGATATTTTTTTTCCAATTAGTTCAACAATAAAAAATCAAAAGGATAAATTAAGTAACAATAATATATTTTAAATTCCAACAAAAACAGACTTATTTCAACTTTACAATAACTTAACTTCAAAATCAATCGAACGCAAACTTTCCAAAAACAGAGGTATAGTTATTTCGCCATTAACCAGCTGCATTTGCATGTCCATTATGATAGTGTCATTGATAACGTATGATCCCTCTTCCTTTTTTAAAAAGTCTGTTTCCTTTCAATTTATCCTCGTTTAAATTGTGTTAATTTCGTATCTTCCTGTAGAACTTTTAGTAGTTGTACGATATTTATTTTCTTTATTTTAATAGCATTACTTATTTAACTTTAAATGCCACTCCTATTGAATTTAAAACAGTCAATCAGGAAAGACAATATCATAGTGTCAAGATTGTATTCTTAATGGCTCGTAGCGGCCAGTGCATGATAATATGTAACGAACCTAGATAACCTTCTTAGAAAATAATGTGTAAACAATTAATGCCAATTAGTGCATTTTCTTAAGTAGTAATACAGAGCCAATTATAGGAGCCCTCCCTTCCCTCCCTTTGGTAACCAAATAATACATTTTATTTTATTTTTAAGTTGAAATAATTGGAATATTTTTGTCCTATTAGTTCAACTGGTTGAACTTCCAGTTGAACTTAGTGGAATAGAGGGCCAAAAAGGCTTTAGGATCTAACGCCAATTGTTTTTGCACTCGGTCTCGGTATTGGTCGTGAGCGTTGGCAATATATATTTTAACTTTGGCTCGGACCCAATAAAACGCTTCGTATATCTCCGTAGACTTACTCGATTTATACTTTTTGTGTAGTGCATATTTTGATTTAATGTCGCGAACTATTTGCGCTGTATACCACTCTGGGTAACAATACCGAGAGTTCCTAGACTTACGATTTTTTGCAGGAACGCATTAATCTAATATTTGATTAATTTTGCTATAGAAAAACTTGATCCAGTTCGTTCATACCTTAAATATCACTCCAAGCGTGCAATAATCGGCTTTATAGAAATTCCATTCACGCACGTCAAGCGAGTGCTGGATGTTATGACTCACCGAGGATAGATGGCGCAGCTCCCCGTCGCCGACTGCACGGGCGGCGGCTGAAGAAGGCCCAGTCGCCGACACGCTCACCGCTAACGGGGAATGGTACACATCTACAGGATGCAGGCTATCGTCATCACAGGCCGCGTACACCGAGACCTTATCGTGAACGGGCTCCCCGCTTAACACAAGGTCGAGCTGCCTCCCGTCACAATTAGGTATTTTATTCCCCTGAACGAAATCGCAATAGGCCATAAAATAGTCATAGTAATTACTTATGCTAGTATGACAAGAGAATAAGTTAAAATCACCCGATACAATTAAGTGGCCCTTATACTTAATACAAAAACTTTCTAATAAGTTAAACATAGTTATATATTCATTCTCATCTGATCGGGGAGGGATATAAACAACACAAATTGCGAATAAGAATCTCTTATTTAAATTAACCGTTGCGCAAACAAGTTCAAATGCACGATCATTCAAGTTAACGGTATGACTAACTCGCCGCAGCTCAATCCGAGGTGTGGCTACTAAAAGCGCGCCGCCGTGTTTGCGGCCATCCGTACGATCACACCGCATTACTTGATATCCTGATGGTACAATTTCACCGTCAAGAATTGAATCATTAAGACCAGTCTCTGTCATTGCAAATAGTTCCAATGTAGATGCTTGCAGAAGAAAAGGTAGGTTATTGGTTTTTGTTCTGAGTCCCCTTACATTTTGGTACAGGAAATATAGAAAGCGGTGCGAATTGAGGAAATGATGAGAAAAAATATCTAAACATAATGTCTAATTTAAATTACCGCAGTGTTTGAAGTCAAAAGTCTTTGACCGGTGTGTGTTGCCAGTGATGATTTACGGATCTAAGACGTGGGCGCTAACAATGGGCCTTCTAAGGAAGCGCAAAGTCACTCAGAGGGCTATGGAGAGGGCTATGCTCGGGGTTTCTCTGCGTGATAGAATCAGAAATGACAATATCCGCAGTAGAACTAAGGTTACCGTCATAGCCCGAAGAATAGCTAAACTGAAGTGGCAGTGGGCGGGGCACATTGCTCGCAGGACTGATGGCCGATGGGGTCAGAAGGTTCTGGAGTGGCGTCCGCGGACCTGGAGACGAGCTGTAGGTAGGCCTCCAACTAGATGGAGTGACGACCTCGTCAGGATCGCGGGAGCACGGTGGATGCAAAAAGCACAAGACCGGTCTGAGTGAAAAGTGTCGTGTTCCCAATAAAACACTAGATTATATTAACTGATGTTATTTATTACGGAGCCGACACACAGTAATACAAAGTCAACCAGGAGAGAGCGAGAGGGAGAGAGAGAGATAGCAAGACTCAATACTCAATAATAGACGAAGATTATAAGGAAATAGATGAAAGTCATGACAATGATAGTGATACTATCATACGGAACGTTGACATTAACAAAAAATCTTGGATATATAAGTTAAATATAGTTAATATATAAGTCGGAGTTACAGAAAACTTTGCATCAACTAAAAAAAAAAAAAAAAAGATAAAAGATGTTTATTCAGTAATTAGGCCGCACGGGCACTTTTACACGTCAAAATCTACCAGCGCTTCGCAAGAGACCACTGCTGAGAAGAAACGCCGCAAGAAACTCAACAGTCAGTCGTTTTTTAAAATAGGTACTACTTATGATATTATACAATTATAAAGCTTAACCTAGCATGATATAAAACAATGAATTTAACATAAAATAAAAATAAAAATAAAAAACATTCAAGCGTAGCTTGTGCAAGAAAATGTGTCAAAATTAAGAATTTTCATAGGGATTCCTATGACAGTGCAAGACAACCACCACAGTTTCGATACATTCTCCTACAGAAACCGTGTCCCCGTGTATTAACTACAAATTAATTTCCAGCCGGAGGCTACCAGTCAAGATTTACGCAAAATCCTAAGCAATTTTTGTGATAAAAACGACAAACAGAACGTCATAATAAGATGACCAATTACAATATACCAGTTTTTGACGGAAATAACTGGGAATGTTTCGAACAACAATTAGAGTGCGTAATTAAACTTAATGACATCTCCGATGAGAAAAAAGTTCCGTTGTTGCTGACAAAATTATCGCCACAAGTATTTGAAACACTTTCCTGTCTCTGTGCACCTACGAAACCGATAAAATCCAAATTTGAAGACTTAATTGATAAACTAAAAACAAAATATATAAAAAACAATCAATTGCTCTGGAAAGGGTGGAATTTCGGAACAGAAACCAATCAACAACAGAAAGCATTGAAGATTATGTCTTGGCATTAAGAAAAATCGGGGGAAAATGTAAATTTGCGGATTTAGACGACCAAATTAAAGAAAAAGTAATAGATGGTGTTCATTCAAAGTTAATTAAATTCGAATTACTTAAAAGTGACATGTCTAAAACTCTTGAAGAAATGGTGAATTTAGCTAGGACTGTAGAAGTAGCACTAACTCAGACTAAAGGAAGTTCAAAAGAAGCAAATACAACTGAAATGTTATATTATGGAAAAACAATGAAAAGGACTAGCAGCCATCAACGTGAGTACAGCGGGAATAGGACCAATTGGGAAAGAAAACCACCATCAAAAAATGAAGACAGGAAGGCAGAAAAATGTGTTTGTTGTGGCAACACTAATCACAAGAAATCAGAGTGCCGACTTATAAAAAAATACTGTTCGGAATGTCGAAAACAGGGGCACATCTACAAAGTATGTCCACAAAATACCAGGTACAGTCGAGCATATTTACTAGAACAAGAAGATTCAGCCGCCACAAAAACAATGGTTCCAGAGGATGATGCAGAGTCACTCAGTGGATTGTTCCAAGAAGAAAATATATATGCGGTTAATGTAAGTAAAGTGCCCCCACATTACATTAGGGTTGAAATTGAAGTTATACCTCTAGATTTTCAGTTGGACACAGGTTCAGATGTAACGGTCTTACCATTTAAAGATAAAAATGATTTCTTTTCGACCATGACAATTAGTGATCGTAATGTAAAATTTAGAAATTTCGACCAAACAATATCAGAACCAATAGGTCTGTTGGAAAATATAAAGGTTACATACAATAATCAACATAGAAAATTAAATGTATTTGTTGCAAAAGATAATGTGCCCCGAATAACAGGTAGAGATTGGTTGAAAGAGCTAGGGCTTTGGCCACCCAAAATAGAAACTAATGCACTACAAGTCGATGATAATTGTAAAATTTCAGAAGCCGAACCACATGTAAAAGAAAAGTACGCAGAAGTATTCGAAGATGGTTGGGGAACCTTCAAGGGTGAAACAATTAAGTTAAAATTAAAACACGACACCCAGCCGAAATTTCATCCAGTCAGACGGATACCTTTTGCACTCAAAGACAAGGTAAAATAGAGAGATTACAAAAAAATGGAAGAATAGAACCAGTGGAACACAGTCAGTGGGTTACCCCTGTGGT
The DNA here is from genome assembly GCA_923062465.1 of Acleris sparsana. NCBI lineage: Eukaryota > Metazoa > Arthropoda > Insecta > Lepidoptera > Tortricidae > Acleris > Acleris sparsana. Next base: position 8,769,976 of record OV281312.1, on the reverse strand, counting down.
ACCAATTGTAAACGCTGATGGGTTCTGTTCGCCTTTGTGGTGATTACAAGGTTACAAATCCGCATCTGATTATAGAAAAGATCACAAGCCGTGGATCCTTAGAACGATTATTCAGGAGTCTGTACCGGACACCACTTATGTTGTTGAGGTGGAAGGGTGTAAATGGAAAAGACATGTAAACCAACTAATAAATTGCAATAACAGTTTATTAGAAGACTGAACTTTAACAATCATTCGTAGGACTTCGTCTGAGTTTTCCACATTTTCCTCCACTGTAGACATTTGTTATTGAATATTTATTCATCGTTTTTAACAAAAAGATGTTGATTGACTTAGTATGTTCACCGCGACTTGCAGCAACTTCACGTTAGTCTATATGAGTGTGAGTATATCGCCGTTACCGGCGCGGCGGCGGTCGCAATCCTGGCTAACTTCACTCTGATGCTTCTTTTGTGATTTTAATTTCAATCGTATTTCTTTTATTTTTACACTTCTTATCTTGATTAATATATCCACAGATGCGTGGTTTGTTGTTTCTCGTCGGCAATTTGTCGTGTTCCACACAACACTAGATTATATTAACTGATGTTATTTATTACGGAGCCGACATACAGTAATATAGTATAAAGAGCGAGAGGGAGAGAGAGAGAGAGATAGAAAGACTCAATAATAAGGCCTGAACACAAATACCACAGAAAGCCTTGGGGGAGGCCTATGTCCAGCAGTGGACGTCTTTCGGCTGACGTAATAATGATGATGATGATGTCTAATTTGCACCGGGACGCAACCCGCGGCAAGTACCTACCCACGTTTAATGTTCTATGTATTTTGGGGATATTTTTGAAACATTGAAAATTATTACAACTGTACTCATATTGCTTTAAACTTCGCACCCCATAAATTGGCATTCTTATCGTGATCATGCAGTTTTCTGTATATTTGTAAATTACTTATTACCAGCAATAAAGCCACAGAAGCGCACGCACGCGTAAACCATCGAAATATAATAAGTATGGAACGGTAACCTCGAACAAAAACGACTGACAAAACACCCACTTCTTGAAACGAAAAGATCTTATGTATCGAGTGGTTTCGATAATCAATGAAATATTAATTGAGTTGGGGTTTGGAGGCCATTTGCAACGTTAAAACATGGCGGATGTGTAATTTGTTTTAGTTTTGTGTATCAAAGTGTGTGTGTGTTCAAAGTTCTTTTCTGATAGTGATTTGTCAATTGTATGCCTTTGTGTTGCCGCACAGTGATAGCAGACTTTGACTTATTACGTATATCTGGTAACTTTCTTCTCGTTTCAAGTGGGCTCGCAGTCGTGGAAACGCCATATCCCCGCAGTAGTAGCTGTTGAATTAGCCGCCGGGGAAAAGTCATTTATGCTCCTACTACCCGCGGCACAGATTAAATATGCCTGCGGCCGCCTGGTGTTCGAATACATTTGACAAACTTTCCGTTATTTTTTCCTTTCTTTTATAAAGTGCGAATGTAGTATGTTTAAAATAAGTCTTGTTTAAATTTTCACGACCACCTCAATATACCCCGAAGTACAATCTATAAAATAATGAAAAAAAACACGTTCCATAATTTGCCCAGGGGTGCAAAATAAACTGCACGTTTATAATACTTTAAAAAGCTTAATGTAAGTTTGCACCAACCGACTGAATTATCCTCGAGCCGCAATCAAAAAAAAACAAATAACTTAAATTTCATACATCGTACACCTTTTTAGTTAAGATACGTTATGTACCAAAGAGGTCTTTACACGTGGCTAAACTTTCGCCGTATAGTTTTTGACATATTCCAAAATTACGGGACTCTCAAGTTTATACCTAACATTTAAAGGCCTTTAATTTAAAGGCCGACGGGGAAACCATGTAGTGAAGTCCTCTGACGATTCCAAAAAATGCACGAATACAAGACTTCATTTCATTCTTTTTGCTAATTTGACAATACTACTGAGGGTCCTGAAAACTGTTACCGGTGTGTCCCGAACACTTCCGCCTGCCGGGGCCGCCATCTTCAGCCGAGGAGGCCGCCGACGCAACTGGCGAGGGGCTCGCTGAACACACAAGTGTCTGCCCTGCGCTGAGCTCCGGAAATCACTAGAAAAAAAAACTGGTTAAGTGCGAATCCACAAGATGGCCACTGAAGCAGAAGCAGACCAAAAATTGACAGGGTTGTCAAATTCAAATTCAAAAACATTTATTTCGACCAACTGGGATCATAGTTAATTTAGGTTAGTTACAATAATTTCTTAGCCTAAAGTTAGCAAAATAAAAATAATAATAATAACATCCTAATTATTTTTTTAAATTTAAATGAAAATAAAAGTAAAAGTAAGGACGACAGCACTTAGTAAGGCTTGACTGTCAGTACATGGATCATATGACAATGATTCAGATACTGACAATCAAACCTGTCCGCAAATGCCCTCAACACAACCCTCCCACCCTCGCCCATGCCCTCGGTTGTAGGGACACATTTTTGCAGTATGCGTAGTCAGCTCATATTCAAGTACGCCTGCACCGGTATATGAGTTGACGCAGCAAATACAGACCGCCGCCCGGCTGGGCGCGGGTTCGAAGCCAGTTCCGTCATGGCATCACTCTGATAGTACACGTTTTATTGTACCGGGTTATATACGGACTTGTGCGTGGAATTAAACTTATCATATTCACAAAGGTTTTTATTTGTGAAGGTATCCAAGGAAGAATCCCCTAAAGTGGTGACCCCGCGTTTAAACATACGCAAAAATGGAGTCGGGCCTGGAAAAAAAGTGCAGACGGATGAAGTTATGTCCGTCTCAGTAGCAGCAAGGATTCCGGAGTTTTGGCCTGACGAACCTGGAATATGGTTTATCAGGACCGAAGCGGTTTTGAATCCGCTCAAAGTAGGGGATCAGACGAAGTAACACAATACGGGAAAACATAAGTAAATTAAAACCCGTTTCCGTAGGGCAACGTAATAATCAAGCAGTATTCATTCATGCGGAACTAAGTAAATGTGAGTACGTTTTCGTAAGGGATGGCACTGTGCGAGGGTCGTTAAAACCACCTTACGATGGTCCATATAAAGTCTTGAAACGGGATAACAAAGTGCTCACGCTACAAACATGAAAACATCGCACCTACAGAGGTTCTTGTTAGTGATACACCACCTCAGGTTACCAGAGTAACTAAGAGGGGCAGGGTAATAAAAAGGCCAGTACGCTACGATGAATAATTTTTTATATTTTTTATTTGTAAACACTGTAACAAGGGTGTCGCTATGGTGCGAACAAGGCGGATTAATTAAAAATATAGAATTAGCTTGTGGTGTGTTACGGCATTATGTTAGTCAGTAAGTGCTATTTTGCAACTAAGTATTATTGTAAGAACCTAACATAGAAGCATAGTGCTAATTGTATTAGTTATAGGAACAAGGGCCGGCCAGTATGCGAACCTGATATCTTGTAGGTACGGTGCCACTGTGTATTTTTATATGGAACGCTGATTAGCCGTCTGGCCGAGTTCCTGCTTATGAATAGTCGGCGCTAAACAATCCTAGCATTGTATAAGGTTCCGTAGCGTGCTGCTTAAGAATTTTAATGTATTTTTCCTTACTTTCAGTAAAGGGGGGGAGTGATGTAGGGACACATTGTTGCAGTATGCGTAGTCAGCTCATATTCAAGTACGCCTGCACCGGTATATGAGTTGACGCAGCAAATACAGACCGCCGCCCGGCTGGGCGCGGGTTCGAAGCCAGGTCCGTCATGGCATCACTCTGATAGTACACGTTTTATTGTACCGGGTTATATACGGACTTGTGCGTGGAAATAAACATTTTATATTCACAAAGGTTTTTATTTGTGAAGGTATCCAAGGAAGAATCCCCTAAAGGGTCCTAAAATGGCTCCGTAATGAAACGCCTTTTCAGTCATTAGTAGTTACTCATTTATACTAACAATGGGTATCACCGAGACGAGACTTAATTAGGTCTTAATAATGCATTACGTTGGTTGCCAAGTTGCTATACCGATAATATTGCTATTGATAACGCGATGATTCAACGAGTAAGAAGCAGCAAAAAGGCAAAAGTTAAATTTGAGATCGTCTTCAGCTTTTTCGGGTTTCGTAGACATATGACAAAAAGTCCAACTGAAGTCGGCTTTTGGTTAAAAATATTGTAAGTCGCAGAGTTCAGTTGGACCCTACTAGTTTACCTACCATTACCTACCATTCTAAAAGAAGTTATTTTTTGCGTTTTTTAAGGTTTTCTTTTGTTATTTATAGCATTAAAGGATTTACAATATATTATAATTAAAGGAAGGAAGGAGATTTTAAAGGAGTACCTACCTACCAACCTATCACTATTTTTAGGGGGGCCATATACTGTACGATCCGTCGGGTCAGACTGAAATCAAACGATGGATTGTACGTGGGTGGCATTATAGCGTCCAAATTTTAACAGAAATATGAATCGTCACCACATCATCGTCACGATATCGTTCCAGATTGATCGTAACGACGGATCGTTCCGTATATGGGGCCCTTTAGGAACCGCGACGTCACTTTCGTATCACATAAACTAAACACCAAGTAGTTATAACCACGGACGGACCTAAAAAAACTTACCTACCTCCAGCATTTCTTACAAGAGTCTCAACTAGTTTAATAATATATATAGGTTTATTTTTTCGAAATGAACGCGATGCGCGATTACCGGTTTTTATTACACTTACCTACCACTCGTATTCTAAGTGTAAGCTTGTGTTCTAAGCGTCAATCGACTCATTGAAGCAACTTGTCAGGCTGTGTGAGGGTTACGTTGAACGGCATGGTCTTAAATATAATGCTGTCAAAAGTGAGGTTCTTATATTTAAGGCACGCAAATATAACATCTCAACTCTGCCTAGGATCATGCTGGGGGGCGTGCCTGTTAAAATCGTGGACAGATTTAAATATTTAGGTCATATGCTTACTGTAGACCTAAATGATGACATGGATGTAGAGAGGGAGAGGAAAGCGATAGCAGTGCGAGGCAATATGCTCGCCCGCAGGTTCGCGCGCTGTAACGAGCAAGTCAAGTTAACGCTTTTTAAAGCAAACTGCCAGACGTTTTATACGTGCAGCCTGTGGGTGACATTTACACAGAGGGCCTACAACTCATTACGTGTACAATATAACAACATTCTTAGAATGCTGCTGGGGCTGCCGAGGCACTGCAGTGCATCCGGAATGTTCGCTGAAGCGCGGACGGATGACTTCTTTGCCATTAGGCGCAAAAGGATAGCCGCTGCGTTGCAGCGAGTACGAGGCAGCAGCAACAGTATGCTGAGGGTGTTGTCGGAGCGTCTGGACTGCCCGCTCATTAAATACTGGGTGGATGTGGTGGTTGGAAGGGCCAAGTAGTTACTGGCCCTTTTTCATAGCCATACGACGTATTTTATGTTACTTTATTTCTTTTTCTTTCTCGTTGTATTAACATAGTTTTTAAGGTTTCAAGTGTAAATAACAAAATATGGATTTAGGGTCCGAAATAAACAATTTTAATCAAAGTCATGTCAAAGTCAAATACATTTATTGCCAAGCAGGCTATTCAAAGGATAATTATCAATGATAATTATCGTGATAATAACAGATGGATAATTATCAATTGATAATTACAAAAAAATGCGCTTGTTAAAGAGAACTGTATTGACTGACTGACACTGATTTTTGCCCCTTTGAGCCTTTGTTGTACCGTCTACTGTATGTAATATATTTGTGATATATTATATTTGCTTTCATAAGTAACACTTGGTAACACTAACTTCCTGCGTTAGTGTTATCTTAATAACACTTTAACGTAAGAAGTAGTATCAAGTGTCCCTTAAATATGGGAGATATGATCCCCCAGGATCAAGTCATCCATACATAAGGGAGACTTGAAACTATTGGCTGACAATGTTTATGCAACATGTATATGTTGTGGCTGACAATATGAAAAATAATTTTACCATTTACTCCTTATTAGATTTCACGTCTTTGAGTACTGTAAAATTTAAAATATGATAAAAAATAAGGAAGTTATGGACCAGTCTCCCCTGTGAATTTTTAATTATGTATCTTCACCGAGAACTTGGTGAAATGTCAATTGTGGGCCATTAGTAAAAGTTATTATTTGGTTTGATAGAGTATACTTCCGAGGTGGTCTCATTGTCAGCAGATTTGAATCTGATGAGCGGATCCGTGAGGAATTGAGGCAACTTTTAAAATATTATAGGCATACAGATAGCGATTTTAGCATTTTTAGTGACAAGTCCAGCATTTGCATTCAGAAAGTATCATTTGGTGAAGTGGAACTGATGATGAAGGCCACAGATGACCACCGGAAAACCTCAACGATACCTATTTCAAGGGTGGCGATAAGATATTACATGAGAAGATAGATAGTTGAGCGACTATAAGGCAGAAAGTTTCATTGTTTAAATATGACAATGACTTTAGCGCGGCGTCGCTTACAGCGAGCTAGAAATGTATTAAAGTTTCATATCAACTAAGAAGTGGGACTACATAACAACGTAACCACTAAAAAGTAATAAAATAAATGTTTAAAAAAACAAAAGACCGCCTTCAAAAATTCCTACAAAAATCACCTAACCTACAAATAGAGAATATTATTATGCATGTAATTAAAAATAGCTCCAGATTTTCTGTGGGAATCCCATTACGGAGACTCCGTTCTCCAGCCGTCTCTCAAAGGACTTTATCTTTTGAACAGTAATAGTTGGATATTTTTACACAGTAAATTGTTATTGCTCATACAACAACAACAAAAAAGTTCAAAATAAACTTCTTGTAATATAGAAGGTATTAGATGGTAACAGGTCAGTCCAACTGAAGTCGGCGACTCACAATATTTCTAACCAAAAGCAGACTTCAGTTGGGTTCGGTTCATCAGGACTTAATTTGCATTTTGTCCCCATTGCAATATTCCAAAGTAGGCAAAAGGGTTGTAACAGGAATCCATTTGTTCGCCTAATTGGTATTGGCATAATAGTACAGCAGCAGAGTAATACTTTGGCATACCACTTTGATTGGCATATTATGCTTTTAGAATAATTGTAGTTGAACTAATTTGTATTAGACTAATATACATTATGCATATTATTGATGGGCTAATAATTATTCGTTATATCTTTTGTTAACCATAATTTAGGTTAGGCTAGGTTACTAGGGTAGATTAGGTTAGGTTAGGTTATGTTCCTAAGTTATCCAGGTGCAAAGCGCCTAAATGACGTAGAGTAGGGGGTCTGTGAAGCAGACCTCTGTCGACCTCACTTTTGTACCTAAATATATATAAACACAAAACTAACCCCTTCTCTAAGTGCATCAGGCTCGTGGTTGCAGTTCTTTAACAAGGTATAATTAATTAGGACAATATATTTATGCATTTTGTAATGATGCCAATTAAATAGTATGTCTTTTTGTATTTATGCTATTTGTTGTTAGTCTTTGTGAAGATTATGCTTTATATGTTTGTATATGCTTTTTAGTTTTATGTGTAAAAAATGAAGCCTCAAGATGATTAGGTGCATCGCTATTTCAGCTAAAAGAAATTATGCATAACAATATTATTACCAGGGGTCATACTTTTGATGCCAATGTCGTCGAAATGACGAAATTTTACACACATGGTGCTCTGCTTTTATTTGGCAGGTGTTTAGGTGAAATGATTATAGTTAAATACTAAAGCTTATTTGCAATCAAAATATGGATCACGGCAGTATGATTTTTTATTCACCACTCATTACCTACTAAAAATGGCAATTTTCTTTTAAGTTTGTCAATGCCTTATTTGTATTAATGACTATTAAATTTAATCATAATATTTTGTATTACAACATAAGAACAGGTTTTTGTAAATGATAATGTTACTTAATGATTTTTGCCGCTGCCCTTCTCAATCAAATAGTTGCATTTACATTTTAGGTATGAAGTTGTTTTTTTTTTCCTACACATCAATAGATTACCTACTTAACTCACTTTTACATGATTAGATTATAATTACAATAAAATCATTTGGAATCATACTCTATGTAGCGGGATGTCATTTTTGGGTCAATGGCATGAAAAGTATGGGCTCTTATGCGATCCAACAGTGAACCAGTTGCAAAACGTTTAAATGTCATTACAACTTAATAAGCAAAAGGTCCAAATAATTATAACAACCTATCTGGCAGAATGTCTTAGTAGCATAAAAACTAATAAGTCAAATTGTAAAATAAAAAAAAAATGTAATTAGCAATTCGTCTATATAGTAGAATGTCAATACAGGTGTAGTGCATAATTGCTTTCCTTCGTATTTTCACGGAAACGTACGAACGTGTCATGCTACTTCAGTCAACCTCAGTACTTTTTGTACTGTGACCGACTGAAATAGCAAGACACGTTCGTACGTTTCCGTGAAAATACGAAGGAAAACAATTATGCACTACATCTGTACATCATTTTAATAGACTAGACTTGGTATTGACAAGTAAGATCCCTTTTCAGTTGTTGATAAAAATGATAAACCATACATAGAAGAGAGTAAATATTGATAGCGAATATCTAATCGGAATGCTGAATATACGTACCAGCTCACAAGGTGCACACATACCTGACTGACTGACCGAGTTACCTCCAACCTCCCCTTACCTCACAGGAGTTCACAGGACTTTTCTGATTCTGATCACTGTTCAACTGATACTGATATAGCTAATACTGGTCATCTGGTACTGTTCAACTGATTACTGATTAAAGTGTACACAATGTACCTCTTTCTTAAGTTGCGACCACACCGCTGCTTAAAAAACGGCGTCGGTACGGAATCGCAGTGTCGCGCCATATCAGCACCGTTTTTGCCGCATGCTCCACACACCAATGTTCACGTCAAAAATCTTTCGTATGGGGAACGTCATGAAGCATTGGTGTGTGGAGCATGCGGCAAAAACGGTGCTGATACGACGCGACGCTGCGATTCCGTACGGACGCCGTTTTTTAAGCAGCGGTGTGGTCGCAACTTTACGCGGGAAACTTGCTACTACATGCAAGTACCGCAGTCCAACACCCAGAAAACACAATGGTACCTTATTATGAAAAGGACTTACCACGAATACCAGGATTCCAGGATCCACTTGAATATTCAACAATCTCAAATATAGTAACTGTAATTTTTGACACTCCAACTCCCACTCCACAACAAGAGTACCGTCGCCCTGTGTGGCTGTCAAAAGAAAGGTTTTTCCCCCGAGGGCCGAGCCGCCCCGTCATGCACGACCATATTTTTTTTCGCTTAGTCCCCACTAAAGGAAGGCGAAGGGACCTTAGCCCATGCAGCCAGGTGTTTTGTATTGGCCTTAGATTATACCAATGATCGTAAATACAAACAGCATTCTTAGGCTGGCCACATACACACGTTTTCCGTATTCGATTTCGTAATGCGGAATTTCGATTTGGAATTCCGTGAGACTAGCACCAACGTTCGTTTTTCTCCATTCGGAATTTATACAGTCAGTGATATTGATAGCGTGGTGAACGCACGATGATGGAGGACGACGATTAATTAGCAATAAAATAATGTAATAATTAAAAAATTAATGCATTTATTTCAGACCGCGGAATCCATTTATGTAATATTATTACACACAGAACTTAAAAACTAACCTAAACTCGCTTATACGAAAACACGTCGGATACTTACGCGTGTTCGCGGGCACAAACTAAATGTATGCAAGCGCTGCGTTCCGCATGACGAATGCAAGCATGCATGCATTCGAAAATGAATGTAAAAATAGTTTTTGTTTATTGTTCTGTTACGCTATCTATTTTCAATACATGTTGGATATTATAAAAGTACTTAATAATAATTAAGTAAATATGAGCGAGTCCAGTAACGAAGTATGCTATTTAAGACCGGAAGCATTGAAGCAGCGTGTAAAAATGCAGAACGAATTTCCTGCCTGAAAACTCTCGCGAAAAATATCTAAAGCGTATGATATTTTTAAGCAATGCAGACTTGCAAAGGGTCCAAACACTTTTTCGGAGACTGTACTGTTAGCGTACCTACTTCATCGAATTATCACAAACGTGGCAACTACAATGTGAAGTATGTTGAAAACCACAATAAAGACAAAATAAGATGTGCACATTGAAACTTATTGCATCTTTGTAGAGAATGTCGGTAGAGCACCAATGCGAAAAAATCGGCTGCTAACATTAAAAAGTTTATAAAGCTTTAGGCTGCAATTTTCTCGCTGCAAAAGTAAGTATTTATCCGACATTACTATAAAAGTATATGTATGTGCACACTACCCATGTGTAAAACTTCCGGCGTAGGTTACTTAGTTAGGCCCTAGTTCCAAACAAAACAGTTACTTTTAATTTGCAAAACTGCTATAATTATACTTTCAACTTTTAATTTTTGATATTGATGTTTTACAAACAAAGATACATGTTGTTTAATTTTAATCATGTGGTTATTTCTTTACCTATCGCTGCTGAGGTGGAAAGTTGTATGTGTCACACGAAACCGAAATGATTTACATCTCGTGTCTATAAATCGTAGCGACTCAAGATTCTACCCTAGAATCCTTCACTTACTCGGGATCCAAAATAAATACTCGCAGCAAAAAACAATTTTGCTCTGTTGTTGTACAAATAACTGTTATATTGATTTCATGCATTCCGATGTCCAAATACGGAAAATTATCAGGAAATCAATACGGAAAAAGTGTGTATGCGGCTAGCCTTACAATCGAATGTTGGTCTAAAATTGCTAGAAATCTTTTCATAAATGAACAATATATGAATCATCTTTATACAGATAATAATATATATGATAAACACAAACGTTCATGGATATATAATTTAATATGAAAAGAAGTATGTAAATTATAGATATTAATTTATCTTCAATGCGCGCCCTACATCCACGCGCGAACGCAATACGCGATAGCGCTAAAGTAGGAATGAGGAGAACGTTCGCGGGTTCGCGCACGGTTCCGTTGCAGTTGTACCTAAACACGTTTTGTAACAAATTTACCTAACATTTTTTGACACGCCTTTACTAAGAATAAAATGACATACAGAGAAACACATAGACGGACAAATTCGATAATCACAACCAATAGAATCCTTTTCTTTAGGATGTTCGAAATTTAAATATGATTTAAGTTTTGGCTGCAACCACAGATATAGGTTTACTAATATAGGTCATTTGCTTATCGTTTCTGAACATAATTTATAGGGAAGTTATGCCATGGAGGTAGATAAAGTATATAGCGGTTGCAGTTCGTTCGTTCAACTAGTGTGTGCGGGTTATTCCCACCTGTTACCACCAATTTGTTACCACTGGTAACAACTGGGTTTTTTTTTCCCACCTGTTACCTAACTAACTAATGGGTTTTTTTTCCCCCAGAAGTTATCACCAAATATTTTAGTGGTAACAAATGGGAAAAGTATTCCCACTTGTTACCACCGAGTACTTTAGTGGTAACAGGTGGGGAAAAAAATCCCAGCTGTTACCAGTGGTAACAAATTGGTGGTAACCGGTGGGAATAACCCGTGTGTGCCGCCGCGACCTACGTTCCTAATTCGACCAGCCAACCTTAAAAAGGAAGAATATTACAAGATCTGTCCTGACAGGACGTCTTGAAAGGTAAACATGTAGTGCATAATTGTTTTCCTTCGTATTTTCATGCTAAGTACTTCAGTCAACCTCAGTACTTTTTGTACTGTGACCGAATGAGATAGCAAGACACGTTCGTACGATTCCGTGAAAATACGAAGGATAACAATTATGCACTACATCTGTATCCTAATCCTTTAACCTGCCGCCAGTTAGCAGCAGCAGTGTTCGCATTCGTGTTGTGGGGATAAGACTACCGGGGAAGTTTATAGCATAGAGCGAACATAGTCGTCAAAGTTGGCAACGCATTTGTGGTCTTAGGATTGCAGTCTTGAGATTGTAATCTTGACAAAGCAATGTCTATGGGTCACAGATCCCACTAGCTATCAGAAGGCCTAGGCCTTTATTCTAGGCGGTAAACACCATTGTCTTTGACCTATGGTATTAATGGACACGATTCTTATGGTACAGAATGTTCTAAAGTTTTATTCGTTTTTCGAGACAATACATTTATTTACCACCTTATGATTTTAAATTGGAAGTCACCCTACGATAACGAGTCAAAGACGATATGGTTTTAACCGCCTAGAACGTCAGCACCGTGTGCGCGCATTTTCTTTACCATGTGGATTCTGTTTAAATAAAATAAAAACTCACAATGTTTATTTTTTTTATTGAATACAACTGTACATGCGAAAGATGAACTTATGCTTAACACCTAGACAAGTCGCCGACGGGCGGTCGTGGCCGCCGCTACATCTGACAAAACTATTATTAAAACTGGTGGCAACGAGGAGGCATTTACTTATAGGAATTGCCATATTAAAACTTGTAAAACTCGAACTACTGGTCATATAGGTGCGCCTTCATGCTGAAGGCGCACCTATATGACCGCCTGAAATGTAATCTTTTCCCTGCCTCGAACTCGGCACCAACGACGGTAACCACTTAACTGACCATCAGAGCGTTTACAGCTGTCAAAATGTATGAACTAACAGGCGATTAACATTGATGAAATTTAGCATCGTTTGGTGAAATTGGTACTAAGCAGCTTATAATACGCCTACACTACACTCTGTTTCATGAAGGATGGTCTCTGTGACAGCCGTATTTCGTAATTTCAAACACTTACTATACTCACTGGAGTATTTAAAAATAGGCAACATAGATGTAACAGACAGTATTCAACAAAATATTTACCAACAACTGGAATAATTAAAAAAATAAATCTACGCTCTCTCATCTCTATACTACATTTGTTAATTTACTTACAGAAATGTAAATAAACATACTGATTAAGGCCAATCGAAACTATACTATCGACCGTTTAAGTAATATATATTTTTTCCGTGAAAATAAAGAATTATGGTGACTTTTTTTTGCCCCGCGGCGACTTCAACAGCTCCTACCGCAGGGATATGGCGTTTCCACAATGAAGTGATTCCGCCAGTGTCACTTATATATAAGTATAAATCAATATAGCAATAAAATACAATCCAATCGTCTCTAGGAAGATAGGTGGCAACATTGTACGGTGATATGTAGGACAGCAGCACCTTTACGTCCAAATTACCGCAGTGTTTGAAGTCAAAAGTCTTTGACCAGTGTGTGTTGCCGGTGATGACTTACGCATCTGAGACGTGGGCGCTAACAATGGGCCTCATAAGGAAGCTCAAAGTCACTCAGAGGGCTATGGAGAGGGCTATGCTCGGGGTTTCTCTGCGTGATAGAATCAGAAATGATGATATCCGCAGTAGAACAAAGGTTACCGACATGGCCCTAAGAATAGCTAAACTGAAGTGGCAGTGGGCGGGGCACATTGCTCGCAGGACTGATGGCCGATGGGGTCAGAAGGTTCTGGAGTGGCGTCCGCGGACCGGAAGACGAGCTGTAGGTAGGCCTCCAACAAGATGGAGTGACGACCTCGTCAGGATCGCGGGACCGCGGTGGATGCGAAAAGCACAAGACCGGTCTGAGTGGAAAGCCTTGGGGGAGGCCTATGTCCAGCAGTGGACGTCTTTCGGCTGACATGATTGATTGATGATTGATGTAGGACAGAGGCCAAGATAGTTTTAACCTCTGTACGGTCAGCTGCAGAGAAATGTAACCCCCTTTGCAAGGCAACTTGTATGCAGGGGGGGTCAGTTTTCTCTGCAGCTGACTGTACCACTGCGACCACCTGTTACCACCAATTTGTTACCACTGGTAACAACTGGGATTTTTTTTCCCACCTGTTACCACTGGTAACTACTGGGAATAAAAATTCCCAGCTGTTACCACTAACTACTGGTTTTTTTTCCCCCCAGTAGTTATCACCAAATATTTTAGTGGTAGCAAATGGGAAAAATATTCCCACTTGTTACCACCGAGTACCAGGTTAGTGGTAACAGGTGGGAATAACCCGCGGTTCCTTAGTGATTTCGCCAATATTATAAAGAGGAAAGATTTGTATTTTCTTACGTTTGTAACAAATAAACCCAAAAACTAACGGGCCGATTAGAAGATCCTTTCACCATTACAATCCTACATTATCCCTGAGTACCATAGGGTATGTTTTATTTTTCTGCGCGGACAGAGTCATCAGCTAGTCAGTAAATAAAATAAACCGATAGTAAATAAACACTGTACATTTTCTATACGGGTTAGTATCACCTGGTCTTATGTACCAAGTGGTCTAAGTCCAGAATGCCTGTCTTATACAAAAAGTTGACGGATACCCGCAATGCGGGGCTCCTATTTCTGGGCGGTTTGCCCTTCGGGCATCTGAAGGTGCCTAACGAACCCAACCTATCTTCTTTGTGTGTCTGTGTTTTGAACTGCAGATCGGGCCTCTTGTAATTATTTTAGACTTAATGCTACTTAGACCAGCTTAGTTTCAGACCACTTGCTAATTAGACCATTTGCAAATTGGACGACTTGATAATACTTGTTTAGACGAGTTGCTTTTTAGACCGCTTACTGACGTAGACCGGTTTCATTTAGGACGACATGATACTAACCCACAAATACTAAGTCTACGTAATAATAACAACGAAAAGTAATGGCTGTAATTCTTCATTGGCTTGTAATTTTATACATTAAAAAGTCAACCTACAATCTATCTTAAACAAGTACAATGTTCAGTGAAAATTGTTTTCCTCAAATACATGTCATAATGTAAGATTAACTTATTTCTAGGTGTTATATTAACTCTCAATACCTATGAAAGTACAGTCATATTTTTACAGATATTTAACGCACTGGTCCCACCAAGGGCGGGTAAGTGATTAGCCATCGGCGATTTTCTCGCCCAAGAATCGAACAAAGATAAAATAAAATAATGTCAGTAAAATAGACATGTATATTAATAGTTGATCTTTGGCTGTTCACACTGATGGCGGGAAATCTTCCCACTGGTTAGTCGAAACAAAAAATCGTGTCAAAAAAAGAGACAAATATTAATAGTTGTTCACACGCTTCGCTCATCGTCGGCAATGGGACCAGTGCCTAATACCCAAAAAAAAATTAAACAAATCAACTCTGACAGCTTTAGTTGCAGTACAATTCATAACCCACCTATTACCTTAACGGGCTCCATAAATTCGTCTGAGACTTTGTCACTATAACTTATCATTATGTTAGTTTGTTGTTACGTTTAATTTGTGTTTTCTGGCACGGTATATACATCGGTTTATTACCTCTTATAACCTCTAACCAAAGTTAGAGGTTATAATTTGAACTGGAATGACAGCCTGACATGTGTCAGAAATGTCAGGATTGACTTCTCACCTTGGTTTTACTATATGAGAGGCGGTAGCCTACCCCAAGACCATCGAAGACATAATATGAAGTATTGCTACAGTGATAGACCTAACGTTTTAGTAAATACATTTGTTTTTTATTGTTTCACTGGTAAGTATGTTTCACTTACCAATTTGACCTAAATAAAAATGAATGTCTTGTGATAAGTACAGTGGAACAACATTACTATTAGGAAGTATTCTAATAAGGTTTATCTATTCAAATATCATAAACCGTCCATGATGCGTTCAAGAACCGCACATGACCACCATAAAAACAGACTGTTTTGTTGAAAGTGTTATTGCTAAATAATAACATCGATTTCGATAATATTATTTCATTTGAATTTCGAACATCTCTGAAAACAAAGAAATTTTACTTGACCTCAATTCTAATATCAGTCTAGATGACGTTTAGTTCGAAACGAATTGTCAATTTGTACACAAATTTGACAAATGTCGCACGGAAGTAAGGGATCGAATAATATGATAGTTGGAACAGACTCTAGTTTGTCTCTGAACAAAATAATAATAAGAACTAATAAATAAATCCAGAAAATACATCAGTATATAAGAAAACAGAATAAGAGTAATGAGACCGCCTCTGGACGATCGGTGTTTGAACCCTATTACAACTAGAATTAGACACATAGTTACTTTAGAAAAAACTCGTATCTGATATTGCGACATGAGTTCGAACTTAATTCTCTTCAGGTTTAAGTTCAAAATCGTTAGTCATAAAATATGAGATACGAGGTTTTTTCAAAGCAATGACGGTATGTTACTTTGCAAGTATAAGTCTAAACGAAAAAGAGTGAGACCTAGGCGTTATAACTTTAGACAAATAAGACAAAGGGTTCCAAGTTTATTACATCCTTACCACTGGATCACCCCTAAGTGGTATGATATGATAGAAAATATCCAATTAATTGTAAAACCCCATAAACTAGATTCATACAAAAAAATAATATATATTCGGTCACAAAACTGAACGTTGAACAAGCACACTTACAGATTCGTTAGTATACACTGGGTGCCATATATGGTGGTGTTAACACTATTATTAGAGTCTGTCTAATGAAAGCTGAACCTGGGAAAAAGCGGCAAATTCAAAAAATCTTGATATGGTATTACCGATCAATGAAGGAATAAACGATATTGATACTTTTATTATTTTATTTATTTTGGTGGGCACAAAGGAAGAGGAAACGCGTACTATATTTTCATATTATATTATTACGAGCGCTATATTTTGATGAAAAGCACTTTAGGTAAAATACGATGACAGTGACTGGAGCACATTTGGTTTTTCGAAATATATTTGACATGAAAATATAGTGATCTGCACGTGTAGCACCAGTTGTATTTTCTCGCTTGTCGCTCTGTGCGTCTCTATCGTAACAGACTAGATAGTAAGGGAGATCCGAGCGACAAACAAGTCACGAGCAACTTGTGCTAGTCGTGCTGTTGATAGATTTCATTGATACGAGTGGTTTTCGTCTGTGTCGCACACAGCATAATAAAACAATGATGATGAGGAATATTATATTCAACCTTTTTAATAAAGTAATTAGAGGTAACATTATTCTCATCACCCATACACCTCTATCTAACGACAATTATATCTTGGAGAAGAAGCGCCGCAAGAAACTCCAGCAGATCATTTTTTCCAATCATAAAATACAATTATTCTTAAAACTAACATTACAAGGTAGTAAAGTAGGTAATTAATAATTATTTCTAACAACACAAACTTAGTCGTTACAAATGTACGCTCAATAACATTGAGTAAATTAAAAATAGTGACTAGGAGAACAACATGACGAGGTCTCTACGTCAGGAACGATAACTAAAATAACTAACTGGAAAACAGGTTCTTGCAAGCGTGAACAGACAGGACCCCACTGACAACACCCGTTCACGAGTATTTATGAGGCAGATAAAATTCCTAAAGCTAGTGGTCATGACATGAAGTGCTCACACTCTCACCTATATAAAATATATAGTATAAAATTCATTTATTTTATTTCGGATAGCTTGGATGTCAAAGCTATCCAAATTAGACACCGTGGCCTTGTGAGGTCGCTTTTTTCCGGGAGTACTAAAGACACCGTTGTTTAATTTTCCCTCATTACTTATTCTTTTTAAAGATGAAACACTGATATCTGTAAGAAGAAAGAAAGTGTTAAATAAACAGAACACCATTTAGAAATACATTGTGTGGTTGCGCAGTACAGCCCCATTGTACAGTCCGACAGCCCTAAAAATATTTGGGTTTAGGTGAAATGAAATTGCATCGGTGAGGTTCTAATCGCAACGGTTTAAGAACAAGGAAGACTCATATAACCCGAACATCTTTTATATCTGGCCGATCAAAAATGACATTAAATAAATAGATAAGGTACTAAAGTGTACACATATTTATGAAATCGACTGTACAGTGTACATTTGGTTCATAAACAACAAAATGCTGTTTGCTCCGCACACAGAAAATACATATCAAATAATATGTTTATGATATCTTTTAACTAAACACCTCCTTATTGTTTTATTATGAGTGTCAGTTACATTAATCATCTGTCTATTAAATTAATTTAATAAAATTGTGAATGCTAAGAGATTCAACATGATATAGGGACAGACAATAGGTACCTACACCTATTATATAGGGAAAGACAATGATAATTTTAGTAATTACCGGTCATTGAAGATACTTCTTCCAAATATTTCGTCTGAGTCTGGCAGGCTAACTCAGTTTCCTCAACCTCTTTCAGCTGCTTTACGTTTTCCAGCACACTTTTGTCAACGTGCACGTCCAGGTTTTCTGAAACGAATTTAATTTCGTTTAATTTCTTAATCTCATCGTATAATAGACAGAAAAAGGTAAATTAAACTTAGGATTGCACATAGAGAAATAAGAAGTATCAAAATGAACATGCCGTACTAAAGCCGTACTAACCTATAAATTTGGTCACCGTAACTAAACAATTAATTTTTTGCATCAATAATGCTTTTCTTTCTTCTTGTTTTTCTTTGTACTTCTGTATAATAGTATACAGAATCTCCCGGACACCGCCTCTTATCGTCGACGGCATGATTACTCCGTATTTTTATCAATTTAGATCTCGAATTGACAAGTTTCTAAAAACAACAAAGTCCAAACGACATATTAAATAGTGTTGCCAGACTCGTCAGCCAAGAAAAATCCAGGTTCAGCTTTCATTAGACAGACTTTACCAGAGCCCGGATTTTTCATGGCAAGACAAAACACTATCGTAATCTGGCTAGCGATAGAAACATCATTTTATCGATATCGAGTTTTATTTCTAAAAGCTGTGCTCGAACGAAATCCTGAATATGAAAGTTTACGAGATATATGTGAAAATTGTACTAAAACTGAAAATTATACCAATTACAATTAATTTTATAAATTTGCTCCCTTGACGTCAAGTGAAGTTGAACGTACATTTAGTATATACAGGGTGACAGGAAATTCGCCGTAAACCTTGAAAGGGGTTATTTTACAGCTCATTTGTAATGATTTAAGTCCAGTCAACCAGGGGTCAAAACTCATTGGTTTTCGAGTTATTCGTTTTTAGATTATTTTTTAAATACCCGCCTTTCGACCTTAAACTAGTAATTTTGTAAAAACTTCGTCATTTAGAAATAAAAAAAAGAATTTTTCGAATAGCCAATGAACCACTGATTACGAAAAATAAAAAAAATGCCAAAAAAATGCCAAATTTTGCAAATAAAAGGATTTGAAGTTAGAAGTTCAAGTAATTATTTTCCAAATTTTGTAACATTTTAAAGCATAAGTTAAAAAAAAACGTATGACACTTCACGTACAAATTACAGGAACAATTTGCTTAATTCATAAGCTTTCTAAAAAGGTACAATTTATGACATTTTAATATTAATTTTATTTAAAATTTTACAATTAACAATAATAGCAGAAATGTTTGCGGTTATAAGCTCCATCGTTTCAACCAAAAAACACGGGAAGCGTTGTAGTAAAATGAATTTAGAACACAGTTCTCTTTTTTAAATTGGGCTATGGGCTTAGTGTCCTATTTTTAAATAAATTTTCTTTTTAAAAACCTAAGGTGCGTTCAATTTTTAAATTTAGAGCATCTCAAATCGTTCTCTTTTTTAAATTCAGCTAATGTCTTACGACGTTCTACCTATTTTTAAATAATTTTGCTTTTTAAAAACATAAAGTGCGTTCCATTTCCAAATTTCGAGCACCTCAAAGTTTTTGAGTGACCTACGTAATCAGTTAGTTTCAACTTTCTTTTCAATTCGGAAGATAATTAAGCTTCTTTCTCAAATGGCTGCTTACCAATTCGAAGAATACGCAGATATCGTTTATTGTTACGGACTCTGCGATGGAGACACCGCTGCAGCTAGAAGAGAATACCAACGTCGTTACCCTAACCGACATTTACCTCACGTAAGTGTGTTTGGTTCATCGTACCGTCTTATTCGGGAAAGAGGATTAGTTCAACGCCGCCAAGCTGACGCTGGAAGACCTCGAAACGATCCTGCTGAAGAAGAAGAATTCCTTCAGTGTTTCCAGGCAGACGGCACTACTTCGATGAGAAATGTGGCTAACCAGCTCGGTATGTCGCACTGGAAGGTGTGGTTTACACTGCACTCAGCTCGGCAGTACCCGTATCATTACACTCCAGTACACGCTATTGCAGAGGGAGGCCCAGCGAGAAGGATAGATTTTTGCAGAATCTTAATTAATGCAGATATCGAAGATCCCGAGTACCTGAAGAGAATTTTGTGGACAGATGAATCCAATTTCGACCGTAACGGGATAAAAAACTACCACAACCAGCACTTTTGGGCTCCCAAAGGTCAAAACCCAAAAAAATCAAGAGAAGGAGCTCACCAGCAAAGATTTTCTTTGAACGTGTGGATGGGAATCGTGCACGACAATTTGATCGGACCTTTCTTTCTGCCAGCACGATTGACCGGCATCGCATATGAATTTTTTTTGAGGGATGAGCTACCGACGCTACTTGAAGAGGTGCCGCTTGCGACAAGAAGGAACATGAATTACCAACACGATGGCTGCCCCGCTCACTATTACCGGGGCGTACGACAGTGGATGGATCAGAACTACCCAAGAAGATGGATTGGTCGAGGCAGCCCAACCCCTTGGCCAGCCAGAAGCCCGGATTTAACTCCATGTGACTTCTACATCTGGGGTCACATGAAGGCGTTGGTCTACGATAAACCGATACGTAACGTAGAAGAGTTAAGACAAAAAATTGTAGAGGCGGCACAGACAATGAAAGATGGGCTTTCGAGGCGAGTAACAATCACCGAAGTAAGAAAAAGGCTTCGTGCTTGCATTCGAAACCAGGGCAAACAGTTCGAGCAAAATTTGTGATGTAATTGATTTTAGTTTTTAAGATTAAAGTTTATTTGATAGTGGAACTATTTTTTTCCTCATTTTATCCTAAACTTGCTTAATCACTTATCAAAGTATCACTTAAGACTTAAGACAGAAACTGAAGGAAAAAAACCCCACGAATTCGAGACACAAACAAATTAAATTAATTAAACTTACGTGTCTTAAATTAATTAAACTTTAAGACACGTTCGTACGTTTCCGTGAAAATACGAAGGAAAACAATTATGCACTACACCTGTAGTCAACAGTTTGACAAGACATTCAATTGCGAAATGAAAATGGGTCAATCAACTTTTTGTTGTAGCTCGTTGCCATGGTGACGTCTCCTGGGGCTATAAGGGCTTTTTTTTTTTTATAAAATAAAATAAAATAAGATATAAGGCCACTAAAAATCGGTTTTAATACACCGATTGATTCTTATCTCGACGCTTTGCGGCACTTTGATAACGATTTTCTTTTTGCACTTAACAAAGTAATTGGTTCGTTCAAACCTCTTAGACGATTGAGCGACTGTTGTAGCATAGGTATAGGTATCAAATTCTTCAACTCCAATCCACACAAACTTCTCTCAAAGTCCGTATATCGTCCAAGTTTATTCCAAAAAGAAAGTCGTTATTAAAGTGCCGCAAACCGTTGAGATAAGAATCGATCGGTGTCCGAAATCCGTGCCAGGGTCGTAGAGAGGTAGAAAAGCCAGAGTCCAGGTGTACGCAATAGTCGTCGTTAAAATACAGTCGAAACAAACTTGCAAACCAAATCAAAACAATCAATACAGGATGTAAGGGGTTTTTATTCATTGGAGACCAATGTGTGTAATGTATATTTTTTCAGGCATGAATTAACGCTTCAGCGATGCACAATTTATTCCATTTCTTTACAAATTATTTTGGTTGGTATCCTTGATTTAATCTTACAATCTATGGTCACTTCAACCACTAGTAAATCTGTATCAATAATGCTACTGACTCTGTGGCAAATGCACCCGGTGTTGCTAGGGGCATATTTCGTTCTCCTCATTTGTAAGTAAACCCAGGTCACTGTATTAGTGTCGTTTTAAATTAATATTTTCAAAATTGTTCATGTAGTCCAACTTTAGTCTTCTTTTAATTCTTCAGTCGTTTCAGGATTCCGGCGTATTTTAATGACAGACGAAAACCCGAGTTTGCTGCCTTTAAATAAAATTAACTAGTATCTGTACCCGTGTGACGTTTAGTCTTTTTTCCCCGATCTGTGGAATTTATTAAATTTAGGAACTGGTAATCGATCCAATATCGATTTCGGTAGATGATCTCCGCTGTCGTTCTTTTCTTATGAGCCAGCGAGCTAACCGGATCAGATTTTATTACATATTGGAGCATATATTTACCATACTTGCTTCCCTTTGACCGGCAGTCCACGTAGGAATTCGTACTTACCTTATTTTAAAATAATCTACGTGGCAGTGATCACAGCAACAGTAAGTGTCTACAACCCTTTCCGTCTTCAATGCCGTGCTGTGTGTCGAGTGTTTACCTAAAATCTATTGAAATACCAGCAGAGACACCCTAAGGGACACTCGTGCCACGTCTACACGGACCTTACGGCGTTCCGGAGTCGACATTAGTTACAGCAAGCTGTAAGCAAGGCTATTATCCTCCAACAGGTTAGTTTTCTTCTTTATTTTACAAAGAGTTTGGGGTTATAACTTTGTGCCACATGTCTGTTTCTTACTTCTCTTCTCTTGCTAAAAATGTCCAGCAAAACCTCCTTGGAACGTGCGCTGTTAACTATATCATTTATCCGCAAGGATTAAAGGGTGCTTTCTTAAATTTAACCTGCGTTTGGACGCTTGAATGCCTTCCTGCATCGACTACAAACCATGTGGCTGTCACATTATGCCTAGCGAACTGCTGAGTCACCCCCAAAATCTACATGCCGCCTTTCATTACCGTTTTCTTAAATTAACCCACTCAACCTTTAAATTAACTACCGCATTGCCTGCGTACGGGTTGCTTATTTCTACTCCCGGGCTATTCCAGGAGGTGCTTTGTACGGGCCTAGATATAGGCCACGCCAGTTCATCCGGCGAGGTGACCACGTGCGAGTGTTGCTGCTCGAGCAGGGGCGACTGCTCAGCCACAACTGCAGCTAAGCGTTTAAGCATAATTTAACGACCAATCTTTACCAAACTTTACCAGCGTCATCGACCAAACAACAACAAAACCCTAAATTATTTAATTATTTTAAAATTCAATAACTACCTTCGTCAAAATAAATTATATATATTTAATATTTTGTTTCATTCATATCTACCTAAAAATACAGTATTTCAGTGGCGCCCGAACATTTTGTTGTTGTTTGCTAATTCCCTCCTTATGAAGGAAATAGTGGTCGATGGAGCTAGGTAGTTCTATGTCATTTTGTTTGAAATTTACTGTCAAAAAAAAAAAATTTTAAAATTAATCTTAGTGTTAAGAGTTACTTATTTATTAGTTACCTATTGTAATTGGTCGATTACGCTCGTTTTTTAAATACTTATCTCAAAATATCACTTCGTTACTTTTGCTCCAGGTGGTAGGACTTTTATGCACAGTCCGCCCGGGTCATTACCACAGTCTCACCAATAGTCCCACTAGTAAGCAGCAGTGCTTGCACTGTTGTGTTCTGGTGTGGATGGTCGAGATTTCCGGCTAACATAGCTTGCATAAGAGGCATTCCATCCAAAGCCTCAAGGGTTTTTTTTAAATTTTTCTACCCTCGCTTTAAAACTTCATAACCTTCGGCTATAACTTTAACATAATTTTTTTTACCTTTGATACCCTTTACTTCGGAAATTCACAACTACAACTTAACTTTACTCTTTTTAACAAATATACATTAACAATTTTACATTTAACTATTACAATTACTCAGTGGTTCGCTACCATAAATAAGTACAACCATATTACTTATTCTAAATTAAATTATAACCATATTGCTGTTCGCTGTTACTGACTTTAATAATTAAAATTAATTTCTCTCACATTATTTAAATAATATTTATTAAAAAAATGTCGAATTTTACATTGGAGGAACGTCCTATTGCATTTAACTTATTAAAAAAAGATGAACTTGAGTATGAGGTAAAAGTACGACTTGGCGTCCCACTTGCTACGGTCATGGACTTGCGCTGCCAGGTTAAGAAATTGAATGCCGAGATACCAACTGATGAGGTCGCGGATTACGATGGTGACGTCAGTGAAGAGCTTCAACTTATCGCATCTAAAATGGAGGAGCTAAATGTTTTGTTGCAAGCTCCAGTACAACGGCACACTTCTTTAAAAGTTCTTAACCGTGTGCAAGCGACTGCCCATCACCTCTATCACCGTCTGACACGCCTATCGCCTTCCGAATTAGAATCCACGACGCACCTCGAATTAACCGAACAGTTGGATAAGTTACTTTTGCGATTGGATAATATTATGGATAATTTCAAAAGTGCACTGACCCCGGACATTAACCCCGAGGCCACTGCACCTACTTCACCTTCACCTACTGCGGCACCAGCCTGTGCAGCCACGCGTAATAATGCGGTATATAAATTAGGCTTAAAATATGATGGTAGGTCCTGCATTAAGGCGTTCCTGCGAAGGCTGGAGCAGGTACGTGCTTCTCGAGAGATCTCAGACGCAGCATTGTTCCGCTCAGCATGTGAACTGTTCACAGATGAAGCAACCTCCTGGTTTGACGGAATTTGTGATCAGGTCCATTGCTGGACGGACCTTAAAAAACTCTTGCTCCGCGACTATTTACCAGTAGATTACAATGAACGCCTTTTAGTTGAAATTAGGTCAAGGACGCAAGGGCGTGATGAATCTATAGTTAATTATGTCAGTGTCATGCTCAATTATTACTCACGCTTGGAAACTCCACTTTCTGAGAATGAGAAACTTAGTATATTGCAACAAAATATAAGGCCTTTCTATTCAAAACAATTAGCTTTATTTCCAATTAAATCAATTAACGAACTTAAAGACCATTGTCGACAACTTGAGGCGGCGGCTCAACGCGCCGAACGCTTCGCAGAATCCAGCAGGGATGTAAGTAAGTCACTGGCTCACGACTTGGTTTACAAACCGGACACTTCAATGAAGGTTTCCTCAGTAAGTGCCCCTGTTGACTTCTGCGTGCGTTGCCGCGTGGATGGCCATACACTAAGGTATTGTAGGGCAGCCCCCAGGCTGGTCTGCTACCGCTGTGGTGAGAATAACGTAACAGCTAATAATTGTCCTAAATGTGCCTCCGGGCAAAATAAATCAAAAAACTAATGGCTCCGAGTCAAGGTATGGTTGACCCGGACCTAAATAAACCTAAAATACAATACAAAACTAGATTCTTTTATCCAACAATTACATATAAAAATAACAATTATACTACCTCAAATAAAAACCATACCACATCGGATAAGACAGACAATGGTAACAATTTAAATTACCCAGTATTAACTACTACCATTCCTACTACCACTACTAGGCATACTTACCCAGATATGAGTAATTCCACATACAACCAAACACCAATCCCCTCCCCTCCCGCTTTTGTAAATAGCAATCCCATTCCGGCCGTTTATAACCTTCAACAATACCACATTCCAACTAATACCACTAATTACCATACGTCCCCGATTACTAACGCTTACCCACCCATTAACTCCACATCCCAACCCAATTCCGCTGCTACTCCCCTAGGAAAATATACCCATATTTACCCAAATAATGAAACCTACCAAAATAATACATTTTACCCAAAAAATAAAATTTACCCATTGAACAATTTACACCCAAACATGTCTTCTTACCCAACCCGTATATATTACAACCATAATAACGAAACTTACCCAACCAATAAAATTTACCCAATGGAAAAATCAACTCAATTTGCTTCTATATACCCAAAGTCAACTATTAATAACTATAAACCGTCACTAAGCTCACATAATGAAACTTACCCAACTAATAAAATCTACCCAATGGCAAAACCAGTCCGACTCTCAATTTCCCAACATTCCAACAATACTTCACTACAAGTCCTTAAGACCGATGAGACTGTCCGTTACCCACCAGTTAAAATTAAATATAATAGTACGATTAATAAAAAACAATCACCACCCGGGACTGCTTTGCAATACCGACCATCGAATAAGGCAGTTCAAGACGAGTGGCAGTCCTGGTTGTCGACAACAAGGTCATTCTTCGAAAGCTACGATGCTATTTTAAAATATAATAGTTTAGTCAATGGACATGATTTGCGTCCTTACCTTAAAGTTAAAATTTACGATGTAACCTATACCGGCCTCCTGGATTCTGGTTCGGAACTGTCGATTATTGGTGGTGATACACATAAGTACTTTGAGAACTTGGTTACTATTCATAAATCAAACGATGTGAGTCACATAGTAACAGCGAACGGTTCCTCTTCACCTATATTGGGCTATGTGTTCTTACCAGTCACCGTTAGTGAGACAACAGCAATAGTTAAATTTTATGTCATACCGGAGGTACCAACAAAACTTTTATTTGGCATTAACTTTTGGAAAGCGTTTAATATAGCTCCTGACGTACTATCTTTATTGGGTAACGATTGTTTATTGTCGGATGAAGACCATATTAATACCCTTAATTCTGAGGTAAGATTTTTACAAGGATTAGAATCCTTATCGTACGAAGACCAACTTCAAGCTGAAAATATTTTTAAGGAATTTAAAACCATTTCCTCTGAAGAGAAAGGTTTAGGGAGGACCCATCTGCTTACCCATACTATCGACACTGGTGACGCGAAACCCATAAAACAGCGTTATTACATGTTATCGCCTTCTAAGCTTGCTGAGTTGAACAGGCAGCTCGATGAAATGCTTGAACTAGATATTGTTGAACCAAGCAGCAGCCCATGGAATAACCCAGTAACTATGGCACCTAAAGCAGATGGTTCCTTACGATTCTGCCTAGACAGCAGGAAATTGAACGAGGTCTCGAAACACGATTTACTCGGGGTCGCTCGACAACCGAAGCTGGTGTTGAGCTAATTAAACATATTTTTGATGCCTGGGAGGGGTCACATGATGCTTTAGGTATTTTCTGTGATTTGTCCAAGGCCTTCGATTGCGTTAACCATGACACATTGGTCAGGAAGCTACACCATTATGGAGTTAGAAGTACTGCGCTAAACTTAATTAAAACGTACTTATTCGGGAGAATACAAAGGGTAGACGTGAATGGAAAACGATCACCTGGGTCTTTGGTCTCAATGGGCGTGCCACAGGGCTCAATTTTGGGTCCATTTCTATTCCTCATTTACATAAATGATTTACCATACCTTATAAAGGACAACCATGATATAGTATTGTTTGCTGATGATACCTCACTCGTATTTAAAGTCAAACGACAACAGGAGTTTAATGTGGATGTAAACAATGCTATATCAAAAGTAGTACATTGGTTTAGTGTTAATAATTTATTACTAAATGAGAAAAAGACTAAATGTATTAAATTTATGACTACCAATGTGAAAAATAGACAAACTACTGTAACTATTAAAAATGACAAATTAGACTTAGTTAATGATACAGTATTTCTTGGTATAACGTTAGACTCAAAACTCCAATGGGGTCCTCATCTGGCTAAATTAGCGAATAGACTAAGTTCTGCAGCTTTTGCAGTTAATAAAATTCGGAATCTAATAGACTTGAAAACCGCTCGATTAGTTTATTTTAGTTACTTCCATAGTATAATGTCATATGGTATTTTACTATGAGGTAGTGGTGCTGACGTAAACAGCATCTTTGTTCTGCAGAAGAGGGCTATTCGTGCTGTTTACAAGATGGGTCATAGAGACTCGCTTAGAGATAAGTTCAAAGAAACGAATATATTAACCGTATACAGTCAATATATTTATGAAAACATTATGCATGTTCATAAGAACATCAATAATTTTAGAAAGAACTGTGACATACATAATGTTAATACCAGAAATAAACATAAGCTCGCAGTGCCCTTTACACGGCTTCACAAAATAAAAAACTCTTTCATGGGTAATTGTATAAGGTTCTATAATAAGCTCCCAAGTAGTGTTACTCATTTATCAGTAAATAAATTTAAGAGTTACGTTAAACGTAAACTAATTTCTAAAGCTTATTATAGTATTAAAGATTATATGAATGATGACAATGCTTGGGACTGATTATTATTATATTATTATTATTTTTTTTGCTATACAATTTTATTATTAATGACCGTGGAGACTATATACATCTCCCTGTACGATTACCTATTATTTTAATATGACATCTGGAGACTTTACATCTCCAAAATTGACCGTGGAGACTTTCTACATCTCCCTTATTTTATTTTTTGTGTTTTTTTATTTTTATAATTGTATTTCATTTTAATTTGACATCTGGAGACTCTTTACAGCTCCAAAATTGACCGTGGAGACTTTCTACATCTCCCTTGTTTTGTGTTTTTTTTTTTTTAATTATATTTAATTCTTAATTTAAATTTGACATTTGGAGACTGTTTACATCTCCGAAATTGTATTATTTAATTTAATCCGACATTTGGATATATTTCATTATTATTACTACTGGGACCTGTACATCCCTGTGACATTTAAATTGTGTAGCTTAAGTTTAGTATTGTAATAAGTGATTTATTTAAAAAAAAGGCTTACTGTTGAGTTTCTTGCGGCGCTTCTTCTCAACAGTGGTCTCTTTGGAAGCGCTGGTAGACTCAGACTTGTAAAAGTGCCTACAGGGCCTACTTACAAAAGTTTATAAATAAAATAAAATAAAAAACGATGCTTACCCTTTACCGTTAATTAACCAGATACTGGACCAACTAGGAAATGCCAAATTTTTATCATCTTTAGACTTAAAATCAGCCTTCTGGCAAATAGGTCTTGATTCACAGGCATCCAAGGAAAAGACCGCCTTCACAGTTCCTGCTCGTGGCTTATTCCATTTTAAAGTCATGTGCTTCGGCCTAACTTCCGCGCCGGCGACACAGCAGCGCCTGATGGACATCCTGTTTGGTCCGGAATACAATGGTCGTATCTTTATTTACTTAGATGACATCATAATAGTTTCCGAGACGTTCACTGAGCATCTTACCTTATTACGTACAGTACTGGAACGTCTCCGCTTCGCTAACCTTACTATAAATTTATCAAAATGCCATTTCTTTCGTAGGCAACTTAAATATTTAGGCTTTGTGGTGGATGAATACGGTTTACGCACCGATCCTGACAAAGTCAAAGCCATTATCGACTTTCCCATACCCACATCTCGAAAGGATGTCAAGCGTTTTCTTGGTACCGCATCTTACTACCGTCGTTTTATTAAAAACTTCAGCAACATAGCAGGGCCTCTTAACCAATTAACTTCAACTCGGAAAGGCGCTCCACCTTTTCGTTGGTCACCGGAAGCGGACAAAGCTTTTAGTGAACTGAAGGTAGCCATGACAACTGCACCTGTTCTAGCCTGTCCAGACTTCTCTAAACCATTCGCGGTACATTGCGATGCCTCAGACTTCGGAATTGGTGGAACCTTGACTCAGGACTCCAATGGTGAAGAGCACCCCCTGGCGTACTACAGTCGCTCACTTACGCCGCAGGAGAGGAACTACTCAGCCACTGAGAGAGAAGCCCTGGCTGTCGTTAATGTTGTTGAACATTTTAGGCCGTATCTCGAAGGGGACCGCCAATTTAAAATAATAACGGACCATTCGAGTTTAAAATGGTTCCTTAACCTTAAAAATCCTACAGGACGCCTGGAGAGATGGGGTTGTCGTCTTTCTCCTTATAACTTCGTAGTCGAGCACCGTCGTGGGTCGGAAAACGTCGTGCCGGACGCCTTATCAAGAGCAGTCCCGGTACATTTAATCGATACCAGCACCATTACGGATGCATGGTACTTAAAACTATATAAAAAATGTGAAGTAAATCCAGGGTCAGTGCCCAATTTTCAATTAAAGGACGGTCGCCTGTATAGATATACAAAAATTAAAAATATTTTAATATCCGAATTCGAATGGAAAGAGGTTATCCCAATGGAATTCCGCGATGAGATAATGCACGCCAATCATTCGGTTCCTACAGCAGCCCATCTTGGTACAGCTAAAACTTATAAAAGGTTGAAACTCCGCTACTTCTGGCCAGGCATGTACCAAGATGTTGTTAGGTTTGTCGCTAATTGTGCAGCGTGTGCAGCGTATAAGCATAGTCAACACCCGACCCCCGGTTTCATGGGAAGCGCAAAGCATTGCTGTCGTCCGTTTCAGTGCCTAAGTCTGGACTTAGTCGGACCCTTACCACCTTCAAGACAGTTAAATACGTACCTGTTGGTGGTCGTGTGTTGCTTTACCAAGTATTGTATGCTGTTTCCAATGCGGCGCGCAACCGGAAAAGTGATTTCTCAGAGGTTGGAAAACCATGTATTTATGGTTCACGGCATTCCGCAAACTATCATTGCGGACAATGCATCCTATTTTACTGGCGGCGAAGTTCAAAAATTATTTGCCAACTACAACATTCCTCAACTACACTATTCCCCAGTTTATTGTCCCCAAGTTAATACCGTAGAACGCTATAATAAAACTGTGGTGACTGCGATCTCTACTTTTGTCGCATCAGACCATCGTACGTGGGATATTAACATTTCAAGGATCCAGTTTGCACTAAATACCTCCGTAAACGAGTCTACCTCGTTCACTCCATTCCTACTAGTTCACGGACGTGAAGCCGTTCCTGATGGTACTATCTACAATGACTCTGAAGCGGTAGAGGAGATTATCTTCGCTTCTAGGCGCGATTACTTGGATAAGATAAAGGTACTAAAAGAAACTTATCCAACCGTCAGAGAGTTATTGCAGAAAGCTCACGATCGTAACATCAAGTATTATAATGAGAAGCGGCGTGACATAGAATTCAATGTAGGTGATGAAGTTTGGAAACGTACATACAAGCAGAGTAACGCTGGGAAATATTTTGCTGCAAAGCTGGCCCCTAAATATGAAAAGTGCCGCGTGATACGGAAGGTGTCCCGCTTTGTATACGAACTGGAGGATGAAAATGGGAAGCGACTGGGAAAATGGCACATAAAAGATTGTAAGCCAGTCTCTCCCAATGCTACCTAATATTACAATTTAACTAAATTAACACATAACCCCCCGGACCGTAAGGTAAATTTATGGATCGATAACAACTGTCCTGGGCGTTGGATTAAACATGGAATGATTACTGAATGGAAAGTTTTTGTGTGCTAAGGCACGTCTTTTTAACTACTTCTAGTAGCTTATTGATTCTTCCTGGACCCCATCCAGCAGGAATAAGCCTACACCGGTGCGGATTGTGACACCTTAAGGAAGCCTACACAATTTCTTTTCAGAGCGGGTGGTGACTCTACAATAACTGCGATATGGGACGCATCTTCTCTCTTCTACTTGCTAACTCTTTCCCTTTTCAGACTTTTTTTTTTTCTCCTCTCCTCCATCACATGCCATGCACCAGCACCGTCTTAGGTTTAAATAAGCCTTTTCACTGATGCGGATCGTGACATCTAATAAAGCCTACACGTACCGTTACTGAGCGGGTAGTGACTCAGATACCTGGATGGTTGCTTCGCGTGAATAGCATTCTATCTCTCACTCTAGTACCTTACCGTCGTTTTTATGGGCGGATATACTATAATACATTCCTTCTTTTTACACATTTTTTTTTGTTTTTTTTTAAACATTTTTTCTGACCAGCACCGTCTTAGATTTAAATAAGCCTTTACACTGATGCGGATCGTGACATCTAATAAAGCCTACACGTACCGATACTGAGCGGGTAGTGACTCAGATACCTGGATGGTTGCTTCGTCGTTTTATACCTTACAATACTTTGTGGGATTCTTACCGTTCTTGCCATAACGCTTTATCTTGCGTATTTATTTTTAAATCCTTTTATTATAAGGTCTTCTAGTAACTTGTAACTGCTAGTTCTAGTTACTATTCTACTGCAGCTACCGTAGGCCTCGACGCAGTTGTTTCCAGCGTCGGCCGCGCGGACTCAATTGATGCCAAGGTACTGCAGGACGTGTGATTCTGGGCCGGGAGTCCTCGTCAAAGTATTCAGGTAACCTTAGAAGGGATTCACCTGATTTTATTGTCTTAGTTTTGTGAGTACTCAGCTCGAGGGCGAGCTGGAATTTTACTCTTTCAGTTCCTTCCTTCGTAAAATTCTCCTGGTTGAGGGGGTGTGTAATGTATATTTTTTCAGGCATGAATTAATGCTTCAGCGATGCACAATTTATTCCATTTCTTTACAAATTATTTTGGTTGGTATCCTTGATTTAATCTTACAATCTATGGTCACTTCAACCACTAGTGAATCTGTGTCAATAAAACTACTGACTCTGTGGCAAATGCACCCGGTGTTGCTAGGGGCATATTTCGTTCTCCTTGTTTGTAAGTAAACACAGGTCACTGTATTAGTGTCGTTTTAAATTCATATTTTCAAAATTGTTCATGTAGTCCAACTTTAGTCTTCTTTTAATTCTTCAGTCGTTTCAGGATTCCGGCGTATTTTAATGACAGACGAAAACCCGAGTTTGCTGCCTTTAAATAAAATTAACTAGTATCTGTACCCGTGTGACGTTTAGTCTTTTTTCCCCGTTCTGTGGAGTTTTATTAAATTTAGGAACTGGTAATCGATCCAATATCGATTTCGGTAGATGATCTCCGCTGTCGTTCTTTTTCTTATGAGCCAGCGAGCTAACCGGATCAGATTTTATTACATATTGGAGCATATATTTATCATACTTGCTTCCCTTGTAAGTGTTTTCGCCGTTTGGCTTGATGTGTCTTAAGAATAATTATTGTGTATCGTTTTGGTTTTGACAACAAATTCTTATATTCCAGTGACCGGCAGTCCACGTAGGAATTCGTATTTACCTTATTTAAAAATAATCTACGTGGCAGTGATCACAGCAACAGTAAGTGTCTACAACCCTTTCCGTCTTCAATGCCGTGCTGTGTGTCGAGTGTTTATCTAAAATTTATTAAAATACCAGCAGAGACATCCTAAGGGACACTCGTGCCACGTCTACACGGACCTTACGGCGTTCCGGAGTCGACATTAGTTACAGCAAGCTGTAAGCAAGGCTATTATCCTCCAACAGGTTAGTTTTCTTTATTTTACAAAGAGTTTGGGGTTATAACTTTGTGCCACATGTCTGTTTCTTACTTCTCTTCCCTTGCTAAAAATGTCCAGCAAAACCTCCTTGGAACGTGCGCTGTTAACTATATAATTTATCCGCAAGGATTAAAGGGTGCTTTCTTAAATTTAACCTGCGTTTGGACGCTTGAATGCCTTCCTGCATCGACTACAAACCATGTGGCTGTCACATTATGTCTAGCGAACTGCTGAGTCACCTCTAAAATCTACATGCCGCCTTTCATTACCGTTTTCTTAAATTAACCCACGCAACCTCTAAATTAACTACCGCATTGCCTGCGTACGGGTTGCTTATTTCTACTCCCGGGCTATTCCAGGAGGTGCTTTGTACGGGCCTAGATTTGGGCCACGCCCGTTCATCCGGCGAGGTCACCACGTGCGAGTGTTGCTGCTCGAGCAGGGGCGACTGCTCAGCCACAACCGCAGCTAAGCGTTTAAGCATTATTTAACGACTACTCTTTACCAAACTTTACCAGCGTCATCGACCAAACAACAACAAAACCCTAAATTATTTTAATTATTTTAAAATTCAATAACATTCCTAACTACCTTAAATAAATTGTATATTTAATATTTTGTTTCATTCATATCTACCTAAAAATATAGTATTTCAGCCTCTACCCAGCATAAAGAAGGACATTACGAGCATGATAAGTGAAAAAATGTTGCGAGCGTTCAGGGTGCCAGTCTGGACGCTCGGTGCGTCTTATCTTGATACAAAACTAGTTTAATTTCAAGAGAATCGTTTGCCCGTTAAGGAGATATAAAGAACTTTAGGTTTGCCATCATATCGGGGTATCTACACTCGGGAGCAAAACTAACGGGTCAGAGTGCGTTTTTCATACTAAAGAGGCTATTTCGAAGCCTTGGTTCCTCGCCAGGGAATGCTTTTAGTGAAATCTGATGATGAATACCCCGAGCATCGATACCAGACTTCCAGAGTGCCTAGGATACCCAACT
Source organism: Acleris sparsana (assembly GCA_923062465.1). Lineage (NCBI taxonomy): Eukaryota > Metazoa > Arthropoda > Insecta > Lepidoptera > Tortricidae > Acleris > Acleris sparsana. The sequence continues at coordinate 8,735,937 of OV281312.1, read as the reverse complement.
GAATAAATCTGCGGTTAACGCCGGAATTGAGCATGTTTAGAAAAACATCTAAAATGGCAATAAAATGTAAGGAAATCCAAGTGCTGACCCAAACTCTCCCGCTGTGGTGTTAACTGGTTGTGCGATCAGTTAGGTATCTTAAGAACTTTTGACCTCCTCTATTGAACCTCGCAGTATCCACCATTAAACCTCACTCAAAACAACCCCAGGCGAGGAACGAAGGCTTCGAAATAGTCTTGTTTGTATGAAAAACGCACTCTGACCCGGTATTTTTGCTCCTCAGTGTAAGTATTTATTTAAATATATGTTTTTTTTTAAATGTTTGTCTTGTTTTTTTTACTTTACTTGATTATCAATGACAATGACAGCTAGTTTTAGTGTAATGTATAAAGTGTGATCGTTTACTGTTATATTTTAATATTTAATAAAATATATTTAATATAAAAATGCCTTTTTCTTTGAATAAATTTATTTGGTACAGTCGAGTAAAAAGATATGTGTACTCGACTGTGCTATACAATAGGTTCGTAGTACAAGACTAGCCAGTCCGACTGAACGAAGGCATAGGGGAGAGAAGGGTAAAAGGAGTTAGAGAGCAATGGTGGTCGGGAGGGGTCGTACTTTGATGCCGATGACGTCAAAATTACGAAATTTTACACACGGTGTGGCACTGCTTTTAGTTGGCTGCTAGTAATGTATTAACGGGTATTTTATGCCATAGAGAAGGCAAACGAGCACACAGGACACCTGATGGTAATTGGAAACTGTGACCCATAGACATTCGCATTCACAAGACTGCCAACACTGAGGACTAAGATGGAATGCCTGTATGCTAGTCACACCGGCTGTCTTATCCCCAAACCGGCACACAACAATGCGGGTTATTCCCACCTGTGACCACCAATGGTAACAACAGGGATTTTTTTTCCCGCCTGTTACCACTAAAGTACTCGGTGGTAACAAGTGGGAATATTTTTCCCATTTGTTACCATTAAAATATTTGGTGATAACTAATGGGAAAAAAATCCATGTAGTTAGTGGTAACAGCTGGGAATTTTCATTCCCAGTAGTTACCAGTGGTAACAGGTGGGAAAAAAATCCCAGTTGTTACCAGTGGTAACAGGTGGGAATAACCCAACAACGCGAACACAGGGTCCGTCCGGATCGCTACTACCATCTTATCCATTAACCTACCGCCAAACAGCAGTGTTCGCATTGTTGTGTTGCGGTTTGGGGATAAGACAGCCGGTGTAATGACTAGCATAGAGGCATTCCATCTTAGTCCTCAGGGTTGGCATCGCATTTGCAGTCTTAGGCTTTGCAGTCTTGTGAATGTGAACGTCTATGGGTCACAGTTTCCGCTTACCATCAGGTGGCCTGTGTGCTCGTTTGCCTTCTCTGTTATAAAAAATAATAATATAGAAATCAATGCAAAGCAAAATATCCGTCCGTTCCGTACGCTCAAAGTCCGACCAAGTGAACGCTCAGCTTAAGATAGCACCAAATTAACTATAGAAAAATAGTTCATAGTAATACCTACTTCTTGTTTTTCGATCCAGTTTTTTGTGTGTGTAGTCGGGTCTTGGAATCCTACAATGAGCATGGTCCGATGAAAGATAAAAGTCACTTATTCAGTAAGTAGGCCGCACTACTACTTAGTCTAAGCATATAAAGCTATAAACATGCCATTGTCCGTTTTTTTTTCGTGACGTTGGAAAAGTGTTTGGCCAAATGGCTGTGGCATTACGACGCGTGACGAATTATGACTATTATGAGGCTTTCGTTATTGTCATTTGTCTACGAAACCCTAAAAGTATAAAAATCAAAAAGCTCCCTTCAAAAATCCAAAAAGATACATTTTTGTAAAATAATAGGTAGGTGAGGTAACTGTATTCGGCTGTTGGTTTATAATATTGTAGGACGCCGACTTCAGTTGTACTGACCTACCTACCTACCATTTTATAAGAAGTTATTTCTTGCATTTTTGAAAGCGAGTTTTAGTTTTTCAACTTTTTATACTTTTTAGTGATCCTATTTAATGAGAAACTTAGAACATAGCTTGCCGTAAGCGACGCTGCGGGAAAGTCGTAGTCATATTTTAACCAACTAAATGTGCTTCCTCATAGTCGCTCAACTACCTTAATCGAGATATCTTATCGCCACCCTTTAAATAGGTACCGTTAATTAGTTGCCGTGGTTATCTGTGGTCTTCATCATCAATTCCACCTCACCATATAGTACTTTCAAAAGCAAATGCACGAGTTACAAAGCAAAATACCGAAATCGCTATAGGTGTGCCTATAATATTTGAGGAGTTCCCATGATTTCTCCAAGATCCTGACATCTTGACAATGGGACCAGCAAGAAAGTATACCCATTCAAACAAGGAAAACATTTTTCAAATCGGTCCAGTGGTCTTCCGAGTAATCGGGGAACATACGAGTACATAAAAATAAAAATAAACCCGACGAATTGAGAACTTCCTCCTTTTTTGAAGTCGTTCCAAATTATTTACTTAGGAGAATGTATCGAAACTTTGTATGTGGTGGTTGTCTTGCACTGTCATAGGAAAGTATATATTTTTTTAATTCTTTTTTTTCTTTTTATTACTACTACTTATTACTCCCTATGAAAATTCTTAGTTTCGACACATTTTCCTGCTCAAGCTACGCTGGAATATATTTTATTTTTTATTTTATGTTAAATTCATTGTTTTATATAATGCTAGGTTAAGCTTTATAATTGTATAATATCATTAGTAGTATTTAAAAAAAAACGACTGACTGTTGAGTTTCTTGCGGCGTTTCTTCTCAGCAGTGGTCTCTTGCGAAGCGCTGGTAGATTTTTGACATGTAAAAGTCCCCGTGCGGCCTACTTACTGAATAAACATCTTTTATCTTTTTTTTGATCTTTTTTTATCTTACCAGTCAAAACGAAAGCACTTGAATCTTGATTTTGCTATGGGTCGCCGTGAACATGAAGAAGCACTATTGGGTTACTTAGTTTTGAATGTCTGCAGATCTCCAGGAGCCTACGGACGAGACTATGACTCTTCTGCGCGTGCTGACGCGAACGGGGGACCTCGCCACCTACATCGTCAGCGAACTACCCTCCACACCGAGCATCAACACTGAGAGCAGCAGCAGAACTCCGAGCTTAGAACCAGCTTCCATTTAAAGACCAGACGACAAGGGGATAGGTTGCCTTGCCGGTTGTTGGCACTTTTCCCTTGTCGAGTCTTGACTCTCAGGAGCGAGGCACCTGGCTATGTTAATTAAATACTTACTATAGATTTATGACGTGTAAAAGCCCGTGTGGCCTACTTCCTGAATAAACATCTTTTATATTTTATAAATTACGTAAGCGGCCAAATTCTTTAAGTGAATTTTGATCGTGTGGCTGATTAAACAACTTTTGGGGGTGAAGAGAACTGACAACTAGACCTGGGAGAGTTCTGACCATTGAGTCTTGACACTGTCGAGGTAAAAGTAGAATGGTTCAAATGATAAATTTAGTTTGCAATTTGCCTTTATTTATCTTAATAATCACCTGTCCACATGTCAACTGAGTACAATGCTTGTAAAAATGCGTTCATATTTTTTACAGATAACAATTGAAAAATCTTTAAATCACTTAATAAATCGACTTAATAACGTATCAGTAATCATCAGCTAGAAAAAGTATACAAAATAAAATAATCATGCTTTTTAAAACGCCTCCATTATAGGTAGAGTCAAGTGATTACCTCCCACCAGGTGACCGCACGCGCTTTGCCTCTGTCACATATTACTAAAAAATAACATTACAAAAAAAGCAAGTTTTCAGAACCCCGACTGAGCATCAGGGCTTCTAATTTAGCCTATGGCACTCTTGGGAGAATATACCAAATTAACGATATGCGGACTTTGAAGTTCGCAAATAATCATAGAAATATAGTTACATAGAACATAAAACCCTCGTTGTTAACGTGCCTCCTTGCGGCAGCTTAGTCAACGTTGTGCAAGTGGCCGCCCACGGGTTCGTCGGGCTCGCCGTCGTCCCCGCAGTACAGCTGCAGCAGCGCGTGGAGGTCCGGGCGGCGCAGGCACTGGGCGGCGCGGCGCAGGCTCTGGGCGGCGCGGCGCGCGGCGCAGTGGGCGAGCGCCGCGCATGCGCCGTGCCTCCGCCCGCGCTCGTGCACGCGGCGCCCGGCGCGCGGCACGCGCAGCGCGCACAGCGCGCACCGGTACCAGCCCGCGGCTGCGACACGCCACAGTTAGCACAGGGGGCCAGTTCACAACCGATCGATTTAACACCTAACCTAACCTAAGCACCCTTAGTCGAGGATTACACCAATTTTTTTTTAAATATTTCCGCCTTCAACTGGAAAAACATTAAGCGAAAAAAATATATCAGCGTAACTAGACATCCGGCAAAAAAAGTTTTGGCTTAATAGAGGGAAACCCGTCGGATCATTTCCGGATTTGTTTCATATCTTGCAGTGTTCAAAATCAGCTTCGGTATAAACGGGTTATTCCCACCTGTTACCACCAATTTGTTACCATTGGTAACAGCTGGGATTTTTTATCCCACCTGTTACCACTGGTAACTACTGGGAATGAAAATTCCCAGCTGTTACCACTAACTACTGGGATTTATTTCCCAGTAGTTATCACCAAATATTTTAGTGGTAACAAATGGGAAAAATATTCCCACTTGTTACCACCGAGTACTTTAGTGGTAACAGGTGAAAAAAAAAACCCATCTGTTACCAATGGTAACAAATTGGTGGTAACAGCTGGGAATAACCTGTATAAACAATGGTGCGCTAAACTCTTGGTTTCATTTCCCTCCAAAGGAAACAATCCAAAGGTGTCATATAGGGCGACCTTGCGGGCCATCCAACGAGGCCAACCCCCCCAATCCATTTATTGGGATACTTATCATTTAAAAACGGCCAAGAGCCAGTCGCACTCGTGCACGAAGGGTTCCGTACCATTATATATTTAATAATACACGTTTGTTGTATGGGAGCCCCCTTAAATATTTATTTTATTATGTTTTTAGGGTTCCGTAGCCAAATGGCAAAAAACGGAACCCTTATAGATTCGTCATGTCTGTCCGTCCGTCTGTCCGTCCGTATGTCACAGCCACTTTATTCCGTAACTATAAGAGCTATACTATGGAAACTTTGTAAATAGATGTATTCGGTGAACCGCATAAAGATTTTCTTACAAAAATAGAAAAAAAACAATACATTTTTGGGGTTCCCCATACTTAGAACTGAAACTCAATTATTTTTTTTCATCAAACCCATGCGTGTGGGGTATCTATGGATAGGTCTTCAAAAAATTTCTACACTGAATAGTTTGCGCGAGAGACGCTTCCAAAGTGGAAAAATGTGTGTCCCCCCCCCGTAACTTCTAAAATAAGGGAATGATAAATGTAAAAATAATATATGATGTACATTACTATGCAAACTTCCACCGAAAATTGGTTTGAACGAGATCTAATAATTAGTTTTTTTTTAATACGTTATAAATCGTAAACCGCATTTTACCTTTCATTCAATCAACTCCAATATAATAAAGAATAAAGAAAAACATTTATTTAGATGTATATTGGTACGGAACCCTACGTGCGCGAGTCCGACTCGCACTTGGCCGCTTTTTTTTAGTATTTGTTATTATAGCGGCAACAGAAATACATCATCTGTAAAAATTTCAACTATCTAGCTATCACAGTTCATGAATTACAGTCTAGTGACAGACAGATGGACAGCGGAGTCTTAGTAATATGGTCCCGTTTTTACCCTTTTTAGTCCTACGAGCTGGGTGTCCATTCATTTGCCACCGTTGTCATCCAACGTAACACTATCGAAAAGTTCTGGGAGCGCGTCTCTTAGTTTTGTTGTTATTTTCCACAAAACCTGGGCCATTTGTTTTAAAATTATACCGTAATTATAACGTTGTACAAATTTGTAAAAGAGTGGTACAAAAAAGGTAACCAGTTTTACCGAGACCTTTACCTGTAATTTAATTCCTTTCAATAGGTATAATATGTATAGTTTATCGGGTACCACCCTGTATTTTTTTGTATTTTTTGGTGATCACGCCGCTGCCTTGTCAAACTAAATATAAATACGACCTTAAAAAAATGACCTTCAAGTTCAAGGCAATACTTTAGTTTATTAGAAGATGTCCCCAAATATTGTTTTCATTATGTTATACGACATGGTGCTCACCGTCGCTGAGTTCCACGAGGGAGTCAACCTGGCTCGCGGCGCCGGCGGGCGGCCCCAGGAGAGCCAGGTCTTGCCCGTCCACGTACTCCCGCACCAGCTCCTCGAGCTCTTGCTCGGCGAATACCGAAGCGCGATGCGGCAGAGAGCGCGCGTGTTGTGCGCGCTCGGCGGATCCCACGAGTGCGGTGCAGGGGCCGCAGAAGAAGGCCGGCGCGCCACCGGGGGACTCCTCTGAGAGAGAACGTCAGCGTTTACAATGAGACTGCTTCACGCACTGCACTGCGTTCCGCAAGGTAGTATATTAGAGCTTTGAACAGTGTACCTTCGGCGGGCCGCGGGTCCTCCGCGAGGGTGAGACGGCTCAGGCGCGCCAGGGCGGTCTCGACCAGGCGCCGCGCCGCGCGGGCCCGGGCGCCGTCCTCGTGCTCCGCGGCCGGAGCCGCACACTCCGCAGCTTCGTCTAATCAAGCCAAATTGTGAGCTGCAGACGCACTGGAGCGGTACCAGCGCGGAGTCAGCAAGGAGACCCCGCCATCGAGCTCGTCTACTAGGTAGACTTATTCCATTAGTATCTAGTCATTAAAAATCATGACTCTTTTGTTAAGAATTGTGATATACATAATTTGAATACAATAAATAAAAATAAAATTGCTATAAAAAAAATTCGTGTCCGGTTTATAAATCATTTGTAGGTCAATGCATTCATTTCTATAATAAATTACCTGACTCAGTTTTAAAGTTACCATTTCCAGTACTTAAAACTTACTTGAAAAAGTCGTTGATGTCTAAAGCTTACTATAGGTTCGAGGACTATCTAACAGATAAAAATGCTTTGCCTAAACTAAGCTAAACACCTTACCACAAACCTTACCTTAGCACAAATAAAAACTTTTAAGATTATCAAAAAAAAAAGAAGCTAAACACCTAAATAACTGAATAATAAATTAGTGGTACGAAAATATGTAAATATTGTATATTGTCTAGGGGACACGGTTTCTGTAGGAGAATGTATCGAAACTTTGTATGTGGTTGTCTTGCACTGTCATAGGTAAGTATAATTTATGTATTATATATATATTTATTACTACAACTTATTACTCCATATACGCTACGCTTAAATATATTTGTTTTTTTTTATTTAATGTTAGATTCATTGTTTTATATAATGCTAGGTAATTGTATAATATCATAAGTAGTATTTTAACTGACTGTTGAGTTTCTTGCGGCGTTTCTCCTCAGCAGTGGTCTCTTTGACGTGTAAAAGTGCCCGTGTGGCCTACTTACTGAATAAACATCTTTTATCTTTTTATCTTTATATTTTATTGAATCGAGGAATATGTTATAATACTTCCACACAATGTATATATTGTCAGAGGCATCAGAGGAATATGTTAGTACTGCGTTAAACACTAGACGTCTATACTCAATGGTGAGTACACTGGGGAGAGGAGGGCCACGAGGTCACCGTCAGTGAGAGTATCTCTAAGAAACTATATTCGATAAAATAAATGAAAAATTATCGGGCGACAATTTTCTCCTGGGCTACTATGGATACTAGGCAACAACAAACACACTTCTTTGAAGAAAAACACACATAGATAACACTCAAGGCTCAGAAACAAATGCTCGAGCTCATCACGCAAATATTTGCCCTCATCCGGGACTGCTAGCTTTGTAGGCCAGGCCACACCAGCTAAACTAACTACGTCCTCGTTTAGTAAACTAGTTGATTCGTTTTAGTAATAACCTCATTCGACATTGAATGTCAACGCCATGTTTTACCTCTTCTATAATACATATAAATGCTTTAATTTAAATAACCAAGCTCCTGAGAGTCGGTAGACTCGACATGGGGAAAGTGCCAACAGCCGGCGAGACAAGCTATCCCCGTGTCGTCTGGTCTTTAAATCGAGAAACACCGAAATGAAACTCAGAAGCCTCTTACTTTTAGAATAAATGAACGGTGGTTCCAGAGCCGCTGGTTCTGAGTACGGGGTTGGTCTGCTGCTCTCAGTCTCGACACTCGGCGTGGAGGGACGTTCGCCAACGGTGTACGTGGCGAGGTCCCCCATTTGCGTTAGCACGTGCACAAGAGTCATAGTCTCGTCCGTAGGCTCGTGGAGATCTGCAGACATTCAAAACTCTAATTAACCCGCAACTAACCCAACAGTGCTTCATGTTTACGGCGACGCATAGCAAAATCAAGATTCTAAAAAGTGTTTTTGTTTTGACTTGTAAGTGTAAGTATATTAATTATCTTATAAAAGTTTATAGTAGTTTATGCAAGTGGTGTGTAATGAGAGGCTTCAAAACACGAGTGAGAGTTTCATAATAGGATCACACGAGGTTTTTTTAAGGCCTAATTATGTACAGTGGCATACACTACTTTATCTACACATATATCATATCATAAGGACTCTAAAATGGGTTCAGAAGCCGACGACTTGACGACAAAAATGGCGGCAAAACAAACTTGTGCTGTGTCAGTATCACAAATATGAAGGTTTTTTGTTAATCATAGACTAACGAATGAAGTCCCTATTCTCATGTCACTCGAGAACAAATGTCATGCGGTTTATATTTAAAAAAACATACTGAATTGACGTTTCGTATCGATAACTGTTTATATATCTATGGATACTAGAATCGATACCCTCTTGAGTTTTGACAGCAGTTCCAAATTTAAACTCTCAACGTGACAAAAATTGATGCCGTTATAACATTGCAGTACAGACTTTACCTACCACAGACAAGACATTTCTCATAGTAAAATTGGTTGTAATAATGCTGGTGATTTCCTACGGTATGGTATCTGAACCCATAACAGAGAGCTTATGATATGTGCGTAGATAAACATATTTATGTCATGAGGTGTAGGACATTGAAATTACGTGATTGGGATGATAGGCGAAGTACGCTGCTGAGGGCTACCCCGACTGAATACAGGTCATCCTCGAGCAGTAGCTCGCCGACTAGCTGAAACTGGAACCAAAAATAAATGGCATAAAACACCCTCCTGCGAGTCGAACTCTCGAACTGCTAGTTCCGTTATAACATGGAACGCTAGAATAATAATTATCTCAATCAAACGTTGATTTAACAATACTATTTATTTAGATACAACTATAAATACGGACTTTACATAAAAATTTAAAAGTTAAAGTTAAAACTAAACTTATTTAAAATAAAATAAAATAAAATAAAATAAAACTAAGCTACTCAAATATTAAAAATTAAACATAAACACCACTATAAAAAGAACACCCCCTCTAGCAGGTCCGCTCGCGGCATGGTCCCTAAGACACTGGCTGCATTACCTCTCTGGATGGCTAGCCCAATCCTTTGGGAAAGGTAAGCGCCAGCTCTAGGGTCTCCGGAGGTGTCGATGAGCCGGGATGACAGGGCCTTAATAAAACTTTTCATGTCAGCTGACCAAGGTCCCATTGTTTCCACCGCAAGCGCCACAAATTCGTAATTATTTAATAATGATGAATATTTGCGGCGCTTGTTGGTTTGGGCCTGTTCAGCTGCTGCACCAGCCCGATTACGGGTTGTCTGGACGTGAGAAAGGGCGAATGTATCAACACACGTCGCGTCCCACACCAGTGCCCTACCTAGTTTCCACGGCACCAACGTAGCTCCGTCTGGTCGCTTGCCATCGTCTCTATGCAAACCGGCTGGTTCCAGGACAGCAGGCACAGAGACAGTGGCAAGCGAACGACGGATCAGATCATTAATTGTGCCGTGGCGGTACAAACGGCCAGCACTTCTAAAACATGAAAGGCCATGTCGTCCCAGCTCACTCACTTCCTTCCCGCACGTACAAGTATGAGGTTCACAGATTCTGGCTCCAAGCCGTAAGCTTATTGCAATTCGCAAGCAGCTTGGGTCCAAGACTGTGCCTATATTACGGGAAGGAAGAGCGTGGAGCCAGTGGCCTGATTCGCCTGCTGAGACAGCGAGGAGACGGGCGCGATCTAAATCGTCCGGACTATTTTGTACAAGAGATGCATGAATTGATTCGAGGCGAGGTGTATCCCATGCTCTTTGGATATGCCTCTTGACTGGCATATCCACTCCGGGACAAGACTCACACCAAGCATCCCTGTCCTCCACCAGGTTCGCCATCTCAACGTCAAGTATTTGTGGGAGATTTAAAATAATACTGACGAGAGACAACGAACCATAAGCGGAGGACAGGAAAGCCGGCAGTGCCACGCTAGAAGAGCATCGAATACCAAGTCCACCGAAACGAATTGGGAGAACCGCTTGAGTCCAAAACCTTAAATTAAAATGAATGTTTAATAATTTAGACAGAGTTGATTGAAGGGTAATATCTATAGAAGCGTATTCTATCGTTTGCCCGAATTTCATTTGCTATAACCGTATCACTTGCCATAATATTTATTTGCTATAAAGGCATTTATTCTGAAACCGTAAACCTTTTAGGTAGTTTTTACATGCCATCATATAGATCCCAAAAGGTTAGGTTAGGTTGGGTTTTTAACAATTCTGAGTACTTCACGGTTACAGAAAAAATGCCTTTATAGCAAATAAATATTATGGCAAGTGATACGATTATAGCAAATGAAATTCGGGCAAACGATAGAGAACCCTATAGAAGCCATGATGTCTGGAAATTTCCAAATTGGACAACTCCGTAATAAATACATGAACTTTGGAGTGAAAAGACAAAAACGAATAATAAAAAGCGCCATGTGGGGATTTATTTCGTACAAAAGGTCAGAAGTATTTTTAAAAAGATTTAATTTGCAATTTATAATGGGATTGATTGCTTCGTCAAAAATCGGTGAACCTAAAAGTGTTAAAGATGAATTTGAATGGACCGAAATGTTGGGTGAAGGTGCGTTAAAATTAGTGACGATATCAATTTTTTTTTCTAAAGAAATGTGATCTGGCACATACATTTCGCACTTAGTAAAGTTTAATGAGAGGCCTATAATAGAAAATTTAGTGATGATCGTATGCAGGTCTTGTAGTACAGTTGACGCGTCCCCACCAAGGGATTTAACTATTATTTTCGAGCAAAAAAATGGTTTTTATGAATTTTCATCAATTCAAGAAACAATACAAGAGCAATTTTACAGACAGACGTTTATATTTCACGGTATTTGGCAAGAACTATTGTTCAAACCTTTTGTCTGCCTGTATACCTACCTATATAGAATAGAAAGAAAGACGAGCGGTGTCTCTGGTCACAACACCGGTATTTATACTTAAAAGTGGTACCGATACCGAATTTCACTGATGAAGGTAATCTTTAGCAAAATAAAATTGTTTATGTCACTGACTACCTACTTTTTTTATAACTTAATCTAGCCGTTGCCGTGCGGCCGAGGTCCTCGAGTGGATCAGGGCGTTTGGCTGCCAAGATAATGGGTAATTGTACGACGCGTATTCCAACTTACAGGAGCCTGCGAGTCGCCTCCATCGCTGTCTGGGGGGAGGAGTTTGATGCCAGCTCTCATACCCGTGCACAGCATCGTATTCCTGTGTCAAAAAATGGTATAAATTATACCTTAAGAAAGATATTTACGGGCTCGGTGCAGGTTAGCCAGAAGACCTCCCTTTAATTTCCGAGTTCGCATTGGCACTGCACATCCCTATTTAGTAAACATTGTGTTTTCACGTTTTGTACACTCGAGTTCATAAATATGTGTACACTTTACTACATTGTCACTTTAATCGCTGTGTCAATTCATGTATGGTTGTTTAAACATGACATTAAATAGACAAGGTACTATACATATTTATGAACTCGACTGTACATTAATGTATTTACATAGATACATGCAGGCACTCCCGCCAGGACTGGGGCGAGCGTAAGCAATGACCACCATTACCTGTGGTAGTAGGTGGCAGCGACGAAAGATGTTAATTTTGGAAGATGTTCCAAATCTGGATCTCATTACATTACAATATTCGTTAACGCAATTTCATTACGTTACTACTGTCATCGCTGTCACCTACTACCACAGGTAACGCTGGTCATTTAAATTTCAGCTTCCGACTCTACGTAATTGACATTACAACACTCGTGTTGTAATGCCTGTCGTTATGAAACCGTCTCGTAAACTACCCTTCCCTACACGTAAGGATCCTAATCTAGAGGGGCTTTGGTTGAGAAGCGCGTACCTTACATCCTCAACAGCTTACTTGCGGCTCTGAGACTGGAGCCTAACATAAGTAGATTTAAGAGAGGCTTATTTAAGCACTACCTTAATATTATCTAAATTTAAAATGTATTATTTGTGATATATATATTTATGTAAACTAAGGGCAGGGCCTGTTTCACAATCGACAAGTAAATTTATCTGTCATTTAATGTTGGTTCTCTCCATGCCTATTTTCAAGTGTAAGACGGAGAAAGGACTAAATTTATCTGTCAGATATGCTTTACAGTCAGTGAGCACTTAGAAGATGCTTCGGATTTGTACCTACTTCTCTTTCGCTCGCTCTTTTTGTATGAGCTATCGCACTGTGCTTGTCGTTAGTGTAACAGGCGGTAATTCTCGTGGATCCCACAGTTAAACTGTGAAAACAGTTTTGAGGGACGTTGTAATATAATTAAGTTTGTTAACATGTTAAAACAAATAAATAAATAATATAGCACATTGCGTGTGCAATACAGTACGAGTAACATACTTGGAATGCTGCTGGGGCTACCGAGGCATGCGCATCCGGAATGTTCGCAGAGGCGCACGCGGATGACAGCTTTGCCATTAGGCGTAAAGGAATAGAATAGCCTCATTACTTAAACGAGTGTTCGGTGGCGGCAACAGCATGCTAAGGATGTTGGCAGAGCGATTCGACTGCCGCCCACTCACAGAATACTGGGTAGTTGTTGTTATTGGGTGAGCCAAGTAGGGCAAATCACAATGCGTTGCCTGATAAGGGCGTGGAAATAACCTCAAAATGACCGCTGCGCAAAAATATAAAAGAAGGGTTTAATTTCGTGAAACACGATTAATAATTTAGAACATGGATATATTTAATTATATTAAGGATGAATTCATTTTATTATGCATGGTTCAATTAGTTTTCAAATGGTTTTCAAGTTTGAACCTGTTGGCTGAATATGCAAGCATTTAAAGCGTCACGTTACAAAAAAAACAGCAGAACAAATTTTGTATAAATAGAACTACAGATATTTAATATTAAGATACGTCATCTGCGCGCAAAAGCGTTCCTCAATAAGGAAGATAATAAAGTTTTACTACCGAAATGTAACAAATATATTTCATGAAAAATGCCGTCTTGTGTTTTTCGAGGTTGCCGAAATTATACTGTAACTGTAAAAGGAAGAAAGGATGTCTCATTTTGTTCGTGAGTACCCACCGATAATATTTTTTACATTTTGTTTATACACATCGCCATGCCATACTTTGTTTAATTTGCACCGGCATCACTGTTACCGGTGAAACATGAGATACACAATGAGATATCGCATGAGTGCGATAAAGACTGGTAGCTTAATGGCGGGAATGGTGAGCAAGCACCGGTATCTAGGCACGCTGCGTCATTCGGGAACGCAATTTGTAACAACTATTTATCTCTTTCTAACAATAGCGTTCGCTGCGGATTGCCGTCTTTGTCTGTAAAAATATGGTAACGTAGCAACTGTTAGTAATTGGCGGCGGGTTTTGAATGAGTTTCGTACGAGCATAACGCATCTAAATATAAAATATCATTGGATAGAACGTTTAACGCAAGACTAAACAACCATAATGACACTCGACGTATAGCCACCCAAGCGAAGCGCGTACAAAACGCGTAAACATCTCGTGTCATTACGGTTTGTCTTAGTCCCTTGTTGAACAATCTACACTCAGGAGCAAAAATACCTCGCCAGGGAATGCTTTTAGTGAAATCTGATGATGAATACCCCGAGCATCGATACAGGACTTCCAGAGTGCCTAGGATACCCAACTGAATGAATCTGCGGTTAACGCCGGAATTGTGCATGTTCAGAAAAATATCTAAAACGCCAATAAAATCTAAGGAAATCCAAGTGCTGACCCAAACTCTCCCGCTGTGGTGTTAACTGGTTGTGCGATCAGTTAGGTCTCTTAAGAACTTTTGACCTCCTCTATTGAACCTCGCAGTATCCACCATTAAACCTCACTCAAAACAACCCCTGGCGAGGAACCAAGGCTTCAAAATAGTCTCGTTTGTATGAAAAACGCACTCTGACCCGGTATTTTTTCTCCTGAGTGTACTATATTTTACGAGCAAATATAATAGGTAAATAGGTACTTAAATACAAATATTTTATATGTAGAAACCACAGCTTTTAACCTTATTCAGATATCTTTATTGCTTACCATGGTTTTATTTGTACCAGTTTGTAGTTAGGCCAATCTAATTCACTCTCTAACCGTCCAACGTATTCCGCGCGTGTGGGGAGCGCTCCTTCAGGGACTTTAATCAATGTAAAAGCTGGAAAGAACGAATAAACTGTCAATACTATTTATAGTGTTACGTACGTGGGGGTAGGTAACTGATAGAAATGCACGAAAACACCGATAATCAAAAGTAAACTTTAATAACGCACTCACAAAACCGTTACAAAACAATTATCGCACAAAAACTTCGAAGACAGACTTAGATCGCTCGGGTCGCTCTTGATCGCACTGTTCGCTTTCTAAGTATAGACTGACCGTGCCCGTTCGTGGTCTTCTCACTCCCTCCTCTCGGGGGGATGAGGAACCGGTAACGGGCCTTTCGGCCCCCGACCGGGGTTATGTTCGCCGACCGTTAAAACGGGAATGGATGTGGGGATGGAAGGGGATTTTTGGGTAGGGGGAGAGGAGAGTGACCGTGCCCACAACCGCGGTCCGCCTTTCATAGTTCCCATGTTATTCCAGAACGCCTTCCATCCACCGGATCATCCGGAACGATCGATGTAGTTTGCTCCGCCGAGGACGACCGAGACTATTCGTTTCTGTAATGTTCTACGCCTTGCTACCTGCTCGCTCCGTTAACAATGGCGGCGTCCTTGGCACACGGGTCTGGAATGTCCTGCGCATCGCTGTCTCATTCATTCTGTGTTATCTCTTTCGCTCTTAGTGGAAAATGAAACGCCTTACCACTAACCTAACCTAACCTAACAGTTTTGAGCCCCCGACACGATACAGCCCTTGTTATAATCCCTAAGCAGTGGTGGCACAATTGTTTTCCTTCGTATTTTCACGGAATCGTACGAACGTGTCTTGCTATTTCAGTCGGTCACAGTACAAAAAGTACGTTACCTGACGTAGCATGACACGTTCGTACGATTCCGTGAAAATACGAAGGAAAACAATTATGCACTACATGTGTACTTGCATGTAAATTCATTTTAAATAAATAGGTAAGTATTTAACTATTACATATAATGAAGCTTCTTACGGTACGAGTACTGAGGTGGGTCCACATTTGTGCCATTTCATCGTGACATGTAGTCAATCCAACGAACACCAAAAACTGCATCTCAGGGGAAAAAGTCGTTTTATAGGCGTATTTTGGCATAGTTGTAGGGAATTGTGTTGTAAACCACATACTAAAAGTACTGATGGGTGGGGGTGGAGCTGAAAGGTGGGGAGGTGTAAAGGTCCCTGTTTTAGTTTTTCGTAAATAAGTCGTAAACGGTGGCCTATAGCAACAAAATTATCCAGTATATAATTTTAAAATTCTCTACAAATTTTTTTTTTTATACATTGAGTGAAGAATGATTCCCGAAAGGCCATAGTCAGGTTTTGCAAAGTAAGTCGGCCCTTACATCAAATGGGGTAGGGTTTTTTTGTGAGTACCTCTTATAGTGAAGAATATTTATGTTGAGAATCAAAATCTTCTCGATTTATGATTTTTTTGAATGTACTGTTTTTAAGATGCATTCAAGCGACTTGCTTCAAATTTTGAGATGCCACAATTCGCTTACACAGAGTATTTTCCCTCTGATTTTCGTTTGTTGCTCAGGCAAATGGTTCCGTGACCGTACTGACCGTGTCAGTAACGCGTGTAAGCATTGTCATGCTACGATGTCCTGTCGCGCTGTGACCCATCCCAAGCGCGTGATTTACCTGCCAACGTACAGTAGTACCACAAATATAAGTTACAACGATGTACCTGCACAGGAAGCATTTTTTAGAAGGCGCGAAAACGTTTTAGCCAATTATAAGGTAGTACGTTTGCGCGGGTAAAACTCCGGCGGCTATTGGTCAAATATTCGGCAGCCATTGCAGCGACGCCGTCGACCGCCATTTTATTTAGCAGCGCGTCAGTTGTCATTCGTACACAACCTGAGACGCACGAGCGCTAATCGTTACGTACGATTGAGGACAATTTAAGTGGCGACATTATTAAATATTATTATTATTAAAATGACTTCCCTTAAAAGAGGGCGGCCTTTAAATAGGCGGGAAATAGTTTATTCAGTAATTGGTATAGTAAAAATATTTATTATTCAGTAATTGGTATAATAAAAATAATATCAGTAAAGTTTATAATTATCAATACCGCATTTTCTAAAAATTGATTTGTTTTTATGTGAAAAACAAAAAACAATCTTATCTTAGATTAATATTAGAGAATTTAAAAAATAGGTCCATTTTTTTTATTACCTCGCAATATCAGGACGCCATGACAAAGTACGAGTTTAACTATCATTTCATATTCTACCTTACGCGTAACACGACAAGGTTTGTATTAAATTGATTTTTACGTTCGTTTATCTTCGGCATTAGTGAGCACCTTTCTGCGTGGACGAACATTGCCGGCGTAACTTATATTTGTGGTCTTACAATACAGCAATTTGATTACACGTTTACTCTAAAACAGCTCCAGCATAAACGGAATTTTAAGGTGTTCCCGTTGTTATCGAAGTTGTTCAATCAAATATTACATTTAATACTTCTTCAATGTTTTTGATGCTATGTATCTGGTTTCAAAATACCTTGATGTGATGATAATGGCGGCAGTAGCAATATTTCGAAACCCTCGTTTCTCATTATTTAGTCCGTACCTGCTTATACTGTAATGAAATGCTTTAAAACGACGTCTTTCTCTTATCCTATTTTTGCAGACTGCAGGTATTTTGACGTGAGAACTTTGTACTATGACTCGTCTGTCTGTAAACAGAAAGTTCTCGAAGGGAGCCCAACGAGACACTATTAATATCCGCCCGTCCGTTTACCAACCCTTTGGATTCAGAACGTGAAATAAAGACTGTGCACGGCACGGTTAATCCAGGTCGAACTCAGAGATCACAGACAGAGATAAACAAAAAACGTAAGACATTTTATTAATTTATTGCTATTAACTGTATAGATAATGAAACAAACCTGATTTACGTCCATTTGTATCAGCATTTTCATACACTACAGCTAACTGGTTGTTGGACATCCAGTGCACAGCTCGAGACACAAGCGATGCTCCGCCTAAGAGAGGAGGAGCCGGCACGGGGATGAGCTTCTCGAGGGACGAGTTGGACGAGTACACACGCAGCCTGCCGTCAGCATAGCCGACAACAAAACTCGAGCCGCTCGGACGCCAGCTCAAGCATCTGGAAAGAGCAGTTACAACATATTATTTTCATCTCTCCTGTTCGGAAAGTTTAAATTGAATGGGTGGATAGCCGGGTGGAAAACTGCGTTTTCATCTCTAGGGTGGAAAGTAAATTTTTTTTAATAGTTACGATTGCCCACGGAGTCTAAGATAATTGAGCTACGTCATATTATTAAAATAAAAGATTTTCATATATCTAAACTCGGCTATACGTTAAACGATGTATTTATTACGGCCTATAGGTTCATATGAAAATCATTTTAAGACTGGTCTATTTTTTTCGCAATTACAGAAAATCAACATTTAAAATTATTCATCTATTCTGCTGCCCGCCATAATGCCGTGATAGCATAGCATGACACTTTTTCTTTCACGTTTTGGCATGGCCATCTAGAAAATACACTACTGCCAACATTAGAAAAGTTTAATCGAGTTGGTCACGACCAAGGAGCTTATTATACAACAAGGAGGTTGAACACCGAACATCCGTTCGAAACAAGAAATTTGACCTTTATTACGTCACGAATATATTCCATCTCTTTCTTTAGTTAGGGTAAGAATGAGATGGAAGTCATGCTCCTTGGCCGTGACCAACTCGATTTAACTTTTCTAATGTTGGCAGCATGTGTATTTTTACTTTTTTATGAATCTAGAAAAGAAAAATTCAACAGATAAAGCGGGAAACGAGATTAAATATATTTAGGTATACCGTGTCTTTTTTCCTCACAGTCGAAATGAAAAGTAGAGTGTCTAACTCGGGTGAAATTACCCATTTCCCCTCGAACTATTGGCGCTCTCTCTTCGTTCGAGCGCCAGAAATATCTCGGGTGAAATGGGTCACTTTCAACCCTTGGTTATCAATCTACTATTAAATAGAAGCCATCCTCTGCGCTTTAAGGTTTTCTTATGGCAAGGAGAAGGCACTCGAGCACACATTCCCCCTGATACTAAATAGGATCTGAGACCCATAGACATTTGAATTAACAAGACTACAATCTCCGCACGTGTACCAAACGAAGTTTCCTAATACATTTGCGAAAAAATGTGTATCTGTGTATATGTGTATGCGGGTATCTGTGTACCTATATCTCATCTTCCCCCGGACCTTTGAAGTGAGCTAAACGTATGCACACAGACTTTCCGAAATTACCAAAATTTTAATCAAATACTAGGAAGGCATAAACATTAGAAGTACCTACAACCCACGTGATGCCGCGCGACCGCCCGGGCCGCCCGCCGCTGCGCCGCACCGCGCTACCCTCCTAATTACCTCTGCGCTCCTGGTACTTTATTTAAACATGCAAACTCTTTGGTTCGGTGCACGGCGTAGTTTATTTAGGATATTTAAAAAAAATGGAAAAGTAAAACGCACTAGTGCGAAATAAGAAAAGTAAAAAGCACTAGTACGAAAAAACCCAACTCCGCACGATATACAGCTACGAAAAGTATCACTTTTTGAACAACTGTATTAAAAAGAACATTTTGGCAACCATTCTCGTACCTACATAATTTTAATTAATTTACCATTTTTTAATTTGACAACTTGGTCGAGCCTACGTGCGACGTTCGATAACTTGTTTTTTTTTTCTTTGCCTCGCGGCGACTTGAACAGCTACTACCGCGGGAATATGGCGTTTCCACAATGAAGTGATTTCGCCAGTGTCAAGTATATATATAAGTATAAATCAATATAGCAATAAAACACAATCCAATCTTCTCTAGGAAGAATGGGGGCAACGTTGTACGGTGATATGTAGGACAGAGTTTTAACGTCTGTACCACTGCGAGTCTACTTGAAACGAGAAGTAAGATACCATCCAATCTTCTCTAGGAAGAATGGGGGCAACGTTGTACGGTGATATGTAGGGTAGGACAGAGTTTTAACCTCTGTACCACTGCGAGTCCACTTGAAACGAGAAGAAAGATTCCAGGATACATAAGTCAAGTCTTCTATCACTGTGCAACACAAAGGCATTAAAAGTACAAATCACTAACAGAAAAGAACTTTGGACGCATAAATACACAAAAATAAAAACTAAAACAAATTACACATCCGCCATCTTTTGTCGTTGCAAATGGCCCCTGCGATAAACTTAAATTTGATATTATTTTTTGTATCCAAGATGGTGGATGACGGTTTGAATTTATTTTTACAGAAAAAATATTTAGGGGTGTCAACTTCATGTACCAACTTTGGGCACGGTGAGCTCGCAATTGGCATTATTTTTGGAAAAAATATGGTGGGCGTGACACTTTTGATTGAAAGAAATGACATGGGTGTCCATTTCATGCATATTTCATGTAATCTTGCCGCAATAAACTCGAATTTGTCTTCTCTTTCATTCAAGATTGAAGGTTACAGTTTTTTTTTTCACCCACCGCATTAGATTTACGTAGGTACAATTACATTTTTATTTACATAACTTTGTCAAATTCGAGCTCAACGCGGCTATATAACATGAAATATTGAAATTGACACACCTGTTATTCCAACCTGAAATTATCAATTTAATAAATGTGAATATTTGTGTAGTCTACTACTGGTATGAAAG
The DNA here is from genome assembly GCA_923062465.1 of Acleris sparsana. Taxonomy (NCBI): domain Eukaryota; kingdom Metazoa; phylum Arthropoda; class Insecta; order Lepidoptera; family Tortricidae; genus Acleris; species Acleris sparsana. The sequence continues at coordinate 8,715,597 of OV281312.1, read as the reverse complement.
CGTACCACGATAACTGTGTTAAGTTGATTTAGCGATAATATTCATATATTTCGTGTAAGGTGTTTTTAAAATTCAGGTAACATAATACTAGGGGAGCAATGAACTTTTATGCAAAGTTAAGGTTAGGTTACTGACGCACCATTAAGCAGCGGTGTGGAGCGCATGCGTCACTGCGATTCCGTACCGTCACCGTTTTTTAAGCATTGGTGTGGGGGTACCTTTAAATGGCGGAAACTATAGCTTCTGTAAAAGGCTTGTTAACCAACCGTAAGTAACTGTTTTCGGTATTGTCTATCCTCTTGACAGTACCGACATGAAGAATTGTACTTTTATCAGAAAATCCAATGGCCAAGGTTTCATTCATGATCGGGCTCCACTGCATATCGCGCACGTAACTCGTGGAACCGCGGGGCACTGTCAGCTTTGGTGATGCATCCTGCAACATTTTATCGAGTTTATTTAGGGTAAAGTCACCAGTATTTATTTATTTGCCTCCGCCTATATTTTGTATGAGTCGAAAGAGTACGAAAGATATATTTCTCACTCTTCGCACTCATATAAGGTCGACTACTGGTCTCTGGCTGACCACTGGTGACTTTACCCTAAATCACACTATGCTAATGTTAGTGACACGTGCGTGAAATTCATGTTGGCTACTCCTCCACGTTAGAACAGCTGAATGGATTCAATAAAATTTGAAATGGAGATATCTTATACCCAGAATTAACACTGTCGCGGGCGGAAGCGAAATCAATGGGTGTAGGTCCAGGAACGGTGCTGGAGTGACAAGGTGTTTAATCGATCTCATATTAATTTAGAACGTGGATTTTAATATATGGTAAATGGGATCTGTAAACCGTAGACATGTGAAATCTATAAATACTACAATCCCAAAACTTCAAATGTCTTACCAACCCTGAGGACTAAGATATACACTGGAACACGATGTGAACACTGCTGTACTGACCTTGATCAGGACTTTGGACCTTGTGCAGAGTCCGGATCGCTACCACCTACCGCCAAACAGCAGTTTTGCTGTGTTCCGGCGTGGGGATAAGACAACCGGTGAAATTACTAGCGTAGGGGCCATTCCATCTCTGTCCTCAGGGTTGGGCTGGCAACGCATTTGTAGTCTTAGGATTGCAGTTTTGAGATTGTAGTCTTGAGATTTCAAATGTCTATGGGTCACAGTTTCCATTTACCATCAGGTGGCCTGTGTGCTCGTTTGCCTTCTCTATGCCATAAAAAAAACTGAAACGAGTTGGCAACTGAATCATCTTTAAAAGGTTCCGTAGTCGAACTAGGGAGGGATTCCTTATAATCATTACGCCATATCCGTCAGTCTGGTTTGTATCACAGTACATCAACATTAGGTACGCCGACAAAGTCGTAAAATAAAATCCTTATAAATTTATTTCAGGTTGCTGCCATACATGGGTTATTCCCACCTGTTACGACCAATTTGTTACCACTGGTACCAGCTGGGATTTTTTTCCCACCTGTTACCACTGGTAACTAATAGGAATAAAACTTCCCAGCTGTTACCACTAATTACTGGGGTTTTTTTTTCCAGTAGTTATCACCAAATATTTTAGTGGTAACAAATGGGAAAAATATTCCCACTTGTGACCACCGAGTACTTTAGTGGTAACAGGTGAGAAAAAAAAACCCAGCTGTTACCAGTGGTAACAAACTGGTGGTAACAGGTGGGAATAACCCCCATACATGTATCTACTCCTAAAGCAAGTCTTTTTTACATTTTTTGTACTAATGAGTCACTTTCATTTTTGACCCCTTTTACAAAATGTTGCCGTCACTCGTGCCCGTAATTAACCACGGCGCTCGTACCTTAAGAAGCTTAATTATGTACCAGTTAAATAACTTTTTCTACAAGCTTCAAATGATAATGACAAAAATAAACAATCGCTAACTTTTCTCGTATAGGTACTTCACTCGGTGAAAAGACGGAAAGTGACACACTTAACACAAAACAACGCTAAAAGAAAAACATCAAGGATCAAATACAATCATTTGTTCGAGATTATCTCGAACGTCTCAAACGACCATATAATTTATAGCCTGGTAAAGTTGGCAACACAAAGGCAACATAATCAATAAAATAAAAACAAAAACAACTATAGTCTATGGAAATGAAAACAAAGCAAGCATTATAGGTAACATAACAATAACATAAAATGTTAGACTTTCAATTCAAGAAATAAAATAAATAAATGTTTTGTTGGTTTTACGTTTAGAAACATTACACTACTGTGTAAAATAACAAACAATTTTGATTCTCACATAAATTGATATCCTAGTGTAATCACCTGGTTCCAAATGTCTTTGACGTTGTAAATAAGAATCGACTCTTCAAATCCAACGACAGCCAGGAGTTCCCCGTCGCAGTTGACGGCGATGTGTGTCGGTTCTAGCGGCAGCTTCACAATCACGCGCGAGGGAGTGGCCTTACTGTACAAGAACTCGGCCACCCGGTACACTAGAGACGCACATAGCACATAGAAGAGTTTCAGACACATAATAACATGGAACCATAGTTATGTTTGCACAGCACAACTATAGTAGCCCTCAACCAAAGTGACGACCGGGGCCATAAAACCCTTGAGCTCGCTTTATCAGTTATCCATTGTGTTGCTCGACCCGTGCTCGGGACCGTAAAGCAGGTAGTAAACGCACAAAACAGGATGTCGATAGAATTGAGTGATAATTTAAAACACGGTTCTTATGAATGAATTGAATAATATATTATTGAAAGTGGCAATATTTACAACATCATAAAATATTATTACTATTAAAATAACGAATTACTAATATTCCAAAAAATAATTGCTTTCAAACGAGAAAATTACATTACAAAATAAATAATTTACATAATCAACGTTTAAACCTTTTCGTTATCGATACGTTACGGACTTTTATGGCCCCGGTCGTCACTTTGGTTGAGGGCTACTATAGTAAGTGCCATTTGTTTCAATAGCGGTCATCGACTTGACTTTTATCCCGATATCGTAATTTCCTAGCGACAAATCCATACAAAACTGTCGCAAAAATGTCATCGCTTGAGTATCATGGTACAGGGTAGGATGGAGCCACGGGCTCACTAGGTGCGTGCAAGTGTCGCAATTACAAAAGTGTTAGTGATTAAAGATGCCCAATATATATTTATGTCATACACGGTGTATTTATTTAATGTTTTTTAGTATGATGTATATTTTAGTTACAAATATTTATAACAATAGTTCATTTACTAATAATATGCAATTTATACAGCCAAAATTAAAATCTTAAATGCGTTTAAGTTTGTTTGTTTATTCCTACATGGAGAAGAAGTCATTTCAAAAATTAAAAACATCAACTGCGGGCCGATTATGGTGACACTTATCGACGCGATAAAACGTTTTTATCTCAAGATCATCGACATTATATCACTGTCGACGTAAGCTAATATGGTGGCATCGGTTACATTGCATTATCCACTTTTGACAACGATATACGACAAACGTCATATTTTATCGACTTTGCTTAATATGGGTGGCCACTTTGGATCGACTTTTGACATCTCAATTCGATAAGTTTATACAAGTGCCGGGTTGGTGACGACAAGACATTACATTTGGAAAAATACTCAACTCATGTAAAATTTAAGCGTAAGTATTGGTTTTATAATATTTTTACTTATTAAAAACCGTTTAGTTACTTATAATAAAGGCATTTTACATTATAATTGGTATAACTAAGCTGTATTTTTTCGTAGAATGTCTAGATACTACTACTACAGTCTCACGCTGCAAACGGAGAAGGAAAGGCGAAAACTACAGCGCAGGACGATTCGAGACGCGTCGAATCCTTTCGAGCTTCCGGAGGAAGAGTTCCGGCACGTCTACAGTCTGTAAGGAGATGGCTCTCCATTTATGTGCCGAACTCGACGTCGACCTCCAGCCGCACAATAATGACGGTTTACCCGTCTATATTAAGGTAATATTTATTGTTTATCATACATATACATAATGTTACTTTAGGCACAAGGTGAAGAGCCAGAAAATTATTGTTAAAGCAATTCGTAAAAATGTACCCTTTCACAGGTTCTAACATCGTTGCATTTTCTGGCGGATGGTAATTACCAACGCAGAACAGGGCAGGACCACGGTTTGTGCATTGCACAATGCACTGTGAGCAACTATCTGGCTCAGTTTACGGACGCTGTAATCAGAAGGTAGGCATGAAAGTTGACATAATATATAACATTATCGTTTTCTAAATGGTTAATGACCCAATGGACCTATAGTTTTGAAGTGAAGTTTATTTACTTACTAACATTTTCATATGTGCTACTTGCTTTAATTTTTTTAATTAAAAAGTCCATCAGTTATAAGTCTTCCTCCGGGATATAACTATCTCTGTACCTATCAAATTTTTATAGGTATATTTTAAGGCTTTGAACAGTATAGACCAAACAACAAAACAAACAGGCACACTTACACAATTATAATATTTGATTTAACCAGTGCACAGTGCTGCAGTGTTAATAACACACCATCCCGTGGGAAAATTGCTTTTAATTTATTTTATATTTTGTAACTTTTTAGTGTAATAGTACTAACTTTTGTATATTTGGGTTATCTTTTATTTAGTTTTCAAGGTTGCTATACATTAATATGGTTCATGTTTAGCACTATATTACACTCATTTAATATATAAATGAAAATTTAATGGATACCCTGCAAGGGAACCACAAATAATATACCTACTCAAGTTTTAATACTAACATCATTTAATTACTACAATAAATGGGAATTTGGTTTTTAAATAAAACATAAAAATAGTTAAATATGAACTTATAATTATTCACAAACTTGATGTTAAATACAAATGCAATTACAGTAGGTATAACTAAGTATTATTTTCAGGCTCATGAGAAGATGGGCAAAGTTCCCTGGAACAGACCCCAATAGACAAGCTGTTGCTGGGGAGTTTAGCGCAGCTTACAGAGTGCCCAATGTGTTAGGGACCATTGACTGCACACACATCAAAATTTCCCGCCACCACTTCCCCACAGCATAAACTACCTCAATAGAAAGGGGTTTCATTCCATGAATGTGCAGTTGGTAAGTAAAAAACATTAAGCAGGTCAAAACCCCCATGTAATTGCTCCTATACCCCAACAGAATTTTATCGTTCTATAAAAACAAGTTTTTAATTTAAATTAAAATGCATTGAAATCCATTCAACCTCAATCATTTAATATAATTTAAAAAAATAAAGAAATAAAAAGGATTCATGGCTCCTCCTCAGTTATAATTTGCGTGTCCTCCAGCCTGAAAAGAAAAAGGATAATATCATTTTATATTTTATTGTTACATTACATTATTATTAATTGTTACATGTAAATTAATTTGCCATAACGATAGAGAACCGTTTTTTTTACCTATACCTAAGTACATACATATAACTTGTAAGAGTTTAGAATTTAATTTCTTATTTACATATTATTTTTCAGAACACTTGATATGGAGCTGGCTGCCACAAACAGCAATGAAATCCTCACCACCCAGCAGCTACCGGCAAATGGGCTTTTACTAAGAGTGGCCCAAGAAAAAAGGGCCACCATAGTAAATAATTATTTTGCTTACTATTGTGTTTTATTCCATTCCGATATAAACAGTTAAAGTAGAAAACTATATTTTAACAGTATAAAAAATAGGATCAAGCTATCTGTACCAAACTCAATCTTGAATTAAGATTAAGGTTCTGTTCAGCAGTTTAGCAGCTAGAACGTAAAAGACAGACTGAGTTACCTTGCATCTACATATTAGTGTGGATTATAAATGATCTACCATATTATGTTTGAGTATGGATAAAATTAAAGCTTGCTGGTTTCTCCTTAAAATCCTATTCTACTCCCTCAGAATGTCATTGTGTTCTGACTTGAGCTGATTCAGTTTTACTAGTTCTATTATATTCTGTAACATAAAATACAATTGCATTACTTTTATATAAAAAAAGTCATTATGAAACAAAGGGCATTAGGTAAGTTTGTATGGACAATATGGTCATATTTTTTCCCAGCGGACATGGATAATTTTCTTAAAATAGTTAAGAGGACCTCTACCTACATATAAATATATGACATTAAATGTCTTTGATAATATTCGAGCCAAAATATTAAAAAGATATACATTTCAAGTTTTCATTACTAAAAGACAGTATTAATAGATAGAATATATAGAATTTTGAATAGATCATTCTGTCATAATAATACCTTCATAACTTTTAGGTATGCCCTTCTTTTTCTTCTGTTCTTTGTGTGCAATGTAATGTGGTAAATAAGGCGATGTAGGCTAAAACGTTAATGTTACCCGAAAAATATGAATGTATAGTTAATAAACAAAATACTTACGATTTTCCATGATGCGACGGATTTCTCCGGGCTAAACTCTCGCAACATCGAAGCCAGATTTTGCCACTCGGACTCGTGTCTTTGAGATCCGAGTGGCCCACTGAACTCCCAGTTTGCGAATAAGGGGTGGCTGGCCATATATTCAATATTTTTTCTTTATTGTACTGCTGTACAGCGACTGTAACACAACATGATTGTTTTAATCATTAACAATAAATAAAGAAATTGACAATGCACTTAAACTCATATTAGTTCACAGTGTTAAACTTACACTTTTGTTGTTTGTCTCATTTTCGGTTTATCCAAGAAAAATTTCGGACCGAACTAAAATTCCAATACAAACGTTAAACTTTCGTAGGTACTAAACTACTAACCATAAACTAATAACCATAGAATATAGAACTACCGAATCAAGATGTCAACATAACCCATATATTTTTAATAGTATGGCGTCCGCCTTCTTTCTATGACTAATTTATAACTTCCCATTTTAGAAGCATTATATAAAGTCCGCCATTCGACATCCAACATGTGCAAAAATGTATTGATTTCGTGACACTAGCAACTTTTTTGCAAAATGGTAGTAATCTCATGTGATTCTTGTCACACTGGGCTTAAACACAATAGTCGTCGCTTTATCGACGCAATAACTTTATCGACATTGTCAACCATACTAGGGATTTCGATAAAATAGACGACTTTGTTAAAAATTTATACATATCCACACGATAAAAAGGTGCCACGCATAATTGGCCCGCTGAACACTTATGCAGCCGGCAGTCACCGCTAGCCGCTCAGCTACCCGCGGCCGTCGATACCACGGCCTTACATTTTATGACTCTACTCTGACGCATCGAGTCAGGGGTACGGCACGCTCGGTCCGCCATTTGGCCAGAACTGGCATTCCATTTTCGGGTTCGCTTGCGTTCGGTCGAGTTTCGGAATATTACTGCGGATTTTTGTTATTTGTTTAATTTGTTAATTTGTTGCTTGTTGTGTTGTTGTTATTTGTTTCGTTTACCTTATTTGTTGTGTTACGTTACGTTTGTTACGGACAGTGAAGTGGCAAACGAAATGGCAAAAAAAAAGGAATTTCGGTGTTGAGGTTACCACTGTGAACTGAACCCGAACGAACTTATATGGGCGGATATAAAAGGTTATGTAGCGAGAAATAACACAACTTTTAATTTCAACGAAATGAAAAGACTTTTAGAAGATGGTATCGAACAAGTCACAAGAGAAAAGTGGGCCAACTGTGTCGAACACGTAAAAAAAGAGGAAAAAAATATGTGCAACCTCGACCACACAATTGACAAAACTGTGGACAAATTTGTAATAACCGTCACAGATGACACCAGTGAGAGCTCACAGTATAGCTCCAGCTCTGACGATGAAAGTAGTAATTAAATTATTGAAAAAAATATACGTACCTAACGTATATTTTATTTAAAGTAACTGTTTTTACTTTCGTAATATCACCTGGCGACTAGGGCAATAAAACCTTTTTATCGTGCTATCTCATTTGCACTTGCACGACCTTAGGGAGTGTGTGTCACACCACAACTCTAGTGCAGGTAGTAATACTCACAAAAACTTACCGGCCGACTTTTATTGCCCTAGTCGCCAATGATGTTACGGAAAGTATAACAAAGCTTTAACACAAAACTAATATGGATAGCGTCATCACCTAAATAATAAACGACAACATTGGCTAATATGAAAAGTTTCATTGAAAACCTAAAGCGTAGGTAGGTACGAGGGCCACACTGAAAGTTTTGCGTAACTTGTAAATAAAACATTTTATAATAATTATTATACATTTATTGCTTCTCAAAGTATTCGCCATGACATGCTTGACATTTATTCATACGCTCAAACCATTTTTCGAAGCATGCGGCCCAATCACTAGAGACCATGTTTTCAACGTGTTGGTTGAACGTCGTCACCGCTTCTTCGGGGGTCTTAAATGTCAAACCCCTCATCAAATCTTTAATTTTAGGGAAAAGGTAAAAATCGCAGGGTGCAAGGTCTGGGCTATAAGCAGGATGAGTAACAATCTCCACCTTTTCAGATTGCAAGTATGCCTTTGTCTTCTTAGCAGTGTGAGGAGACGCATTGTCATGATGCAAGAGAATGCGGCTTCTAGGTCGTCTCTCGCGGAACTTTTCAAAGACACTGGGCAGGCAAATGGTTGTGCATTAACCGTTCTCTTATTATCTAGCGGTACAGTACAAATAGGACCTGTTTTTGAAAAAAAACAAGCGATCATTTGTTTGCCAACGGTTTTCGCTTGGTGAACTTTTGTTGGCTTTCGTTCACCTTCAAAGACCCATTCTCTAGACTGTTGTTTTTTTTCCGGATCGTAACAATACAGGGTTATTGGTAAGTCGACCTATTCCCGTTAGGAGGTGATAGGGGTGACTATTTGCGATAATTTTGACCCCCATATGCATTATGCAAAAGTGAACCATTTTTGAGTTATCGCGATTTTTAGTTTTTTTTTAAATTAGTCGGAAATTCAACTTGAAAAATTTATTACAAAAAAAGTATCAATTTAAATCTGTTTTTTTCTTCTGATTTACAAAACCGATTAAACGCTGGTTATTTTTCAATATTAAAACAATAATTATCGGCCCAAATTTAAAAAAGCGAGACGGTATACGAAATTTTTTCAATATTTTTTGCGATCGCTTTCCACTAAAATGCCTTAAAAAGAAAAAAAAACGTTATGAAACTTGGCTTGCAGATTATTTTAAAAACTTAACTGTTTTCTTAGCTCTCCAAAAATGCATAACAAGTAGGAAATTGATTGGGAAAAAACTGAAAAAAAAATCATCACAAAAGAAGCGGGCGGAAAAAAAGTCACAAATGCCACTTCAAAAATAAAATTTAAAAACATACCGAATTTACATCAACATTTTTATTTGCTTTTGTACAAGATGAACTTGTTTTTCTTATGCAATATTAAAAAAAAAAAAATCTGTACACGTTTGAGAATGCGAGACCGAAAACTAAAAAATACATGTTTTTTATCAAACTTCAACATAAATTACACGAAAACAGAAAAATTTACCAATACATTTGGCTGACTGAAATTAGTCTGACTAACTTAAAATAAAACTAAAAATCGCTTACTTTTTCCATAAGTTAATGTTGTTATTTGTGTTTACGAGTATAACAGTTAGTTTTAATAGCTCGTTAGAAAGCTGGAAAAACGTCAATGTTTTATGTGTAATCTGCACGCCAAATGTATTGGTAAATTTTTCTGTTTTCGTGTAATTTATGTTGGAGTTTGATAAAAAAACATGTGTTTTTTAGTTTTTGGCCTCGCATTCTCAAACGTGAAGATAATATTTTTTTTAATATTGCATAAGAACAACAAGTTCATCTTGTACAAAAGCAAATAAAAAAAGTTGATTTAAATTCGGTATGTTTATTAATTTTTATTTTTAAGTGGCATTTGTGACTTTAGTTTCCGCCCGCTTCCTTTGTGATGTTTTTTTTTTCAGTTTTTTTCTAATAAATTCCTACTTGTTATGCATTTTTGGAGAGCTAAGAAAACAGATAAGTTTTTAAAATAATCTGCAAGCCAAGTTTTATAACGTTTTTTTTTGTTTTTAAGGCATTTTAGTGGAAAGCGATCGCAAAAAATATTGAAAAAATTTCGTATTCCGTCTCGCTTTTTTAAATTTGGGCCGAAAACTATTGTTTTAATATTGAAAAATAACCAGTGTTTAATCGTTTTTGTAAATCAGAAGAAAAAAACAGATTTAAATTGATACTTTTTTTGTAATAAATTTTTCAAGTTGAATTTCCGACTAATTTAAAAAAAAACTAAAATTCGCGATAACTCAAAAATGGTTCACTTTTGCATAATGCATATGGGGGTCAAAATTATCGCAAATAGTCACCCCTATCACCTCCTAACGGGAATAGGTCGACTTACCAATAACCCTGTATATCCATGTTTCGTCTCCTGTCACTATATTATAGACCGCATTTGAACGCCCGTGGTTATACTTTCGCAGCATTTCTTGGCACCAATGAACACGGGCCTGTTTCTGAGCTGATGTCAGTTCATGGGGAATCCACCGACAACAAAGCTTCGTGACTTGTAAATGATCTTGTAAAATCTTTTGTATTTGGCTCATACCTATCCCTAATTGTTCACGAATTTCGTCATAGGTGATTCGTCGGTTTTCTTCTATTAGTCGCCTGACAGCAGCTACGTTTTCTTCAGTGACTGCGGTAGACGGCCGACCTTCACGAGGATCGTCATGGAGAGAAACTCGGCCCCAATTGAATTCAGCGTACCACCGTCTCACAGTGCTCAAATGTGGTGCTTCAAGCCCAAAAGCATTTTGAAGGCGAGCACTACATTCTTGCGGAGAAAGAGAACTTTTAAAATCATAAAATATCATTGCTCTAAAATCTTTACGCGTCAAATCCATTTTCAGTGCAAATTGTTCACTTCAAATCGCTAGTAAAGACAAATGACAATCAGTTTCTCGCCAACAACTATTTAATTCCATAAACGATAATCCATATTTTTTTAAATTACATAGTTCGAAATTCAAATGTTTACGAGTGGCCAGAAGTGCAAAACTTTCAGTGTGGCCTAAGTACAAACACAATAGTACATTGTGCATCAAGGGTAGTATGAAGGGAATTACTAACGAGAGTGTTAGAAGCCCGACGCCGAAGGCGGAGGGCTTTTAATGACTCGAGTTAGTAATCCCCTTACTGCCTGTGATACACACAATGGTTTTCATCACATTTGCGAGGAAAAAAAACAAAGAGAAAACACTTTAACTCTGCAAAATATAAAGAAATAACTTTTGACGAACGGGAACGTAAATGGAAACGATATTTTTTTTGCGACCTCTACCACAGATAATAACTGAGTTTAGTTTCGACCTGCATTCGAGCCAGATTTAGCCAATTTGATAAAAATGTATAATTACTAAAATTAATGATAAATGTTTTGAAATAGGTATAAAAATAATGAAGTTTAATGAAGCGTATAGGTTTTGTGTAATGTAAGTTAGTCTATAGCTAATTTTTAAGGATGAAATTAGAAACCGATTTAATTTTTGGCTGAAAATTAAACCTCCTTAGTCAGAAATGATGTACGAAAGAGTTGCAAATTTTAAAAAGAAAGTCATTACTCCCTAGGGATGACAAACTCGCCATAATTCCCGCGGGAACAATTTAGGCCATTGTCCTGCATACAGGCATGGAATAACACCATTTACGAGCAAGTGTGATGAAAAATCAATTTTGTATGAAAGCTATAATTTAAATTTATAATTAACCTCTATAAAACCCAACCTTTATCACCACCAGTGGCGAAGCGTCACGTAAATAAATAGACAAGCCGGAGCAAAAAAAGGTGTATGGCGTGTGTCGGTTTTACGTTTTGTTTGTATACCTACTCTATGCATAGGAATTTTTGGTAAAGCCGTAAATAATCGGCTTGTACGAACGCCTCGTGACTGATCACCACTGGAGTAATTATAATTTTAAAATAGTTATTGTAGGCGTCAAGGTTTACAACCCCTGCAACGCTAAGTGGTTTGACCAGATGAATGCATTACCGGTACCAAGATACATTAGCGAAAGTACAAAATACTAATTTCGGGACGTTTCGGGGAACTTAGGTAGGTGTAGTTATTACTAACGGTGATTTCTTGGTAGAGGGGTGTCAATGTCCTCTATTGAAATGCTAACTGGCACTTACTATAGCACACATTTTTGCCCTCGTCAATCCGATGTTTGATAAAAACATATAGTTATATATACGAAATTTGAATGTTACCGTATATTACCGCTTTTTGGTAATGTTTCTGGTAGCGTTGCTGGTAAAATACCCGCTTCGAGTAAGTTACTGACAACGGCACATCACTAAGCACAACTTTATTTTATTTGTTTTACTTGACCTAAGTTACAAAATAACTTTCTAAACGAGTTTTAGATAAAGAGACACGATGAGATGAGGGAAAATGAAAAAAAATACGGAGTTACGAGATCGTTTATTTATCACTCCCACATCCCACATCACGCCTCATTCAAGGTCAACATACCTTAGCGTTATATTGACAGGTTTAAAAGGTCATTAAAAGTTTATGTCAAAAGATTATTTTAGGGATATGCTTTTGTTGTAGACTGTACTTTTTTTGAAAATCATTATCATCTTATCAAGACCAAGCTATTGAGTCCTAACACGGTAGGTCTACGTTAAGAATAGCGGAAATCCTGTCGCCACCTTCCTACTCCATCATCAGATCACGTCTTAGATACCATAACATTGCATCGTTATCGGGTTTACATATGTGGTTCAAATTTCAGCCCATTCCGTTAACGGGAAGTGGGTCAAATTTAACAGGCAGGATTTGACCCGTACATACGTTACAAGACAAGTTAAATAAAAATGTTGAAAAATAAGAGTGAAAATGCACAAGATTTAAGCGATGATAATGATTATTAAATTAATATTGGATGGGGCAGTCATATCTACCAGCAATCATATTCAGAATATCGTTGGAACTAATTCTGACGCGCCCCATGTGCGAAGAGATTTTTTTCCTCACTATGGCCTGAAAACTGTCTGTGCGCGAGTCAACAAGAACATAAAGAACTTAACTTGAAAAAAAAACCGATTCTACCTTGCGATAAAAGAGTTATACAACTTGATGGGAAGTGCGTACCAGTTAGGGGTACTTGTTGGTTAGGAATTGTACATCCTAATAAAAAGAGATATAGTATTAAATTCATTATTATTGAAGGCAAAATCCCAACACTACTTGCCTGTAGAACATGCTTAATATACAATTTAATTTCTGCAGTACAAATATTATAAATATACATGATGTTGACCATCTACTTTGCGTGTTCCATTTTCACTGCTGCCTGAACCTCGCCAGTAGTTAAAGAATGGAAGAAATGGGTGTTATCGAGAAGGTAACCAAACCCACAAAAAGGGTGAATAATTTGATTCCTCGAAAACCAAATAGCAAATTACGAATTTGAATAGATCCCAGAACTTTAAATATATACATTTTACAGCCTAAACACCAATTGCCTACGTTAGACGAAATTTAAAACAAAATGCAAAAAGTTAATGGTTTTTGTATTATTAGACGCATCAAATGGGTTTTGGATGTTTAATTTGAATGGCAGGTATGGGTTTAAAAGGTTACCATATGGTATAAGTTCGGCTCCAGAAGTATACAGCAGAATAATTAATCAAATGTTCGAAAATTTAGAAGTTGTGATTACATACATTGATATTTGTGTGTATATTTATTTATTTATTTATTTATTAGGGAAACAAACAGCAAAATATAACACATTTGAGATACAATACTTAATACTTATTACTCCCTATGAAAATTCTTAGTTTTGACACATTTTCCTGCTCAAGCTACGCTTGAATATTTTTAATTTTATGTTAAATTCATTGTTTTATATAATGCTAGGTTAAGTATTTAAAAAAAAACGACTGACTGTTGAGTTTCTTGCGGCGTTTCTTCTCAGCAGTGGTCTCTTGCGAAGCGCTGGTAGATTTTTGACGTGTAAAAGTGCCCGTGCGGCCTACTTACTGAATAAACATCTTTTTTTTTTGTCAATCATAGCTTAAATATACATTAGCCAAAACAGTTTCCACTTATAGAAGAAAAACATTTCAGTTCCTCAGGTAAGACTAACAAAATACTTTTTCTTAAACGAGCATTTTGCATTTTTCGGGTAATTTAACAATGGTTGCAGAGTATTATTATCATTGCCTAATTCTTGTTAATTTTATTTTACTTTATTTTACTTTTCTGTTCTATTTTAAAGCAATTACTATATATATACTGTTTTTAAGATTTCATTGATTTATTGATTATTGCAGAAACAAATTGATATATTTATTGCTCAATCAGTTTGAAGATTGATAACACTAAATGCATTTTTTTAAACTTATTTTTATAGGGCACACCTTCACAGCACAGGGTGTCTCCGGCCGGACCCTGATAAAGTGCAGGCAGTTATGAATATGGAAGAAGAGAAATGTAGAAAAGACCTCAAGAGATTCTTTGGCATGTGAAATTATTTGTCTCAATTTATACCTCATTACTCAAAATTAATAGAACCTTTGCGTGAACTGATGAATAAAGACGCTGTATTTGCATAGGATAACCAAGAACCATCAATTAATATGATGTAAAAAACTTTGTAGTCTATGCCTGGGTTTCTTTAATACTAACCAAGAAATTGTGTTATCAGTTGATAGCTCGTCTACAGCAATGGGTGTGGTATTTTTGCAAAATGATAAATCAATTGCGTTTGGGTCAAGTGCTTTCAATACCAGAGAGCAGAATTATTGACAATTAGAGAAGCAAATGTTAGCCATAGTCTTTGGTTGTTTTAAACAACAGCAGAGCTGTGACAATATTAACCAATATAATGGCAAGGCGCGCTCGACGTGACCGCACGCGCCTTCTACTGGTAAATATTCCTCCGCTCGTCTCCGCCTCAGTAGAGCCGCACCCTTCGATCGGTTTCAACATGCACTTTTCGGCCATGAGCGTTACTACTCCGCTATATTAGTATTTAAAGTTCTCATCATCATCATGTCAGCCGAAAGACGTCCACTGCTGGACATAGGCCTCCCCCAAGGCTTTCCACTCAGACCGGTCTTGTGCTTTTCGCATCCACCGCGGTCCCGCGATCCTGACGAGGTCGTCACTCCATCTTGTTGGAGGCCTACCTACAGCTCGTCTCCCGGTCCGCGGACGCCACTCCAGAACCTTCTGACGCCATCGACCATCAGTCCTGCGAGCAATGTGCCCCGTCCACTGCCACTTCAGTTTAGCGGGCTATGTCGGTAACCTTAGTTCTACTGCGGATATCATCATTTCTGATTCTATCACGCAGAGAAACCCCGAGCATAGCCCTCTACATAGCCCTCTGAGTGACTTCTCGGATCTATGCAAATTCTTAATTTTCCATTTGGTTTTCGAGGAATCAAATTATTCACCCATTTGGTCGGTTTGGTTACCTTCTCGATAACACCCATTTCTTCCATTATTTTCAACTACTGACGAGGTTCAGGCAGCAGTGAAAATGGAACACGCAAAGTAGATGGTCAACATCATGTAAATTTATAAGATTTGTATATGCAGATATAAAATTGTATGTCAAACATGTTCTACAGGCAAGTAGTGTTGGGATTTTGCCTTCAATAATAATGAATTTAACACTATATCTCTTTTTATCAGGAAGTACAATTTCTAACCAACAAGTACCCCTAACTGGTACGCACTTCCCATCAAGTCTCTCTTATCGCAGTGGAGCCGCACCCTTAGACTCCTTATTTAATATATAGTCCCTATATGTCTTAGACTAAATTTGGTAGATTTTTTAATTGAAAATTATAAATTTTACATAAGCATTGGCAGGGGCCAAAAAAGTATTGGGACCTCTGAATTAAATTAACAATTAAATAATCCATTTGGTTGATGAACACTCAGGAGCAAAAATACCGGGTCAGAGTGCGTTTTTCATACAAACGAGACTATTTCGAAGCCTCGGTCCCTCGCCAGGGGTTGTTTCGAGTGAGGTTTAATGGTGGATACTCCCGAGGTTCAATAAGGGAGATCAAAAGTTCTTAAGATACCTAACTGATCGCATAATCAGTTAACACCACAGCCGGACAGTTTGGGTCAGCATTTTATTGCCATTTTAGATGTTTTTCTGAACATGCACAATTCCGGCGCTAACCGCAGATTCAGTTGGGTATCCTAGGCACTCTGGAAGTCCTGTATCGATGTTCAAGGTATTCACCATCAGAATTCACTAAAAGCATTCCCTGGCGAGGAACCAAGGCTTCGAAATAGCCTATTTAGTATAAAAAACGCACTCTGACCCGTTATTTTTGCTCCTCAGTGTAGTTATGTACCTACTTCCCATTATCTATTGTTTCAAATCCACGACGGTGCGTGCGACTATACCTTTCCATTCAGTTGTTCAAAGGTTAACTGGAAGAGATCTCTTAAAGGGATAAGTTCGCCTTTGTCACCTACATACCTTACCTTTGTGTGTCTGTAGTTCTTTTTAGTTTGCCATGTTCCCTACATACATACATTAGGTTAACTACCTACAATGTTTGTGTATTAGTAACCTTGTGATTAATCAATATACTAAAATGTATTCTTATTTTAACTTTTACAATGTACTTTAAGTACTCTATTTACTACGAGCAGTAGGTAAAATAAACGACTATGTAGTTTCTCTACATACTTGCCAAGAGCCCATCAGTCGAGGCCACAAATACGACACCATGCTGGGGAGAACTGGCCACCAGGTTGTAGTGGCAATACCAATGATGTCTTAAGTTCATTGTATTAAATACTTGGAATTTTCGGTGCAGCTTGTACTCGAGTTTCTGAAAAAAAAAACGAACGCGTTGATGCTCACATGTTTTACATGAAATATGAAGTTTTGGGGTTAAATTTGCCCGATACAACGTAGATAGAACGTTCACGAACTCGACGATGAATCCAGGCCAACAGGGAATATGCATGGATTTTTTAAATCGTATTTCTCAACAAAATATTATAATACCGTAGAAGTGATCACCAAAAGTGAAATTAAAATTAAATTTGGTTTTGAAATACGGATGATACAAGCATTTTAAAATGCTAATTAGACAGAGAGATCCGAAGTACCGATGACGTCATCGTGCAGTTCGGCAATATAAACTCCACGTAGAATTTTGTTTAAAAAGAAATATGATTTTCTCACCTGTTTGTTACATAAATCAGCTTTAAGTGAAGCTAAATACTAGTGAGTTTGCTTGTTTGTTCCGTATTTTAGGATCAACTCCTCAATCCTCAACCGATCTATGTGATATTTGGCACAGTCAAGTATGTATAAGTATAAATCAATATATCAATAAAATACAATCCCATTTTCTCTAGGAAGATGGGGGCAACGTTGTACGGTGATATGTAGGACAGAGGTCAAGATAGTTTTAACCTCTGCGCCACTGCGAGTCCACTTGAAACAAGAAGCAATATGCCAGACACACGAAATAAGTCCCAGTCTTCTATCACTGTGCAACAGAAAGGCATAGGAAAAGAACTGTGAACACCTAAATACACGAAAATACAAAACTAAAACAAATTACACATCCGCCATCTTTTGACGTAGCAAATGGCCTCCCCAGAAAGGATTTTCCGAAGTTCTGTATATAGTTATATATGAGACAACGAGATTCCTTGGTCCAATCTACTTCAAATTTTGCATAAACATTCTTTAACAGAATTGTTGGAAGACGCGTTTCGTATTTTATTGAAATTCATCCCCTAAGGAGGATAAAAAGGGGTAGAAAGTTATTTTGGGGGTGATTTGCTTCAAAGTTGATATCAATCAATACTCCTTAGTGCTTTTGATTTACATTTTATTTTGACACATGTTTAAAAACTCAATCCAATTTTATTAAAAAAATGTTGAACTTTCATAAAAGCTTGGTGCAATGCAAATACCCAAACCGCTCAGTCTAAAGATTCCAAATTTGGTACATAGGTTCCTTATGAGGTCTAGGGGTGCAGTAAGAAATTTTCCCGAAAATCGACCCCCAACGGGAAGAAGTAGCGGGAGTAGCGGGAAACTAATTCTACGCCAAAGAAGTAGCGGGCGTCCTCTACTATATAATATTGTAAGAAAACCACAGTTAGTGGCGTGAAGATTTTTTTTTACTTTTTCCATCATTGATCTTAGTGTATGTGTATGTGTACAAAATTTCAGTTTTTTAACTTAAGTAAGTAAGTACCTAACTGAGAAAAATTGAGTGTAACATCCAGACGGACAGATACGGAAGTGGCAAAACTACAACTGTAGTATAGTCAAATTAGACGGAATTTCACTTTAGTGACTTTAGTCTGAAATTATACATCCCTTAATAAATTCGCCCCCCCCGGGAAGGGTTGCAATTGGTTGAAAACCATGCAATGGTCATATATGCACCCGTGGACAAGATTGAGTCGGTGGAATTGGATGCGTTACCGGCTGGCGCTGGCGCTAGCGCAGCCCCGCGCCTCCCCGCCCGCTCTTCTGTCCCGGCTGAGGTGACACCTCGCGTATGGTGCTTTCCTATTGAGGTGAAGGAGAACCGCAGTAAACCCGTTCGCGGGGCGCTGGCCCCGACGTGTCACAAGCAGGACACGGATGGTGTTACCCGGGTGGAGAGGAAGAACAAGTCTGCCCCGAGGAACCTGTGCGGCGTCGCACCGACCGGACCGAACCACTTGCCGTGTCCTGCTAGGCCCACGACGCAGCTGTACGTGTCCGGATTACATTACTCTACGGAGGCCTAGGAGCTGGTAGAGTATGTACGAGTTAAGAGCGTAGTTACCCCGAGGGTCGAGTGGTAAGAACCCCGCCACAGGGTTAATTTTTAATCTTTTGTGGTGAGAGTACCGACCAAAGATCTGTCGACCTTTTTAAAGAAGGAATTCTGGCCGAGAGATATTTCGGCGATTTCGTGGCCACCGTCTAGCTGACACCGCGGAAGTAATATAAAAACTGGAAGTTCAACCAGTTGAACTAATAGGACAAACATTCCAATTATTTCAACTTTAATGTAATTATTTGTAATAGTTACAAAGTTGAAATAATTGGATATTTTTTTTCCAATTAGTTCAACAATAAAAAATCAAAAGGATAAATTAAGTAACAATAATATATTTTAAATTCCAACAAAAACAGACTTATTTCAACTTTACAATAACTTAACTTCAAAATCAATCGAACGCAAACTTTCCAAAAACAGAGGTATAGTTATTTCGCCATTAACCAGCTGCATTTGCATGTCCATTATGATAGTGTCATTGATAACGTATGATCCCTCTTCCTTTTTTTAAAAGTCTGTTTCCTTTCAATTTGTCCTCGTTTAAATTGTGTTAATTTCGTATCTTCCTGTAGAACTTTTAGTAGTTGTACGATATTTATTTTCTTTATTTTAATAGCATTATTTAACTTTAAATGCCACCCCTATTGAATTTAAAACAGTCAATCAGGAAAGACAATATCATAGTGTCAAGATTGTATTCTTAATGGCTCCTAGCGGCCAGTGCATGATAATATGTAACGAACCTAGATAACCTTCTTAGAAAATAATGTGTAAACAATTAATGCCAATTAGTGCATTTTCTTAAGTAGTAATACAGAGCCAATTGTAGGAGCCCTCCCTTCCCTCCCCTTGGTAACCTTATAGGTACCAAACAAAGGTTCTTTGCATATTTACTTTAAAATGCTTGCTTGGGATTAAAATATTAGAAAGTTGAACTAATAGGATTAATTTAGTCCAGTTAGTTCAACTTTTAAAATAAATTACATAGTTGAAATAATTGGAATATTTTTGTCCTATTAGTACAACTGGTTGAACTTCCAGTTGAACTTAGTGGAATAGAGGGCCAAAAAGGCTTTAGGATCTAACGCCAATTGTTTTTGCACTCGGTCTCGGTATTGGTCGTGAGCGGTGGCAATATATATTTTAACTTTGGCTCGGACCCAATAAAACGCTTCGTATATCTCCGTAGACTTACTCGATTTATACTTTTTGTGTAGTGCATATTTTGATTTAATGTCGCGAACTATTTGCGCTGTAGGTATACCACAACAATACCGAGAGTTCCTAGGCTTACGATTTTTTGCAGGAACGCATTCATCTATTATTTGATTAATTTTGCTATAGAAAAACTTGATCCAGTTCGTTCATACCATAAATATCACTCCAATCTATTGAACCTAATTTGTCATAAAGCGTGCAATAATCGGCTTAATAGAAATTCCATTCACGCACGTCAAGCGAGTGCTGGATGTTATGACTCACCGAGGATAGATGGCGCAGCTCCCCGTCGCCGACTGCACGGGCGGCGGCTGAAGAAGGCCCAGTCGCCGACACGCTCACCGCTAACGGGGAATGGTACACATCTACAGGATGCAGGCTATCGTCATCACAGGCCGCGTACACCGAGACCTTATCGTGAACGGGCTCCCCGCTTAACACAAGGTCGAGCTGCCTCCCGTCACAATTAGGTATTTTATTCCCCTGAACGAAATCGCAATAGGCCATAAAATAGTCATAGTAATTACTTATGCTAGTATGACAAGAGAATAAGTTAAAATCACCTGATACAATTAAGTGGCCCTTATACTTAATAAAAAAACTTTCTAATAAGTTAAACATAGTTATATATTCATTCTCGTCTGATCGGGGAGGGATATAAACAACACAAATTGCGAATAAGAATCTCTTATTTAAATTAACCGTTGCGCAAACAAGTTCAAATGCACGATCATTCAAGTTAACGGTATGACTAACTCGCCGCAGCTCAATCCGAGGTGTGGCTACTAAAAGCGCGCCGCCGTGTTTGCGGCCATCCGTACGATCACACCGCATTACTTGATATCCTGATGGTACAATTTCACCGTCAAGAATTGAATCATTAAGACCAGTCTCTGTCATTGCAAATAGTTCAAATGTAGATGCTTGCAGAAGAAAAGGTAGGTTATTGGTTTTTGTTCTGAGTCCCCTTACATTTTGGTACAGGAAATATAGAAAGCGGTGCGAATTGAGGAAATGATGAGAAAAAATATCTAAACATAATGTCTAATTTAAATTACCGCAGTGTTTGAAGTCAAAAGTCTTTGACCAGTGTATGTTGCCAGTGATGACTTACGGATCTGAGACGTGGGCGCTAACAATGGGCCTCATAAGGAAGCTCAAAGTCACTCAGAGGGCTATGGAGAGGGCTATGCTGGGGGTTTCTCTGCGTGATAGAATCAGAAATGATGATATCCGCAGTAGAACTAAGGTTACCGACATAGCCCGAAGAATAGCTAAACTGAAGTGGCAGTGGGCGGGGCACATTGCTCGCAGGACTGATGGCCGATGGGGTCAGAAGGTTCTGGAGTGGCGTCCGCGGACCGGGAGACGAGCTGTAGGTAGGCCTCCAACTAGATGGAGTAACGACCTCGTCAGGATCGCGGGAGTGCGGTGGTTGCGAAAAGCACAAGACCGGTCTGAGTGGAAAGTCTTGGGGGAGGCCTAAGTCCAGCAGTGGACGTCTTTCGGCTGACATGATAATGATGATGATGATGTCTAATTTGCACCGGGGTGCTACCCGCGGCAAGTACCTACCCACGTTTAATGTTCTATGTATTTTGGGGATATTTTTGATACATTGAAAATTATTACAACTGTACTCATATTGCTTTAAACTTCGCACCCCATAAATTGGCATTCTTATCGTGATCATGCAGTTTTCTGTATATTTGTAAATTACTTATTACCAGCAATAAAGCCACCAGAAGCGCACACACGCGTAAACCATCGAAATATAATAAGTATGGAAAGGTAACCTCGAACATAAACGACTGACAAAACACCCACTTCTTGAACCGAAAAGATCTTATGTATCGAGTGGTTTCGATAATCAATGAAATATTAATTGAGTTAGGGTTTGGAACTTTGGAGGCCATTTGCAACGTTAAAAGATGGCGGATGTGTAATTTGTTTTAGTTTTGTATTTTTGTGTATCAAAGTGTATGTGTTCAAAGTTCTTTTCTGATAGTGATTTGTCCATTTTATGCCTTTGTGTTGCACAGTGATAGCAGACTTTGACTTATTAAGAGTATCTGGTAACTTTCTTCTCGTTTCAATTGCACTCGCAGTGGTGCAGAGGTTAAAACTATCTTGACCTTGTCGTGGAAACGCCATATCCCCGCGGTAGTAGATGTTGAATTAGTCGCCGGGAAAAAAAGTAGAAGAAGAAGAAGATTTTGGGTTTCATGTCATTTAATATGCTCCTACTACCCGCGGCACAGATTAAATATGCCTGCGGTCGCCTGGTGTTCGATTACATTTGACAAACTTTCCGTTATTTTTTCCTTTCTTTTATAAAGTGCGAATGTAGTATGTTTAGAATAAGTCTTGTTTAAATTTTCACGACCACCTCAATATACCCCGAAGTACAATCTATAAAATAATGAAAAAAACACGTTCCATAATTTGCCCAGGGGTGCAAAATAAACTGCACGTTTATAATACTTTAAAAAGCGTAATGTAAGTTTGCACCAACCGACTGAATTATCCTCGAGCCGCAATCAAAGAAAAACAAATAACTTAAGTTTCATACATCGTACACCTTTTTAGTTAAGATACGTTGTGTACCAAAGAGGTCTTTACACGTGGCTAAACTTTCGCCGTATAGTTTTTAACATATTCCAAAATTACGGGACTCTCAAGTTTATACCTAACATTTAAAGGCCGACGGGGAAACCATGTAGTGAAGTCCTCTGACGATTCCAAAAAATGCACGAATACACGACTTCATTTCATTCTTTTTGCTAATTTGACAATACTACTGAGGGTTCCTAATTTGACTTCGGCACCCTGAAAACTGTTACCGGTGTGTCCCGAACACTTCCGCCTGACGGGGCCGCCATCTTCAGCCGAGGAGGCCGCCGACTCAACTGGCGAGGGGCTCGCTGAATACACGTGTCTGCCCTGCGCTGAGCTCCGGAAATCACTAGAAAAAAAAACTGGTTAAGTGCGAATCCACAAGATGGCCACTGGAGCAGAAGCAGACCAAAAATTGACAGGGTTGTCGGGACACATTGTTGCAGTATGCGTAGTCAGCTCATATTCAAGTACGCCTGCACCGGTATATGAGTTGACGCAGCAAATACAGACCGCCGCCCGGCTGGGCGCGGGGTCGAAGCCAGTTCCGTCATGGCATCACTCTGATAGTACACGTTTTATTGTACCGGGTTATATACGGACTTGTGCGTGGAAATAAACATTTTATATTCACAAAGGTTTTTATTTGTGAAGGTATCCAAGGAAGAATCCCCTAAAGGGTCCTAAAATGGCTCCGTAATGAAACGCCTTTTCAGTCATTAGTAGTTACTCATTTATACTAACAATGGGTATCACCGAGACGAGACTTAATTAGGTCTTAATAATGCATTACGTTGTTGCCAAGTTGCTATACCGATAATATTGCTATTGATAACGCGATGATTCAACGAGTAAGAAGCAGCAAAAAGGCAAAAGTTAAATTTGTGATCGTCTTCAGCTTTTTCGGGTTTCGTAGACGGGTGAATATTTGGGCGTTTCAACCGCCGTCATTGTTGTCTTGAATATACTGACCAAAAAATATATAATTAC
This sequence comes from Acleris sparsana, assembly GCA_923062465.1. Lineage (NCBI taxonomy): Eukaryota > Metazoa > Arthropoda > Insecta > Lepidoptera > Tortricidae > Acleris > Acleris sparsana. The sequence goes on along the minus strand of OV281312.1, from coordinate 8,691,961 downwards.
CAGCAACTTTTGATGTCAAAGTCAACGGACCCGGGGGTAGTATTAATTCCATTTAAAATCATAAGACAATTAAAAAGTTTATCTTGAATAATATGCGAAGACAATAATGACGGCAGTTAAAACGCCGAATAATCACCCAGACATATGACAAAAAGTCCAACTGAAGTCGGCTTTTGGTTAAAAATATTGTAAGTCGCAGAGTTCAGTTGGACCCTACTAGTTTACCTACCATTACCTACCATTCTAAAAGAAGTTATTTTTTGCGTTTTTTAAGGTTTTCTTTTGTTATTTATAGCATTAAAGGATTTACAATATATTATAATTAAAGGAAGGAAGGAGATTTTAAAGGAGTACCTACCTACCAACCTATCACTATTTTTAGGGGGGCCATATACTGTACGATCCGTCGGGTCAGACTGAAATCAAACGATGGATTGTACGTGGGTGGCATTATAGCGTCCAAATTTTAACAGAAATATGAATCGTCACCACATCATCGTCACGATATCGTTCCAGATTGATCGTAACGACGGATCGTTCCGTATATGGGGCCCTTTAGGAACCGCGACGTCACTTTCGTATCACATAAACTAAACACCAAGTAGTTATAACCACGGACGGACCTAAAAAAACTTACCTACCTCCAGCATTTCTTACAAGAGTCTCAACTAGTTTAATAATATATATAGGTTTATTTTTTCGAAATGAACGCGATGCGCGATTACCGGTTTTTATTACACTTACCTACCACTCGTATTCTAAGTGTAAGCTTGTGTTCTAAGCGTCAATCGACTCATTGAAGCAACTTGTCAGGCTGTGTGAGGGTTACGTTGAACGGCATGGTCTTAAATATAATGCTGTCAAAAGTGAGGTTCTTATATTTAAGGCACGCAAATATAACATCTCAACTCTGCCTAGGATCATGCTGGGGGGCGTGCCTGTTAAAATCGTGGACAGATTTAAATATTTAGGTCATATGCTTACTGTAGACCTAAATGATGACATGGATGTAGAGAGGGAGAGGAAAGCGATAGCAGTGCGAGGCAATATGCTCGCCCGCAGGTTCGCGCGCTGTAACGAGCAAGTCAAGTTAACGCTTTTTAAAGCATACTGCCAGACGTTTTATACGTGCAGCCTGTGGGTGACATTTACACAGAGGGCCTACAACTCATTACGTGTACAATATAACAACATCCTTAGAATGCTGCTGGGGCTGCCGAGGCACTGCAGTGCATCCGGAATGTTCGCTGAAGCGCGGACGGATGACTTCTTTGCCATTAGGCGCAAAAGGATAGCCGCTGCGTTGCAGCGAGTACGAGGCAGCAGCAACAGTATGCTGAGGGTGTTGTCGGAGCGTCTGGACTGCCCGCTCATTAAATACTGGGTCGATGCGGTGGTTGGAAGGGCCAAGTAGTTACTGGCCCTTTTTCATAGCCATACGACGTATTTTATGTTACTTTATTTCTTTTTCTTTCTCGTTGTATTAACATAGTTTTTAAGGTTTCAAGTGTAAATAACAAAATATGGATTTAGGGTCCGAAATAAACAATTTTAATCAAAGTCATGTCAAAGTCAAATACATTTATTGCCAAGCAGGCTATTCAAAGGATAATTATCAATGATAATTATCGTGATAATAACAGATGGATAATTATCAATTGATAATTACAAAAAAATGCGCTTGTTAAAGAGAACTGTATTGACTGACTGACACTGATTTTTGCCCCTTTGAGCCTTTGTTGTACCGTCTACTGTATGTAATATATTTGTGATATATTATATTTGCTTTCATAAGTAACACTTGGTAACTCTAACTTCCTGCGTTAGTGTTATCTTAATAACACTTTAACGTAAGAAGTAGTATCAAGTGTCCCTTAAATATAGGAGATATGATCCCCCAGGATCAAGTCATCCATACATAAAGGAGACTTGAAACTATTGGCTGACAATGTTTATGCAACATGTATATGTTGTGGCTGACAACATGAAAAATATTTTTACTATTTACTCCTTATTAGATTTCACGTCTTTGAGTACTGTAAAATTTAAAATATGATAAAAAATAAGGAAGTTATAGACCAGTCTCCCCTGTGATTTTTTTATTATGTATCTTCACCGAGAACTTGGTGAAATGTCAATTGTGGGCCATTAGTAAAAGTTATTATTTGGTTTGATAGAGTATACTTCCGAGGTGGTCTCATTGTCAGCAGATTTGAATCTGATGAGCGGATCCGTGAGGAATTGAGGCAACTTTTAAAATATTATAGGCATACAGATAGCGATTTTAGCATTTTTAGTGACAAGTCCAGCATTTGCATTCAGAAAGTATCATTTGGTGAAGTGGAACTGATGATGAAGGCCACAGATGACCACCGGAAAACCTCAACGATACCTATTTCAAGGGTGGCGATAAGATATTACATGAGAAGATAGATAGTTGAGCGACTATAAGGCAGAAAGTTTCATTGTTTAAATATGACAATGACTTTAGCGCGGCGTCGCTTACAGCGAGCTAGAAATGTATTAAAGTTTCATATCAACTAAGAAGTGGGACTACATAACAACGTAACCACTAAAAAGTAATAAAATAAATGTTTAAAAAAACAAAAGACCGCCTTCAAAAATTCCTACAAAAATCACCTAACCTACAAATAGAGAATATATTATGCATGTAATTAAAAATAGCTCCAGATTTTCTGTGGGAATCCCATTACGGAGTCTCCGTTCTCCAGCCGTCTCTCAAAGGACTTTATCTTTTGAACAGTAATAGTTGGATATTTTTACACAGTAAATTGTTATTGCTCATACAACAACAACAAAAAAGTTCAAAATAAACTTCTTGTAATATAGAAGGTATTAGATGGTAACAGGTCAGTCCAACTGAAGTCGGCGACTCACAATATTTCTAACCAAAAGCAGACTTCAGTTGGGTTCGGTTCATCAGGACTTAATTTGCATTTTGTCCCCATTGCAATATTCCAAAGTAGGCAAAAGGGTTGTAACAGGAATCCATTTGTTCGCCTAATTGGTATTGGCATAATAGTACAGCAGCAGAGTAATACTTTGGCATACCACTTTGATTGGCATATTATGCTTTTAGAATAATTGTAGTTGAACTAATTTGTATTAGACTAATATACATTATGCATATTATTGATGGGCTAATAATTATTCGTTATATCTTTTGTTAACCATAATTTAGGTTAGGCTAGGTTACTAGGGTAGATTAGGTTAGGTTAGGTTATGTTCCTAAGTTATCCAGGTGCAAAGCGCCTAAATGACGTAGAGTAGGGGGTCTGTGAAGCAGACCTCTGTCGACCTCACTTTTGTACCTAAATATATATAAACACAAAACTAACCCCTTCTCTAAGTGCATCAGGCTCGTGGTTGCAGTTCTTTAACAAGGTATAATTAATTAGGACAATATATTTATGCATTTTGTAATGATGCCAATTAAATAGTATGTCTTTTTGTATTTATGCTATTTGTTGTTAGTCTTTGTGAAGATTATGCTTTATATGTTTGTATATGCTTTTTAGTTTTATGTGTAAAAAATGAAGCCTCAAGATGATTAGGTGCATCGCTATTTCAGCTAAAAGAAATTAAGCATAACAATATTATTACCAGGGGCCATACTTTTGATGCCAATGTCGTCGAAATGACGAAATTTTACACACATGGTGCTCTGCTTTTATTTGGCAGGTGTTTAGGTGAAATGATTATAGTTAAATACTAAAGCTCGATTGCAATCAAAGTATGGATCACGGCAGTATGATTTTTTATTCACCGCTCATTACCTACTAAAAATTGCAATTTTCTTTTAAGTTTGTCAATGCCATAATTGTATTAATGACTGACTTTATTTCTAATAAAGTTCTGTCCTGGCTTGAAGATCATAATTTAGGTATAAACTTGCAAAAAACGAAATTAATACAATTCAGACCGTACCAAAGACCTGCTCTTAATATTAACTACTCCTATCATAATGATAAACTACAACCAGTAAACAGCTGCCCACTACTCGGTATACTGGCTCTAATCAGGCACATTCTAAGCTAACATTTTTTGAACACATTTCTAACTTATACATGGAATGCCCGGATGATGCATATATTTTAACTGGAGATTTTAATATTAGGGATGCGGTATGGGTACCCGGTCCCACCGATGCAAATTACATTTTGCAAAACCCTTCTGTTGGCACATTGGCCTCTCAACTATTTACCTTTATGTGTTTTACAGGATGGAACCAGTTTAATGGCATTCAGAACGCAAATGGTAGATGTCTGGACTTGATTTTTGCCAATAATACTTGGTATGTTACACGCGTTGATCCACTTTCCCTCCCAGAAGACTCTCATCACCCTTCATTAATGTTAAATACAGATCTTGACTGTATGGAACCCTTGCTCCGCTCTTCACCACGAGTTTCTCGACGTTTTTACTCTGCTAATTACGACCTTATTAATACTGAACTATCTAAAATTGACTGGGACTCACGTTTGAACATTGACGACTTTGAAGTAGCTGTTGATGATTTTTATAGTTTTATTAATGAGATTGTTGATAAATATGTCCCATCTAGAATAATTACTGAACGTCACAAATACCCCGTCTGGTTTTCTCGACACTTAATTAAATTAATAAATAAGAAAAAGAAAATCCATAAAAAATGGAAGATATATGGGAGGCAAAGTGATTATAATCATTTTTCAACAATAAGACGTGAAGTCAAACATGTAGAGATCGAATGTTATAATTTATATATTTCTAGAGCAGAAAACAATATCAAATATAGCTCAAAAAATTTCTGGACGTTCGTAAAGTCAAAACAAAGCAATAATGCAATCCCTGACTCCATGTATTTAGATAAGCAAATAGTATCGGACGGACAGGGCATGGCTGATGCTTTTAATACCTTTTTTCAATCAGTGTTCGAATCTGAAACGTCTTCTTATCATGTTTCATTAGTCGCAGAAGGGGGAGAAGTTCTTATTAATACTGTTAGCATTAACCCTAATATAGTTGTAAATTATCTGAAACGACTTGATGTCTCTAAAGGTAGCGGGCCGGACGGACTTCATCCCGTGTTTTTAAAACGGTGTGCAGAACAATTGGCTTTACCATTATCTAACTTATTCAATGCTTCGTTGAAAAAAGGAATTATGCCCAAAACCTGGAAAAAATCACTAGTTGTCCCTATTCACAAAAATGGTGACAAACATAGTGTCAAAAATTATCGCGGTATTTCGAAGTTGTCTGTAATCCCTAAACTCTTTGAGAAGATAGTTTACGACCGCCTTTCTGAGGTCGTCAAGCCTCTTCTTACTCCGCATCAGCACGGGTTTGTAAGGGGTCGTTCCACAGAGACTAATTTGTGTGAGTTCCTCGATACTGTTCTCGAGGCTATGAGTAGCGGCTTTCGGGTGGATGCGGTGTATACCGATTATTCAAAAGCTTTTGACAAAATTTCTCACACCTTATTAATCCATAAACTTCGATCTGTCGGTATACACGGTGACCTCTTGAGGTGGCTCGAGTCATATCTCCGTAACAGAACTCAGGCTGTAGCCGTGAAGGGTTATTTGTCAAGTTTCATCCCCATCAGCTCTGGTGTTCCTCAGGGATCACACCTAGGGCCACTGTTATTCAACATATTTATAAATGACGTGACTGACTGCTTACAGGACTCGCATATTTTGCTATACGCTGATGACACAAAAATCTATAAAATTATTAAAGATGAACAGGACTGTTTCAAACTTCAAGATGATTTAAACCGTCTCGGCCAATACTGTATAGATAATAAGTTAGTTTTAAATATTGATAAATGTTGTACTATATCTTATTCTCGCAAAAGGAATCCTAATATATATAACTATAAATTGTTTAATGTTGATCTCAAAAGGGTATCTGAAGTAAGGGATCTGGGAATACAACTCGACCAAGAATTATTGCTCTCATCTCATATTAGCAAGATAACAGCGTAAGCCTATAGGATGTTGGGATTTATTTTTAGGGTGGGTAAGGATTTTAAAAATGTTAGAACTTTCAAACTTTTATATAATGCACTCGTTCGTTCTCAATTAGAACACGCATCCACTACGTGGAGTCCACAATATAACTGTTACATAGATGCTATTGAAAACATACAACATAAATTCGTGAAACGCTTGATGTATAAATTTAAAAATGCCAATTTCCACGACATTATCCCATTGCAAAAACGCAGGGAACACAGTGATCAAATATTTTTATATAAAATCATTAATAATATTGTTGATTCTCCATACCTCCTTGGCCATATATCTCTAAAATGCTCATGTTTGAGAACTCGCTCCAAAAACCTATTTGCTACAAAATTCTGTAAGAATAATTATTCAAAAAATCGATTTGTTATCAGGGCGTGCTCGACTCATAATTGTAAGTACAACCATACCGACATATTCCATGATACTTATAACAACTATGTTAACTCTATAAGAAAAACCGTGTGATAGGCTTAAGTACATATTTTCATGTTTTTCAATTTTTTATTACTTCGATTTAACCTTGCGCTGGACACAAGGCGCAGGTGTGACTGACTTTGTGAATCTGATTCCAAATGTGTGTGTACATTAGTGAAAACTTCGTTGGCTAGTGAGCTACCCATCTTTGTCATAACTTTATGTACTATTGTATGCTGTTTGTTTTCCTTAATAAAGAAAAATAAAAAATAAAAAATACTGACGAACATTTAAACTGGAAAGCTCACGTCGGAAAAGTAGCTGCTAAATTATCTAGTTTCGCATACGCTCTCAGAGAAATAAAAATAAACACCGACTTAAAGACCGCACTTTGTGCTTATCACGCCTTTGCCCAGGCTTGGCTACAATACGGCATAATATTATGGGGCAATAGTGTTAATATAAAAGATTAATTTTACTGCAAAAGAGATGCATAAGAGTACTAACTGGCATAAATAATGATGAAACATGCAAACCACACTTTATAAAATTAAAAATCTTATCTCTAACATCCTTATATACAGGGTGACAGGAAATTCGCCGTATTCCTTGAAAGGGATTATTCTACAGCTCATTTGTAATGATTTAAGTCCAGTCAACCAGGGGTCAAAACTCATTGGTTTTCGAGTTATTCACGTTTTTCGTTTTTTTTTTAAATACCCGCCTTTCGACCTTAAACTAGTAATTTTGTAAAAACTACGTCATTTAGAAATAAAAAAAAAGCATTTGTCGAATAGCCAATGAACCACTGATTACGAAAAATAAAAAAAAATGCCATAAAAATGCCAAATTTTGCAAATAAAAGGATTTGAAGTTAGAAGTTCAAGTAATTTATGTCATAAATTTTCCTTTTTTAGAAAGCTTATGAATTAAGCTAATTATTCCTGTAATTTGTACGCGAAGTTCATACTTTTTTTTTTAGCTATGCTTTAAAATGTCACAAAAGGGTATAGCCGGGTAAGCATGGCGAAACTGCCCTTAGCGAAAAAAATAATTTCCTTTTACTGGGTTATTAACCTTTACATATGTAGTGCTTTCACCAAAATTTAAGCCTCAAATCATTCAGGTTTAAAAAAAAACCGCAAAAATTTTAAAAGAAATATTTTTTTATTTTATTTTAGCCAATGTACTAATCCGATTTCTTTGTAATTTGGATATGTCGTATATACAAATAAGGTCGCTTTATAAAAAAAATATTAATTTATTATCTCCTGAAAAAAACAAAAAAAAGAACGAGTTAATAATTTTCAAACAAAAACCGTGCGAGATTGCGACAATTTCCAAATTTACATATTTTATGTAAAATTTAATAATGTTTAACATATATTTTTTTTAATAACTAAAATCGGGATTAACAGTGTGAAAAACTTGAATTTGTAACATCCCATACATTCTTTTCAAACAAAATAACTTCTACCGTAGAAGTTCTACGTATTACACTATGAAGTTATATCTCCAACGCATTTTTATGATATTATACAATTATAAAGCTTAACCTAGCATGATATAATAGTACATTGTGCATCAAGGGCGGTAAGAAGAGGATTGCTAACGAGAGACTATTAGAAGCCCGACGCCGAAGGCGGAGGGCTTTTAATGACTCGAGTTTGCAATCTCCTTACTGCCCATGATACACACAATGATTTTCATCACATTAGCGAGGAAATAAAAAACAAATAGAAAAAAACAAAATTAAACGAACTCTATTCGCTAAGCTAAAAGAGTTTGACAAAGTTTGAAATAATGGTAAAATAGAAATATTATGCAGACAAATGTGCCGTATAAGTTTAATTAAACAGTAAAAATGGTTTGTAGCCAAGCTTTGAATATAGACCTTGGCTGATTTTACACCTCCTTGGTCTGAAATGATGTACAAGTGGATTCTATATTTTACGTAACACCTGGCCATAATGTGAGTTTTATCGCACGCTGCGCGCACGGTAAAACTCGCATTACGGCCAGGTGAAGACGTAAAATTGTGTACTCATCACGGGCAGTAAAAAAGAAAGCCCTCTATCGCATATTTACAACCCTCGCCTACGGCTCGGGTCTCAAATACCTGCGATTTCGGGCTTTCTTTCTTTTACAGCCCTTGTTAAGTAATGTACTATTAATACTAAACTCATAACTCCCTAGGGAGTTATGAAAATCTATAACTCCCGAGGGAGCTAAGTCGGGTATAACTGCCCTAAACGCCTGCGTGTTATAAAATCCTTTCCGAGCAAGTGTGATGAAAAACAATGAATTTAACATAAAATAAAAATAAAAAACATTCAAACGTAGCTTGAGCAGGAAAATGTGTCAAAACTAAGAATTTTCATTGGGAGTAATAAGTAGTATAAAAAAATATATATAAAAAGTATATATATTTAAAAAAAAATATATACTTTCCTATGACAGTGCAAGACAACCACCACATACAAAGTTTCGATACATTCTCCTACAGAAACCGTGTCCCCTAGACAATATACAATATTTACATATTTTTTATGCCTATTTTATTAGTCAGTTATTTAGGTGTTTAGTTAAGTTTAGGCCAAGCATTTTTATCTGTTACATAGTCCTCGACCCTATAGTAAGCTTTAGACATCAACGACTTTTTCAAGTAACTTTTAAGTACTGGGAATGGTAACTTTAAAACTGAGTCAGGTAATTTATTATAGAAAAGAATGCATTGACCTTGACATTGACAAATGATTAATAAACCTTACGGACACGAAATTTTTTCAGTAATCAGTAATCAGTAATCCTTTATTTTGTGAAACACAGGTTATTACAGGTGTTATAAATGCAATAAGAATGGACCTCTATGATCTGCCTTACGGCGTACAAAAAAAACTTTTTAATAGCAATTTTATTTTTATTTCTTGTATTCAAATTATGTATATCACAATTCTTAACAAAAGAGTCTTGATTTTTAATGACATAAATTATATTCTCATAAATAAATTGTGACGCTACTGTTAAGATACTAATTTCTTTAAATACTAATCTTAAGGAATCACGGGAGTTAAGGTTATATATAGAACGAATGGCTCTTTTTTGTAACACGAATATAGTCTGTATGTCAGCAGCTTTTCCCCAAACCAGAATACCGTACGACATAACACTATGAAAATAACTATAATAAACTAAGCGAGCCGTCTCAATATTGGTAAGTTGCCTGATTTTTCTAACAGCATAAGCTGCCGAACTTAATTTACCTGCTAGTACTGCTATATGGGGACTCTATTGCAAGTTTTTATCTATAGTTATCCCTAAGAAAAGCGCCTTATCTACCATTTCCAAACACTCATCATTTAGAAATAAACTGGATTCTACTGGTCTAACATTAGGCAAAGCGAACCTAACACATTTAGTTTTTTTAGCATTGAGTAGCAAATTGTTACTAGTAAACCAATTAAGTACTTTACCTAGCGTGGCATTTATCCTAATGTAATCGACGGATTTTCGTTCTACCTTGAAAATTAATGATGTATCATCAACAAATTTATCTACCGTGCGTGGTAAGTCATTAATATAAACCAAAAATAAGAAAGGACCTAATATAGAGCCCTGAGGCACACCTAGTTTAATAGTTGCTCCCATGGACTGTGTTTTGTTTACCACAACTGCTTGTGTCCTATCACTAAGATATGAAGACTAAGAGAAGACTTAGAGAATTATTTGACAGACCATAATGTTCTAATTTAAATATAAGAGTCTCATGATCTACGCAATCGAAAGCTTTGGAAAGGTCACAAAAAATTCCTATTGCATCACAAGATTTCTCCCAAATATTATATATATATTTAATGAGTACAGATGCTGCGTCAGTTGTGGATCGTCCTCTGGTGAAGCCGAACTGATTACTGTTAAGCAGTTTATTTCTATTGAAGTGACCTAACATATCTTTTAACATTAACTTCTCAAAAACTTTACTTAAAACAGGTAGAATAGAAATGGGACGGAAATTCGTTAAATCACTCATCTTTCAGGTTAGTTCTTTCTGCTCCATGTAAGCTGCAAATGAACAATAAAGGTCCCCTTGCAATGTCCATACGAATTTATAACACGGTTCCTAAAGATATCTCTAAGGACGAAAAATATATAACATTTGTTAATAAATTAAAAACATATCTTATTTGTAAATGCCCGTACTCTGTGCAAGAGTTTATGGATTATTAATAAATAATATTAAGAAAATAGAATTATAATAGATACAGAATAATTAATAAGAAAACGCAATATTAGATAGTAATTCTCAAACCTTTTCTTTTATAATTGTACTTAGTTTTTAAACAATTTGCGATGCCCTAGTAGGGTCCATGTATGTACTTTTATTTTTTAAGACCACCTTGTAATACCATGGTTATGCAAATAAATGAATATGAATATGAGTATTTAATCATATTATTTTGTATTACAACATAAGAACAGGTTTTTGTAAATGATAATGTTACTTAATGATTTTTGCCGCTGCCCTTCTCAATCAAATAGTTGCATTTACATTTTAGGTATGAAGTTGGTTTTTTTTTCCCTACACATCAATAGATTACTTAACTCACTTTTACATGATTAGATTATAATTACAATAAAATCATTTGGAATCATACTCTATGTAGCGGGATGTCATTTTTGGGTCAACGGCATAAAAAGTACGGGCTCTTATGCGATCCAACAGTGAACTAGTTGCAAAACGTTTAAATGTTATTACGACTTAATAAGCAAAAGGTCCAAATAATTATAACAACCTATCTGGCAGAATGTCTTAGTAGCATAAAAACAAATAAGTCAAATTGTAAAAAAAAAAAAATATGTAAGTAGCAATTCGTCTAGATTGTAGAATGTCCATACATCATTGTAATAGACTAGACTAGACACTTACATTGGTATTGACAAGTAAGATCCCTTTTCAGTTGTTGATAAACAGGACCCATACTTTTCAAGCCGTTGACGCAAAAATTACGTCACACTACATAAGGCATAATTCCAAATGATTTTATTGTAATTATTAACCATTAGTCGTCAATCATTTAATCATGTTCAAATGCGTAAACTAATCTATTGACGCGTAGAAAAATAAATACCTACTTCATACTTAAAACATAAATTAAACTATTTGATTTAGAAGGACAGTGGCAAAAATAATAATAATTAAAAACAATGTTTTTACGTTGTAATGAATATGAAAATAATTAAATAGTCATAAATACAATGGCATTGACATTCATAAAAGAAAGTGGTCTTAATTTGACATTTTTAGTGGTGAAAAATAAGTATAATGCTGCCGTGATCCGTATTTTGATTGCGATTAAACTGTATTTATCTATAAACATTTTACCGCTTCTTATTTTTCATTTTTTTATTACTGCCAGTAAATATAATTATACCTAAACACCTGCCAAGTGAAAGCAAAGCACCCTGTGTGTAAAATTTCGTCATTTTGACGTCATCGGCATGAAAAGTACGACCCCTGTTGATAAACCATACATAGAAGAGAGTAAAAATTGATAGCGAATATCTTATCTGAATGCTGAATATACGTACCAGCTCACAAGGTGCACACGTACCTGACTGACTGACCGAGTTACCTCCAACCTCCCCTTACCTCACAGGAGTTCACAGGACTTTTCTGATTCTGATCACTGTTCAACTGATACTGATATAGCTAATACTGGTCATCTGGTACACTGTTCAACTGATTACTGATTAAAGTGTACACAATGTACCTCTTTCTTACGCGGGAAACTTGCTACTACATGCAAGTACCGCAGTCCAACACCCAGACAACAAAAAGGTACCTTATTATGAAAAGGACTTACCACGAATACCAGGATTCCAGGATCCACTTGAATATTCAACAATCTCAAATATAGTAACTATAATTTTTGTCTCCCACAACACAAGAGTACCGTCGCCCTGTGTGGCTGTCTAAAGAAAGGTTTTCCCCCGAGCCGCTCCGTAATGCACGACCATTTTTTTTTTCGTTTAGTTTACCCCACTAGAGGAAGGCGAAGGGATCTTAGCCCATGCAGCCAGATGTTTTGTATTAGCCATAGATTATACCAATGATCGTAAATACAAACAGCATTCCTAGGCTTATGCATTTATATTTGGAATTCCGTGAGACTAGCACCAACGTTCGTTTTTCTCCATTCGGAATTTATACAGTCAGTGATATTGATAGCGTGGTGAACGCACGATGATGGAGGACGACGATTAATTAGCAATAAAATAATGTAATAATTAAAAAATAAATCCATTTATTTCAGACCACGGAATCCATTTATGTAATACTATTACACACAGAACTTAAATAACTATGTAAGTACCTAAACTCGCTTATATACGAAAATACGTCCGATACTTACGGCGCGGGCGCGATCCGCGCGATACTGATCATAGGAATTTCCGAACGTGTTCGCGGGCACAAACTAAATGTATGCAAGCGCTGCGTTCCGCATGACGAATGCAAGCATGCATGCATTCGAAAACTAATGTAAAAATATTTTTTGTTTATTGTTCTGTTACGCTATCTATTTCAATACATGTTGGATATTATAAAAGTACTTAATAATAATTAAATATGAGCGAGTCCAGTAACGAAGTATGCTATTTAAGACCGGAAGCATTGAAGCAGCGTGTAAAAATGCAGAATTAAATTTCCTGCCTGAAAACTCTCGCGAAAAATATCTAAAGCGTATGATATTTTTAAGCAATGCAGACTTGCAAAAGGTCCATACACTTTTTCGGAGACTGTACTGTTAGCGTACCTACTTCATCGAATTATCACAGACGTGGCAACTACAATGTGAAGTATGTTGAAAACCACAATAAAGAATAGAATAGAATAGAATAAATTTATTGCATAACTGTGTACATAGGTGTTAAATATTCAATAATAGTTTCAACAGTTACCCGTTTCGGGCATGCAACATTAAAATTAAACTTAAAAACTAGATTTTACAAATCAAAAAACTCTTTAAGGCTGTAAAATGCTTTCTCAATAAGCCATTCCTTGAGTTTTACCTTAAAAGCGTTTCCTTCGAGAACTTTTATCTGAGCTGGAAGGTGGTTGAACACTCTGATGGCCGATACAAATGTACTCCTACTATACAGGGTTATTGGTAAGTCGACCTATTCCCGTTAGGAGGTGATAGGGGTGACTATTTGCGATAATTTTGACCCCCATATGCATTATGCAAAAGTGAACCATTTTTGAGTTATCACGATTTTTAGTTTTTTTTTAAATTAGTCGGAAATTCAACTTGAAAAATTTATTACAAAAAAAGTATCAATTTAAATCTTTTTTTTTCTTCTGATTTACAAAAACGATTAAACACTGGTTATTTCTCAATATTAAAACAATAATTATCGGCCCAAATTTAAAAAAGCGAGACGGAATACGAAATTTTTTCAATATTTTTTGCGATCGCTTTCCACTAAAATGCCTTAAAAAAAAAAAAAACGTTATGAAACTTGGCTTGCAGATTATTTTAAAAACTTAACTGTTTTCTTAGCTCTCCAAATATGCATAACAAGTAGGAAATTATTAGAAAAAAACTGAAAAAAAAATCATCACAAAGGAAGCGGGCGGAAACTAAAGTCACAAATACTTTAAGCTAGCGCCCTATAACACCGTGTTTCAAACCGAACTGTACGCTCTACTCAGGGCAGTGCAGATCGCAGGGAAACACAAGGCGCAGAGAGTCAGAATCCTCAGTGACTCAAGATCCTCACTGGAGCTCCTCAAATCACCGGACACGACACACCCCTTGGTCCAAGAGATCAAAAATGCCACAACCCAAACAAGAGCAACGGGGACCGATCTCAGGTTCTATTGGCTGCGAGCTCGCGTTGGAACGCCAGGAAACGAGAGAGCAGACGAACTGGCAAAGCAAGCAGCCCTTAGGAAAAAGACCGCCCCCCAATATGACATGGTGCCGGTGTCCTACGCCAAGAGGTCGATAAGACAAAACACGCTCGAACAGTGGCAGGTTCGCTACGGGGCATCCGGGACAGGTGCGACAACCAAGAAGTTTTTTACAACTGTGAGAGACGCGAACAGCATATTAAAGAAACTCAAACTCACAAACTTCTTGGTTCAAGCGTTTACTGGTCACGGAGGCTTCGCCGCCTATCTCCACCGTTTTAAGATCAAAGATTCACCTTCGTGTGTCTGCGACCCGACCCTTGATGAGGACATCTGGCACATTGTCTGCGAATGCCCGCGTTTTGGCGTGGAAAGGTTCGACCTTGAACAAAAGACCGGAGTCAAAGTTTCTCCAGATAGCTCAAGCTGGAAAGCCATGCTGGGAACAGAAGCCAACCGCGAAAGCACGAAGGGTTTTATAGAAAAAGTGGTACGCGTAGCGTGTTTAAGGAACAAATAGTTCGGAGCCCGGACTATTGTGTAAAACGCTACGCTGAAATCTGACACCACGAAAACCCTTCGGCCACAGGACCCGGGCAGGATCCCACGCCGAAACAACCCCCCAGGTCTCCCTAAACCTTCGTACTCGTACCCCCCCTTCAAACCTCCCCCCTTCGCCGTATCCTGTTCACCAATCCCAACCCAACGCACCCCTAATCTTGTAGGATGATGCAATAAGTAAAATCTTCCAAACCCTTACCCCCATCTCTAATAACCTCTGTTTTATCTTTCTTTGTATTACATCTATGTTAACCCAGAGCTAGCTCTAACTTTCAGTGTATAACATACACTTAAGGTTAGAGTTAGATATATTCCTGACGCACGCACCTCCCGAACACCTAACGGGTGTCGGTAGGACGGGGGATGGGGAATCCTGCAGCCTCCTAAACGGGAGAATGACTTTCTCTCCCGGCCCTTCAGCACTGGCTGGGGTAAGGTTCCGCGCGCGATTCACTGGTCCCCCGTCAAATTGACACCGGCCCTCCCATTAAAAAATGTATAGGCTAAGTTGCAACGGAAGAGGTCACAAAAGAGGGCAGCGCAAGGAGACCCGCGCAAAAATAGTATCTCCAGGCAAAAGAGAAAGCCTCAAAAAGGGTAGCCCCACCCATAAAGATGGTATCAACAGCCACACAAGTGGTCCTAAAAGATCTCCGACCCAACCCTTCCATTGTCGGGCAAAAGAAAGGAAGCCCGTAGTCTGTAAGCATGCATGCGTCAGGATTTCCACTCCGCGACTCACGTAGCTATAAGTCTCCCCCCCATCCCAACCCCCATTCCTATCCCCCCTAACCCCGCGGATAAGTAAACGGAGGAACGACTTTCTCCTCCGGCCTTTCAGCACTGGCTGGGGTAGTATCCGCGGGAGTCTAAATTCTAGTTGGTAATAGGGGCATTGGTGTTTTTAGCCGGTGCGAGCCCGGCAGTACCTGGGCCCTCCATTCCCAGGTCTCCGGAAGGGATTTTCACCTTTGCCCCTTTTTCTTAAGCAAACAAAAGCAAGGACTTTTGTCTTTGGCCCCTCAGGCGATTACCACAAAAAAAAAAAAAAAAAAGTCACAAATGCCACTTCAAAAATAAAAATTAATAAACATTACCGAATTTAAATCAACTTTTTTTATTTGCTTTTGTACAAGATGAACTTGTTGTTCTTATGCAATATCAAAAAAATATTATCTGTGCACGTTTGAGAATGCGAGGCCGAAAACTAAAAAATTCATGTTTTTTTATCAAACTCCAACATAAATTACACGAAAACAGAAAAATTTACCAATACATTTGGCATGCAGATTACACATAAAACATTGACGTTTTTCCAGCTTTCTAACGAGCTATTAAAACTAACTGTTATACTCGTAAACACAAATAACAACATTAAGTTATGGAAAAAGTAAGCGATTTTTAGTTTTATTTTAAGTTAGTCAGACTAATTTCAGTCAGCCAAATGTATTGGTAAATTTTCTGTTTTCGTGTAATTTATGTTGGAGTTTGATAAAAAAACATGTATTTTTTAGTTTTCGGCCTCGCATTCTCAAACGTGTACAGATTTTTTTTTTTTAATATTGCATAAGAAAAACAAGTTCATCTTGTACAAAAGCAAATAAAAAAAGTTGATGTAAGTTCGGTATGTTTTTAATTTTTATTTTTGAAGTGGCATTTGTGACTTTAGTTTCCGCCCGCTTCCTTTGTGATGATTTATTTTCAGTTTTTTTCTAATAATTTCCTACTTGTTATGCATATTTGGAGAGCTAAGAAAACAGTTAAGTTTTTAAAATAATCTGCAAGACAAGTTTCATAACGTTTTTTTTTGTTTTTAAGGCAATTTAGTGGAAAGTGATCGCAAAAAATATTGAAAAAATTTCGTATTCCGTCTCGCTTTTTTAAATTTGGGCCGATAATTATTGTTTTAATATTGAGAAATAACCAGTGTTTAATCGTTTTTGTAAATCAGAAGAAAAAAAAAGATTTAAATTGATACTTTTCTTGTAATAAATTTTTCAAGTTGAATTTCCGACTAATTTAAAAAAAAACTAAAAATCGCGATAACTCAAAAATGGTTCACTTTTGCATAATGCATATGGGGGTCAAAATTATTGCAAATAGTCACCCCTATCACCTCCTAACGGGAATAGGTCGACTTACCAATAACCCTGTAGTCGTGAACAACTTCGAGCGCAGAGCCTCAGACTATCACGGGACGTGTTTAACCTGTACGGGCTACTAATGTCACGTACAGCTATATTACATATTTAATTGATAGAGTTGTTAGCAATGAATGATTGATCACTCTCAAAATTAATCACTTTTATTGGTGTGATGATCAGACCCCGCCACGAAGGTAGCAAAACCGTAGCATATGACAGGTTTATGTTAGGATTGGCGTTTACGATTAATCATTTTCTTACTTTCTTGTACGTATGATTCTCTCTCTCTTTTGATATAACATTTAACATTTAGGCAATCGAATGTTAAATTTGTATTGTGTTCTGACATTACACTTAGAAGACGACAGATTAGTGAAGTAGTCAGGTTGGTTTTTAACAAATAGACATATTTCCAATATATAAATGCCCGTCAATGTAAGAAAGCGTTTTTCTCGAAAAACTTCTTGAAGAGTATCCCTGACATGCAGACGAAAGATTGTCTTTATACACTTTTTCTGCAGGACAAAAGTTTTATTTACGTCGACAGAGTTACCCCAGTAAATGACCCCATAGGTAAGTAAAGGATATATATTCCCATAATAGGCACTTATACTTATTTTGTCTGAGCATGTTTCTGATAGTATTGATAGGGCATAGCAGTTTGAGGAAATCTTTTTGTTTATCAGGTTCACATGAGCCTTCCAATTTAAATGCGAATCTATATTTACACCTAAAAAGTTTATACTACTAACTTCCTCTATGGTAGTACCAGCTTCTGATACATTTAGGGTCAAGGGGATGGCTTTATAATTCCTGAACTGAATAAGCTTTGTTTTTTCCAGGTTTAATTCGAGGTTTATTGAATTAAGCCATGCTGTTATTTTTGCAAGCGTATTATTCATATCATTTTGCAGGTTAATTCCCAATTTATCTGCAGAAAAAAATATTGTGGCATCGTCAGCAAATAACACACACCGTTCATTTACTATATGGGGAAACTCGTTTAAATATATGAGGAATAATATTGGGCCTAGCACACTTCCTTGGGGCACCCCAAATAAAACTTTCTCAAAACACGACTGCACTTGCTCTATAGTTTTATTTTGTTTATTATAGCTTTCGATTTGTACAGCCTGTTGACTATCGCATATAAATAAGTTTCAAACAATTTTAGAACATTACCCCTTATTCCGATATGCTCTAGTTGTCGTAACAGTACGTCATATACAACACAATTGAATGCTTTCGACATATCAAGCATTAACGCAACACAAGTTTCTTTGGAATTTATTCTTTCCCAGATATGTTTAAAAATTGAAAATATAGCTAAAATAGTCGATTTACCTTTTTGGAAACCGAACTGTGACGGACTTATAATATTATTTTTCAGAAGAAATCGTGTTAACCTTTCGTGAATTACCTTTTCAAATATTTTGCTGAAAGTTGGTAACAGGGCTATTGGCCTAAAATTTGCCATATCAGTTTTTGAACCCTTTTTATACAATGGTTTTATGAGAGCTTTCTTTAAATCATCCGGAAAACAACCGGACTCTAGTGTTATAGTAGTTTACGTGACGGTTGCGTAATGACAGGCATTACAACATGAGTGTGGTTTATGAAACGAGCCGCAAGGCGAGTTTCATAATAGATGACACGAGTGTTGTAATGCCAATTACGCAGAGTCGCGTACAATACTTTATCTACACACATATTATAAGTACTCTAAGATGGGTTCAGAAGCCGAAAGGCAAATGACCTGCATTGCTACCAGCGCTTTCTGTAACATATCTAAGTACCTACCAATTTCACCAAACGATGTTAAATTTAATCAATGTTAATCAATTGTTGTCTACTTGGATAAGCAGAATTTTCATAAGTGGCACAATAAACTCTACAAAGAAATGAACTAAATGAAATCAAATTACGACTTACGATACGACGAATTGACAACAAAAATGGCGGCAAAAGAAACCTGTCATGTGTCACAAATATGATTTTATTTTTTTTAAATCATATGATAGACATACCTACTAATAAAGTCCCTATTCTCATGTCGTTCGAAATTCAAATATCCTACGATATTGCACTAAAAAATATAACGAGTTGAAGTTCCAATTGATCCTAGAATTGGACCTATTTAAATTGTGTTAATTTTGGAACATGTTCCAAATTTGAAACTCATAACCTTACCAAAATCTATACTGTTATAACCATTACAGTACAAATTTTACCTACTACCACAGACAAGAAACTTTTCATAGTAAAATTAGTTGCAATAATGCTGGTCATTTCCTACGGGTTTTGAACGCATAAAAGAGGACTTACGATATGTGCGTAGATAAAGTTTATTATGTGCACCAGGGGTTCCACGATATAGTTTACACATGATTTAATAACTTGTATTGGTATATTATCATACCCCGCACTTTTTTATTTTTAAGTTGACTTACAATCTTTTTTATTTCATGAATATCAACCGGATTTAAAAACATACTATTACAAACACATTTAGACTGTTGAGCTATAGAATGAGATATTCCCTATTGGGCTACTGGCTCGAATCTCAGGCGATAAGCTGTTGCATTTTTCTTGTATTGCTTTTCGCCTCCTAATCGTCACATTGCTTATTTCCTGTGGACTTTTAGGCACAGTCAATTTTTGTTTCGATGTAGACGGTGTTGAATGCAAGGTCATTGGTGCAAGAGTGATACATTTACCACATCTCCAGGTCTGTTTGCTGTGGTTGGACATTATCAAAAACCTCTTTAACGTAACAGTTTTTGTACATTCAAGGTCGTAAATATTCTCACATATACAACATTTTAAGAATTCTCTAGATGTTATCTCGTTTGCACATACTGTACATTTGTTTTTCTTTCCGCTGAAGAACGACATCTTTTTTCCATGTGCAGCAATGAACGTCAAAGCAGCAATGAAAAGCGTAGTGGCAGTCTAAGTCAAAATATGATGTGCACATTGAAACTTATTGCATTTTTGTAGAGAATGTCGGTAGAGCACCAATGCGAAAAAATCGGCTGCTAACATTAAAAAGTTTATAAAGCTTTAGGCAGCAAAAGTAAGTATTTATCCGTCATTACTATAAAAGTATATGTATGTGCACACTACCCATTTGTAAAACTTCCGGCGTAGGTTACTTAGTTAGGCCCTAGTTTCGAACAAAACAGTTACTTTTAATTTGCAAAACTGCTATAATTATACTTGCAACTTTTAATTTTTGATATTGATGTTTTACAAACAAAGATACATGTTGTTTAATTTTAATCATGTGGTTATTTCTTTACCTATCGCTGTTGAGGTGGAAAGTTGTATGTGTCACACGAAACCGAAATGATTTACATCTCGTGTCTATAAATCGTAGCGACTCAAGATTCTACCCTAGAATCCTTCACTTACTCGGGATCCAAAATAAATACTCGCAGCAAAAAACAATTTTGCTCTCTTGTTGCACAAATAACTGTTATATTGATTTCATGCATTCCGATGTCCAAATACGGAAAATTATCAGGAAATCAATACGAAAAAAGTGTGTATGCGGCTAGCCTTACGATCGAATGTTAGTCTAAAATTGCTAGAAATATTTTCATAAATGAACAATATATTAATCATCTTTATACAGATAATAATATCTATATATATAAAAGAAAGTCGTGTTAGTTACACCACTTATAACTCAAGAACGGCAGGACAGATTTGGGTGAAAATTGGTATGGAGGTAGCTTAGAGCCAGGAGACGGACATAAGATACTTTTTATCCCGTTCGACAGCGTTCCCGTGTGACTTGACATGAAACGTCAGTCACTATAAAACGTGGTATAACAAAAAAGATTCAGACTTGGAATAACAAAACGCAAATGATAGCTATGTAAACAAGTTGGTCGTTATGTGAACTGTAATGAAGCGATTTGGCGTATATTCGCATTTCCCATTCACGAACGTCATCCTACTGTTATGCATTTGGCGGTGCATCTGGAGAATGGTCAACGAGTATATTTCACGGCTTCGAATGCTACGCAACGTGCTGAAACACCTCCAGCAACTACATTGACCAGTTTTTTTGCAATCTGCCAAAGCGATCAGTTTGCACGAACTTTGCTTTACTCGGAGATGCCACGTTATTATACTTGGAATGCTTCATCGAAGAATTTTCAAAGACGGAAGCAAGGCGATGCGGTTCCTGGGTATCCAGATATGCGTTCTACTGATGCTCTTGGTCGTATGTATACAGTTCATCCAAAGAATGATGAATGTTTCTATTTGCGGTTGTTGCTGGTAAATGTGCGTGGGCCAACGTCATTTGAGACACTACGAACTGTTAATGGTGTAATATTCCCAACATATCGTGCTGCATGTGAAGAATTGAACTTATTAGAAAACGATACCCATTGGGATACGACAATCGCTGAAGCCATTATCTCTGCATCTCCAAGTCAGATACGCACATTATTCGCTATCATAATTTCGACATGTTTTCCATCAAACCCATGTAACCTGTGGCACAAATACAAGGATAATATGTCAGAAGATATTTTACATCAAATTCGTGTCAGTTCCAGAAATCACGATATTGAGATGAATGAGGAGATACATAATCGTGCTTTACTCTTGATCGAAGATATGTGTTACCTCATGTGCGGCAATTTATTAATCAGGTTAGGAATGCCAGCGCCATATCGTGAAATGAATGACGCATTTAATCGAGAATTGGAACGGGAACGTGAATATGATCACCAGGAATTAGATTTAGTAGTTCAAACGAATGTACCCCTGTTGAATTACCAACAAAAGGAAGTTTATGATACTTTAATGAAGGCAATCGATGATGAAAATGGTGGTTTATATTTCCTAGATGCCCCTGGTGGAACTGGCAAGACATTCCTCATGTCATTAGTTTTAGCAACTGTTCGGGCGAGATCCAACATAGCGGTTGCAGTTGCTTCTTCTGGAATAGCAGCCACATTGTTAGAAGGATGCCGTACGGCTCATTCAGCATTAAAATTACCGTTAAATCTTCAAACTATTGAAGAACCAACGTGTAATATTGCAAAACACTCAGCAATGGCCAAAGTTTTAGCGGCATCGAAAATCATCATCTGGGACGAATGCACAATGGCGCATAAACGTGCATTAGAAGCACTTAACCGAACATTAAAAGATTTACGCAATGACTCGAGATGTTTTGGAGGAGCAATGATTTTACTGTCTGGCGATTTCCGCCAAATACTGCCAGTAATTCCAAGATCTACGGCTGCCGACGAAATAAACGCTTGCCTCAAATCGTCAAATCTATGGCGCTATGTGAAGAAACTGCAGCTGACAACAAACATGAGAGTTACATTGCTTAATGATACATCTGCTGAAGATTTCTCGGAGCAATTGCTGACTATCGGTAATGGTCAAGTACCTGTCGATGAATCGAGCGGATTAATATCATTTCCAAATAATTTCTGTAATTTTGTCTCATCAAAAGACGAACTTATCAACAAACATTATTTCTAACTACAAAAATAATGAATGGTTGAGTGAGCGAGCAATTTTAGCGGCTAAGACTAAAGATGTAGATGACCTGAACTACATAATTCAAAATAAGATCATTGGAACAATGCACTCATTCAAATCTATTGACTGCGTCACAAATGAAGATGAAGCCACAAACTATCCAATTGAATTTTTAAACTCTTTGGACGTGCCGGGCTTACCACCGCACAATTTACGCCTAAAGATTGGCTCCGTAGTAATCATGCTTCGAAACATAAACCAACCAAAACTGTGCAACGGTACGCGTTTGGTGGTTAGAAAATTGATGAACAATGTAATTTACGCTACGATAATGATAGGAAAATTCAAAGGTGAGGAAGTTCTTATTCCGAGGATCCCGATGATCCCAACCGATATGCCGTTTGAATTTAACACGTTCACTGCGGGTTGAGGGAAAACCGCCTCAAGCTCGACGATACGTCGGTGCGGGGCAAAAAGTTGTGATATCTCTCTCGTGCGGGAGCTGTCGCCTTTTACTTACAAGGCGTATGATAAAGACAAATATACATTTCTGTATGTTTCTCAAACGCTGACTCTTTTATACAGAAAAAAGGTTGGAGGTCTAAATAAGCCTCGAACGCACTGGGTATATATTTTTTTCACACAGTGCGGGTTGAGGTTAATTTAGCCTCAAGAAAGTTGACCTCAAGGCCGCACGGAGCGGGGCGCGGGCGACGCGGGAGTCGACCGCTTGACGTCAGTTCGGTGATAGTTATCGATGTTATATAATATAATGTTATAAATGAATGGGTTTTATTTACATAAACCAAAATTTATTTTCTTCCTGTTAGAGCATTTATACAAACCTACCTCTAAACTAAGCAAAGCTTGTACTATTGCTACTTTACGGCAATTAACAAACGTATGTATAGATAAATAAAACTTAAATAGATAAGCAACCATGACCCAGGAACACATATTTGCGATAACACACAATTAAACGCCTTTAAAGATGCTCAATAAGATGATCATTCTTTCATCGATAATTTAGCTATAAGAGTTTTCCCTGCTCTAGTCTTAGATAAAATTTAGTGCGTTTTGAGAGCTAAAAGACCTCAAAAATTCTTTAGGTATTTTTTCTTAAGCCAGAGGTCAGAACCAAGGGCGAAGCTAAGTGTATATTAAAACATTTACTGAGCAATGACTACAACACAAAAAAAACCCCTGGTCCTATTCTTGGCAAAGTTATGAAGTATTTAAGTAACTCCTGAAATTTGAGAGCGATTCGGCCTCACCCGCACTGTAAAAGAGTTCCGGTTTGGGCTGATTCGATCTCAACCGCACCAGCCAAAAGTCCTTCAAGTTGAGACCCGCAGCGAACGTGTTAAAAGACTTCAATTTCCGATACGTCTTGCATTTGCCATGACCATCAACAAATCACAAGGCCAATCCTTAAAAGTTTGTGGTTTAAATCTAGAACATTCATGTTTTCCCATGGTCAATTATACGTGGCATGTTCACGGGTCGGAAGACCATCTGCGTTGTTTGTTTTTGCGCCTG
This sequence comes from Acleris sparsana, assembly GCA_923062465.1. Lineage (NCBI taxonomy): Eukaryota > Metazoa > Arthropoda > Insecta > Lepidoptera > Tortricidae > Acleris > Acleris sparsana. The sequence continues at coordinate 8,667,839 of OV281312.1, read as the reverse complement.
ATAATAAAACAAAAAATGTCGTGTATCACAAGGTACTTAAGTGAAGAGCAACCTATGTACTAAAATACAGAAATAATAATGAATGATTAATGTAGGTATTTAATTTTTTTGTATTTTTTCCAATAAAAAAAAAACAAACTGCTTATTTATTGCCATTAAGGCGGAACAAAGTTCGCCGGGTCAGCTAGTATATGATAAACACAAACGTTCATGGATATATTATAATTTAATATGAAAAGAAGTATGTAAATTATAGATATTAATTTATCTGCAATGCGCGCCCTACATCCACGCGCGAACGCAATACGCGATAGCGCAAAAGTAGGAATGAGGAGAACGTTCGCGGGTTCGCGCACGGTTCCGTTGCAGTTGTACTTAAACACGTTTTGTAACAAAACCTAACATTTTTTTTTGACACGCCTTTACTAAGCATAAAATGACATACAGAGAAACACATAGACGGACAAATTCGATAATCACAACCAATAGATTCCTTTCCTTTAAGATGTTCGAAATTTAAATGTGATTTAAGTTTTGGCTGCAACCACAGATACAGGTTTACTAATATTTGCTTATCGTTTCTGAACATATTATATGGGAGTTATGCCATGGAGGTAGATAAAGTATATAGCGGTTGCAGTTCGTTCGTTCAACTAGTGTGTGCGGGTTATTCCCACCTGTTACCACCAATTTGTTACCACTGGTAACAACTGGGATTTTTTTCCCACCTGTTACCACTGGTAACTACTTACTGGGAATAAAAATTCCCAGCTGTTAACACTAACTAATGGGTTTTTTTTTCCCCAGAAGTTATCACCAAATATTTTAGTGGTAACAAATGGGAAAAATGTTACCACAGAGTACTTGAGTGTAACAAATTGGTGGTAACCGGTGGGAATACCTAACCCGTGTGTGCCGCCGCGGGGGCTTCTTTGTAGCAATTGTAGCGGCACAACTAAGCATGCAAACTGTTTGAACGAACGAACTATACGCGAGAAGATTAAGGATGCTAATACTACTAGCGTTACACCACACTAGTCGCGAAAGGTTTATTATGAACGAACTGGTCTTTCCATATTTTTTGTACGCGAGATAACTAGACTGCAGACAAGACTGATAAGAAGCAAGTAATGAGATTTCCTAATTCGACCAGGCAACCTTAAAAAGGAAGAATATTACAAGATCTGTCCTGACAGGACGTCTTGAAAGGTACACATGTAGTGCATAATTGTTTTCCTTCGTATTTTCATGCTACTTCAGTCAACCTCAGTACTTTTTGTACTGTGACCGAATGAGATAGCAAGACACGTTCGTACGATTCCGTGAAAATACGAAGGATAACAATTATGCACTACATCTGTATCCTAATCCTTTAACCTGCCGCCAGTTAGCAGCAGCAGTGTTCGCATTCGTGTTGTGGGGATAAGACTACCGGTGAAGTTTATAGCATAGAGCGAACATAGTCGTCAAAGTTGGCAACGCATTTGTGGTCTTAGGATTGCAGTCTTGAGATTGCAATCACAGATCCCACTAGCCATCAGAAGGCCTAGGCCTTTATTCTAGGCGGTAAACACCATTTTGTCTTTGACCTATGGTATTAATGGACACGATTCTTATGGTACAGAATGTTCTAAAGTTTTATTCGTTTTTCGAGACAATACATTTACAACCTTATGATTTTGAATTGGAAGTCACCCTACGATAACGAGTCAAAGACGATATGGTTATAACCGCCTAGAACGTCAGCACCGTGTGCGCGCATTTTCTTTACCATGTGGATTATGTCCTGGAGCTTAACGTGATGTAGAGGTATCTGGTATGCGTTGGATTGTTGCTGAATAAAACACCTCTTGAGTTTGAAGATGAGAAAATGAACGAATTTGACACTCGTCTTCTTCTCGATCCTCCCCTGTAAAGGAGGAGGATGAGGTGCCGGTGTCGGGCTTTTAACCCCCGACCGGGGTGTTCTGCGCCGGCCGTAAAAACGGCCGGGTCTTCGGAAGGCAGCCGGCGCCGAAGGCGCAGGCTGCGGGAAGTTTAGGGTAGGAGGGGATTTCGGGTATGGGGATAGGGGGGCGTCATGTCCGGGTGGTTACGCTGCCCGCGAGATCAAGCCAGCTGGGTGAGACCCGGCTGGCGATCTACAAGCAGAGCAGCGTCTTCATGGGTCTGGGTTTGTTGTCGACGTCGTCTCCGAGTCGAGGTCGCGGGGGTACGCCTTGCCGTCAGGGGGCCGCGCGTGCTGTGGCGCAATGTCCCTCAGGTGGGGGAATCGCGACGCGTCAGCCCGCGCGAACATGTTCGTGGCAAGGCGTCCGACGAAGTCGTCCAGGCTCTCGATCCTAAGGTCCCTCTGGATCGTGGCATTCCTCACGCAGCGAGGGGCATCGGTGATGGCGCGCAAGCACAGGTTTTGCTGGACACGCAGCTTCTTCCTGTGCGTTGCGGCCAGGAGGGCGTACCACGCGGGTGCGGCGTACGTGAGGCGGGGTCTAATGTAGAGTTTGTAGACCCCGAGCTTCACACGCAGAGGGAGGCTGGAACGGAGCACTGGACGCAGCAGGAAGCGGGCTGTTCTCGCGGAGGCGACGACGGTGCTGGTGTGGGGGTGGGGACCCATGGTTAGGCGTCGATCGATCTTGATCCCCAGGTATTTCACGACTGGGGACCAAGATGAACGAATTTATTTACAAAAGATGAATACTTAAAGCTAACACTATGATACATATAGAAGAAAGACAGACGAGGTGTAAAATATTTACAAATAAGAGTGAGAGGTAAAAGTGAAACAAAACAATAACAAATATAAAACACAAAACAAAAGCGAGAGCGAGAGCTCTAGAGCGAGACAGGGCGAAGGTGGCGTGATGCGCGGGAGACCTGCGCAGAAGCGCACGTATAAAACCGGCGCGCACCTAATTAGCGTCCTCTTTGCTCCTGGCCGTCGCGGTGAACACACGCGTCGATCTGCTGCGCGTCCGCTGAAGTTTGCTGCTCCGAAGTATTAAGAAAAACAAACTGCTCTTTTCAGAGCATCTTCGACGTGACGATCAATCAACTTCGACGTCGTGATCAATCAATCAATCATTATCGATGTCTGTGTCAATCACGTTTCCTAATGACTGACGTCAATGATCAATCAATCTCCTTACTCCTACAGTGTGCACACACTCTGTCCGAAGTTACCTACATTTTAATGAAAATCTAGGAAAGCATAAACAGAAGAAGGCGCGCCCGCCGCTGCGCCGCACCGCGCTACCCTCCTAGTTACCTCTGCGCTCCTGGTACTTTATTTAAACATTCAAACTCTTTGGTTGGTTGCACGGCCTAGTTAATAAATGGAAAAGTAAAAAGCACTATATATATTCAGAAAACCCAACTCCGCACGATATACAGCTACGAAAAGTATCACTTTTTGAGCAACTGTATTAAAAATGTCTTTAAAGGGGCTTTTAAATAAATAGGATCGATTTTTTTTTTACTGTTTGTACGTTTTGATAGAGACTGTCAAAGTAAATAAATATGTGTTTCACATGAAGATTTTCTAATCATGCACATCAACGTACGTACACTACCATAACTAAAACATACTAAATTTTAACTGTCATTCATTATGCAAGCTGACTCGTGTATTGACAAGCGGCATAGACCAAAAAAAAAGTCACGGTTTTTACATTCTAATTCGAAAGAATAGGTAATTTTAAGAGACCAACAATTCGTTAATTTTGTATTTGACCCAATAGTTTGGTTTTAATATCTTTATTTATTTAGCAGACATTTTTTGGATGACATGATTATTTTAAATTTGGAATGGCATTTAATGACATTAAAACATACAATTTCAAGCGGTTTTCGCCTAACCCGTAAGATACAGCTAGGAGGGCTTCAAGCCGAAAACGAAAGTCGAACAAAGGTTAAATACACTTTTGTCGAAATATCCGAACTAGATAAATATTTCAAAAACCTAATAATGCAGAACGGCTTTAAAACCCTATACCTCGAAATGTTTTTCGAATTAGTTATTGTAAAAATATGAACAATCCCAATTGGTGTTAGCTTAAAATTGCTCTTGAAATAGGTTCAGGAAAATATGATGTTTGTAGCCAACTCCCGGGACAAAAAAACGGTAACTGTCTGTTTTGTCACCGAGGAATGCATGAGATTTTTGGTAACAAAACTGACGAGGAACAAGTATTCATATCATTAACGAGTTTATTGTATGTGTTAGAGTTATGCGCTGCTAAAGGACCACACGTGGACACATACTGGCGAGCGGCCGTTCTCGTGCGACGCATGCGGCAAAGCGTTCCGCATGAAGCAGCGGCTCGTGGCGCACCGGCGCGTGCACAGCGCGCAGCGCGCCAGCTACGTATGCGGCGTGTGCGGCAAGCCCTTCAGCATGCACAGCAACCGACAGCGGCATGTGTTCGTAAGTATTCGCTTGTGTATCACATGATGCACTGGGGCGTCACAGGTGAGGTGGGTGCGACAAGCCCTTTAGTACCCTAAGCAACAGGCAGCGTTACATTTTCGTAAGTACAGGTCGAGTATCTCATGACGCACCGGTGCGTCTCGGGGGTTATGTGTGCGGCAAGCCCTTTATCACACACAGCAACCGGCAGCGGCACATGTTCGTAATAATTGGCTTGTGTATCACATGACGCACCAGTGCGAGATGGGGATGCGGCAAGCCCCTCAGCACGCACAGCAACCGGCAGCGGCACAAGTTTGTATGTACAAAGACGAAAGTCGCATGATGCTCATGTGCGTCACGGTGTGCGGCGATCCCTCTAGCATGCTCTACAACCGGCAGTGGTGCATATTCGCAAATATAGTGTCGTGTGTCGCATGACGCACTTGTGCGGCAACCTTATCGACCATCAACCCACCCACGTTTCTAACAAGCGACAGTTGTCTGATCTGATGATAATTCCGCGTACATTGCGTAGCAGATGTGAACCCCATGGATGTAACATTTTAACTTTGCTTCTACTTCAAATAGTGACATCTATCCTGTCGCTACCACTGTAACATGTGTTCTATATATCCTTCCTCACGCCGCCACAAAATGTCGCAGATCCACACCGGGCTGAAGCCGTTCAAGTGCGAGATGTGCGGCAAGTCGTTCAAGCACGCGAGCGAGAAGCGCGCGCACATCACCTACGTGCACCTCAAGAAGCCCTGGCCCAAGCGCCCGCGCGGCAAGCGCCGCCCCGACACCCGACAGGTACGTTTAAAACAGACACATACACAATATCTGGGTACCGCTTTCAGTTTCAAGAAGTACTATTTCTAATGTGTTGAACCTTCTTCTTTGCTATTCATATAAATGCACTGCTAATTAGCCGTCGGACTTCACAATTCTACTATACATACTCGTACATTAGCAACGCGTTCATTTTTTTCATTACGGCTCGTCTATCCATTCCCCCCCATTTAAAAAAAGTACCAAATCATTATGTGTACAGATGTAGTGCATAATTGTTTTCCATCGTATTTTCACGGAAACGTACGAACGTGTCTTGCTATTTCGGTCACAGTACAAAAAGTACTGAGAAGAGGAGTAGTGAAAATACTAAGGAAAACAATTATGCACTATACCTGTAGTCAACAGTTCGACAAGACATTCAATTGCGAAATGAAAATGGGTCAATAAACTTTTTGTTGTAGCTCGTTGCCATGGTGACGTCTCCTGGGTCACTCTTTAAATCTATGATTTTATCGACACCGATCGATTCTTATCTCGACGCGTTGCGGCACTTTATAACGATTTTCTTTTTGCACTTAACAAACTAATTGGTTTGTTCAAACCTCTTGGACGATTGAGCGACTGTTGTAGCATAGGTCAATCACCAATCCACACAAACTTCTCTCAAAGTCCGTATATCGTCCAAGTTTATTCCAAAAAGAAAGTCGTTATTAAAGTGCCGCAAACCGTTGAGATAAGAATCGATCGGTGTCCGAAATCCGTGCCAGGGTCGTAGAGAGGTAGAAAAGCCAGAGTCCAGGTGTACGCAATAGTCGTCGTTAAAATACAGTCGAAACAAACTTGCAAACCAAATCAAAACAATCAATACAGGATGTAAGGGGTTTTTATTCATTGGAGACCAAGGTGTAAGAAGGAAACAGGCATAGAAAGTTATGAAAAGATTTTGGGAAAACTATAGAAGATAAAAATAAAAGGATTCTCAGATCTATATAATAATTCCTATCGAAATAATAATATAAAATAGACCACTACAAAAAACTATACTCACCCAAGTAGCATTGACTAAAAAAAGTAAGTCAAGGTTTTTACATTCTAATTCAAAAGAATAGGTAATTTTAAGAGACCATTTCGGTAATTTTGTATTTGACCCAATACTTTTGTTTTAATATCTTTATTTATTTAGCAGACATTTTATGGATGACATTATTATTCTAATTTGGAATGGCATTTTCTAGTAAATAACATACAATTAAATGATATCTAATGATAAAAAGTGGTTCTAATAGTGCATTAAAACATATTATTTCAACCGGTTTTCGCCTCACCCGTAAGATACACCTAGAAGGGGTTCAAGCCGAAACGAAAGTCAAACAAAGGTTAAATAAACTTTTGTCGAAATATCCGAAATAGATAAATATTTCAAAATCTTAATAATGCAGAACGGCTTTAAAACCTTATTCCTCGAAATGGTTTTCGAATTAGAGTAATTGTAAAATATGATCAATCCCAATTACAGCCCATACTTTTATGGCTTTTCTCCCGAGTGTGCTAGAAGTATATATTGTAACATTTTTCAAAGAAACTGTCCAGTTGCCAGGAGACAAGAGTGATCGATCGTTGTCCCCTGGGTTACGGGACAAAATAACAACAACCAAAAGTTGATCCACCCAAATGCAAAGTTGTTATGCGATATTTTTTTGTGGAAATAAGTGTTTACATATTTCAAAGCTAGTGTAAATACGCTCCACGTAACACGAACCTGCGCGAAAGGTGTTTAGGTGTCACAGCGGTGCCCCAATATTATAGGGTTCTATGTTACATTGTCGGGGTACTTCAATATATACCTATACCCTGTCTATTTAACAGAGTTAACAAAGCGTTGTCTCTGTTGCACTTTTGTATGAAAATGAAAGGGACAAGAAACTGCCAGTGGGCGTCAACAAACGCACGTCGTTGGCGGGCTCGGCTTACATGCCGCCTTTTGTTAAAATATTCGTAATATTTCTCGTTATTTTTGTAATGGCACCTCAAATAATTAACTTACTGATAACATGACATGACAATAATTCATCTATAAATCCTAATTATGTAATTTAAAGTAGTAGATAATAATATTTAAATATGTGCCCTGCAGTGCAGTGGGATGTATAGTACAGGCCATAAAGTTCGATAAACAAGCCGAGTCACAGGTTTAATAGGAAACAGTCCAAAAAACAAGCCGAGTCACAGGTTAAACGGGAAACAGTCCAATAAACGAGCCAGGTAAAAATTTGTAACCAAAGATAAGTACTTGAAAGCGTCCGCACCGTACGAGCGACAGATGTTGACTAAACTTTGACAGGCATGTAAACCTACCTTGTGCCTGTGCATCGTCCTTATCGCTGACCAATTACGTGCATTCTCTGTTTTCTAGTATTAACTCTGTTAAATAGACAAGGTATACAGGGTTATTGGTAAGTCGACCTATTCCCGTTAGGAGGTGATAGGGGTGACTATTTGCGATAAGTTTGACCCCCATATGTATTATGCAAAAGTGAACCATTTTTGAGTTATCGCGTTTATTAGTTTTTTTTAAATTAGTCGGAAATTCAACTTGAAAAATTTATTACAAAAAAAGTATCAATTTAAATCTTTTTTTTTCTTCTGATTTACAAAACCGATTAAACACTGGTTATTTCTCAATATTAAAACAATAATTATCGGTCCAAATTTAAAAAAGCGAGACCGAAAACGAAATTTTTTCAATATTTTTTGCGATCGCTTTCCACTAAAATGCCTTAAAAACAAAAAAAAACGTTATGAAACTTGGCTTGCAGATTATTTTAAAAACTTAACTGTTTTATTAGCTTTCCAAAAACGCATAACAAGTAGAAAATTGTTTAAAAAAAACCTGAAAAAATAATCATCACAAAGGAAGCGGGCGGAAACAAAAGTCACAAATGCAACTTCAAAAATTAGAATTACAAAACATACCAAATTTAAATCATACATTTTTTATTTGCTTTTGTACAAGATGAATTCGTTGTTCCAATGCAAAATTAAAAAAATATTATCTGTACACGTTTGAGAATGCGAGGCCGAAAACTAAGAAATGCATGTTTTTTTATCAAGCTCTAACAAAATGTACACGAAAACAGAAAAATTTACCAATACATTTGGCGTGCAGATTACACATAAAACATTGACCTTTTTCCAGCTTTCTAACGAGCTATTAAAACTAAAATGAGTTTTGTTAAAGATTGCTGGAAAGAATTGATCACAAAGGAAGCAACAAGGAAGTCACGTCCGAACAAAACTTAAAATTAACCAACTAAATCTATCAAAGCTAACTGTTATACTCGTAAACACAAATAACAACATTAACTTATGTGAGAATAAGAAATGGAGGTAGCCATTTCGAAAATGAAGTATAAAAATCCTGATTATTTCAATTTGAATTGTTTATTAGTTTTAATTTTGTAACTTTTTACATAAGTTAATGTTGTTATTTGTGTTTACGAGTATAACAGTTAGTTTTGATAGATTTAGTTGGTTAATTTTAAGTTTTGTTCGGACGTGACTTCCTTGTTGCTTCCTTTGTGATCAATTCTTTCCAGCAATCTTTAACAAAACTCATTTTAGTTTTAATAGCTTGTTAGACAGCTGGAAAAAGGTCAATGTTTTATGTGTAATCTGCACGCCAAATGTATTGGTAAATTTTTCTGTTTTCGTGTACTTTATGTTGGAGTTTGATAAAAAAACATGTATTTTTTAGTTTTTGGCCTCGCATTCTCAAACGTGTACAAATAATATTTTTTTTAATTTTGCATAGGAACAACAAATTCATCTTGTCCAAAGCAAATAATGTATGATTTAAATTTGGTATGTCTTTTAATTTCAATTTTTGAAGTTGCATTTGTGACTTTTGTTTCCGCCCGCTTCCTTTGTGATGATTATTTTTTCAGGTTTTTTTTAAACAATTTTCTACTTGTTATGCGTTTTTGGAAAGCTAATAAAACAGTTAAGTTTTTAAAATAATCTGCAAGCCAAGTTTCATAACGTTTTTTTTTGTTTTTAAGGCATTTTAGTGGAAAGCGATCGCAAAAAATATTGAAAAAATTTCGTTTTCCGTCTCGCTTTTTTAAATTTGGACCGATAATTATTGTTTAATTATTGAGAAATAACCAGTGTTTAATCGTTTTTGTAAATAAGAAGAAAAAAAAAGATTTAAACTGATACTTTTTTTGTAATAAATTTTTCAAGTTGAATTTCCGACTAATTTAAAAAAAAACTAATAAACGTGATAACTCAAAAATGGTTCACTTTTGCATAATGCATATGGGGGTCAAACTTATCGCAAATAGTCACCCCTATCACCTCCTAACGGGAATAGGTCGACTTACCAATAACCCTGTAGTGTCACTGTGACAAACTTCAAATTTCAAGTTGATAAAGAACCCTAAAGAACCCTATAATATTGGGGCAGCGACAGGTAGGCGGTAAGCGGCGGGGTATGGGGGGGGGGGGGGAGCGCGTTACCATAGAGACCGCATTGTTACCTACGTGGATCTTGCCATTGTGGTTCATGTTACGTGGCGCCGTTTATTTAATATAAAAGCACCAGTATACTGTCATTTCAATATCCAAACTATTTCTCTCTCAGAGCACGCAGCATCCGCAGATGTCAGTAGCCACAGGCGCGAGCGAGATGGACATAGTTCAGCCGCTCTGGCCTTCGTGCGACCCGAAGTTAGCCGACATCAACGCCCTAATGGACGACAAGCCGATGTATTATAATCTGAAGATATAGTACAAACATAGATGCGGGTGGGAGGTCTTGCGATTTGTACGCCATCTAGTGGATTCCTTGGTACCAATTTTACCTTGGTACCAAGCAACTGAAGAACAATAAGGCGCCAGGGGACGACGGAGTTACGGCTGAGCTTCTGAGAGCGGGTGGAATGCCGATACTTAAAGTCCTCCAGAAGCTCTTTAACTCTGTTATTCTCGAAGGCGGTGTTCCAGAGGCGTGGACCAGAAGTGTGGTGGTCTTGTTCTTTAAGAAAGGCGATAAAACCTTATTGAAGAACTACAGACCCATCTCACTTCTGAGCCACGCTTATAAGTTGTTTTCAAGGGTCATTACAAATCGACTCTCACGCAGGTTCGACGACTTCCAGCCTCCTGAACAAGCCGGTTTCCGGAAAGGCTTTAGTACCATAGACCACATTCACACGCTGCGCCAGATTATACAGAAGACTGAAGAGTATAATCGGCCCTTATGTCTAGCGTTCGTGGACTATGAGAAGGCCTTCGATTCGGTCGAGACATGGGCGGTGCTCGAGTCACTACAGCGGTGCCACATCGACTATCGATATATCGAAGTGCTGAAGTGTTTGTACAAAAATGCCACTATGTCAGTCCGGCTCCAGAACCAGAGCTCGAAACCGATTCAGTTGCAGAAAGGTGTGAGACAGGGAGATGTCATATCTCCGAAACTGTTCACCGCTGCACTGGAAGATGTCTTCAAGCTTCTGGACTGGGAAGGACTTGGCATCAACATCAACGGCGAGTACATCACTCACCTTCGATTCGCGGACGACATCGTAGTCATGGCAGAATCGCTAGAAGACTTGAGTAAGATGCTCGGAGACCTCGATAGAGTTTCCCAACGGGTGGGCCTGAAAATGAACTTGGACAAGACGAAAGTCATGTCCAATGTTCGCGTTTTGCCAATACCGGTTCACGTGGGGAATTCTCAACTTGAAGTTGTTGATCAGTACGTATACCTGGGACAAACTGTCCAACTAGGTAAATCCAACTTCAAGAAAGAGGTCGATCGCCGAATCCAACTCGGATGGGCAGCGTTCAGAAAGTTAAAGCGGATCTTCTCGTCCAAAATACCGCAGAGCCTTAAGTCGAAAGTCTTCGACCAGTGTGTGTTGCCAGTGATGACTTATGGATCAGAGACTTGGCCGCTGAATGTGGGCCTCATAAATAAGCTCAGGGTCACTCAGCGTGCAATGGAAAGAGCTATGCTCGGAGTTTCTTTGCGCGATATGATCCGTAATACGGTAATACGCCAGAGAACCAAGGTAACCGACATAGCTCAGAGAGTTAGCATGCTGAAGTGGCAATGGGCAGGCCACATAGCTCGGAGAACTGATAACCGTTGGGGAAGAAAAGTTCTCGAGTGGCGGCCCCGCACCGGTGGACGGAGTGTTGGACGGCCTCCCACCCGGTGGTCTGACGACCTGGTTAGGATCGCGGGGAGCCGCTGGATGCAAGCGGCTCAAGACCGTGACTTGTGGCGCTCTTTGGGGGAGGCCTTTGTCCAGCAGTGGACGCCCCCGGGCTGATGATGATGATGATGATGAATTTGAACATTGCTGTAGGAAAGTGTAATTGAGAAAATAATTCAATAGCTGTCTGAAATTGGATTTACATTATAAAAACAAAATATAATTAATTTGCATCAATAATTTCGTGAAAATATTTGGCATCGTCTTGGGTCGTCCCATTCGTTTTTTGTCAAGTATGTTTTGGTAGTGTCTGTCGTCTGTGGTCATATTCGGTGTTAGTCTCTATGCTTTTTAGTCTCATTCGGTATTCGTCCTATCGTGTTTCGTCTTATTCTTAGTTCGTTCTTTTCTTATCCTTATTGGACACATTCACTATTTATCCCGTTCGATATTCGTCTTATTCGTTATTCGTCTTGTTGTTACATACGAGGGCTGTTTGATAGGTCCTTTTAAAAAAAATGCAACAAAAAAAAGGAAGTTTTTGTCAGTATAACCATTGTTTAACTGTGATCACTCGTAAATTTTCAACAACTATGAAAAAATCTGAATTTCGTGCCGTTATAAAACATTTTTTTATGAAGGGTTGCAGTGCTGCCACAATAAAAACTGAACTTGATTCTGTTCATGGCACTAACGCATCAACGTTGCAGACTGTTTATAACTGGATAAATGATTTTAAACGTGGTCGGTCAAGCACATCTGATGCTCCACGCTCTGGTCGCCCAATCGAAGTCACTACTGGGGATGTTGTTGAAGAAGTCCATAATATTGTACTCGACGACCGCCGAGTGAAGGTGCGTGAAATAGCTGAGAACACAGGCATCTCCACTGAGCGAGTACATAAAATCCTGCATGAAGATTTGGGTATGACAAAGCTGTCTGCACGATGGGTGCCACGTTTTTTGACAATCGAACAAAAACGCGAAAGAAAGCGAATTTCAAAACTGTGTTTGGATATGATGAAGCGTAATCCTCGGATTTTTTTGAGTCGATTTGTCACTGTGAACGAAGCTTGGGTCCATCATTATACACCTGAATCAAAACAGCAGTCAAAACAATGGATGGCGACTGGTGTACGTGCCCCAAATAAGGCCAAGACTGTTTTGTCGGCTGGGAAGGGAATGGCGACAGTCTTCTGGGATGGCGAAGGAATCATTATGATTGTTTACTTGGAAAAGGGAAATACTATCACTGGCCTTTATTACGCAGAGTTATTGGACCGTTTTAATGCCGAATTGTTGGAAAAACAACCAAACCAAAATTGTCCCCCAAGAAAGTCCTCTTGCCCCAGACAATGCCCCAGTGCACACGTCAACTATTGCAATGGCCAAAATCCACGAGTTGGGCTTCGAGCTGGTTCCGCATGCTCCGTATTCGCCAGGTCTAGCTCCGTGCGATTATTACCTATTCCCAAATCTGAAAAGATGGCTTGGAGGGCAAAAAATATTGAGAAATGAGGACTGCATCGCAGGTGTGAACGCCTATTTTGAAGACCTTGACAAAACGTATTTTTTGGAGGGGATAAAAAAATTGGAAACTCGCTGGAACAAGTGTTTGGCCCTCAAAGGAGACTATGTTGAGAAATAAATGTAAATTGTTTAAAAAAAAAACTTTTTCCTTTTTAAAACTACTTATCAAACAGACCTCGTAGTTATTTACTTGTAGATTACAGGACCATTTATGAGATATAGTTGGTTTCATTTTGGTTCGTTTCAACGTCCGATATAAGCTGACACTCGCTAAATAACCAATCGCATAGTTAGTGCGAGTCAGTTTATACTAGAAATATTAACAACCCAAACACACGAACGAATGAATTTGGGATTATTGGTCTATTGGTTCTATAAGTATAGATCGTCTTATCGGTCAATCTATAATACATTCAATTTCTTTCAGTAAACAATATCTCCGGGTTTATTATTTAACCTCATAAAAATCCTAACATGGCAATTGAGATATTAAAGAAAGTGACTTATTGAAATGGGACCCACAACGAAAGAGTCGAAAAAAAAATGACGAATAACGAATGAGCCGTAATAAGAATGAGACGAGTTGACAAAAAACGAATGGGACGACTCAAGACGATACGAAATATTTGACAGTTTTTGATGAGTAAGTTTTTGTCCGAAAACACTTTTTTGGCACAAGGTATTGTTGCAAACTAACGTGTCCCGTGTGGTGATTTCCAAGTACTGAAGTACTACAATGCCATTTTAGCATAATATTAATAAATAATAATCTTATGATTAAACAATAATACTGTAATAAATTAATTCGGATTTAAGTAGTTAAATGAATTGTATGGAATCTGATACGCTGATATGCGTTCACGAACCGCGCATTATGACCACCATAACTGTTTTGTTAGGACAAATTTCTTATCTGTAAAAATGTTATTATTGCCAAATAATAAAATCGATTTCCAAAATATTATTTCATTCAAATTTTTGATCTCTAATCAATCTAATCAATTTGCATACAAATTTGACAAATGTCGCACGTAATATTTTGAACAATACGATAGTTGGAGCAGACTCTAGTTTGTCTCTGAATTAAAAAAAAACTATGACAGCTGTCAGAAAACTGTTCAATCTTTTCATTATCGCCATTACCGGTTAAAATTGTTCGATTTGTTGAATTCAAACCATAGAATGAGCGATCAAGACGATATAGATATTTCGGCGACGCCTCCTGATATCCGTGACAAAGGAAGTAACGTCATAAAATAATTACTGTTAGTGGCGTTGAACAACGCCGCGATGCCGGTCATATTATGCGGCTCCTGAATGCATCATGGAGGCTTATATGTGGGTAGATAGAGTAGTGTATGTAACTGTACATAATTAGGCATTAACACACTTGTGTGCCACTCGTGTTTAATGCCATTAATTATTTAGTCACATAAACTACTAAAATATTCTACTACTGAAGTCGTTTTGTATGATTGTATAAATAAAATGTATCCTTTTGAACCAAATTAAAAAAAAGACGATGTTCTTCGTCCGTTTTTTGTTTGCGTATGTTACTAAATTTCTCCGCCAATTTTCACCAGATTTTAATGATTTTTTTTCATCAGTAACCAAGTCAAGATGTGGTCATGACATCGTTGTAGAGTCGATGGAACTCCTTAAATACCTATTTGGAGCCGGTTAATTGTTTTAAACATAGGAGATTGTGCAACAAGGGCATAAAACAAAGCATTCTATCCAAGACTTGTGGTATCCGAGCCGGCAGGCGAGGTTGGATAATTATGTCGACGATAAAATGGGTTTTAAGACCGAATTGTACATTCTGCTTTTCACTTCGACTACGAGGAAATATAACAGTGATAATGTGAAAAAACTTTCATGAATGAGAATGTATTGACTTGTTTGCCGCTTCTCCACAATTTGAAATTTTCATAAGTTTTAAAATGAATTTTCGTGGATTTAGGCGGCAATGTCTGTTCAATATCTAGTTCCTTTGCAATTTTTTTCTATTATCTATATTTCTTCTTCACTACATTCCGTAACACCACAAGTTTTGCAAAGAAAACAACTACCTTATTAATAGTCCAAAACTATAGACGATAACCTCTTTCCCGCTAATGTTTTTTTTTTAAAATTTTTGCATGGGATTTTTGACTGAGGTCGAACGCAATACTGCCACTTCATACGTTGATTTTGTAATGTTTTTGTTAATAATGCTTGTTATTAATAGTTTTAATTATTTTTTGTTAGATGCAACATAGAAGGCAAATAAATTAAAGTAAATGTATTTTAATAACAAGTTAATTTAATGCAGTCACCTCGTCTGTCTGGCTGTAGGGCTAATTGTCTTAGTCTAGATAACAACACTATGCACTGGTGCAGCCTCTACCCAGCATAAAGGACATTACGAGCATGATAAGTGAAAAAATGTTGCGAGCGTTCAGGGTGCCACTCTGGACGCTCGGTGCGTCTTATCTTGATACAAAACTAGTTTAATTTCAAGAGAATCGTTTGCCCGTTAAGGAGATATAAAGAACTTTAGGTTTGCCATCATATCGGGGTATCTACACTCGGGAGCAAAAATAACGGGTCAGAGTGCGTTTTTCATACTAAAGAGGCTATTTCGAAGCCTTGGTTCCTCGCCAGGGAATGCTTTTAGTTAAATCTGATGATGAATACCCCGAGCATCGATACAAGACTTCCAGAGTGCCTAGGATACCCAACTGAATAAATCTGCGGTTAACGCCGGAATTGAGCATGTTTAGAAAAACATCTAAAATGGCAATAAAATGTAAGGAAATCCAAGTGCTGACCCAAACTCTCCCGCTGTGGTGTTAACTGGTTGTGCGATCAGTTAGGTATCTTAAGAACTTTTGACCTCCTCTATTGAACCTCGCAGTATCCACCATTAAACCTCACTCAAAACAACCCCAGGCGAGGAACGAAGGCTTCGAAATAGTCTTGTTTGTATGAAAAACGCACTCTGACCCGGTATTTTTGCTCCTCAGTGTAAGTATTTATTTAAATATATGTTTTTTTTAAATGTTTGTCTTGTTTTTTTTACTTTACTTGATTATCAATGACAATGACAGCTAGTTTTAGTGTAATGTATAAAGTGTGATCGTTTACTGTTATATTTTAATATTTAATAAAATATATTTAATATAAAAATGCCTTTTTCTTTGAATAAATTTATTTGGTACAGTCGAGTAAAAAGATATGTGTACTCGACTGTGCTATACAATAGGTTCGTAGTACAAGACTAGCCAGTCCGACTGAACGAAGGCATAGGGGAGAGAAGGGTAAAAGGAGTTAGAGAGCAATGGTGGTCAGGAGGGGTCGTACTTTGATGCCGATGACGTCAAAATTACGAAATTTTACACACGGTGTGGCACTGCTTTTAGTTGGCTGCTAGTAATGTATTAACGGGTATTTTATGCCATAGAGAAGGCAAACGAGCACACAGGACACCTGATGGTAATTGGAAACTGTGACCCATAGACTTTCGCATTCACAAGACTGCCAACACTGAGGACTAAGATGGAATGCCTGTATGCTAGTCACACCGGCTGTCTTATCCCCAAACCGGCACACAACAATGCGGGTTATTCCCACCTGTGACCACCAATGGTAACAACAGGGATTTTTTTTCCCGCCTGTTACCACTAAAGTACTCGGTGGTAACAAGTGGGAATATTTTTCCCATTTGTTACCATTAAAATATTTGGTGACAAATAATGGGAAAAAATCCATGTAGTTAGTGGTAACAGCTGGGAATTTTTATTCCCAGTAGTTACCAGTGGTAACAGGTGGGAAAAAAAATCCCAGTTGTTACCAGTGGTAACAAATTGGTGGTAACAGGTGGGAATAACCCAACAACGCGAACACAGGGTCCGTCCGGATCGCTACTACCATCTTATCCATTAACCTACCGCCAAACAGCAGTGTTCGCATTGTTGTGTTGCGGTTTGGGGATAAGACAGCCGGTGTAATGACTAGCATAGAGGCATTCCATCTTAGTCCTCAGGGTTGGCAAGGCATTTGCAGTCTTAGGCTTGCAGTCTTGTGAATGCGAATGTCTATGGGTCACAGTTTCCGCTTACCATCAGGTGGCCTGTGTGCTCGTTTGCCTTCTCTGTTATAAAAAAATAATAATATAGAAATCAGTGCAAAGCAAAATATCCGTCCGTTCCGTACGCTCAGAGTCCGACCAAGTGAACGCTCAGCTTAAGATAGCACCAAATTAACTATAGAAAAATAGTTCATAGTAATACCTACTTCTTGTTTTTCGATCCAGTTTTTTGTGTGTAGTCGGGTCTTGGAATCCTACATTGAGCATGGGCCGATGAAAGATAAAAGTCGCTTATTCAGTAAGTAGGCCGAACTACTACTTAGTCTAAGCATATAAAGCTATAAACATGCCATTGTCCGGTTTTTATTCGTTACGTTGGAAAAGTCTTTGGTCAAATGGCTGTGGCATTAAAGCAAGCTAAAAGTATAAAAATCAAAAAGCTCCCTTCAAAAATCCAAAAAGATACATTTTTGTAAAATAATAGGTAGGTGAGGTAACTGTATTCGGCTTTTGGTTTATAATATTGTAGGACGCCGACTTCAGTTGGACTGACCTACCTACCTACCAGTTTATAAGAAGTTATTTCTTGCATTTTTGAAGGCGAGTTTTAGTTTTTCGACTTTTTATACTTTTTAGTGATCCTATTTAATGAGAAACTTAGAACATAGCTTGCCGTAAGCGACGCTGCGGGAAAGTCGTAGTCATATTTTAACCAACTAAATGTGCTCCCTCATAGTCGCTCAACTACCTTAATCGAGATATCTTATCGCCACCCTTTAAATAGGTACCGTTAATTAGTTGCGGTGGTCGTCCGTGGTCTTCATAATCAATTCCACCTCACCATATAGTTCTTTTCAAAAGCAAATGCACGAGTTACAGTGAAAAATACCGAAACCGCTACAGGTGTGCCTATAATATTTGAGGAGTTCCCATGATTTCTCCAAGATCCCATCATCAGATCCTGACATGTTGACAATGGGACCAACAAGAAAGTATACCTATTCAAACAAGGAAAACATATTTCAAATCGGTCCAGTGGTCTTCGAGTAATCGGGGAACATACATAGAAATTTAAAAAAAACCCGACGAATTGAGGGCTTCCTCCTTTTTTGAAGTCTGTTCAAAATAATATACTTAGGAGAATGTATCGAAACTTTGTATGTGGTGGTTGTCTTGTACTGTCATAGGAAAGTATATTTAAAAAAAAAAAAAAAAATATTACTACTACTCATTACTCCCTATGAAAATTCTTAGTTTCGACACATTTTCCTGCTCAAGCTACGCTTGAATATATTTTATTTTTTATTTTATGTTAAATTCATTTTTTTATATAATGCTAGGTTAAGCTTTATAATTGTATAATATCATTAGTAGTATTTAAAAAAAACGACTGACTGTTGAGTTTCTTGCGGCGTTTCTTCTCATCAGTGGTCTCTTGCGAAGCGCTGGTAGATTTTTGACGTGTTAAAGTCCCCGTGCGATGTTTATTCAGTAAGTAGGCCTTACTGAATAAACATCTTTCATCATCATTTTTTTTTATTTTTTTTTATCTTACCAGTCAAAACGAAAGCACTTGAATCTTGATTTTGCTATGGGTCGCCGTGACATGAAGAAGCACTATTGGGTTACTTAGTTTTGAATGTCTGCAGATCTCCAGGAGCCTACGGACGAGACTATGACTCTTCTGCGCGTGTTGACGCGAACAGGGGACCTCGCCACCTACATCGTCAGCGAACTACCCTCCACGCCGAGCATCAACACTGAGAGCAGCAGCAGAACTCCGATCTTAGAACCAGCTTCCATTTAAAGACCAGACGACAAGGGGATAGGTTGCCTTGCCGGTTGTTGGCACTTTTCCCTTGTCGAGTCTTGACTCTCAGGAGCGAGGCACCTGGCTATGTTAATTAAATACTTATCAATAATAAACAAATAATCTCCCTCTCTTGGTCTCTTGCGAAGCGCTGGTAGATTTATGACGTGTAAAAGCCCGTGTGGCCTACTTACTGAATAAACATCTTTTATATTTTATAAATTACGTAAGCGGCCAAATTCTTTAAGTGAATTTTGATCGTGTGGCTGATTAAACAACTTTTGGGGGTGAAGAGAACTGACAACTAGACCTGGGACAGTTCTGACCATTGAGTCTTGACACTGTCGAGGTAAAAGTAGAATGGTTCAAATGATAAATTTAGTTTGCAATTTGCCTTTATTTATCTTAATAATCACCTGTCCACATGTCAACTGATTACAATGCTTGTAAAAATGCGTTCATAATTTTTACAGATAACAATTGAAAAATCTTTAAATCACTAAATAAATCGACTTAATAACGTATCAGTAATTATCAGCTAGAAAAAGTATACAAAATAAAATAATCATGTTTTTTAAAACGCCTCCATTATAGGTAGAGTCAAGTGATTACCTCCCACCAGGTGACCGCACGCGCTTTGCCTCTTGTCACATATTACTAAAAAATAACATTACAAAAAAAGCAAGTTTTCAGAACCCCGACTGAGCATCAGGGCTGTGGAGGTTCTAATTTAGCCTATGGCACTCTTGGGAGAATATACCAAATTAACGATATGCGGACTTTGAAGTTCGCAAATAATCATAGAAATATAGTTACATACAACATAAAACCCTCGTTGTTAACGTGCCTCCTTGCGGCAGCTTAGTCAACGTTGTGCAAGTGGCTGCCCACGGGTTCGTCTTGGTCGC
This sequence comes from Acleris sparsana, assembly GCA_923062465.1. NCBI lineage: Eukaryota > Metazoa > Arthropoda > Insecta > Lepidoptera > Tortricidae > Acleris > Acleris sparsana. Next base: position 8,648,090 of record OV281312.1, on the reverse strand, counting down.
CCTCGGGTTCGGCGTGGTCGCCCTCGGGTTCGGCGTGGTCGCCCTCGGGTTCGGCGTGGTCGCCCTCGGGTTCGTCGTGGTCGCCCTCGGGTTCGTCGTGGTCGCCCTTGGCTTCGTCGGGCTCGCCGTCGTCCCCGCAGTACAGCTGCAGCAGCGCGTGCAGGCGGCGGGGCGGGCCGCGCGCGGCGGGCGGCGGGCCCGGGCGGCGCAGGCTCTGGGCGGCGCGGCGCGCGGCGCAGTGGGCGAGCGCCGCGCATGCGCCGTGCCTCCGCCCGCGCTCGTGCACGCGGCGCCCGGCGCGCGGCACGCGCAGCGCGCACAGCGCGCACCGGTACCAGCCCGCGGCTGCGACACGCCACAGTTAGCACAGGGGGCCAGTTCACAACCGATCGATTTAACACCTAACCTAACCTAAGCACCCTTAGTCGAGGATTACACCAATTATTTTTTTTAATATTTCCGCCTTCAACTGGAAAAACATTAAGCGAAAAAAATATATCAGCGTAACTAGACATCCGGCAAAAAAGTTTTGGCTTAATAGAGGGAAACCCGTCGGATCATTTCCGGATTTGTTTCATGTCTTGCAGTGTTCAAAATCAGCTTCGGTATAAACGGGTTATTCCCACCTGTTACCACCAATTTGTTACCAGTGGTAACAGCTGGGATTTTTTATCCCACCTGTTACCACTGGTAACGACTGGGAATAAAAATTCCCAACTGTTACCACTAACTACTGGGATTTATTTCCCAGTAGTTATCACCAAATATTTTAGTGGTAACAAATGGGAAAAATATTCCCACTTGTTACCACCGAGTACTTTAGTGGTAACAGGTGGGAAAAAAAATCCCAGCTGTTACCAATGGTAACAAATTGGTGGTAACAGGTGGGAATAACCCGTATAAACAATGGTGCGCTAAACTCTCGGTTTCATTTCCCTCCAAAGAAACAATCCAAAGGTGTCATATCGGGCGACCTTGCGGGCCATCCAACGAGGCCAACCCGCCCAATCCATTTATTGGGATACTTATCATTTAAAACCGGCCAAGTGCGAGTCGGACTCGTGCACGAAGGGTTCCGTACCATTATATATTTAAAAAAAAACATGTTTGTTGTATGGGAGCCCCTTTTAGTATTTGTTATTATAGCGGCAACAGAAATGCATCATCTGTAAAAATTTCAACTATCTAGCTATCCCGGTTCATGAATTACAGCCTAGTGACAGACAGATGGACAGCGGAGTCTTAGTAAAATGGTCCCGTTTTTACCCTTTTTAGTCCTACGAGCTGGGTGTCCATTCATTTGCCACCGTTGTCATCCAACGTAACACTATCGAAAAGTTCTGGGAGCGCGTCTCTTAGTTTTGTAGTTATTTTCCACAAAACCTGGGCCATTCGTTTTAAAATTATACCGTAATTATAACGTTGTACAAATTTGTAAAAGAGTGGTACAAAAAAAGTAACCAGTTTTACCGAGACCTTTAGCTGTAATTTCATTCCTTTCAATATGTATAGTTTATCTGGTACCACCCTGTATTTTTTGTATTTTTTGGTGATCACGCCGCTGCCTTGTCAAACTAAATATAAATACGACCTTAAAAAAATGACCTTCAAGTTCAAGGCAATACTTTAGTTTATTAGAAGATGTCCCCAAATATTGTTTTCCATATGTTATCATACGACATGGTGCTCACCGTCGCTGAGTTCCACGAGGGAGTCAACCTGGCTCGCGGCGCCGGCGGGCGGACCCAGGAGCGCCAGGTCTTGCCCGTCCACGTACTCCCGCACCAGCTCCTCGAGCTCTTGCTCGACGAATACCGAAGCGCGATGCGGCAGAGAGCGCGCGTGTTGTGCGCGCTCGGCGGATCCCACGAGTGCGGTGCAGGGGCCGCAGAAGAAGGCCGGCGCGCCACCGGGGGACTCCTCTGAGAGAGAACGTCAGCGTTTACAATCAGACTGCTTCACGCACTGCACTGCGTTCCGCAAGGTAGTATATTAAAGCTTTGAACAGTATACCTTCGGCGGGCCGCGGGTCCTCCGCGAGGGTGAGACGGCTCAGGCGCGCCAGGGCGGTCTCGACCAGGCGCCGCGCCGCGCGGGCCCGGGCGCCGTCCTCGTGCTCCGCGGCCGGAGCCGCACACTCCGCAGCTTCGTCTAATCAAGTCAAATTGTGAGCTGCAGACGCACTGGAGCGGTACCAGCGCGGAGTCAGCAAGGAGACCCCGCCATCAAGCCACACTACCTAATTAGCCTTTTTAGCAGAAGTTGCAAATTACTTTTTTACGTGGCAGGTACTACTAGGTAGACTTATTCCATTAGTATCTTGACAGTAGCGTCACAATTTATTCATGAGAATATGATTTATGTCATTAAAAATCAAGACTCTTTTGTTAAGAAGAATTGTGCTAACAAAATTAAAACACAATAAATAAAAATAAAATTACTATTAAAAAAATTCGTGTCCGTAAGGTTTATAAATCATTTATAGGTCAATGCATTCATTTCTATAATAAATTACATGACGCAGTTTTAAAGTTACCATTTCCAGTACTTAAAACTTACTTGAAAAAGTCGTTGATGTCTAAAGCTTACTATAGGGTCGAGGACTATCTAACAGATAAAAATGCTTGGCCTAAACTTAACTAAACACCTAAATAACTGAATAATAAATTAGTGGTACGAAAATATGTAAATATTGTATATTGTCTAGGGGACACGGTTTCTGTAGGAGAATGTATCGAAACTTTGTATGTGGTTGTCTTGCACTGCAGTCGCGAGGCGTTCGTACAAGCCGATTATTTACGGCTTTACCAAAAATTCTTATGCATAGAGTAGGTATACAAACAAAACGTAAAACCGAAAATAACCCGGTATACTATAGCTTTACCTTGCATTACTATCTTCATAATACGATGCATAACCAAAACGCAATTTATTTACTAAGCCGAAATCTATCGCAGTACTCGCTCGCACATATTCACTTACCTACAAGAAAGAAACAATAACAATATATTCGTACACACGCGCAGTTACATTTCACTGCGCGCGAACTTACACCCACAAAATTATTACAAGTCCGGCCGGTCCGGCGATCCCTCTTCGCTGTACTTGAATTCAAACATTCAAACATTTTTCTAGCGCTTCGAACTCACACAACAGACACGGCAGCATGTGAAAACAATAAAAATCAGAGTGAGAGAACGCTCTAGTACGCGCTAGGACGCCGGCTTATTTCAAACAATTTTCAACTTTAAGTGTATAGCACGCGTCACTTTCTTTTCTCGAGGACGCCGTCGCCGCCACCTACGACCTTCAAACTTTAATAATATTTTGCATCCTTTTTTCATTACGCAATATTACGCGACGCCATTACTTTAGTTCGCGTCGTCGCGCAAAGATAGTGTAATTCTTGTGAAAGTTTTTTTGAATTACCTATTTATTTAGTGTTTTATGATTCAAGTAACTAGTGAAATTTAGCTCGCTGTTCGTTCTGTGTTCATGTGCTGTGTTTGTAGTTACCTACTGTTTGGATTATTTGTTTTTGTTCACGACGACGGAGGTTGGTGTTTCTATTCTATTTTTAATACGTTAGGTACCTATAGGTTTTACCCAAATCTAATTTAGGTTATATTCGTGGTTTTTCAATATTTTTGTCTGTCTGTAGGTACTCAAAATATGGCCGCATTGGTTCAAATTGAGTGTTGTCTTGTCTTACAGATTACCTACTTAATGAGCTAACAAGTTTTTCAAGGTTATCCTTTGAAAATAAGAAACATGTCATTAAGTTAGGACGCGCTCTCCCAGACCTAAAAATTGATTATAAGCGTAGAGAAGGATTCTTCAAACACTTCCATAGTGAATTATATGATAAATACAATTGGCTGACTGGCAGCTGCAAATTAAACAAATTGTTTTGCTATTCGTGTTTGCTGTTTTCCGATTCTAGCAGTGTTTGGAATCGAACCGGTTTTGCAGATATCAACAATATATATAATTCACCTAAGAAACATGTTCAAAGCGAGAAACATATACGGAGTTGTATATTATTACATAGTTTAGGTTTACTTGGATTGTTTGGCGCTTTATTCGTGTCATCATGGTTTTCTTAATAGGTACAGTAAGGCGGGTACGGACGGCGCATGCCGCGGGCTGTGGGTTTTCTTTATTCGGTTGATTTTGTTGCACGAATTTGTAAATATATGTTTAATTAAGTCTTTTTTTTGGTTTCTGTGTGCAGACCTGCAGTGCATGTATTTAATTTGGTTTATTTTTGTTTTGTTTTTAACAAAGGACAACTTTTTATTTTGCATGATAGGTATTAGCAAGCTAATTTTTACTGTGTTTTGATTTCTAACGTAAATTAACTATATTGTCTGTGTGTTTAATGTGTGCGTTCGCAACTAACGGCTTTTTTCAAAGCCACTTTTGTCATACTTGACATACACTGTTCATGTAATACCAGTGATGTCATGTATGGCGAAGGTGGTGAACACTAACTGCAAGGATCGCACGTAGAAACAGTTACCGCACTTACTTCAGCACTGCTTTTTGGGAACTAAAAGATGACATCTATTTTATTAAGGTAGGTAGGTATTGTTTTTTTAATAATGGAAGGGGCAAACACGTACACACGCCATACACCTTTTTTTGCTCCGGCTTGTCTATTTATTTACGTGACGCTTCGCCACTGTTGCACTGTCATAGGTAAGTATAATTTATATATTATATATAACTATATTTGTTACTACAACTTATTACTCCATATACGCTACGCTTAAATATGTTTTTTTTCAATTTTATGTTAGATTCATTGTTTTATATAATGCTAGGTAATTGTATAATATCATAAGTATAGTATTTTAACTGACTGTTGAGTTTCTTGCGGCGTTTCTCCTCAGCAGTGGTCTCTTTGACGTGTAAAAGTGCCCGTGTGGCCTACTTACTGAATAAACATCTTTTATCTTTTTATCTTTATATTTTCTTGAATCGAGGAATATGTTATAATACTTCCACACAATGTATATATTGTGAGAGGCATCAGAGGAATATGTTAGTACTGCGTTAAACACTAGACGTCTATACTCAATGGTGAGTACACTGGGGAGAGGAGGGCCACGAGGTCACCGTCAGTGTGAGAGTATCTAAGAAACTATATTCGATAATATAAATGAAAAATTATCGTGCGACAATTTTCTCCTGGGCTACTGTGGATACTAGGCAACAACAAACACACTTCTTTGAAGAAAAACACACAGATAACACTCAAGGCTCAGAAACAAATGCTCGAGCTCATCACGCAAATATTTGCCCTCATCCGGGACTGCTAGCTTTGTAGGCCAGGCCACACCAGCTAAACTAACTACGTCCTCATTTAGTGTGCTATAACAGAGGACAACGGCAGTGAATGTGTCTTGGTGCTTGGTGATTTTAATGCTGGCGTTCGTACCCAGTTTGGAAAAGAGTTGCGAGCCTATTGCAAGGAGCAACATTGGGTATGTGCGGATATCGAGCTGATCGGTGAGTCATCCAACACTTATACCTTTAAGAGTGAAGTGCAAGGTTCCACAAGTTGGTTAGATCACTGTGTGACTACGGCATCACGACCTATGCGCGTGTGTTATACGATGTCTATTGGTCGGACCATTATCCACTTCTTATTGAGTGTGACTTAAATCTCATAAAATCAACATTGTATCTAGCTTTAAATACCTGGGGCATGTACTTACTGAAAAGTTAAAAGATGACGAGGACCTAGAAAGACAGCGACGGGCCATTGCTATTAAAAGCAATATGTTGGCGCGCCGATTTGCTCAGTAGGTACTCGGACCAAGTGAAGGTAACGCTGTTCGGGGCGTACTGTCAGGCGTTCTACACTAGCCAGCTGTGGTGTCAGTACACTAAGCGGTCTTTTGACCGACTTCGAGTTCAGTACAACAACGCGTTTCGAGCGATGCTGCGGTTGCCGTGGCGGTGTAGCGCGTCCGGCATGTTTGCCGTGAACAGAGTGGATGACTTCTTCGCCGTATTGCGAAAGAGACGTTGGTCATTTGGTGCGAGGTTGAGCGGATCGGGCAACAGTATTGTTCAGGCGTGCACGAACTTTTTTCATTATTTTGGGAGCGAAGTTTGCTCAGGAAATTATTATTATAAATTAAATCAAATTAATTAATTAATTTAATTAAATGTTAAATGTTTGTAGTATTGTTAAAGAATTGATGGGTTAATACCTAAATAAAGAATAATTTTATTTATTTATTTATTTATTTATTTATTTATTTATTTAGTGAATTAGTTAATTCGTTTTTAGTAATAACCTCATTCGACATTGAATGTCAACGCTATGTTTTCTCTTCTATAATACATATAAATGCTTTAATTTAAATAACCAAGCTCCTGAGAGTGGGTAGACTCGACATGGGGAAAGTGCCAACAGCCGGCGAGACAAGCTATCCCCGTGTCGTCTGGTCGTTAAATCGAGAAACACCGAAATGAAACTTAGAAGCCTCTTACTTTTAGAATAAATGAACGGTGGTTCCAGAGCCGCTGGTTCCGAGTACGGGGTTGGTCTGCTGCTCTCAGTCTCGACACTCGGCGTGGAGGGACGTTCGCCAACGGTGTACGTGGCGAGGTCCCCCATTTGCGTTAGCACGTGCACAAGAGTCATAGTCTCGTCCGTAGGCTCGTGGAGATCTGCAGACATTCAAAACTCTAATTAACCCGCAACTAACCCAACAGTGCTTCATGTTTACGGCGACGCATAGCAAAATCAAGTTTCTAAAAAGTGTTTTTGTTTTGACTTGTAAGTGTAAGTATATTAATTATCTTATAATAGTTATTTATGTGACTGGTGCATAATGAGAGGCATTAATACACGAGTGTGGTTTTATGAAACGAGCCGATAGGTGAGTTTCATAATAAGATCACACGAGTGTTTTAATGCCTAATTATGCGTACAGTCGCATACATAACTTTATCTACATGCATATCATAAGTTTTCTACAATATGTGAGAAAATTGTACCATGTTGCCTTGTATCTCAAAGAACCTGCATCTTAATGTTCACTTTAAAGTTTAGGTCACCGAAACTTTAAAGTGAACATTAAGATGCAACTATATCAATAACCGATACTTTGATGACATGTAATACTTTAATGTTAACATTAAAGTGCAACCACAGATACAGGTTTCTTAATATAGGCTGTTTGCTTATCGTTTCTAAACATATAATAGGGAAGTTATGATATGGATGTAAATAAAAGTTTATAGTAGTTTATGCAAGTGGTGTGTAATGAGAGGCTTCAAAACACGAGTGAGGTTTTATGAATCGAGCGTCAGCGAGTTACATAATAGGATGACAAGAGGTTTTTTAAGGCATAATTATGTACAGTGGCATACACTACTTTATCTACACATATATCATATCATAAGTAGTATAAGTACTCTAAAATGGGTTCAGAAGCCGACGACTTGACGACAAAAATGGCGGCAAAACAAACGTGTGCTGTGTCAGTGTCACAAATATGAAGGTTTTTTTTAAATCATAGACTAACGAATGAAGTCCCTATTCTCATGTCACTCGAGAACAAAATGTCATGCGGTTTATATTTAAAAAAACATACTGAATTGACGTTTCGTATCGATAACTGTTTATATATCTATGGATACTAGAATCGATACCCTCTTGAGTTTTGACAGCAGTTCCAAATTTAAACTCACAACGTTACAAAAATTGATACTGTTATGTTACGGTACAAATTTTACCTACTACCACAGATAAGAAAGTTCTCATAGTAAAATGGATTGTAATAATGCTGGTGATTTCTGGTGGTATCTGAACCCATAACAGAGAGCTTATGATATGTGCGTAGATAAACATATTTATGTCATGAGGTGTAGGACATTGAAATTACGTGATTGGGACGATAGGCGAAGTACAGGGACTCTGTTGAGGGCTACCCCGACTGAATACAGGTCATCCTCGCGCAGTAGCTCGCCGACTAGCTGAACCTGGAACCAAAAAAAAAAGAAAAGCTATATGAAACAAAATAATGAAAAATAATTTATTTGGCACATAAATAAAAAACAGTTTACAAGGAAAATGTCTTAACCTAAATTTTAAATAATATATAAATAGCATAAAACACCCTCGTGCGTGTCGAACTCTCGAACTGATGGTTCCGTTATAACATGGAACGCTAGAATAAGAATTATCTCAATTAAACGTTGATTTAACTATTATTTTCGAGCAAATAAAATGGTTTTTATGAATTTTCATCAATTCAAGAAACAATACAAATGCCATTTTACAGACAGACGTTTATATTTCACGGTATTTGGCAATAACTATTGTTCAAACCTTTTGTCTGCCTGTATACCTATATAGAATAGAAAGAAAGACGAGCGGTGTCTCTGGTCACAACACCGGTATTTATAATTAAAAGTGGTACCGATACCGAATTTCACTGATGAAGGTAATCTTTAGCAAAATAAAATGGTTTATGTCACTGACTACCTACTTTTTTTATAACTTAATCTAGCCGTTGCCGTGCGGCCGAGGTCCTCGAGTGGATCAGGGCGTTTGGCTGCCAAGATAATGGGTAATTGTACGACGCAACTTACAGGAGCCTGCGAGTCGCCTCCATCGCTGTCTGGGGGGAGGAGTTTGATGCCAGCTTTCAAACTCGTGCACAGCATCGTATTCCTGTGTCAAAAAAATGGTATAAATTATACCTTAAGAAAGATATTTACGGGCTCGGTGCAGGTTAGCCAGAAGACCTCCCTTTAATTTCCGAGTTCGCATTGGCACTGCACATCCCTATTTAGTAAACATTGTGTTTTCACGTTTTATACACTCGAGTTCATAAATATGTGTACACTTTACTACATTGTCACTTTAATCGCTGTGTCAATTCATGTAGGGTTGTTTAAACATGACATTAAATAGACAAGGTACTATACATATTTATGAACTCGACTGTACATTAATGTATTTACATATATACATGCAGGCACTCCCGCCAGGACTGGGGCGAGCGTAAGCAATGACCAGCATTACCTGTGGTAGTAGGTGGCAGCGACGAAAGATGTTAATTTTGGAAGATGTTCCAAATCTGGATCTCATTAAATTACAATATTCGTTAACGCAATTTCATTACGTTACTGCTGTCATCGCTGTCACGTACTACCACAGGTAACGCTGGTCATTTAAATTTCGGCTTCCGACTCTACGTAATTGACATTATAACACTCGTGTTGTAATGCCTGTCATTATGAAACCGTCTCGTAAACTACCCTTCCCTACACGTAAGGATCCTAATCTAGAGGGGCTTTGGTTGAGAAGCGCGTACCTTACATCCTCAACAGCTTACTTGCGGCTCTAAAACTGGAGCCTAACATAAGTAGATTTAAGAGAGGCTTATTTAAGCACTACCTTAATAATATGTATATTTAAAATTTATTATTTGTGATATAATTATATATTTATGTAAACTAAGGGCAGGGCCTGTTTCACAATCGACAAGTAAATTTATCTGTAATTTAATGTTGGTTCTCTCCATGCCTATTTTCAAGTGTAACACGGAGAAAGGACTAAATTTATCTGTCAAATATGCTTTACAGTCAGTGAGCACTTAGAAGATGCTTCGGATTTGTACTTCTCTTTCGCTCGCTCTTTTTGTATGAGCTATCGCACTGTGCTTGTCGTTACTGTAACAGGCGGTAATTCTCGCGGATCCCACAGTTAAACAGTGAAAACAGTTTTGCGGGACGTTGTAATATAATTAAGTTAAGTTTGTTAACATGGTATAACAAATAAATAAATAATATAGCACATTGCGTGTGCAATACAGTAACATACTTGGAATGCTGCTGGGGCTACCGAGGCATGCGCATCCGGAATGTTCGCAGAGGCGCACGCGGATGACAGCTTTGCCATTAGGCGTAAAGGAATAGAATAGCCTCATTACTTAAACGAGTGCTCGGTGGCGGCAACAGCATGCTAAGGATGTTGGCAGAGCGATTCGACTGCCGCCCACTCACAGAATACTGGGTAGGTAGTTGTTGTTATTGGGTGAGCCAAGTAGGGCAAATCACAATGCGTTGCCTGATAATTTTAAGGGCGTGGAAATAATCTCAAAATGACCACTGCGCGAAAATATAAAAAAAGGGTTTAATTTCGTGAAACACGATTAATAATTTAGAACATGGATCTATTTAATTATATTAAGGATGAATTCATTTTATTATGCATGGTTCAATTAGTTTTCAAATGGTTTTCAAGTCGTTCAAGCGTCACGTTACAAAAAAAACCGTGGAACAAATTTGTAAGGATCAATATTGTAATTTTGTATAAATAGAACTAGAGATATTTAATATTAAGATACGTCATCTGCGCGCAAAAGCGTTCTTCAATAAGGAAGATATAGTTTGAGAAATATAAATTGGAAACTCTTATCTAGTTTGCGATCTTTTGTTCGGCGTAAACACTTACCGGACAATGAGAAGTCGAGCACCCGTATCTATTGTTCATAACAGCACTAATCCTCACTTGGGAGCCGGAGCGATTATTGTCAACGGCGTATAGCCTTGAATAGTGAAAACAAACGCTTAATTACGAGTCGCTTCGACACTCAGGGTGCAGAAATGGCTACTACTCATGGATTGAAAAGTATTGATACTATTTGTTTTTTCTTCTCCACTTGCGTGCAGATAGTAATCTAAATAAAATAATTTTGCTTTTGGGGGTGTATTATAAAACATTTAAGTTTTTTTTCTGTGATATTATGTGGGTAGTTTAGCATCTATCGAGTCAATTTTGATTAGTAATGCAGAGAATATGTGCTGAGAGTGATTGATGTAAATTGAAAAAATGTTTCGTCCGTGGGAAACTGTTTCTAACATAGTGGAAAATATTCAACTGCCTTTGTCTGATCAATTGCATTATAAACACTTAAATGAACAGTCACAACAAATTATCCTTCATGTTTATAGTGTAGTGTGCAGTGAGGTTGGAATACGAAGTGCGGTAACCCGAACATCGCAACTGACCAAAATATCTGTTAGTACTGTTAGAAGAATAGTAGCCAGAGGAGAACCTAAAAAGGATAAGCGTTTTAAAAAAAAAATTGGTATGATTGAAAATTTCCATCAGGATGCTATTGTAAGAAAAATACATAATTTTTATTCCAGCAATATTGTGCCAACTTTGAGTATGATACATGAACAATTAACCAATGATGGAATACCTTTTCCATACAGTGTCAGGCATCTTGGCAATTCTTTAAAGGAAATTGGTTTCTCGTACGGTCTTCTTAATAAACGACTCGTAATAATGGAATCGCCGCGTTTGCTAAACCTACGTGACAATTATATTACAAATATAAAACAGTATCGTAATGAAAACCGACCCATTGTTTTCGTGGATGAAACATGGTTTGATACCCATGATTGCTTACAGAGAGGATTTCAAGATGACACGGGAAATTGCAGTTTAGACATCAGTCGCGAGGCGTTCGTACAAGCCGATTATTTACGGCTTTACCAAAAATTCCTATGCATAGAGTAGGTATACAAACAAAACGTAAAACCGACACACGCCATACACCTTTTTTTGCTCCGGCTTGTCTATTTATTTACGTGACGCTTCGCCACTGTTAGACATTCCAGTATCTAGAGGAAAGCGAATCATCATTTTACACGCTGGTACGGAAAGCGGATGGATTGAGAATGCCTTACTTTTGTCGGCCAAAAATATAAAGAGTTGTAGTGCTGACTACCATCAGGATATGGACGCAAATTTATTCGAAAAATGGTTCAAGGAACAACTCTTACCTAATATTCCCACAAACAGTGTTATCGTTTTTTTTTTTTTTTTTTTTTTAATTTATTTATGAAAACAAACAGTCATGAATGAACATAAAAACAGTAATGTTATTAACGAAAGGACTTAAAGTTCCATAAACTATAAATGAAAATTAGCATCAAGGCGCTAACGCCATAAGAGACAGATCACGTGTGACGTGACCAGAGTAACCGATCTCACTAAGAATGAGTATTAAAAGTGAGTACATACAATAAAGGAAGAAAAGGCATAATAATAAGCAAATTACATATAAAATAAGAGTTACATTGATTCTCAGCATTATTTTGAAACCAGAAACGTGTTCTCAGAAGAGAAGAGTAACTAGATGTTAAATCAAACATGCAAAATTGATTTGTACAATAAATTTCTATAACTACTCAATGACGATGAAAAGATATCTAAATCCAAAAATTGTTCATTATAATTACGGCACGCTCGTCTTAAAAAGGTATTACGAGCGTATCTTGTGTGACAGTAACTGACGTGAAATGTTACCGGGTGACGTGAGGGGATACGACGAGGAGTTTTAAAGGATACTTTGCTAAGAAGTGTCGGTGAATCTATATACCTAGTTGTTAATTAATTTATATAGGAAAATTTGATCAAGATACAAACGGCGTTTTTCGAGAGACGCCAGATTATGTCGTTTACAACTGGTAAACATATTCGAATAGACCTGACCAGACCTGTAGTCAAGGGACTTCAATAGTTTGCTTTGTATTTTTTCTATCCTAGATTTATGGACCTCATACTGGGTTCATCGTTCTCGACAATGCGTCGTATCACTCAAAACAATCCCAGAGAATTCCAAATAAAAGTTGTAATAAACCCGAAATAGCAGCATTTTTGACTAATCATAACTTGACTATACCATCTAAATGTACAATAAAACAACTGCTGGATATCGTTGAAGAGCAAAAATTTGAAAAAAAGTTTAATATTGATGAATTTGCTGAAACCCAACATCACAAAGTTCTTAGATTACTGCCATACTATTGCGTATTGAATCCAATAGAACTGATGTGGGCCAATTTAATGCATTACGTCAGAAAGCACAACACTGACCCAAAGTTTAGTGAGGGTATTTTAAATACAATAAGAGAGGGTGTAGTTGCTACAAACGCATATTGGAATAATTGCTGCAAACATGTAAAAACAATAGAAGACAAGTGGGCAGAGCCACGAAATCACCCACGCTTAATAATCGAAGTTGGGCAAAATGATGATGATTCCACAAGTTCAAGTACTAGTGACTCGGATGAATGAAATAATGTAAAAGTATCCTATACATTTTTACTAATAAAAAAATATCATAACCTATTGGACATTTTATTTTTTACTTTTCTTTTTCAAATAAAATTGTGATACAAAATCGTGCCGCAAATATCAAGACTTTTCGGTCCGCTGTGTTGTTTGAAGAACGGGAGCACTTTTACAACTAGCTTTTGTTTGATATTTACAAAAAGATTTAAGTGGAAAAAGTAAATGTTCATTTCATATTTCCTAGACTTATAATAAAGTTTTACTACCGAAATGTAAAAAATATATTTCATGAACAATGCCGTCTTGTGTTTTTCGAGGTTGCCGAAATTATACTGTAACTGTAAAAGGAAGAAAGGATGTCTCATTTTGTTCGTGAGTACCCACCGATAATATTTTTTACATTTTGTTTATACACATCGCCATGCCATACTTTGTTTAATTTGCACCGGCATCACTGTTGCCGGTGAAACATGAGATACACAATGAGATATCGCATGAGTGCGATAAAGACGGGTAGCTTAATGGCGGGAATGGTGAGCACGCACCGGTATCTAGGCACGCTGCGTCATTCGGGTACGCAATTTGTAACAACTAGGTATTAATCTCTTTCTAACAATAGCGTTCGCTGCGGATTGCCGTCTTTGTCTGTAAAAATATGGTAACGTAGCAACTGTTAGTAATTGGCGGCGGGTTTTGAATTCATTTCGTACGAGCATAACGCATCTAAATATAAAATATCATTGGATAGAACGTTTAACGCAAGACTAAACAACCATAATGACACTCGACGTATAGCCACCCAAGCGAAGCGCGTACAAAACGCGTAAACATCTCGTGTCATTACAGTTTGTTTTAGTCCCTTGTTGAACAATCTACAAAATACCTCGCCAGGGAATGCTTTTAGTGAAATCTGATGATGAATACCCCGAGCATCGATACAGGACTTCCAGAGTGCCTAGGATACCCAACTGAATGAATCTGCGGTTAACGCCGGAATTGTGCATGTTCAGAAAAATATCTAAAACGCCAATAAAATGTAAGGAAATCCAAGTGCTGACCCAAACTCTCCCGCTGTGGTGTTAACTGGTTGTGCGATCAGTTAGGTATCTTAAGAACTTTTGACCTCCTCTATTGAACCTCGCAGTATCCACCATTAAACCTCACTCAAAACAACCCCTGGCGAGGAACCAAGGCTTCGAAATAGTCTCGTTTGTATGAAAAACGCACTCTGACCCGGTATTTTTTCTCCTGAGTGTACTATATTTTACGAGCAAATATAATAGGTAAATAGGTACTTAAATACAAATATTTTATACGTAGAAACCATACCTTTTAACCTTATTCAGATATCTTTATTGCTTACCATGGTTTTATTTGTACCAGTTTGTAGTTAGGCCAATCTAGTTCACTCTCTAACTGTCCAACGTATTCCACGCGTGTGGGGAGCTCTCCTTCAGGAACTTTAATCAATGTAAAAGCTGGAAAGAACGAATAAACTGTCAATGCTATTTAGTGTTACGTAAGTTTTTTTTTTTTTAATTTATTATAGGTAAGTATATATTTTTTACATAGTACCATACTCTAAATGTCGCCAAACTGTGTGTCAGTTTGTTGGCGACTGATGCGCTCAATAATCTAATACTACTTGGTAGGTACATAGATACTACTGATTACTTACTAACTTAATTTACGTTTACATTTGGGGGGTAGGTAACTGATAGAAATGCACGAAAACGCCGATAGTCTAAAGTAGACTTTAATAACGCACTCACTTAAACCGTTACAAAACAATTATCGCACAAAAACTTCGAAGACAGACTTAGATCGCTCGGGTCGCTCTTGATCGCACTGTTCGCTTTCGAAGTATAGACTGACCGTGCACGTTCGTGGTCTTCTCACTCCCTCCTGTCGGGGGGATGAGGAACCGGTGACGGGCCTTTCGGCCCCCGACCGGGGTGATGTTCGCCGACCGTTAAAACGGGAATAGGATGTGGGGATGGAAGGGGATGGAAGGGGATTTTTGTTTAGAGGAGAGTGACCGTGCCCACAACCGCGGTCCGCCGTTTATAGTTCCCATGTTATTCCAGAACGCCTTCCATCCACCGGATCATCCGGAACGATGGATTAGTTTGCTCCGCCGAGGACGACCGAGACTATTCGTTTCTGTAATGTTCTACGCCTCGCTACCTGCTAACAATGGCGACGTCCTTGGCACATGGGTCTGGAATGTCCTGCGCATCGCTGTCTCATTCATTCTTGTGTTATCTCTTTCGCTCTTAGTGGAAAATGAAACGCCTTACCACATCGGCGTAACAATACGTATGAACCTAACAGTTTTGAGCCCCCGACACGATACCGCCCTTGTTATAATCCCTACTCTGTCCGTCTGTCCGATTGTCTGCCATGGTACCGTAATCAATAATATACTTCGCCTGGCATTCTCTTCCGAGAAGCAGTGGTCACGTGGGTTGACGCGTACTACGTCATTACCGCCAACCGAAGATTTCCAAACTTTAAAATCGGGGTAGTTTTAAAATATTTGCTCCTATATATTTACTTAACACTATCATTATATATTATATAGGTAGGTTAATTACTTTTACCATTTGAACATGTTCTCTATGAAAAACAAACGTCAATACGTGTTGCTGCCTTAGGACGTATCTACTTAGGTACAGGTGTAGTGCATAATTGCTTGTGTCATGCTACTTCAGTCAACCTCAGTACTTTTTGTACCGTGACCGACTGAAATAGCAAAACACGTTCGTACGTTTCCGTGAAAATTCGAAGGAAAACAATTATGCACTACATCTGTACGAGTATAAGTTCTACGAGCAATGTGCCCAGACCTCTGGCACTTAAATGTTGAATGATAAATATACGACTTTACTCATAACAAAATGAAGAATAAGTTCTAAATATTAGGGCTATGAATATTGATAAGCGGTTTATTAAGCGCTTCCTCTCCGCGTGTTTAGGAAAATGGATTTTAATAGAGCATTAAACCATTTTACATTCTAAAAAGAAATGTCATCTACAACTTTTACCGCGACAGTTTGAGAACCAATGACGCATCATTAGCGTATTGATACCGAGCGGAATATGATATTCCCAGAGGTCCGAATAGTAAGACAAGAAACATCAAATTGACAGATTTGTAACCGGCCAGTTTGATCTGCAACCTATTTCACCATACCGACGAATGACAGGTGATCGGTGACATTTCAGTGTACATGGCCCAGCTTATATGAAACCTAGTGATGTATCAGCGTGTTACCTTTGCAATGTATACCTGTCACGTGTGATTGTCAAGCTAGTGAAATAGGGGGCTGATGAATCCGATGCCTGTAGTATCAGGTTGTAATTCCACATTGTAATGTAACCTTTATGTTTAAAAAAACCCTGTTAGTTATTTTCATGCATACATGCATTTACAATATTAAAATAAGACATTATATTAAAGTGAATATGTAAAATATGCTAAAATATACTACCGCGGGGATATGGCGTTTCCACAATGAAGTGGTTTCGCCAGTGTCATGTATATACATATAAGTACACGTTGTACGGTGATATGTAGGACAGAGGTCAAGATAGTTTTAACCTCTGTCCCACTGCGAGTCCACTTGAAACTAGAATTAAGATGCCAGATACACGAAATAAGGCCAAGTCTTCTATCACTGTGCAACACAAAGGCATAAGTACAAATCACTAACAGAAAAGAACTTTGAACACCTAAATACACAAAAATACAAAACTAAAACAAATAACACATCCGCCATCTTTTGACGTTACAAATGGCCTCCCTGGGAAGAGCTTGTTATATGTATTAGATTAGAGTCATGTGTGTTATTATTAATTTATTACCATTATTAAACAAATCGCTTCTGAGCGCTTGTACAGGTGTAGTGCATATTTTTTTCCTTCGTATGTTCACGGAATCGTACGAACGTGTCTTGCTATTTCAGTCGGTCACAGTACAAAAAGTACTGAGGTTAACTGACGTAGCATGACACGTTCGTACGATTCCGTGAAAATACGAAGGAAAATCTTTATGCACTACATGTGTACTTGCATGTAACCTCATTTTAAATAAATAGGTAAGTATTTACCTATTACATACAGGGTGTCCCAGGAACCGACTTCAACCCGTTAAGGGCTGATAGGCCTACTAATTAACTCCCAGAATATCACATTTTAGGGTTAGTAAAAATCCCCTAGTTTTCGAGATATTGTCATTTTTGTAAAAATCGCGTTTTTTCTCCCTCAGTTTAGTTTTTTGTATGCTACAGCCTCAAATGACCGAATTGAGTAAATCTAATAACTGATAAATATTGCTGAAAACATAGGCTTTCAAACGTGATTTTATTTTCTTTTAATATTTAATCTAGCTTGGATGTAAAACGACTTAAGAGACAGTTTTCAGATATTTTACTGTTTCATCCCGTAACTTTGGTCCTCCACGGTATAAAAAAAATAACTATGCTATAGTGGCACTAGACATTTAAAATATGTCTAGCTAATGTAGTTTTTAAAAAGGTATAACACTTACTTATTTGTTCAATTTTTTTATATCTATTGCTATTTAACTACAGAGGGAGCTAATCGAGTGACGGCAATTATTATTTTTATAGGCTGATAATGTTGAATTCAAATTTCGAATACAATTTTAAATGTTTGAATTCGAATTTGAAAATCGAATTTGTTTTGTTTTTGGTTAGCGTGTCACTGTTTTTTTTAGTACACTGTGAATTTTTGTTGCTGGTACATGAACGTTTTCTTGTGGGTGTTTATTAGTAATTTAGATTAATTTGTAAATTAATTCGAACTGACCTGGCTTTATTTTGGACTCTTGTGATTTGCTTAGTGATTCTAGTTTGTTGTGTTAGAGATAAAACTGATTTGGCTGCATTCTGGACTCTGTGGTTTGTTTAGTGATTCGAATTTGCTGTCGTAGAGATTAACGAACTGACCTGGCAATCTTCTGGACTATAATTTTGGTTTTTCATTAGCGGTTGTACTTAGAATGGCATCTTATTCGTCACTTGAATATGCAAACATGCATTACATTTATGGGAAATGTAGAGGCAACGCTACCGCTGCCGCTAAACTCTATTGGGAAAGGTACCCAAATTCTTTGTGACATCCCGACCATCGTGTATTCATAAATGTACACCGATTATATTCAGAAGGCCGGCTACCAGGTAATCGTGGAGGACCAGCGAGGCCTCATGTGGATTGTGATGATGAAGTTTTATGGGAAGCTGACAATGACCCAAGTACGTCGACAAAAAAAATAGAGGAAAATACCGGCATATCAAAATCTGCAGCAAAAAGGATACTACTACAGTATAAATATCATGCTTTTCACGTGCAACGTGTTCAAGCTTTGCTGCCAAGTGATTTTCCACTTCGAGTGGCATTCTGTCAAACAATGCTGCAGAAGCACAGTGAGGATCCTGAGTTCCTAAACAACATTTTATGTACAGATGAAAGTACCTTCAAAAGAGATGGCTTCTTAAACATGCATAGTTTGCATAGGGACGCAAAACCCACATGCAATGCGAGAAGAACGTTAGAAGTATCAGTTTGAAGTTAACCTTTGGAGTGGTATTTTAAATGGTCAAATAATTGGCCCCTTCGAATTACCAGAGACTCTAAACGGCATAAACTATCTCGATTAAAAAAAAATGGTCTTCCAATCCTTTTAGAAGATGTACCGTTGGCTAATAGAATGTTGATGTGGTTTCAAAATGATGGCTGCCCAGCTCATTACGCAACACAAGTGCGTAATTATCTAAATGAGACATATCCAGAAAGATGGATTGGGCGTCTTGGTCCTATCTTGTGGCCTCCACGATATCCGGACTTAAATCCTTTGGATTTTTATTACTGGGGATATTTAAAAGAGATAGTGTACGCAAAACCAGTAGAAAGTTTATTAGACCTCAAAGATCGAATTACGGCAGCAACTCAAGAAAATGTATCCAATAGTGCACGACGCATCTCTCGGGCATTTTTAAGAAGATGTCACGCGTGTATTAGTGCTGGTGGCAATTTGAACATTTACAGCGACATGCTAATAAAATTGGGTTGCTAAAAATAGTTTATTTTAATTTACTAATTTGTAGTTGGTAGAACAGTGACTTCAATTTTAGCTTCTTCTGTTATTAAATCGCAATAGATATGAAACTTTTGAACAAATAAGTAAGTGATATACCTTTTTAAAAACTACATTAGCTAGACATATTTTTAATGTCTAGTGCCACTATAGCATAGTTTTTTTTTTTATACCGTGGAGGACCAAAGTTACGGGATGAAACAGTAAAATATCTGAAAACTGTCTCTTAAGTCGTTTTACATCCAAGCTAGATTAAATATTAAAATAAAATAATATCACGTTTGAAAGCCTATGTTTTCAGCAATATTTATCAGTTATTAAAATAAAATAAATAAATAAAAATAAAAAAAATAAAAATAAAAAAGCCTTTTATTTCTCGCATTCCAAAATTAAATTAAATTACGTAAATGCTGTTAAAGAATACATAAATTTTGACATATTTCAGTTTTACATTTAAGATACCTATAATGTTAATTATAATTATTTTATTTGACAGTTCATTATCAATGGTAATATAATTTCGTGATTAACAAAGATTCAAAGAACAATAATAATATTCAATTTATGACATTATCCAATTTTTCATGTATATTTAAATGCTTTTTAAAATAGTATTCATTTGATAAATGTCATTCGAGATCATATTTTTAATTCATAGTTAATAATAATAATAATAATAAATGTCCCGAAAATTAAATAAATATCTAAAACAATAATAATAATAATTTCATTCGATATGTTTCACAATTAATATTGTACTGATATAAATAATGTATTAAGTACATTACTAATTCAATTTTAAAAATCATTATTTGAATTAACAAATAAAGTTTAAACCTAACGTCAGATATTATTATTAATCATTACCATTATTTAGTACTAGGTAATTAAATAAATCAAATAAATCAAATAAATCATGCAAGAACCCCTCTTGCGAGGGTAAAGGCCTCCTCCAGAGATGACCAGCGTTTTCTATCATTCGCTTCTGTTAGCCAATTTATTCCGGCAATTTTTTGTCAGTTCATCTGACCATCTAGTTATCGGTCTTCCTCGTTTCCTGACGCCTCTTGGGCCCGCCCACGATGTCAAGCGTATGGTCCAGCGGTCGTCGCTCATCCTCGCTACATGTCCTGCCCACCTCCACTTTAGTTTAAGAGCGTATGTGAGAGCGTCAATTACTTTTGTCTTTTGTCTGATGGTGGTGTGACGTATTTTTTGAATTTTTCTTATTTTCATCACGCTTCTCTCCATACTGCGCTGGCAGGTTGTAATCTTGTTTTTAACTCGCTGTGTGAATTTCCATGTTTGACAGGCGTACGTCAGAGATGGTAAAAGGCAGGAATCCATTACTTTTTTCTTGACTTTGTTAGGCATCTGGCTTTTGAGGATTTCCTTTAAGCTCCAAAATTTCTTCCACGTACCTGTTATCCTTCTTTGTACTTCTTCGTCGTTGCTATATTTTTGGAAGGAAATTCGTTTTCCTAGGTATATGTAGGACTCTACGTAATGTAACGGTGTGTTTTCTATACAGATAGGGTTTTCAGCGACGTTCGTCATGAGTTTAGTTTTGCTCTGGTTTACTTCTAGTCCCACATTTTTGCTAGCAAGTTGAAGTGCTTGTAACATTGAGTTTAATTCTTCACTGTTTTCCGAAAGAAGGACAATGTCATCAGCAAATCTCAGGTGGCTAATATATTTACCATTGATACACAATCCAACTCTCTTCCAGTTTAGTTTAGCAATAATTGACTCTAGTACCGCTATAAATATTCGAGGCGATAGGGGGTCACCTTGCCGAACTCCTCTCTTGATAGCAATAGGTGGTCCTATAGTCTCTAGTTTTACTCTACTTGTGTTATTTTCGTAGAGATATTTAAGGACTCTGATGTATGTTTTCTCAACATTCTGTGATTCTAGGGTTTCCCATATTGCAGGGTGAAATATGGTATCGAAAGCTTTCTGGTAGTCTATAAAAGCCACGTAGAGTGGTTGTTGAAACTCTTGATATTTTTCAATGATAATTTCTAGAGAGTGGATATGGTCTATGGTGGAGTAGCTCTTTCGAAACCCAGCTTGCTCAATCGGTTGACTTTTTTCTAGCGAGCAACTGATCCTTTTTTCTATAATGGATGCGAATAATTTGTAGAGTACAGGCAGAAGGCTAATCGGTCGATAGTTGGCTATATTTTTTGGGTCCCCTTTTTTGTAAAGTAAAGTAATGTTTGACTCAGACCATTGCCGTGGTGTAGTAGCTGACTTCAGTATCGTATTGCACAAATGGGCTAGTGGCTTTGCGAGAAGTGTACATGCTAATATGATAGCCTCGTTTGTTATTTTGTCTGGTCCTGGGCTTTTATCTGCCTTAAGTCTTTTTACCATTCTAACGATTTCAATTTCATCCACAGGTTTTATTTCTATGTCTTCAGTTTCATTTTTCAGCTGGTATTGCTGCGATTCTTGATGAGTTGGAGCATTGTACAGTTCTTTGTAGAAGTTGGTTGCTAACTGTAGTATATCTTTTCTGTCGTGTGTTGTTCTTTGGGAGTCGTGAGCTCCTTCTATCCATGTTTTATGTGACCGGAGTTCCCTGTAAGCTTTTTTAAGACTGCCCGTAGAGTTTAAATGATATTCAAATACATTTATTCGATGGTTAGAGTAATCTTTTCGGACGTATTTGCTAACCAGTTTGTATAGGGCTTTCAGTTCATTTTTAATAGCTCTTGTCTTTGGTTTGATTTTATGTAAGTCGTGTCTGCGTTGTATCAGTTTTCTGGTATGTTCGGATATCACATTGCTCTTTGATTTATCTGATCCTGGTATAAGGGCTTTCTTTAGGCTTGTTTCTATTGTTTTTATTATTTTGTCGTAACATTCTTGCACTGAGTCAGTTTCATTGTAGTTTTTAAGGTTTTCTTTTTGTTCGTTTACTGCTTCCAAGTATTTAGATATTTCTTGTTCATTTTTCAGTGCGCTTAGCGAATAGTTAGCGTAATTTGTTCGACTCCTTTTTATTTTTTGTAGTTGTAGTGTTGCTCTCACCATTCTGTGGTCGGTGGGGAAATTCAAATTCATCACTTGTATATTTTGTACATTTTTGTGTAAGTTTGTTAGAATATAGTCGACTTCATTTTTGGTCTTTCCGTCCGGAGAGCGCCAGGTCCATTTTTGGTTAGTTTTCTTTTTAAAGAAGGTGTTGATAATGGAGAGTTTGTTTTCATATGCGAATTCTACAAGTCTTTGGCCTCTTTTGTTTCTTTCGCCATATCCGTGGGTTTTCATTATTAAGTTTTCTTCTAGTTTAGGTATGCCTATTTTTGCGTTGAAATCGCCCATTACTAAAATATTGTTTCCTGATAGTTTTAAGGCTTTATTTATGGTTTCATAAAAGATCTCTATTTCTTCATCTTGTGCAGCATCGGTGGGAGCATATACTTGAATGAAACTCATTTTAAAATCATTTACATTTAGTTTTAATAGCACCACGCGCTCTGACAGGCCAGTAAAGCTCTCAATATAGCTTTTTAAATACTTTTTTACGAGAAAACCTACCCCGTATAAGCCTGGTGTCTCTCCTATGTAGTGAAAGATAGTATTATCGTATTCTTCAATCGAGTTTCCCAGTCGTCGAGTTTCGGAGAGCCCAATTATATCATATTTCACGTTTTTAAGGACTTCCAATAGTTCTATCAGGCGAGCGTGAGTCGATAGAGTTCTTACGTTGTATGTCGCGATGTAAAGCAGTTTATCATTCTTGATTTTTTCGTTTTTGTAATTTGTATTTTTTCTGTTGTATGTCTCTGGAGGGTTTTGGTCTACGTCTCCCACGGGGACCGACCGGATTGGGAGAGGGTTTGTGTTGTTATTAGATGTGACGTTACAATGTGTAGAAAGAGAGGAGGAGGCCACGTTTTTTCATGCTTCTTCTGTTCTAGTAATGTAAGACAACATTGAGTTGGTGCTTGTCTTATGTTTTTTATTAGTTTGGTTGTTGTGATTTGTGCTTCCAGCAATTTCAGAGTTCTGGGGGTTTCCTTGAGGTGGTGATATGGAGAGCTGCCTTTTGTTGTTAAATGTTCCTAGGTTATTTTGTTTTATAATTAATTTGTCATATTTTATGAACGAAATGTTTCCCTTTTCTCTCTCTTTAAGTTGTTGTTCCTTGAGCTCTTCTCTTTTTTTTAATATGTTTGCTGGAAACTCTTCTTTAAGGTATATATCAGTGCCTTCCAAGTTCTTTTTCTTCTTAAGAATTTTTACTTTTTTACCCAGAGTTGAGAATATTACAGATACGGGTCTAGGTCGGTTTCCTTTTCTTCCAATTCGTCTTACTGATTGGATCTCGAATTCTTGTATCTCCTCTTTTATTTTATTTTTTATAATATTCGTTATATTGTTCTGTAGGTCTAGGTAAGATTTTTCGTTCTCGTTTTCGTCAACTCCGAAAAACATTACATTTCGTTGGACGCTATGCTTCTCTAGTACGTATAATCTATTTTTTTGATCCTCGACTTTTGTTTTTAGTTCAGTCAGATCGTTATTTATTTCCAGGAATTTTTTATCCAAATGTGTTGTTATTTTAGAACTTATTTTTTCTTCTAACTGTTCAAATTTAGAGTCGATGGATGAAAAACGTTGTGAGAATTCAGTTTTCATTTCCAGTAAAAGTTTTTGAAGATCTTCCATTTTTTGTGCAGGTGGTGCCCTCTAGCGGGATTTCGTCGTATTATTTAACTCCTCTTCCCTGCCGAGTCCCGCGCTAGATCGATCGAGCGTTGTAGTTTTTGCGTTTAGCAACAGATGGCGCCTGTTACTATGGAATGATGTGGATAGATGACTATGTTTATTAAAGGATACCCTTAAAATATTTTTCCAAAATATTTTTCTAGGTTATTTGTTTTTTCGTCGTATTGTTTGGTGCACTACACAATCTGCCTTTTTTATGTTTATTCCAGGGATTGAATAACAAGTAAAGTTTATTGAAGCACTTGTAAAATTGTTCGAAAAGATCAAATGTTTGTCACTAAGATTTTCACGTATTATCCGTTGCACTGATTGTTATAGTCACTGCCTTTATTTATTGCACTTAGTCACTAACTTTTCTTCATATCTTGAGACTTTTATAGTTTATAGCATCCTCTAACTTATTTAAAATAATATTTTAAACGGGAGTTGATCTTTCTGTACGCACAGTAGCGCCCTCTCTCCGTTATTAGATTTACTAAATTCGGTCATTTGAGGCTGTAGCATACAAAAAAACAGGGAGAAAAAACGCGATTTTTACAAAAATGACAATATCTCGAAAACTAAGAGATTTTTACTAACCCTAAAGTGTGATATTCTGGGAGTTAATTAGTAGGCCTATCAGCCCTAAACGGGTTGACGTCGGTTTCTGCGACACTCTGTATAATGAAGCTTCTTACGGTACGAGTACTGACTGAGGTTAAGGTGGGTCCACATTTATGCCATTTCATCGTGACATGTAGTCAATCCAACGAACACCAAAAACTGCAGCTCAGGGGGAAAAGTCGTGTATAGGCGTATTTTGGCATAGTTGTAGGGAATTGTGTTGTAAAACTTGTAAACCACATACTAAAAGTACTGATGGGTGGGGGTGGAGCTGAAAGGTGGGGAGGTGGGGAGGTGGGGAGGTGTAAAGGTCCCTGTTTTAGTTTTTCGTAAATAAGTCGTAAACGGTGGCCTATAGCAACAAAATTATCCATTATATAATTTTGTAGCAACTAGCAAGCAGTTAGTGTCACTTAATTAGTACGGCTGCTGAACAATAGATGGCGCTAGTGTCTGCACAATCCTACATCGCGCTGTTAAGATTTCCCCTGAGAACATGACCCTGCGCGGCCAAAGTGATTTTAATTAAGCAATAGGTACTAGGAGATTGTATGCTTCCAACTTACTTCCGCCTTGAAATTCGATGGAACATAGCGATCCACGATAGTTAACCTTTTGAACGCCAAAGACGGCAATTCACGTCGGCAGATTTTTGTGCCGTGGACGCCAGACTGTCAGCGAGTTGTTCTAACCTTCATATATTTTGTTGCGGCATATGACGTCCGTGGCGTCACGGGCACGTAAAATAGCAATCGACCGTGGCGTTTAAAAGGTTAAAGTAAAGCTCACATTTGATTGCTAAGTAGTTTTAGTTAGGCGCGTCACTGTTTACTGTGCTTCCGTCTGGAACTAAGTAGCTTTGGCGTCGTTTAGTTTAGTAGACAGTTTAGTATTATATCTCTCTCTTTCTCTCATACTCACACTCTGTACATTTAAAACTGTGTTTGGAACGGAATAAACCTTCTTATCACTGCATCCTGTGTCATTTGAACCTGCCGTCGTCAACCCCGTGACCTTGTCCAATCGGCCCCTACTACAATTTCAATTTCCCTACAAATTTTTTTTTTTAGATTTGGAGTGAAGAATGATTCCCGAAAGGCCATAGTCAGGTTTTGCATAGTAAGTCGGCCCTTACATCAAATGGGGTCGGGTTTTTTGTGAGTACCTCTTATAGTGAAGAATATTTATATTGAGAATCAAAATCTTCTCGATTTATGATTTTTTTGAATGTACTGTTTTTCAAGATGCATTCAAGCGACTTGCTTCAAATTTTGAGATGCCACAATTCGCTTACACAGAGTATTTTCCCTCTGATTTTCGTTCTTTCCTCAGGCAAATGGTTCCGTAACCGTGTCAGTAACGCGTGTAAGCATTGTCATGCTACGATGTCCTGTCGCGCTGTGACCCATCCCGAGCGCGTGATTTACCTGCCAACGTATAGTAGTACCACAAATATAAGTTACAACGATGTACCTGCGCAGGAAGCATTTTTTTAGAAGGCGCGAAAACGTTTTGGCCAATTATAAGGCAGTACGTTTGCGCGGGTAAACCTCTGGCGGCTATTGGTCAAATATTCGGCAGCCATTGCAGCGACGCCGTCGACCGCCATTTTATTTAGCGTCGCGTCAGTCAGTTGTCATTCGTACACAAGCTGAGACGCACGAGCGCTAATCGTTACGTACGATTGAGGACAATTTAACTGGCGACATTATTAAATATTATTATTATTAAAATGACTTCCCTTAAAAGAGGGCGGCCTTTAAATGGGCGGGAAATAGTTTATTCAGTAATTGGTATAGTAAAAATATTTAGTATTCAGTAATTGGTATTAATAAATATAATATCAGTAAATTTTATAATTATCAATACCGCATTTTCTAAAAATTGTTTTTTTTTTATGTGAAAAAAAATTTTTTGTTTATAATACAAACATTAATATTAGAGAATTTAAAAAATAGGTGCTCCTTTTTTATTACCACGCAATATCATGACGCCATGAGCGAGGAAGCACGAGTTTAACTGTCATTTCATATTCTTTCTTACGTGTAACACGACAAGGTTTGTATTAAATTGATTTTTAAGTTCGTTTATCTTCGGCATTAGTGAGCACCTTTCTGCGTGGTCGAAGATCGCCGGCGTAACTTATATTTGTGGTCTTACAATACAGCAATTTGATTACGCGTTTACTCTAAAACAGCTCCAGCATAAACGGAATTTTGAGGTGTTTCCATTGTTATCAAATTTGTTCAATCAAATATTACATTTAATACTTCTTCAATGTTTTTGATGCTACGTATCTGGTTTGAAAATACCTTGATGTGATGATAATGGCGGCAGTAGCAATATTTCGAAACCCTCGTTTCTTATTATTTAGTCAGTACCTGCGTATACTGTAATGAAACTTCTTTAAAACGACGTCTTTCTCTTATCGTATTTTTGCAGACTCCAGGTATTTTGTCGTGAGAACTTTGTACTATGTCTCGTCTGTCTGTAAACAGAAAGTTCTCGAAGGGAGCCCAACGAGACACTATTAATATCCGCCCGTCCGTTTACCAACCCTTTTGATTCAGAACGCGAAATAAAGACTGTGCACGGCACGGTTAATCCAGGTCGAACTCGGAGATCACAGACAGAGATAAACAAAAAACGTAAGACATTTCATTAATTTATTGCTATTAACTGTATAGATAATGAAACAAACCTGATTTACGTCCACTTGTATTAACATTTTGATACACTACAGCTAACTGGTTGTTGGACATCCAGTGCACAGCTCGAGACAAAAGCGATGCTCCGCCTAAGAGAGGAGGAGCCGGCACGGGGATGAGCTTCTCGAGGGACAAGTCTGGCGAGTACACACGCAGCTTGCCGTCAGTATAGCCGACAACAAGACTCGAGCCGCTTGGACGCCAGCTCAAGCATCTGGAAAGACAAACATATTACACACAAACACACACACAGATACACGAAATAAGGCCAAGTCTTCTATCACTGTGCAACGCAAACGCACAAGTACAAATCACTAACAGAAAAGAACTTTGAAAACCTAAATAAACAAAAATAAAAACTAAAACAAATTACACATCCGCCATCTTTTGACGTTGCAAATGGCCTCCGCGATAAACTTAAATTTGATTCTTTTTTGGATCCAAGATGGTGGATGACAGTTGAATTTTTTTTACAGAGAAAAATGTTAGGGGTGTCAACTTCATGTACTAACTTTGGGCACGGTTGGGCTCGCAATTAGCATTATTTTTGGAAAAAAGATGGTGGGCGTGACACTTTTGATAGAAAGAAATGACATGGGTGTCCATTTCATGTAATCTTGCCGCAATAAACTCGAATTTGTCTTCTCTTTCATCCAAGATTTAGCATTAGATTTCATCATCATCATTATCAGCCGCAAGACGTCCACTGGTGGACAAAGGCCTTCCCCAAGGTTTTTAAGGTCAAGGTTAGATTTACGTAGGTACAATTACATTTTTATTTACATAACTCTGTCAAATTCGAGCTCACCGCGGCTATATAACATGAAATATTGAAATTGACACACCTGTAATTCCAACCTGAAATTATCAATTTAATAAATGTGAATATTTGTGTAGTCTACTACTGGTATGATAGCGTACCACGATAACTGTGTAAAGTTGATTTAGCGATAATATTCATATATTTCGTGTACGGTGTTTTTAAAATTCAGGTAACATAATACTAGGGGAGCAATGAACTTTTATGCAAAGTTAAGGTTAGGTTAATGACGCACCGTTAAGCTGCGGTGTGGAGCGCATGCGTCACTGCGATTCCGTACCGTCACCGTTTTTTAAGCATTGGTGTGGGGGTACCTTTAAATGGCGGAAACTATAGCTTTTGTAAAAGGCTTGTTAACCAACCGTAAGTAACTGTTTTCGGTATTGTCTATCCTCTTGACAGTACCGACATGAAGAATTGTTCTTTTATCAGAAAATCCAATGGCCAAGGTTTCATTCATGATCGGGCTCCACTGCATATCGCGCACGTAACTCGTGGAACCGCGGGGCACTGTCAGCTTTGGTGATGCATCCTGCAACATTTTATCGAGTTTATTTAGGGTAAAGTCACCAGTATTTATTTATTTGCCTCCGCCTATATTTTGTATGAGTCGAAAGAGTACGAAAGATATATTTCTCACTCTTCGCACTCATATAAGGTCGACTACTGGTCTCTGGCTGACCACTGGTGACTTTACCCTAAATCACACTATGCTAATGTTAGTGACACGTGCGTGAAATTCATGTTGGCTACTCCTCCACGTTAGAACAGCTGAATGGATTCAATAAAATTTGAAATGGAGATATCTTATACCCAGAATTAACACTGTCGCGGGCGGAAGCGAAATCAATGGGTGTTGGTCCAGGAACGGTGCTGGAGTGACAAGGTGTTTAATCGATCTCATATTAATTTAGAACGTGGATTTTAATTATATGGTAAATGGGATCTGTAAACCGTAGACATGTGAAATCTATAAATACTACAATCCCAAAACTTCAAATGTCTTACCAACCCTGAGGACTAAGATATACACTGGAACACGATGTGAACACTGCTGTACTGACCTTGATCAGGACTTTGGACCTTGTGCAGAGTCCGGATCGCTACCACCTACCGCCAAACAGCAGTTTTGCTGTGTTCCGGCGTGGGGATAAGACAACCGGTGAAATTACTAGCGTAGGGGCCATTCCATCTCTGTCCTCAGGGTTGGGCTGGCAACGCATTTGTAGTCTTAGGATTGCAGTTTTGAGATTGTAGTCTTGAGATTTCAAATGTCTATGGGTCACAGTTTCCATTTACCATCAGGTGGCCTGTGTGCTCGTTTGCCTTCTCTATGCCATAAAAAAAACTGAAACGAGTTGGCAACTGAATCATCTTTAAAAGGTTCCGTAGTCGAACTAGGGAGGGATTCCTTATAATCATTACGCCATATCCGTCAGTCTGGTTTGTATCACAGTACATCAACATTAGGTACGCCGACAAAGTCGTAAAATAAAATCCTTATAAATTTATTTCAGGTTGCTGCCATACATGGGTTATTCCCACCTGTTACGACCAATTTGTTACCACTGGTACCAGCTGGGATTTTTTTCCCACCTGTTACCACTGGTAACTAATAGGAATAAAACTTCCCAGCTGTTACCACTAATTACTGGGGTTTTTTTTTCCAGTAGTTATCACCAAATATTTTAGTGGTAACAAATGGGAAAAATATTCCCACTTGTGACCACCGAGTACTTTAGTGGTAACAGGTGAGAAAAAAAATCCCAGCTGTTACCAGTGGTAACAAACTGGTGGTAACAGGTGGGAATAACCCCCATACATGTATCTACTCCTAAAGCAAGTCTTTTTTACATTTTTTGTACTAATGAGTCACTTTCATTTTTGACCCCTTTTACAAAATGTTGCCGTCACTCGTGCCCGTAATTAACCACGGCGCTCGTACCTTAAGAAGCTTAATTATGTACCAGTTAAATAACTTTTTCTACAAGCTTCAAATGATAATGACAAAAATAAACAATCGCTAACTTTTCTCGTATAGGTACTTCACTCGGTGAAAAGACGGAAAGTGACACACTTAACACAAAACAACGCTAAAAGAAAAACATCAAGGATCAAATACAATCATTTGTTCGAGATTATCTCGAACGTCTCAAACGACCATATAATTTATAGCCTGGTAAAGTTGGCAACACAAAGGCAACATAATCAATAAAATAAAAACAAAAACAACTATAGTCTATGGAAATGAAAACAAAGCAAGCATTATAGGTAACATAACAATAACATAAAATGTTAGACTTTCAATTCAAGAAATAAAATAAATAAATGTTTTGTTGGTTTTACGTTTAGAAACATTACACTACTGTGTAAAATAACAAACAATTTTGATTCTCACATAAATTGATATCCTAGTGTAATCACCTGGTTCCAAATGTCTTTGACGTTGTAAATAAGAATCGACTCTTCAAATCCAACGACAGCCAGGAGTTCCCCGTCGCAGTTGACGGCGATGTGTGTCGGTTCTAGCGGCAGCTTCACAATCACGCGCGAGGGAGTGGCCTTACTGTACAAGAACTCGGCCACCCGGTACACTAGAGACGCACATAGCACATAGAAGAGTTTCAGACACATAATAACATGGAACCATAGTTATGTTTGCACAGCACAACTATAGTAGCCCTCAACCAAAGTGACGACCGGGGCCATAAAACCCTTGAGCTCGCTTTATCAGTTATCCATTGTGTTGCTAGACCCGTGCTCGGGACCGTAAAGCAGGTAGTAAACGCACAAAACAGGATGTCGATAGAATTGAGTGATAATTTAAAACACGGTTCTTATGAATGAATTGAATAATATATTATTGAAAGTGGCAATATTTACAACATCATAAAATATTATTACTATTAAAATAACGAATTACTAATATTCCAAAAAATAATTGCTTTCAAACGAGAAAATTACATTACAAAATAAATAATTTACATAATCAACGTTTAAACCTTTTCGTTATCGATACGTTACGGACTTTTATGGCCCCGGTCGTCACTTTGGTTGAGGGCTACTATATAGTAAGTGCCATTTGTTTCAATAGCGGTCATCGACTTGACTTTTATCCCGATATCGTAATTTCCTAGCGACAAATCCATACAAAACTGTCGCAAAAATGTCATCGCTTGAGTATCATGGTACAGGGTAGGATGGAGCCACGGGCTCACTAGGTGCGTGCAAGTGTCGCAATTACAAAAGTGTTAGTGATTAAAGATGCCCAATATATATTTATGTCATACACGGTGTATTTATTTAATGTTTTTTAGTATGATGTATATTTTAGTTACAAATATTTATAACAATAGTTCATTTACTAATAATATGCAATTTATACAGCCAAAATTAAAATCTTAAATGCGTTTAAGTTTGTTTGTTTATTCCTACATGGAGAAGAAGTCATTTCAAAAATTAAAAACATCAACTGCGGGCCGATTATGGTGACACTTATCGACGCGATAAAACGTTTTTATCTCAAGATCATCGACATTATATCACTGTCGACGTAAGCTAATATGGTGGCATCGGTTACATTGCATTATCCACTTTTGACAACGATATACGACAAACGTCATATTTTATCGACTTTGCTTAATATGGGTGGCCACTTTGGATCGACTTTTGACATCTCAATTCGATAAGTTTATACAAGTGCCGGGTTGGTGACGACAAGACATTACATTTGGAAAAATACTCAACTCATGTAAAATTTAAGCGTAAGTATTGGTTTTATAATATTTTTACTTATTAAAAACCGTTTAGTTACTTATAATAAAGGCATTTTACATTATAATTGGTATAACTAAGCTGTATTTTTTCGTAGAATGTCTAGATACTACTACTACAGTCTCACGCTGCAAACGGAGAAGGAAAGGCGAAAACTACAGCGCAGGACGATTCGAGACGCGTCGAATCCTTTCGAGCTTCCGGAGGAAGAGTTCCGGCACGTCTACAGTCTGTAAGGAGATGGCTCTCCATTTATGTGCCGAACTCGACGTCGACCTCCAGCCGCACAATAATGACGGTTTACCCGTCTATATTAAGGTAATATTTATTGTTTATCATACATATACATAATGTTACTTTAGGCACAAGGTGAAGAGCCAGAAAATTATTGTTAAAGCAATTCGTAAAAATGTACCCTTTCACAGGTTCTAACATCGTTGCATTTTCTGGCGGATGGTAATTACCAACGCAGAACAGGGCAGGACCACGGTTTGTGCATTGCACAATGCACTGTGAGCAACTATCTGGCTCAGTTTACGGACGCTGTAATCAGAAGGTAGGCATGAAAGTTGACATAATATATAACATTATCGTTTTCTAAATGGTTAATGACCCAATGGACCTATAGTTTTGAAGTGAAGTTTATTTACTTACTAACATTTTCATATGTGCTACTTGCTTTAATTTTTTTAATTAAAAAGTCCATCAGTTATAAGTCTTCCTCCGGGATATAACTATCTCTGTACCTATCAAATTTTTATAGGTATATTTTAAGGCTTTGAACAGTATAGACCAAACAACAAAACAAACAGGCACACTTACACAATTATAATATTTGATTTAACCAGTGCACAGTGCTGCAGTGTTAATAACACACCATCCCGTGGGAAAATTGCTTTTAATTTATTTTATATTTTGTAACTTTTTAGTGTAATAGTACTAACTTTTGTATATTTGGGTTATCTTTTATTTAGTTTTCAAGGTTGCTATACATTAATATGGTTCATGTTTAGCACTATATTACACTCATTTAATATATAAATGAAAATTTAATGGATACCCTGCAAGGGAACCACAAATAATATACCTACTCAAGTTTTAATACTAACATCATTTAATTACTACAATAAATGGGAATTTGGTTTTTAAATAAAACATAAAAATAGTTAAATATGAACTTATAATTATTCACAAACTTGATGTTAAATACAAATGCAATTACAGTAGGTATAACTAAGTATTATTTTCAGGCTGATGAGAAGATGGGCAAAGTTCCCTGGAACAGACCCCAATAGACAAGCTGTTGCTGGGGAGTTTAGCGCAGCTTACAGAGTGCCCAATGTGTTAGGGACCATTGACTGCACACACATCAAAATTTCCCGCCACCACTTCCCCACAGCATAAACTACCTCAATAGAAAGGGGTTTCATTCCATGAATGTGCAGTTGGTAAGTAAAAAACATTAAGCAGGTCAAAACCCCCATGTAATTGCTCCTATACCCCAACAGAATTTTATCGTTCTATAAAAACAAGTTTTTAATTTAAATTAAAATGCATTGAAATCCATTCAACCTCAATCATTTAATATAATTTAAAAAAATAAAGAAATAAAAAGGATTCATGGCTCCTCCTCAGTTATAATTTGCGTGTCCTCCAGCCTGAAAAGAAAAAGGATAATATCATTTTATATTTTATTGTTACATTACATTATTATTAATTGTTACATGTAAATTAATTTGCCATAACGATAGAGAACCGTTTTTTTTACCTATACCTAAGTACATACATATAACTTGTAAGAGTTTAGAATTTAATTTCTTATTTACATATTATTTTTCAGAACACTTGATATGGAGCTGGCTGCCACAAACAGCAATGAAATCCTCACCACCCAGCAGCTACCGGCAAATGGGCTTTTACTAAGAGTGGCCCAAGAAAAAAGGGCCACCATAGTAAATAATTATTTTGCTTACTATTGTGTTTTATTCCATTCCCATATAAACAGTTAAAGTAGAAAACTATATTTTAACAGTATAAAAAATAGGATCAAGCTATCTGTACCAAACTCAATCTTGAATTAAGATTAAGGTTCTGTTCAGCAGTTTAGCAGCTAGAACGTAAAAGACAGACTGAGTTACCTTGCATCTACATATTAGTGTGGATTATAAATGATCTACCATATTATGTTTGAGTATGGATAAAATTAAAGCTTGCTGGTTTCTCCTTAAAATCCTATTCTACTCCCTCAGAATGTCATTGTGTTCTGACTTGAGCTGATTCAGTTTTACTAGTTCTATTATATTCTGTAACATAAAATACAATTGCATTACTTTTATATAAAAAAAGTCATTATGAAACAAAGGGCATTAGGTAAGTTTGTATGGACAATATGGTCATATTTTTTCCCAGCGGACATGGATAATTTTCTTAAAATAGTTAAGAGGACCTCTACCTACATATAAATATATGACATTAAATGTCTTTGATAATATTCGAGCCAAAATATTAAAAAGATATACATTTCAAGTTTTCATTACTAAAAGACAGTATTAATAGATAGAATATATAGAATTTTGAATAGATCATTCTGTCATAATAATACCTTCATAACTTTTAGGTATGCCCTTCTTTTTCTTCTGTTCTTTGTGTGCAATGTAATGTGGTAAATAAGGCGATGTAGGCTAAAACGTTAATGTTACCCGAAAAATATGAATGTATAGTTAATAAACAAAATACTTACGATTTTCCATGATGCGACGGATTTCTCCGGGCTAAACTCTCGCAACATCGAAGCCAGATTTTGCCACTCGGACTCGTGTCTTTGAGATCCGAGTGGCCCACTGAACTCCCAGTTTGCGAATAAGGGGTGGCTGGCCATATATTCAATATTTTTTCTTTATTGTACTGCTGTACAGCGACTGTAACACAACATGATTGTTTTAATCATTAACAATAAATAAAGAAATTGACAATGCACTTAAACTCATATTAGTTCACAGTGTTAAACTTACACTTTTGTTGTTTGTCTCATTTTCGGTTTATCCAAGAAAAATTTCGGACCGAACTAAAATTCCAATACAAACTTTAAACTTTCGTAGGTACTAAACTACTAACCATAAACTAATAACCATAGAATATAGAACTACCGAATCAAGATGTCAACATAACCCATATATTTTTAATAGTATGGCGTCCGCCTTCTTTCTATGACTAATTTATAACTTCCCATTTTAGAAGCATTATATAAAGTCCGCCATTCGACATCCAACATGTGCAAAAATGTATTGATTTCGTGACACTAGCAACTTTTTTGCAAATTGGTAGTAATCTCATGTGATTCTTGTCACACTGGGCTTAAACACAATAGTCGTCGCTTTATCGACGCAATAACTTTATCGACATTGTCAACCATACTAGGGATTTCGATAAAATAGACGACTTTGTTAAAAATTTATACATATCCACACGATAAAAAGGTGCCACGCATAATTGGCCCGCTGAACACTTATGCAGCCGGCAGTCACCGCTAGCCGCTCAGCTACCCGCGGCCGTCGATACCACGGCCTTACATTTTATGACTCTACTCTGACGCATCGAGTCAGGGGTACGGCACGCTCGGTCCGCCATTTGGCCAGAACTGGCATTCCATTTTCGGGTTCGCTTGCGTTCGGTCGAGTTTCGGAATATTACTGCGGATTTTTGTTATTTGTTTAATTTGTTAATTTGTTGCTTGTTGTGTTGTTGTTATTTGTTTCGTTTACCTTATTTGTTGTGTTACGTTACGTTTGTTACGGACAGTGAAGTGGCAAACGAAATGGCAAAAAAAAAGGAATTTCGGTGTTGAGGTTACCACTGTGAACTGAACCCGAACGAACTTATATGGGCGGATATAAAAGGTTATGTAGCGAGAAATAACACAACTTTTAATTTCAACGAAATGAAAAGACTTTTAGAAGATGGTATCGAACAAGTCACAAGAGAAAAGTGGGCCAACTGTGTCGAACACGTAAAAAAAGAGGAAAAAAATATGTGCAACC
Organism: Acleris sparsana; assembly: GCA_923062465.1. Lineage (NCBI taxonomy): Eukaryota > Metazoa > Arthropoda > Insecta > Lepidoptera > Tortricidae > Acleris > Acleris sparsana. Next base: position 8,612,164 of record OV281312.1, on the reverse strand, counting down.
TCGACCACACAACAATTGACAAAACTGTGGACAAATTTGTAATAACCTTCACAGATGACACCAGTGAGAGCTCACAGTATAGCTCCAGCTCTGACGATGAAAGTAGTAATTAAATTATTGAAAAAAATATACGTACCTAACGTATATTTTATTTAAAGTAACTGTTTTTACTTTCGTAATATCACCTGGCGACTAGGGCAATAAAACCTTTTTATCGTGCTATCTCATTTGCACTTGCACGACCTTAGGGAGTGTGTGTCACACCACAACTCTAGTGCAGGTAGTAATACTCACAAAAACTTACCGGCCGACTTTTATTGCCCTAGTCGCCAATGATGTTACGGAAAGTATAACAAAGCTTTAACACAAAACTAATATGGATAGCGTCATCACCTAAATAATAAACGACAACATTGGCTAATATGAAAAGTTTCATTGAAAACCTAAAGCGTAGGTAGGTACGAGGGCCACACTGAAAGTTTTGCGTAACTTGTAAATAAAACATTTTATAATAATAATTATACATTTATTGCTTCTCAAAGTATTCGCCATGACATGCTTGACATTTATTCATACGCTCAAACCATTTTTCGAAGCATGCGGCCCAATCACTAGAGACCATGTTTTCAACGTGTTGGTTGAACGTCGTTACCGCTTCTTCGGGGGTCTTAAATGTCAAACCCCTCATCAAATCTTTAATTTTAGGGAAAAGGTAAAAATCGCAGGGTGCAAGGTCTGGGCTATAAGCAGGATGAGTAACAATCTCCACCTTTTCAGATTGCAAGTATGCCTTTGTCTTCTTAGCAGTGTGAGGAGACGCATTGTCATGATGCAAGAGAATGCGGCTTCTAGGTCGTCTCTCGCGGAACTTTTCAAAGACACTGGGCAGGCAAATGGTTGTGCATTAACCGTTCTCTTATTATCTAGCGGTACAGTACAAATAGGACCTGTTTTTGAAAAAAAACAAGCGATCATTTGTTTGCCAACGGTTTTCGCTTGGTGAACTTTTGTTGGCTTTCGTTCACCTTCAAAGACCCATTCTCTAGACTGTTGTTTTTTTTCCGGATCGTAACAATACAGGGTTATTGGTAAGTCGACCTATTCCCGTTAGGAGGTGATAGGGGTGACTATTTGCGATAATTTTGACCCCCATATGCATTATGCAAAAGTGAACCATTTTTGAGTTATCGCGATTTTTAGTTTTTTTTTAAATTAGTCGGAAATTCAACTTGAAAAATTTATTACAAAAAAAGTATCAATTTAAATCTGTTTTTTTCTTCTGATTTACAAAACCGATTAAACGCTGGTTATTTTTCAATATTAAAACAATAATTATCGGCCCAAATTTAAAAAAGCGAGACGGTATACGAAATTTTTTCAATATTTTTTGCGATCGCTTTCCACTAAAATGCCTTAAAAAGAAAAAAAAACGTTATGAAACTTGGCTTGCAGATTATTTTAAAAACTTAACTGTTTTCTTAGCTCTCCAAAAATGCATAACAAGTAGGAAATTGATTGGGAAAAAACTGAAAAAAAAATCATCACAAAAGAAGCGGGCGGAAAAAAAGTCACAAATGCCACTTCAAAAATAAAATTTAAAAACATACCGAATTTACATCAACTTTTTTTATTTGCTTTTGTACAAGATGAACTTGTTTTACTTATGCAATATTAAAAAAAAAAAATCTGTACACGTTTGAGAATGCGAGGCCGAAAACTAAAAAATACATGTTTTTTATCAAACTTCAACATAAATTACACGAAAACAGAAAAATTTACCAATACATTTGGCTGACTGAAATTAGTCTGACTAACTTAAAATAAAACTAAAAATCGCTTACTTTTTCCATAAGTTAATGTTGTTATTTGTGTTTACGAGTATAACAGTTAGTTTTAATAGCTCGTTAGAAAGCTGGAAAAACGTCAATGTTTTATGTGTAATCTGCACGCCAAATGTATTGGTAAATTTTTCTGTTTTCGTGTAATTTATGTTGGAGTTTGATAAAAAAACATGTGTTTTTTAGTTTTTGGCCTCGCATTCTCAAACGTGAAGATAATATTTTTTTTAATATTGCATAAGAACAACAAGTTCATCTTGTACAAAAGCAAATAAAAAAAGTTGATTTAAATTCGGTATGTTTATTAATTTTTATTTTTAAGTGGCATTTGTGACTTTAGTTTCCGCCCGCTTCCTTTGTGATGTTTTTTTTTTCAGTTTTTTTCTAATAAATTCCTACTTGTTATGCATTTTTGGAGAGCTAAGAAAACAGATAAGTTTTTAAAATAATCTGCAAGCCAAGTTTTATAACGTTTTTTTTTGTTTTTAAGGCATTTTAGTGGAAAGCGATCGCAAAAAATATTGAAAAAATTTCGTATTCCGTCTCGCTTTTTTAAATTTGGGCCGAAAATTATTGTTTTAATATTGAAAAATAACCAGTGTTTAATCGTTTTTGTAAATCAGAAGAAAAAAACAGATTTAAATTGATACTTTTTTTGTAATAAATTTTTCAAGTTGAATTTCCGACTAATTTAAAAAAAAACTAAAATTCGCGATAACTCAAAAATGGTTCACTTTTGCATAATACATATGGGGGTCAAAATTATCGCAAATAGTCACCCCTATCACCTCCTAACGGGAATAGGTCGACTTACCAATAACCCTGTATATCCATGTTTCGTCTCCTGTCACTATATTATAGACCGCATTTGAACGCCCGTGGTTATACTTTCGCAGCATTTCTTGGCACCAATGAACACGGGCCTGTTTCTGAGCTGATGTCAGTTCATGGGGAATCCACCGACAACAAAGCTTCGTGACTTGTAAATGATCTTGTAAAATCTTTGTAAAAGTTACGGGTAGCTGGATAGGTGAGCTTGTGAGACTAGGGTGTGAGTAAGATTCAGCCCAGGAAAGAGTAAGTCAAATTTATATTCAGTAAGGGCGCCAGACTTACTTCTCGTCAACGAGTGAAATCATTCAAATAAAAATCTCAGATCTAATCAAATTACATTTATTTAACCGTTCAACGATTATAAACTAAAGAACACCAAATGCATCATTACACAATGGACTCCGCCGTAAAGGGGAAGTCTAAGAAATCATAGGACCGACACTGATCCCCTAGCGCAAAGTCGGGTTGGTCAGTATCGAACCTACTACGCTTAAGTAGACACACTAGGTGGTAATGAACTCCGCCATAAAGGAGAAGTTTAAATAAATCATAGGATCAAGACTGATCCACTCGCGCGAAGACGTGGGTTGCCAGTCTCAAACCTACTACACATAATACAAATTTAGATTTGTATTCCACTAATGAAAATTTAACAATACAATAGAAAGACTACCTAACGAGATAACTTTAAGTGTAAAAAGGGTAGTCTGGTACTCACGCGGCATCTTCATACAGAATACCTGCACTGTTTAATAACGTCTGTAGTAACAGAACGGCTTGATTGTCAGGAGAGTTGAAGTTTTTCTTAGTGCAGGTCGTCAGAACCACGACGGGGAAAGGGGAAGGTTGCAACGCTTGATGAGCTTCACCTCTCCATCCGCGGAACCACAAGTTATTCTCCACTCGAAAACGGAGTGTTAGAGTAGCAATAAAAAGGCAGGCAGGTGAAAAAGAAAAGAAACGAACGAAGAAAGAAAACTGCCCGTAATAGAAAGAAGAGAAAAGAAAAGAAAAGAAAAGAAACCCTGTGAACAAAACATTCACGGTTAAACACAGAGCAGAACCAGCGATTAATAAAAACACGTGGTTAATTAAAAAGAAAGTAACTTACCACTAGCCGTGGGTTTCTTTTATGGTAGGAGGCGAGTGTCAGAGCTCGAGTAAGTAAAGGTGCTTGTTAAGAAAGCATTTATGATAGTGCTGTAAAATAAGTATGCACGGGTTACGAACATGAAAAGAAAAGAAGAGTGCATCGCCAAAATGGCGGCATCGAAAGTTCAAGACAAAGGGTTCACTTACCAGAAGAAAGTACAAAGATTTGGATTAGCTCAATCCATTTGAAGTTAAATTATACAAATTCTGCCATGGGCAGGGCCGGTTGGCGTGATCGGCGATTCTCCGTTTTGGATGTACGTGCTCACATCTTGACGAATCGAATCCGATAGAGGTCAACGGTGACGGCATCGAAGATGCTCGGTCATCGACGGTCAAAGATTTCCGAACGGCTCTGTATATTTTTATTTACCAATAAACAAAAACGAACAGTAAATTATTTCATAAATAGTTCAAGAAGGGATTTTATTATTATAAAACCAGGTAATTGAGTTTATTATATTTCTTGTTTACTCAAAAGTTAAAATCATCATAATCTAGGATTAAAGAATCCGACAAGCACATTTCTAAACGCGTCCGCGTTTCGTTCCATGTGTCGTATTGATTCTTGAAGAAAATCTCTAATAAAATACAATGAAGTTATTTAAGTAAGATAATAAATTAATTTAGATTAAATATAAACGAATGATTTGACAAACATTTAAGAGTCAATCAGACGTGATTGATGAAAATCGTTAAGAGGAAACGTCGCAGATCACAGATGGCGCTGTCATGCGTGTAATGCAGAAACAAAAATGTGAAAACATGAACTGTCAAATGATTTGTTATGCCGGCTTGTTGTTATGATATTGTAATTTATTTAAACAAAAGAAGAAGTATGCCTTGTTGTGAGGAAAATAATGGTAAAACATCGAGGTAATATTCCTCTAAATATGTGGCTAAAAGTTATAGTGCATAAACAAGCTGGAATGCCTAACAAACAGGTGAGTAAAACTAGATTTAGAATGGTATCTAGACCTCGAAGTGTTACATCTTTTGTATTTGGCTCATACCTATCCCTAATTGTTCACGAATTTCGTCATAGGTGATTCGTCGGTTTTCTTCTATTAGTCGCCTGACAGCAGCTACGTTTTCTTCAGTGACTGCGGTAGACGGCCGACCTTCACGAGGATCGTCATGGAGAGAAACTCGGCCCCAATTGAATTCAGCGTACCACCGTCTCACAGTGCTCAAATGTGGTGCTTCAAGCCCAAAAGCATTTTGAAGGCGAGTACTACATTCTTGCGGAGAAAGAGAACTTTTAAAATCGTAAAATATCATTGCTCTAAAATCTTTACGCGTCAAATCCATTTTCAGTGCCAATTGTTCACTTCAAATCGCTAGTAAAGACAAATGACAATCAGTTTCTCGCCAACAACTATTTAATTCCATAAACGATAATCCATATTTTTTTAAATTACATAGTTCGAAATTCAAATGTTTACGAGTGGCCAGAAGTGCAAAACTTTCAGTGTGGCCTAAGTACAAACACAATAGTACAGTCACGAACCGGGATTGTTGAGCCACTTGCCACTGTTCGTATTTTGGCCGTGTAATGCAAATCGGGTTTAGTCGTATATACTCGTATGTCCAGTATGTATTACTCTGCTAAATTATGAAGAATATTGACGTGAGTGACTTAACATTCCCGTGTTGCAGTCACAGCTTGGTTGTGTTACTTACAGGGATCGGTCAAAGTCGGATATATTCGCTTAAATTAAGAGTTTTGATGATTACTATGGTTACGTTTAAACAACAGCCACTATTGGTTCAAACTGAACTGTCTTTATTGGTAGTTACAAGGGTTGCTATGGTCACATTTAAGTAATGAAAAACAGCGGCATTCGTGTAACACAACCAAGTTATGATGATAAGCTAGTGGCTCAACAATCCCGGTTCGTGACTGTACATTGTGCATCAAGGGTAGTATGAAGGGAATTACTAACGAGAGTGTTAGAAGCCCGACACCGAAGGCGGAGGGCTTTTAATGACTCGAGTTAGTAATCCCCTTACTGCCTGTGTGTGGTGTACTGGGGTAGACGTGATAAAAGGATTATGAAGGTAGTTGGAGATTGTGTGTGACATTATAGTTTTCGTACAAGTAACTTGGTTTTACTTCAGCTCATCCCTCGTAAATATATGACAAAGTGGCGACGAGTACAGAAATCCACAGATTAGCAGCTTAAATAATTGCAGCAAGCATGGCTCATGGTTTGTTCGGTGGCACGTTGAGTTTCGACCATAGGTGCAACGACTGGGACACGTTCAAAGTTCGTCTGACGCAATACTGCATCGCTAATGGCATATCAGAAGAAGAAGACAAGACTGGAATTAAACGCCGTGCCATCCAGCTGACCTCGTTAGCTGAACAAACATTTGTTATTGTAAAAAATTTAGTGTCCCCGGCAACTATAGATTCGGTATCATACAGTGATTTGTTAAAGCAGTTGGATGTGCATTTTGCGTCGAAATGGTGTGTTTTCGCAGAGCGTTGGCATTTTTATAAAGCCGAACAGACAGCGGGAGAAAGCCTAGCGGATTGGGCAGCCCGCGTGCGGAAGTTAGCGCAAAATTGTAACTTTAAGGCAGAATTAGAAAAGGTTATAAGGGATCGATTCGTTCTTGGATTAGAGAACGAAAAAGAACGGGAACGGTTATTTGCAGAGGATGAGTCCAAGTTAACGTTTAATAAGGCTTTGGAACTGGCTCAGTCAGTGCGTTGCGCTAGGACGGCGGCGAAACGCAGCGGGCCAGGTGCGGCGGCGGCGGCCGGCGGCTCGGCGGCGAACGATTTGTTCGTAATTAAATCGAGTAACGGAGCGGTAGCTAGTGGCGCAGCACCCAAACAGAGTACGAGCAACGAGAAGAAACCAGGATGTGAAGTGTGTGGCTACAACAACCATGTCAAGGACAATTGTCGGTTCGTTAGGTACAAGTGTAAAAAGTGTGGTGAAAGAGGCCATTTAAATAAGATGTGTCCGAAGAAAAGTGCTACATGGAAACAAAACAACTTTTTAGGATCGGATGTATCATGCGACTTGGAAGGTAACCTTTTATGTTTTAATATAAAAGATAGTAATTTTTCATCATGGGTAGAAACGATGCGATTAGGCGATAAGAGGGTCAACTGTGAAATTGATAGCGGGAGTTGTATTTCTGCGATGTCCGAATGTTTTTATCAAAAACAATTTATTGATTTTAGTATGACCGCCACGAAAAACTCGTTACGCACTTATGACGGGGGTGTAATTAATCCCCTAGGTTATTTCCCATTAGCAGTTACATTCGGATCTAAAACTGATGTGATTAACTTTTACGTTATTAAATTTAAAGGCCTTAACCCACCCATGCCCATATTGGGCAGAGATTTTATGACGAAATTTAATTTGTCTTTCTGTAACTTACACTATACAAAAATAACAGAGGACAGACAAATAAGTGACCTAAAACTGAAATTTTCTGAAGTGTTTTCAGACGCATTGGGTAAATTTAACAAATTTAAAGTAGACTTGACCTTAAAACCGGGTTCTTAGCCCATTTATTTTAAACCACGCCCGGTTCCTCTAGCATTGAAACCAAAGGTGGACGAAGCCCTGGACAAACTGGTAACTATGGGCATTCTGAAACCTGTGGACCATGCGGAGTTCGCGACTCCAATAATGCCAGTGTTAAAACCAGATGGGTCGGTACGAATTTGCGGGGATTATTCGGTGACTTTGAATAAGGTATTAGTTTGTGATCAGTACCCGCTGCCTAGAATCCAGGAGTTGTTTGCCACCCTTCATGGAGGGATTGAATTTAGTAAGTTAGATCTGTCAATGGCCTACTGGCAATTACAGTTGACAGATGAGTCTCAAGACCTTACATGCATCAATACGCACCGCGGGTTGTTTAAATTCACGCGCCTGGTGTTAGGCCTTACGTCAGCACCCGCCATTTTTCAAAAAACTATGGAACGGTTGCTGGCGGGAATACAAGGGGTCTGTATATTTTTAGACGACTTACTGATAACTGCCCCAGATCGAGCTACCCACTTGTACAGGTTAGAGAAAGTCCTTGCGAAATTACAAGAGGCCGGTTTAACAGTCAAGAAGGAGAAATGTGTATTCTTTCAAGAATCCATAGAATATTTGGGACATACAATAGATAAAGAGGGTTTACACACTTCTCCAAATAAGATTAGGTCAATTATTGCCGCAAAACCACCGTCCAGTGTGTCCGAACTCAAGTCATTCTTAGGGTTGGTAAATTATTACCGAACATTCGTGCCTAACATGTCTAGCGTGTTAAATCCACTTCATAGTTTACTTAAAGATGGAGTAAAGTGGAGCTGGGGTCAGCCGCAACAATCAGCGTTTGAGATGGTTAAAAAAGAGTTAGCGTCAGACAGGGTCCTAGCTCACTATAACCCGGACCTAAAAACAATTTTAACGGTAGATGCAGGGCCGGGGTTAGGGGCCATATTGTCACAAGTACAAAAAGACGGTTACGAAAAGGTGATATCTTACGCTTCACGCGGTTTAACAAAAAGTGAGCAGGTTTATTCGCAAATTCATAAAGAAGCTACGGCTATAATATTCGGCGTTAAGAAATTCCACCAATTCTTGTACGGCCGATCGGTTCCATTTATTTTACGAACCGACCATAAGCCGTTATTATCAATATTCGGGAATAAAAAAGGTATTCCCGAAATGGCGGCAAATCGGCTGCAACGTTATGCATTGTTTTTAACCGCTTACAATTATGACATAGAATATGTGCGTAGTGCGGATAACACGGCGGATTACCTCTCGCGGTCGGTCGACAGTCGAGCCGACGGCAGCGTGGAACATAATAACGAATCGGTCGCTGAGGCCCGCGACTGCGAGTTAAATAGTTACATGCATTTTATTATGGCCGGTGAAAATATTCTACCAATATCGGTTGATGATGTTAAAAAGCACACTCAGCGAGACGACACCTTAAAGCAAGTAATGCAATTTGTAAACAAAGGGTGGCCACGAAAAGTTAACGATTTAAATTTGATACCATATTTTAATTGTAGGTTCCAACTAAACTGCGAAAATGAATGCGTCATGCGTGGGCATAAGGTTGTCATACCTTTAACCTTGAGGGAGAAAGTTTTAGAAGAGCTACATTCGTCTCATTTTGGTGTAGTCAAATCAAAAGCAGAGGCCCGGTCTAGATTTTGGTGGCCTGCTATTGATAAAGATATTGAACAAAAAGTTGGTAGTTGCAAAGTATGTTTTGAATTAAAACCAGCTCCGCCGCGCGCGCCGCTGGTTTCGTGGCCCCGCCCGGCGACTGCCTGGGAGCGGGTGCATATGGATATGTTATCTATCAACGGCTATAACTACTTGGTTATTGTTGACGCTTACTCCAAATGGTTGGAATGTTTTTGTTTATTTCATTCGGCGGGAACAGAGGACATTTTAAGGAAATTAGCTGAGGTGGTTTCTCGTTTCGGATTAATGAAAACAATCGTTTCGGATAATGCGTCGGTTTTTACATCAGAATTGTTTGCCAAATTTTGCTCGGGTAATGGCCTACAGCATTTAACTATTGCCCCATACCACCCTGCGTCTAATGGGCAAGCCGAAAATTCGGTAAAAACGATAAAAAAGGCAATAAAAACATTAGCAACCGAATGTTCATCACAGTTTTTGTTATCTTTGAGGCTCAATAAGTTCTTATTGGACTACAGAAATACAACTCATTGCAGCACAGGGTTCCCACCTACTCAGTTGATGCTCGGTCGCTCGGTTCGAACACGACTTGATTTACTTTGTCATTCTAAGGCAAACGTCCCTAAGTCCATGATACATGACGTTGCTAAACAGAATATTTCGAAACAACAGGTCTCCCAGAGTAAACATTATGGGGGGAAAAGGAAACTGGAATTTAAAGAAGAGGACAAAGTTTTAATAAAAACCTATTACCAAAATGGGAATAAATATAAATGGGAAATGGGTATAATTAAGGAAAAAATTGGAAATCGAATGTTTAAAATTTATGTACCTAGATTAGATATCTCAACGAGAAAACACGCAGATCAAATCTGGAATTATAGAGGAAAAGATGACGGATCCCATGATTCCGTCGCTGACCTAGACTGTGATTATGCATTTGTGACAGTGGCAGATGACATCGCGTCCGCAGCTACCACAAGCGATTTTGAGCGGTCTCAGGAGCAAATGGCTCCAGAAGGCAGTGACTGGTCGGAGTGTTCAGAGTACGTTCCCAGTGAGGGGGATGAAGATTCTTCTTACTACGAGCCCTCGGAACGGTCGCCGGCTCGCTCGAATATAGTGCTAAGACCACGTGTTAATCGTTAAGTTATTGTTAACAGCATTTTTTTGTTATTTGTTTTCTTTTCATTCTTTTTTTTACTTACATGTAGTAAGTATTTTAGGTTGGGGATATGTGGTGTACTGGGGTAGACGTGATAAAAGGATTATGAAGGTAGTTGGAGATTGTGTGTGACATTATAGTTTTCGTACAAGTAACTTGGTTTTACTTCAGCTCATCCCTGAAATAAACCCTCCCCCCCTCCCTCCCCTCCCCCCCCCGCCCCTTCCCTCCTGTAAATATATAATACTGTGATACACACGATGGTTTTCATCACATTTGCGAGGAAAAAACACTTTTAACTCTGCAAAATATAAAGAAATAATTTTTGACGAACGGGAACGTAAATGGAAACGATATTTTTTTTGTGACCTCTACCACAGATAATAACTGCGTTTAGTTTCGACCTGGATTCGAGCCAGATTTAGCCAATTTGATAAAAATGTATAATTACTAAAATTAATGATAAATGTTGATATAAACTTAAAATAGGTATAAAAATAATGAAGTTTAATGAAGCGTATAGGTTTTGTGTAATGTAAGTTAGTCTATAGCTAATTTTTAAGGATGAAATTAGAAACCGATTTAATTTTTGGCTGAAAATTAAACCTCCTTAGTCAGAAATGTTGTACGAAAGAGTTGCAAATTTTAAAAAGAAAGTCATTACTCCCTAGGGATGACAAACTCGCCATAATTCCCGCGGGAACAATTTAGGCCATTGTCCTGCATACAGGCATGGAATAACACCATTTACGAGCAAGTGTGATGAAAAATCAATTTTGTATGAAAGCTATAATTTAAATTTATAATTAACCTCTATAAAACCCAACCTTTATCACCACTGGAGTAACTATAATTTTAAAATAGTTATTGTAGGCGTCAAGGTTTACAACCCCTGCAACGCTAAGTGGTTTGACCAGATGAATGCATTACCGGTACCAAGATACATTAGCGAAAGTACAAAATACTAATTTCGGGACGTTTCGGGGAACTTAGGTAGGTGTAGTTATTACTAACGGTGATTTCTTGGTAGAGGGGTGTCAATGTCCTCTATTGAAATGCTAACTGGCACTTACTATAGCACACATTTTTGCCCTCGTCAATCCGATGTTTGATAAAAACATATAGTTATATATACGAAATTTGAATGTTACCGTATATTACCGCTTTTTGGTAATGTTTCTGGTAGCGTTGCTGGTAAAATACCCGCTTCGAGTAAGTTACTGACAACGGCACATCACTAAGCACAACTTTATTTTATTTGTTTTACTTGACCTAAGTTACAAAATAACTTTCTAAACGAGTTTTAGATAAAGAGACACGATGAGATGAGGGAAAATGAAAAAAAATACGGAGTTACGAGATCGTTTATTTATCACTCCCACATCCCACATCACGCCTCATTCAAGGTCAACATACCTTAGCGTTATATTGACAGGTTTAAAAGGTCATTAAAAGTTTATGTCAAAAGATTATTTTAGGGATATGCTTTTGTTGTAGACTGTACTTTTTTTGAAAATCATTATCATCTTATCAAGACCAAGCTATTGAGTCCTAACACGGTAGGTCTACGTTAAGAATAGCGGAAATCCTGTCGCCACCTTCCTACTCCATCATCAGATCACGTCTTAGATACCATAACATTGCATCGTCATCGGGTTTACATATGTGGTTCAAATTTCAGCCCATTCCGTTAACGGGAAGTGGGTCAAATTTAACAGGCAGGATTTGACCCGTACATACGTTACAAGACAAGTTAAATAAAAATGTTGAAAAATAAGAGTGAAAATGCACAAGATTTAAGCGATGATAATGATTATTAAATTAATATTGGATGGGGCAGTCATATCTACCAGCAATCATATTCAGAATATCGTTGGAACTAATTCTGACGCGCCCCATGTGCGAAGAGATTTTTTTCCTCACTATGGCCTGAAAACTGTCTGTGCGCGAGTCAACAAGAACATAAAGAACTTAACTTGAAAAAAAAACCGATTCTACCTTGCGATAAAAGAGTTATACAACTTGATGGGAAGTGCGTACCAGTTAGGGGTACTTGTTGGTTAGGAATTGTACATCCTAATAAAAAGAGATATAGTATTAAATTCATTATTATTGAAGGCAAAATCCCAACACTACTTGCCTGTAGAACATGCTTAATATACAATTTAATTTCTGCAGTACAAATATTATAAATATACATGATGTTGACCATCTACTTTGCGTGTTCCATTTTCACTGCTGCCTGACCCTCGCCAGTAGTTGAAAAGAATGGAAGAAATGGGTGTTATCGAGAAGGTAACCAAACCCACAAAAAGGGTGAATAATTTGATTCCTCGAAAACCAAATAGCAAATTACGAATTTGAATAGATCCCAGAACTTTAAATATATACATTTTACAGCCTAAACACCAATTGCCTACGTTAGACGAAATTTAAAACAAAATGCAAAAAGTTAATGGTTTTTGTATTATTAGACGCATCAAATGGGTTTTGGATGTTTAATTTGAATGGCAGGTATGGGTTTAAAAGGTTACCATATGGTATAAGTTCGGCTCCAGAAGTATACAGCAGAATAATTAATCAAAATTTAATGTTCGAAAATTTAGAAGTTGTGATTACATACATTGATATGAGTGTGTATATTTATTTATTTATTTATTTATTAGCCTTTATGTCCTTGAAGTAGCCAAGTACGTGAGAGGTAACCTTGAACGATTCCCGACGCGCGGTGACTCGCACAACTACCACACCAGGCGGCGTGGCGAACTGCGCCCACCCGCCACACGTCGAAAAGTCAAAAAAATGTCTCCACTCAATAGGGCCTATGATATACAACCAAATACCCCTAGAAATTAAAAATTCACCAAATATGAGGCGTTTTGTTAATAAATTAAATGCTAAACTTGTATCTGACGCATATTACACTATCGACGACTTTCTCAAAGGCTAACTGACTGGTTACTGGTTTGCTGCCCAAACAATTGATTAGGTACATATTATATTGACATACTTGGTATAGATAATTTAAGTTAATATTTATAGAAATTAGTATAACTTATTGTGTTTTGAACTTTTGACATGTAAAACTCTGTTTTATCAAGGAACAAATAAATAAATAAATAATTAAGGAAACAAACAGCAAAATATAACACATTTGAGATACAATACATAATACTTATTACTCCCTATGAAAATTCTTAGTTTTGACATATTTTCCTGCTCAAGCTACGCATGAATATTTTTAATTTTTAATTTTATGTTAAATTCATTGTTTTATATAATGCTAGGTTAAGCTTTATAATTGTATATAAGTAGAATTTAAAAAAAACGACTGACTGTTGAGTTTCTTGCGGCGTTTCATCTCAGCAGTGGTCTCTTGCGAACCGCTGGTAGATTTTTGACGTGTAAAAGTGCCCGTGCGGCCTACTTACTGAATAAACATCTTTCTTTTTTTTTTGTCAATCATAGCTTAAAAATAGATTAGCCAAAACCGTTTCCACTTATAGAAGAAAAACATTTCAGTTGCTCATGTAAGACTAAAAAAATACTTTTTCTTAAACGAGCATTTTGCATTTTTCGGGTAATTTAACAATGGTTGCAGAGTATTATTATCATTGCCTAATTCTTGTTAATATTATTTAACTTTATTTAACTTTTCTATTCTATTTTAAAGCAATTACTATATATATATACTGTTTTTAAGATTTCATTGATTTATTGATTATTGCAGAAACAAATTGATATATTGCTCAATCAGTTTGAAGATTGATAACTCTAAATGCATTTTTTTAAACTTATTTTTATAGGGCACAAGTTCACAGCACAGGGTGTCTCCAGACCCTGATAAAGTGCAGGCAGTTATGAATATGGAAGACCCAAAATGTAGAAAAGACCTCAAGAGATTCTTTGGCATGTGAAATTATTTGTCTCAATTTATACCTGATTACTCAAAATTAATAGAACCTTTGCGTGAACTGATGAATAAAGACGCTGTATTTTGCTGTATTACCACAGTGCCTCAAGACAAAAGTCTGTGATCAGTGTGTGTTGCCAGTGATGTCGTATGGATCCGAGACATGGTCGCTTACAATGGGCCTCATAAGAAGGTTCAAGGTCACTCAAAGGGCGATGGAAAGAGCTATGCTGGGTGTCTCCTTGCGAGATCGAATCAGGAATGAGGAGATTCGCAGGAGAACTAAAGTAACCGATATAGCTCACCGGATTGCAAACCTTAAGTGGCAGAGGGCGGGGCACATTGCTCGTAGAACTGATGGCCGTTGGAGCGGAAAGGTTCTAGAGTGGCGACCGCGAACCGGGAGACGAAGTGTTGGCAGACCTTCCACAAGGTGGACTGACGATCTGCTAAAGGTCGCGGGAAGCCGCTGGATGACAGCAGCAGAGGACCGATCGTTGTGGAAAACCTTGGGGAAGGCCTTTGTCCAGCAGTGGACGTCTTGCGGCTGATAATGATGATGATGATGATTTGCATAGGATAACCAAGAACCATCAATTTATATGATGTAAAAAACTTTGTAGTCCATGCCTGGGTTTCTTTAATACTAACCAAGAAATTGTGTTATCAGTTGATAGCTCTTCAACAGCAATGGGTGTGGTATTTTTGCAAAATGATAAATCAATTGCGTTTGGGTCAAGTGCTTTCAATACCAGAGAGCAGAATTATTGACAATTAGAGAAGCAAATGTTAGCCATAGTCTTTGGTTGTTTTAAACAACAGCGGAGCTGTGACAATATTAACCAATATAATGGCAAGGCGCGCTCGACGTGACCGCACGCGGTTCTACTGGTTAATATTGGCACAGCTCCGCTCGTCTCCGCCTCAGTAGAGCCGCACCCTAAAGGTCTATGATCGGTTTCAATATGCACTTTTCGGCCATAAGCGTTACTACTCCGCTATATTAGTATTTAAAGTTCTCATCATCATCATCATCATGTCAGCAGAAAGACGTCCACTGCTGGACATAGGCCTCCCCCAAGGCTTTCCACTCAGACCGGTCTTGTGCTTTTCGCATCCACCGCGGTCCCGCGATCCTGACGAGGTCGTCACTCCATCTTGTTGGAGGCCTACCTACAGCTCGTCTCCCGGTCCGCGGACGCCACTCCAGAACCTTCTGACGCCATCGACCATCAGTCCTGCGAGCAATGTTCCCCGCCCACTGCCAAATCAGTTTAGCTATTCTTCGGGCTATGTCGGTAACCTTAGTTCTACTGCGGATATCATCATTTCTGATTCTATCACGCAGAGAAACCCCGAGCATAGCCCTCTCCATAGCCCTCTGAGTGACTTCTCGAATCTATGCAAATTCTTAATTTTCCATTTGGTTTTCGAGGAATCAAATTATTTACCCATTTGGTCGGTTTGGTTACCTTCTCGATAACACCCATTCCTTCCATTCTTTTCAACTACCTACTGGCAAGGTTCAGACAGCAGTAAAAATGGAACACGCAAAGTAGATGATCAACATCATGTAAATTTACAAGATTTGTATTTGCAGATATAAAATTGTCTGTCAAACATGTTCTACAGGCAAGTAGTGTTGGGATTTTGCCTTCAATAATAATTAATTTAACACTATATCTCTTTTTATTAGGAAGTACAATTTCTAACCAACAAGTACCCCTAACTGGTACGCACTTCCCATCAAGTCTCTCTTATCGCAGTGGCGCCGCACCCTTAAGACTCCTTATTTAATATACACCGTGGGCCCGAATAACCCGACCAATTTTAACAATCGATACTTGAGCCTATTTGTAGAATATAATGGGTATAATATGTAGTCCAATAACGCATAATTTCCGAGATTTTTATTATTTAAAAATCAATTCCATAGTTAATTAAATTTGAACTCTGTCACCTTAACCTAAAGCATTATTTACTAAGAAAGATTCATGTTGTAAGTAGCAATATCATCCACATACAACATAAATTAATTAATCAATTTCTTATTAAATAATGCTTTAGGTTAAGGTGACAGAGTTCAAATTAAATTAACTATGGAATTGATTTTTAAATAATGAAAATCTCGGAAATTATGCGTTATTGGACTACATATTATTTATTTATTTATTTATTTATTTATTAAGGAAAACAAACAGCTTATATTATACATTAATATTACAACAGAGGTGAGTTATTCATAAGCCAACAAAGTTTTCACCACTGTATGTTACACATTTAGGAATTATAACTACACAAAGCTAGCACCTTATATTAAAACATGCACTTAAAACAGTAACTTTCTAGACATGAAAAATAAACAAAATTCATAACCGATAAAAGGTAAAAGGTAACTAAATTAAATTAAATTACAAAGTCATTTTAACTGCACTTACATAGCTGCCAAAACTGTCATGGAATATGTCAGTATGGATATATTTGTGATTGTGAGTGGAACACGCCCTTGTAAGGAAGCGATTTTTCGAATAGTTGTTCCTACAAAATTTTATGGCGAATATATTTTTGGACCGAGTACTTAAACATGAGCACCTCAATGAAATGTTACTGAGGAGATATGGAGATTCGACGATGTTGTTCAAAATTTTATAAAGTAAAATTTGGTCATGATGTTCCCTACGCATTTTCAAGGGGACAATGTCTTTGAGCTCAAGGTTTTTAAACTTGTAAGCTAAACGTTTCGTAAATTTCCTTTGAATGCTTTCGATACAATCAATGTAACATTGGTATTGAGGATTCCAAGTTGCAGATGCATACTCCAGATGAGGACGAACAAGTGCGTTATATAACAAGATGAAAGTGCTAACATTTTTGAAATCGCTACCTTGCCTAAAAATAAACCCCAACATCCTATAAGCTTTCGCAACTATTCTGTCAATATGTGATGAGAGTAATAGTTGTTGATCAAGTTGAACTCCCAGATCCCTAATTTCAGGTACATTTTTTAAAGCGACGTCAAATATTTTATATTTAAAAATAATAGGTTGTCGTTTTCGGGAATATGAAATTGTACAACACTTATCAGTATTTAAAATTAGTTTGTTAGCAACACAGTATTGACCCAAACGATTCAGATCATTTTGAAGGTTCACACAATCATGTTCGGTCTTAATAATTTTAAAGATTTTAGTGTCATCAGCGTAAAGTAAAATATGGGAATCCTGTATGCAATTAGCCACGTCATTAATAAAAATGTTAAACAGCAGGGGTCCGAGGTGGGACCCCTGAGGGACCCCGGAACTAATAGGAATAAAGCTCGAAATGTAACCTTTTACAGCAACGGCTTGAGTTCTGTTCCGAAGATATGATTCAAGCCATCTCAGGAGGTCGCCGTGTATACCGATTATACCCATTATATTCTACAAATAGGCTCTAGTATCGATTGTTAAAATTGGTCGGGTTATTCGGGCCCACGGTGTATAGTCCCTATATGTCTTAGACTAAATTTGGTAGATTTTTTAATTGAAAATTATAAATTTTACATAAAAATAAGTAAGCAGGGGCCAAAAAAGTATTGGGACCTCTGAATTAAATTAACAATTAAATAATCCATTTGGTTGATAAACACTCAGGAGCAAAAATACCGGGTCAGAGTGCGTATTTAATACAAACGAGACTATTTCGAAGCCTCGGTCCCTCGCCAGGGGTTGTTTCGAGTGAGGTTTAATGGTGGATACTCCTGAGGTTCAATAAGGGAGATCAAAAATTCTTAAGATACCTAACTGATCGCATAATCAGTTAACACCACAGCCGGACAGTTTGGGTCAGCATTTTAATGCCATTTTAGATGTTTTTCTGAACATGCACAATTCCGGCGCTAACCGCAGATTCAGTTGGGTATCCTAGGCACTCTGGAAGTCCTGTATCGATGTTCAAGGTATTCACCATCAGAATTCACTAAAAGCATTCCCTGGCGAGGAACCAAGGCTTCGAAATAGCCTCTTTAGTATGAAAAACGCACTCTGACCCGTTATTTTTGCTCCTCAGTGTAGTTATGTACCTACTTCCCAGTATCTATTGTTTCAAATCCACGACGGTGCGTGCGACTATACCTTTCCATTCAGTTGTTCAAAGGTTAACTGGAAGAGATCTCTTAAAGGGATAAGTTTGCCTTTGTCACCTACATACCTTACCTTTATGTTTCTGTAGTTCTTTTTAGTTTGCCATGTTCCCTACATACATACATTAGGTTAACTACCTACAATGTTTGTGTATTAGTAACCTTGTGATTAATCAATATACTAAAATGTATTCTTATTTTAACTTTTACAATGTACTTTAAGTACTCTATTTACTACGAGCAGTAGGTAAAATAAACGACTATGTAGTTTCTCTACATACTTGCCAAGAGCCCATCAGTCGAGGCCACAAATACGACACCATGCTGGGGAGAACTGGCCACCAGGTTGTAGTGGCATTCCGAATCCTTTCTGAAGTTGCTTGTATTAAATACTTGGAATTTTCGGTGCAGCTTGTACTCGAGTTTCTGAAAAAAAAAACGAACGCGTTGATGCTCACATGTTTTACATGAAATATGAAGTTTTGGGGTTAAATTTGCCCGATACAACGTAGATAGAACGTTCACGAACTCGACGATGAATCCAGGCCAACAGGGAATATGCATGGATTTTTTAAATCGTATTTCTCAACAAAATATTATAATACCGTAGAAGTGATCACCAAAAGTGAAATTAAAATTAAATTTGGTTTTGAAATACGGATGATACAAGCATTTTAAAATGCTAATTAGACAGAGAGATCCGAAGTACCGATGACGTCATCGTGCAGTTCGGCAATATAAACTCCACGTAGAATTTTGTTTAAAAAGAAATATGATTTTCTCACCTGTTTGTTACATAAATCAGCTTTAAGTGAAGCTAAATACTAGTGAGTTTGCTTGTTTGTTCAGTCTTTTTGGATCAACTCCTCAATCCTCAACCGATCTATGTGATATTTGGCACAGTCAAGTATGTATAAGTATAAATCAATATATCAATAAAATACAATCCCATCTTCTCTAGGAAGATTGGGGGCAACGTTGTACGGTGATATGTAGGACAGAGGTCGAGATAGTTTTAACCTCTGCGCCACTGCGAGTGCACTTGAAACAAGAAGTAAGATGCCAGACACACGAAATAAGTCCGTCTTCTATCACTGTGCAACAGAAAGGCATAAAAACATCGAAATATAATAAGTATGGAAGAGTAATCGACGCTCAAAATCTGCCCCACTGACTTAGTGCCGGCGGGGGTGGAGCTATTAATGAGTGCCGAACTGTCTATCAGTCGACTTTCTGACGTAGTGTCAAACAGTTGTTTACAAACACAAAAGAAAAAAACGATATTAAAGATTAGCGAATTTAAATGATGCTGCAACCATGCCAAGTTGCATTGTAAATTGATGCAGGACCCACACAGATGCAAAACAAAGCGATATTTATTTTCATTAGTAAGTTATTGAATTTTTAATATTACCATACCAAAATGTCATGGCCGATGTTATGCAATATATCTTTGAAAAATGTGAATTACAAGCAACTACTTCGAATGAATAGGAAATTAAAATTTATGTCATCTTTACTATCGTTAGTTTATGTACATAATAAAAAAAACGTTATATGATCTTTTAAGTTTTCCAAAAAATGAAGAACGCCGTCTGGCTTGGGTGGATGCAGTTCGTCGCAAATTGCGAAACGAGAATTGGCATAAAAAGAGGCTGAAGGTATGGTGAGTTTTCATGGAAAAAATTCAACATGCAGAGTTAATTAAAAACCGGCCAAGTCGGACTCGCGCACCGAGGGTTCCGTACAAACCTTGATATGAATTTCAGTTTAATACCTCTACGCGTTCATGAGGAAAGGGGTAGTAACTTTAAAAATATTTATTATATTATGATGTAAATGAAAATATACGGTTTTCGCAATTTTTCTTTTATTTGTGCTATGAGACGTTGCTTCGTACCAAATTTTGATCGCTTGCGAGTTTCGAAAATTTGCGGCATACACGGCTGTATCTTTTGATTGCGTTGGCTTGAAAGTTTGATTTTTTCACAGCTCCAAGGGACAGTAGACCTGAGTATTTGATATAAATTTCAGCTTGATACCTCCACGCGCCCCTGAGAAAAAGGGTCTTGACAGACGGACGGACGGACAACAAAGTATTCCTATAAGGGTTCCTCCCTTTTTCTTTCGAGGTGCGGAACCCTAAAAAGCAATAGACTTAATTAATTGATACTTGTACAAAAATGGAGTTGGTAAAGCTAAAATTGTAAATATAAATTATACTCTATTGTATATGATCTAACTTAAGAGTTAGCTCTTAGCTATCTCTAACTGTAGAATAGAAACAGTGCCAAATGGATTATTTGTGATGTTTTCGTCTTACTACTCGTTTAATTTTTGTCATGTTTTTTCGGCAGCATCAAATAGGCTGTCCCATCCAAAGCGACTATATATAGGTATTATACTGTCACGTATCTGTATGCCTATAAGAATAAAAAAAAGTTACAATATATTTGGCACTTTACATGCTAAAGACTATTTGACGCTGACTACTCTTACAACATAATATCTTCTGATATACTATTTTACAACTTTATAATAGTGTAACATAAGTATGTTAAATGATTCAAGGGGAACAATCAGTAAGTTTGTCAAAACACTACTATAAAAAAATATTAATAAAATTCATTATTCAATTACTGTGTTGTTTTTGTATTAAACCATCCACGTCAAATGTTGAAAGACATGGCCGCGTTCAAATAACCCTTATGAAAAAAAATATTGACAAATGGAAATCTTCTGTCGGAGAGCTTGTAACCAATTGCAGATTTTTGTCTTTCAAACGGTATAAAACCTTACTGAAATTACTGTCTACTCAAACATTATATCAGCATCTGACATAAATGACTTCATACCTTAACCCAATTAATATTTAGTTGATTATTGAAACCACTCGATACATAAGATCTTTTCATTTCAAAAAGTGGGCGTTTTGGAGCGGATTTGACAGTCGTTTTTGTTAGACGTTACTCTTCCATACTTATTATATTTCGATGCATAAAAAGTACAAATCACCAACAGAAAAGAACTGTGAACACCTAAATACACGAAAATACAAAACTAAAACAAATTACACATTCGCCATCTTTTGACGTAGCAAATGGCCTCCCCAGAAAGGATTTTCCGAAGTTCTGTATATGGTTATATATGAGTCAACGAGATTCCTTGGTCCAATCTACTTCAAATTTCGCATAAACATTCTTTAACAGAATTGTTGGAAGACGTGTTTCGTATTTTATTGAAATTCATCCCCTAAGGAGGATAAAAAGGGGTAGAAAGTTATTTTGGGGGTGATTTGCTTCAAAGTTGATATCAATACTCCTTAGTGCTTTTGATTTACATTTTATTTTGACACATGTTTAAAAACTAAATCCAATTTAATTCCAAAAATGTTGAACTTTCATAAAAGCTTGGTGCAATGCAAATACCCAAACCGCTCAGTCTAAAGATTCCAAATTTGGTACATAGGTTCCTTATGAGGTCTAGGGGTGCAGTAAGAAAGTTTCCTGAAAATCGACCCCCAACGGGAAGAAGTAGCGGGAGTAGCGGGAAACTAATTCTACGCCAACGAAGTAGCAGGCGTCCTCTACTATATAATATTGTAAGAAAACCACAGTTAGTGGCGTGAAGTTTTTTTTTACTTTTTCCATCATTGATCTTAGTGTATGTGTACAAAATTTCAGTTTTGTAACTTAAATATACCTAGTACCTAACTAAGACAAAGTGAGTGTAACATCCAGACGGACAGATACGGAAGTGGCAAAACTGTAGTATAGTCAAATTAGACGGAATTTCACTAAAGTCTGGAATTATACATCCCTTAATAAATCCCCCCCCCCCCCCACCCGGACAGGGGTGCAATTGGTTGAAAACCATGCAATGGTCATATATGCACCCGTAGACAAGAGTCGGTGGAATTGGATGCGTTACCGGCTGGCGCTGGCGCGAGTGCAGCCCCGCGCCTCCCCGCCCGCTCTTCTGTCCCGGCTGAGGTGACACCTCGCGTATGGTGCTTTCCTATTGAGGTGAAGGAGAACCGCAGTAAACCCGTTCGCGGGGCGCTGGCCCCGACGTGTCACAAGCAGGACAAGGATGGTGTTACCCGGGTGGAGAGGAAAAACAAGTCTGCCCCGAGGAAACTGTGCGGCGCCGCACCGACCGGACCGAACCACTTGCCGTGTCCTGCTAGGCCCACGACGCAGCTGTACGTGTCCGGATTACATTATTCTACGGAGGCCAAGGAGCTGGTAGAGTATGTAAGAGTTAAGAGCGTAGTTACCCTGAGGGTCGAGTGGTAAGAACCCCGCCACAGGGTTAATTTTAAATCTTTTGTGGTGAGAGTACCGGCCAAAGATCTGTCGACCTTTTTAAAGAAGGAATTCTGGCCGAGAGAGATATTTTTCGGCGATTTCGTGGCCACCGTCTAGCTGACACCGCGGAAGTGTAGTAGCAGTCGTATGTTATATATATTGTTATGTATGTTAGCCTGTAAAGTATTTGTAAATATGGGCCTAGTAGTAGGGCTGAAGAAGGCCCAGTCGCCGACACGCTCACCGCTAACGGGTAATGGTACACATCTACAGGATGCAGGCTATCGTCATCACAGGCCGCGTACACCGAGACCTTATCGTGAACGGGCTCCCCGCTTAACACAAGGTCGAGCTGCCTCCCGCCACAATTAGGTATTTTATTCCCCTGAACGAAATCGCAATAGGCCATAAAATAGTCATAGTAATTACTTATGCTAGTATGACAAGAGAATAAGTTAAAATCACCCGATACAATTAAGTGGCCCTTATACTTAATACAAAAACTTTCTAATAAGTTAAACATAGTTATATATTCATTCTCATCTGATCGGGGAGGGATATAAACAACACAAATTGCGAATAAGAATCTCTTATTTAAATTAACCGTTGCGCAAACAAGTTCAAATGCACGATCATTCAAGTTAACGGTATGACTAACTCGCCGCAGCTCAATCCGAGGTGTGGCTACTAAAAGCGCGCCGCCGTGTTTGCGGCCATCCGTACGATCACACCGCATTACTTGATATCCTGATGGTACAATTTCACCGTCAAGAATTGAATCATTAAGACCAGTCTCTGTCATTGCAAATAGTTCCAATGTAGATGCTTGCAGAAGAAAAGGTAGGTTATTGGTTTTTGTTCTGAGTCCCCTTACATTTTGGTACAGGAAATATAGAAAGCGGTGCGAATTGAGGAAATGATGAGAAAAAATATCTAAACATAATGTCTAATTTAAATTACCGCAGTGTTTGAAGTCAAAAGTCTTTGACCGGTGTGTGTTGCCAGTGATGATTTACGGATCTAAGACGTGGGCGCTAACAATGGGCCTTCTAAGGAAGCGCAAAGTCACTCAGAGGGCTATGGAGAGGGCTATGCTCGGGGTTTCTCTGCGTGATAGAATCAGAAATGACAATATCCGCAGTAGAACTAAGGTTACCGTCATAGCCCGAAGAATAGCTAAACTGAAGTGGCAGTGGGCGGGGCACATTGCTCGCAGGACTGATGGCCGATGGGGTCAGAAGGTTCTGGAGTGGCGTCCGCGGACCTGGAGACGAGCTGTAGGTAGGCCTCCAACTAGATGGAGTGACGACCTCGTCAGGATCGCGGGAGCACGGTGGATGCAAAAAGCACAAGACCGGTCTGAGTGAAAAGTGTCGTGTTCCCAATAAAACACTAGATTATATTAACTGATGTTATTTATTACGGAGCCGACACACAGTAATACAAAGTCAACCAGGAGAGAGCGAGAGGGAGAGAGAGAGATAGCAAGACTCAATACTCAATAATAGACGAAGATTATAAGGAAATAGATGAAAGTCATGACAATGATAGTGATACTATCATACGGAACGTTGACATTAACAAAAAATCTTGGATATATAAGTTAAATATAGTTAATATATAAGTCGGAGTTACAGAAAACATTGCATCAACTAAAAAAAAAAAAAAGATAAAAGATGTTTATTCAGTAATTAGGCCGCACGGGCACTTTTACACGTCAAAATCTACCAGCGCTTCGCAAGAGACCACTGCTGAGAAGAAACGCCGCAAGAAACTCAACAGTCAGTCGTTTTTTAAAATAGGTACTACTTATGATATTATACAATTATAAAGCTTAACCTAGCATGATATAAAACAATGAATTTAACATAAAATAAAAATAAAAATAAAAAACATTCAAGCGTAGCTTGTGCAAGAAAATGTGTCAAAACTAAGAATTTTCATAGGGATTCCTATGACAGTGCAAGACAACCACCACAGTTTCGATACATTCTCCTACAGAAACCGTGTCCCCGTGTATTAACTACAAATTAATTTCCAGCCGGAGGCTACCAGTCAAGATTTACGCAAAATCCTAAGCAATTTTTGTGATAAAAACGACAAACAGAACGTCATAATAAGATGACCAATTACAATATACCAGTTTTTGACGGAAATAACTGGGAATGTTTCGAACAACAATTAGAGTGCGTAATTAAACTTAATGACATCTCCGATGAGAAAAAAGTTCCGTTGTTGCTGACAAAATTATCGCCACAAGTATTTGAAACACTTTCCTGTCTCTGTGCACCTACGAAACCGATAAAATCCAAATTTGAAGACTTAATTGATAAACTAAAAACAAAATATATAAAAAACAATCAATTGCTCTGGAAAGGGTGGAATTTCGGAACAGAAACCAATCAACAACAGAAAGCATTGAAGATTATGTCTTGGCATTAAGAAAAATCGGGGGAAAATGTAAATTTGCGGATTTAGACGACCAAATTAAAGAAAAAGTAATAGATGGTGTTCATTCAAAGTTAATTAAATTCGAATTACTTAAAAGTGACATGTCTAAAACTCTTGAAGAAATGGTGAATTTAGCTAGGACTGTAGAAGTAGCACTAACTCAGACTAAAGGAAGTTCAAAAGAAGCAAATACAACTGAAATGTTATATTATGGAAAAACAATGAAAAGGACTAACAGCCATCAACGTGAGTACAGCGGGAATAGGACCAATTGGGATAGAAAACCACCATCAAAAAATGAAGACAGGAAGGCAGAAAAATGTGTTTGTTGTGGCAACACTAATCACAAGAAATCAGAGTGCCGACTTATAAAAAAATACTGTTCGGAATGTCGAAAACAGGGGCACATCTACAAAGTATGTCCAAAAAATACCAGGTACAGTCGAGCATATTTACTAGAACAAGAAGATTCAGCCGCCACAAAAACAATGGTTCCAGAGGATGATGCAGAGTCACTCAGTGGATTGTTCCAAGAAGAAAATATATATGCGGTTAATGTAAGTAAAGTGCCCCCACATTACATTAGGGTTGAAATTGAAGGTATACCTCTAGATTTTCAGTTGGACACAGGTTCAGATGTAACGGTCTTACCATTTAAAGATAAAAATGATTTCTTTTCGACCATGACAATTAGTGATTGTAATGTAAAATTTAGAAATTTCGACCAAACAATATCAGAACCAATAGGTCTGTTGGAAAATATAAAGGTTACATACAATAATCAACATAGAAAATTAAATGTATTTGTTGCAAAAGATAATGTGCCCCGAATAATAGGTAGAGATTGGTTGAAAGAGCTAGGGCTTTGGCCACCCAAAATAGAAACTAATGCACTACAAGTCGATGATAATTGTAAAATTTCAGAAGCCGAACCACATGTAAAAGAAAAGTACGCAGAAGTATTCGAAGATGGTTGGGGAACCTTCAAGGGTGAAACAATCAAGTTAAAATTAAAACACGACACCCAGCCGAAATTTCATCCAGTCAGACGGATACCTTTTGCACTCAAAGACAAGGTAAAATTAGAAATAGAGAGATTACAAAAAAATGGAAGAATAGAACCAGTGGAACACAGTCAGTGGGTTACCCCTGTGGTACCAATTGTAAACGCTGATGGGTTCTGTTCGCCTTTGTGGTGATTACAAGGTTACAAACCCGCATCTGATTATAGAAAAGATCACAAGCCGTGGATCCTTGGAACGATTATTCAGGAGTCTGTACCGGACACCAATTATATTGTTGAGGTGGAAGGGTGTAAATGGAAAAGACATGTAAACCAACTAATAAATTGCAATAACAGTTTATTAGAAGACTGAACTTTAACAATCATTCGTAGGACTTCGTCTGAGTTTTCCACATTTTCCTCCACTGTAGACATTTGTTATTGAATATTTATTCATCGTTTTTAACAAAAAGATGTTGATTGACTTAGTATGTTCACCGCGACTTGCAGCAACTTCACGTTAGTCTATATGAGTGTGAGTATATCGCCGTTACCGGCGCGGCGGCGGTCGCAATCCTGGCTAACTTCACTCTGATGCTTCTTTTGTGATTTTAATTTCAATCGTATTTCTTTTATTTTTACACTTCTTATCTTGATTAATATATCCACAGATGCGTGGTTTGTTGTTTCTCGTCGGCAATTTGTCGTGTTCCACACAACACTAGATTATATTAACTGATGTTATTTATTACGGAGCCGACATACAGTAATATAGTATAAAGAGCGAGAGGGAGAGAGAGAGAGAGATAGAAAGACTCAATAATAAGGCCTGAACACAAATACCACAGAAAGCCTTGGGGGAGGCCTATGTCCAGCAGTGGACGTCTTTCGGCTGACGTAATAATGATGATGATGATGTCTAATTTGCACCGGGACGCAACCCGCGGCAAGTACCTACCCACGTTTAATGTTCTATGTATTTTGGGGATATTTTTGAAACATTGAAAATTATTACAACTGTACTCATATTGCTTTAAACTTCGCACCCCATAAATTGGCATTCTTATCGTGATCATGCAGTTTTCTGTATATTTGTAAATTACTTATTACCAGCAATAAAGCCACAGAAGCGCACACACGCGTAAACCATCGAAATATAATAAGTATGGAACGGTAACCTCGAACAAAAACGACTGACAAAACACCCACTTCTTGAAACGAAAAGATCTTATGTATCGAGTGGTTTCGATAATCAATGAAATATTAATTGAGTTGGGGTTTGGAGGCCATTTGCAACGTTAAAACATGGCGGATGTGTAATTTGTTTTAGTTTTGTGTATCAAAGTGTGTGTGTGTTCAAAGTTCTTTTCTGATAGTGATTTGTCAATTGTATGCCTTTGTGTTGCCGCACAGTGATAGCAGACTTTGACTTATTACGTATATCTGGTAACTTTCTTCTCGTTTCAAGTGGGCTCGCAGTCGTGGAAACGCCATATCCCCGCAGTAGTAGCTGTTGAATTAGCCGCCGGGGAAAAGTCATTTATGCTCCTACTACCCGCGGCACAGATTAAATATGCCTGCGGCCGCCTGGTGTTCGAATACATTTGACAAACTTTCCGTTATTTTTTCCTTTCTTTTATAAAGTGCGAATGTAGTATGTTTAAAATAAGTCTTGTTTAAATTTTCACGACCACCTCAATATACCCCGAAGTACAATCTATAAAATAATGAAAAAAAACACGTTCCATAATTTGCCCAGGGGTGCAAAATAAACTGCACGTTTATAATACTTTAAAAAGCTTAATGTAAGTTTGCACCAACCGACTGAATTATCCTCGAGCCGCAATCAAAAAAAAACAAATAACTTAAATTTCATACATCGTACACCTTTTTAGTTAAGATACGTTATGTACCAAAGAGGTCTTTACACGTGGCTAAACTTTCGCCGTATAGTTTTTGACATATTCCAAAATTACGGGACTCTCAAGTTTATACCTAACATTTAAAGGCCTTTAATTTAAAGGCCGACGGGGAAACCATGTAGTGAAGTCCTCTGACGATTCCAAAAAATGCACGAATACAAGACTTCATTTCATTCTTTTTGCTAATTTCACAATACTACTGAGGGTCCTGAAAACTGTTACCGGTGTGTCCCGAACACTTCCGCCTGCCGGGGCCGCCATCTTCAGCCGAGGAGGCCGCCGACGCAACTGGCGAGGGGCTCGCTGAACACACAAGTGTCTGCCCTGCGCTGAGCTCCGGAAATCACTAGAAAAAAAAACTGGTTAAGTGCGAATCCACAAGATGGCCACTGAAGCAGAAGCAGACCAAAAATTGACAGGGTTGTCAAATTCAAATTCAAAAACATTTATTTCGACCAACTGGGATCATAGTTAATTTAGGTTAGTTACAATAATTTCTTAGCCTAAAGTTAGCAAAATAAAAATAATAATAATAACATCCTAATTATTTTTTAAATTTAAATGAAAATAAAAGTAAAAGTATGGACGACAGCACTTAGTAAGGCTTGACTGTCAGTACATGGATCATATGACAATGATTCAGATACTGACAATCAAACCTGTCCGCAAATGCCCTCAACACAACCCTCCCACCCTCGCCCATGCCCTCGGTTGTAGGGACACATTGTTGCAGTATGCGTAGTCAGCTCATATTCAAGTACGCCTGCACCGGTATATGAGTTGACGCAGGAAATACAGACCGCCGCCCGGCTGGGCGCGGGTTCGAAGCCAGTTCCGTCATGGCATCACTCTAGATAGTACACGTTTTATTGTACCGGGTTATATACGGACTTGTGCGTGGAATTAAACTTATCATATTCACAAAGGTTTTTATTTGTGAAGGTATCCAAGGAAGAATCCCCTAAAGTGGTGACCCCGCGTTTAAACATACGCAAAAATGGAGTCGGGCCTGGAAAAAAAGTGCAGACGGATGAAGTTATGTCCGTCTCAGTAGCAGCAAGGATTCCGGAGTTTTGGCCTGACGAACCTGGAATATGGTTTATCAGGACCGAAGCGGTTTTGAATCCGCTCAAAGTAGGGGATCAGACGAAGTAACACAATACGGGAAAACATAAGTAAATTAAAACCCGTTTCCGTAGGGCAACGTAATAATCAAGCAGTATTCATTCATGCGGAACTAAGTAAATGTGAGTACGTTTTCGTAAGGGATGGCACTGTGCGAGGGTCGTTAAAACCACCTTACGATGGTCCATATAAAGTCTTGAAACGGGATAACAAAGTGCTCACGCTACAAACATGAAAACATCGCACCTACAGAGGTTCTTGTTAGTGATACACCACCTCAGGTTACCAGAGTAACTAAGAGGGGCAGGGTAATAAAAAGGCCAGTACGCTACGATGAATAATTTTTTATATTTTTTATTTGTAAACACTGTAACAAGGGTGTCGCTATGGTGCGAACAAGGCGGATTAATTAAAAATATAGAATTAGCTTGTGGTGTGTTACGGCATTATGTTAGTCAGTAAGTGCTATTTTGCAACTAAGTATTATTGTAAGAACCTAACATAGAAGCATAGTGCTAATTGTATTAGTTATAGGAACAAGGGCCGGCCAGTATGCGAACCTGATATCTTGTAGGTACGGTGCCACTGTGTATTTTTATATGGAACGCTGATTAGCCGTCTGGCCGAGTTCCTGCTTATGAATAGTCGGCGCTAAACAATCCTAGCATTGTATAAGGTTCCGTAGCGTGCTACTTAAGAATTTTAATGTATTTTTCCTTACTTTCAGTAAAGGGGGGGAGTGATGTAGGGACACATTGTTGCAGTATGCGTAGTCAGCTCATATTCAAGTACGCCTGCACCGGTATATGAGTTGACGCAGCAAATACAGACCGCCGCCCGGCTGGGCGCGGGTTCGAAGCCAGTTCCGTCATGGCATCACTCTGATAGTACACGTTTTATTGTACCGGGTTATATACGGACTTGTGCGTGGAAATAAACATTTTATATTCACAAAGGTTTTTATTTGTGAAGGTATCCAAGGAAGAATCCCCTAAAGGGTCCTAAAATGGCTCCGTAATGAAACGCCTTTTCAGTCATTAGTAGTTACTCATTTATACTAACAATGGGTATCACCGAGACGAGACTTAATTAGGTCTTAATAATGCATTACGTTGTTGCCAAGTTGCTATACCGATAATATTGCTATTGATAACGCGATGATTCAACGAGTAAGAAGCAGCAAAAAGGCAAAAGTTAAATTTGTGATCGTCTTCAGCTTTTTCGGGTTTCGTAGACATATGACAAAAAGTCCAACTGAAGTCGGCTTTTGGTTAAAAATATTGTAAGTCGCAGAGTTCAGTTGGACCCTACTAGTTTACCTACCATTACCTACCATTCTAAAAGAAGTTATTTTTTGCGTTTTTTAAGGTTTTCTTTTGTTATTTATAGCATTAAAGGATTTACAATATATTATAATTAAAGGAAGGAAGGAGATTTTAAAGGAGTACCTACCTACCAACCTATCACTATTTTTAGGGGGGCCATATACTGTACGATCCGTCGGGTCAGACTGAAATCAAACGATGGATTGTACGTGGGTGGCATTATAGCGTCCAAATTTTAACAGAAATATGAATCGTCACCACATCATCGTCACGATATCGTTCCAGATTGATCGTAACGACGGATCGTTCCGTATATGGGGCCCTTTAGGAACCGCGACGTCACTTTCGTATCACATAAACTAAACACCAAGTAGTTATAACCACGGACGGACCTAAAAAAACTTACCTACCTCCAGCATTTCTTACAAGAGTCTCAACTAGTTTAATAATATATATAGGTTTATTTTTTCGAAATGAACGCGATGCGCGATTACCGGTTTTTATTACACTTACCTACCACTCGTATTCTAAGTGTAAGCTTGTGTTCTAAGCCTCAATCGACTCATTGAAGCAACTTGTCAGGCTGTGTGAGGGTTACGTTGAACGGCATGGTCTTAAATATAATGCTGTCAAAAGTGAGGTTCTTATATTTAAGGCACGCAAATATAAAATCTCAACTCTGCCTAGGATCATGCTGGGGGGCGTGCCTGTTAAAATCGTGGACAGATTTAAATATTTAGGTCATATGCTTACTGTAGACCTAAATGATGACATGGATGTAGAGAGGGAGAGGAAAGCGATAGCAGTGCGAGGCAATATGCTCGCCCGCAGGTTCGCGCGCTGTAACGAGCAAGTCAAGTTAACGCTTTTTAAAGCATACTGCCAGACGTTTTATACGTGCAGCCTGTGGGTGACATTTACACAGAGGGCCTACAACTCATTACGTGTACAATATAACAACATTCTTAGAATGCTGCTGGGGCTGCCGAGGCACTGCAGTGCATCCGGAATGTTCGCTGAAGCGCGGACGGATGACTTCTTTGCCATTAGGCGCAAAAGGATAGCCGCTGCGTTGCAGCGAGTACGAGGCAGCAGCAACAGTATGCTGAGGGTGTTGTCGGAGCGTCTGGACTGCCCGCTCATTAAATACTGGGTGGATGTGGTGGTTGGAAGGGCCAAGTAGTTACTGGCCCTTTTTCATAGCCATACGACGTATTTTATGTTACTTTATTTCTTTTTCTTTCTCGTTGTATTAACATAGTTTTTAAGGTTTCAAGTGTAAATAACAAAATATGGATTTAGGGTCCGAAATAAACAATTTTAATCAAAGTCATGTCAAAGTCAAATACATTTATTGCCAAGCAGGCTATTCAAAGGATAATTATCAATGATAATTATCGTGATAATAACAGATGGATAATTATCAATTGATAATTACAAAAAAATGCGCTTGTTAAAGAGAACTGTATTGACTGACTGACACTGATTTTTGCCCCTTTGAGCCTTTGTTGTACCGTCTACTGTATGTAATATATTTGTGATATATTATATTTGCTTTCATAAGTAACACTAACTTCCTGCGTTAGTGTTATCTTAATAACACTTTAACGTAAGAAGTAGTATCAAGTGTCCCTTAAATATGGGAGATATGATCCCCCAGGATCAAGTCATCCATACATAAGGGAGACTTGAAACTATTGGCTGACAATGTTTATGCAACATGTATATGTTGTGGCTGACAATATGAAAAATAATTTTACCATTTACTCCTTATTAGATTTCACGTCTTTGAGTACTGTAAAATTTAAAATATGATAAAAAATAAGGAAGTTATGGACCAGTCTCCCCTGTGAATTTTTAATTATGTATCTTCACCGAGAACTTGGTGAAATGTCAATTGTGGGCCATTAGTAAAAGTTATTATTTGGTTTGATAGAGTATACTTCCGAGGTGGTCTCATTGTCAGCAGATTTGAATCTGATGAGCGGATCCGTGAGGAATTGAGGCAACTTTTAAAATATTATAGGCATACAGATAGCGATTTTAGCATTTTTAGTGACAAGTCCAGCATTTGCATTCAGAAAGTATCATTTGGTGAAGTGGAACTGATGATGAAGGCCACAGATGACCACCGGAAAACCTCAACGATACCTATTTCAAGGGTGGCGATAAGATATTACATGAGAAGATAGATAGTTGAGCGACTATAAGGCAGAAAGTTTCATTGTTTAAATATGACAATGACTTTAGCGCGGCGTCGCTTACAGCGAGCTAGAAATGTATTAAAGTTTCATATCAACTAAGAAGTGGGACTACATAACAACGTAACCACTAAAAAGTAATAAAATAAATGTTTAAAAAAACAAAAGACCGCCTTCAAAAATTCCTACAAAAATCACCTAACCTACAAATAGAGAATATTATTATGCATGTAATTAAAAATAGCTCCAGATTTTCTGTGGGAATCCCATTACGGAGACTCCGTTCTCCAGCCGTCTCTCAAAGGACTTTATCTTTTGAACAGTAATAGTTGGATATTTTTACACAGTAAATTGTTATTGCTCATACAACAACAACAAAAAAGTTCAAAATAAACTTCTTGTAATATAGAAGGTATTAGATGGTAACAGGTCAGTCCAACTGAAGTCGGCGACTCACAATATTTCTAACCAAAAGCAGACTTCAGTTGGGTTCGGTTCATCAGGACTTAATTTGCATTTTGTCCCCATTGCAATATTCCAAAGTAGGCAAAAGGGTTGTAACAGGAATCCATTTGTTCGCCTAATTGGTATTGGCATAATAGTACAGCAGCAGAGTAATACTTTGGCATACCACTTTGATTGGCATATTATGCTTTTAGAATAATTGTAGTTGAACTAATTTGTATTAGACTAATATACATTATGCATATTATTGATGGGCTAATAATTATTCGTTATATCTTTTGTTAACCATAATTTAGGTTAGGCTAGGTTACTAGGGTAGATTAGGTTAGGTTAGGTTATGTTCCTAAGTTATCCAGGTGCAAAGCGCCTAAATGACGTAGAGTAGGGGGTCTGTGAAGCAGACCTCTGTCGACCTCACTTTTGTACCTAAATATATATAAACACAAAACTAACCCCTTCTCTAAGTGCATCAGGCTCGTGGTTGCAGTTCTTTAACAAGGTATAATTAATTAGGACAATATATTTATGCATTTTGTAATGATGCCAATTAAATAGTATGTCTTTTTGTATTTATGCTATTTGTTGTTAGTCTTTGTGAAGATTATGCTTTATATGTTTGTATATGCTTTTTAGTTTTATGTGTAAAAAATGAAGCCTCAAGATGATTAGGTGCATCGCTATTTCAGCTAAAAGAAATTATGCATAACAATATTATTACCAGGGGTCATACTTTTGATGCCAATGTCGTCGAAATGACGAAATTTTACACACATGGTGCTCTGCTTTTATTTGGCAGGTGTTTAGGTGAAATGATTATAGTTAAATACTAAAGCTTATTTGCAATCAAAATATGGATCACGGCAGTATGATTTTTTATTCACCGCTCATTACCTACTAAAAATGGCAATTTTCTTTTAAGTTTGTCAATGCCTTATTTGTATTAATGACTATTAAATTTAATCATAATATTTTGTATTACAACATAAGAACAGGTTTTTGTAAATGATAATGTTACTTAATGATTTTTGCCGCTGCCCTTCTCAATCAAATAGTTGCATTTACATTTTAGGTATGAAGTTGTTTTTTTTTTCCTACACATCAATAGATTACCTACTTAACTCACTTTTACATGATTAGATTATAATTACAATAAAATCATTTGGAATCATACTCTATGTAGCGGGATGTCATTTTTGGGTCAATGGCATGAAAAGTATGGGCTCTTATGCGATCCAACAGTGAACCAGTTGCAAAACGTTTAAATGTCATTACAACTTAATAAGCAAAAGGTCCAAATAATTATAACAACCTATCTGGCAGAATGTCTTAGTAGCATAAAAACTAATAAGTCAAATTGTAAAATAAAAAAAAAATGTAATTAGCAATTCGTCTATATAGTAGAATGTCAATACAGGTGTAGTGCATAATTGCTTTCCTTCGTATTTTCACGGAAACGTACGAACGTGTCATGCTACTTCAGTCAACCTCAGTACTTTTTGTACTGTGACCGACTGAAATAGCAAGACACGTTCGTACGTTTCCGTGAAAATACGAAGGAAAACAATTATGCACTACATCTGTACATCATTTTAATAGACTAGACTTGGTATTGACAAGTAAGATCCCTTTTCAGTTGTTGATAAAAATGATAAACCATACATAGAAGAGAGTAAATATTGATAGCGAATATCTAATCTGAATGCTGAATATACGTACCAGCTCACAAGGTGCACACATACCTGACTGACTGACCGAGTTACCTCCAACCTCCCCTTACCTCACAGGAGTTCACAGGACTTTTCTGATTCTGATCACTGTTCAACTGATACTGATATAGCTAATATTGGTCATCTGGTACTGTTCAACTGATTACTGATTAAAGTGTACACAATGTACCTCTTTCTTAAGTTGCGACCACACCGCTGCTTAAAAAACGGCGTCGGTACGGAATCGCAGTGTCGCGCCATATCAGCACCGTTTTTGCCGCATGCTCCACACACCAATGTTCACGTCAAAAATCTTTCGTATGGGGAACGTCATGAAGCATTGGTGTGTGGAGCATGCGGCAAAAACGGTGCTGATACGACGCGACGCTGCGATTCCGTACGGACGCCGTTTTTTAAGCAGCGGTGTGGTCGCAACTTTACGCGGGAAACTTGCTACTACATGCAAGTACCGCAGTCCAACACCCAGAAAACACAATGGTACCTTATTATGAAAAGGACTTACCACGAATACCAGGATTCCAGGATCCACTTGAATATTCAACAATCTCAAATATAGTAACTGTAATTTTTGACACTCCAACTCCCACTCCACAACAAGAGTACCGTCGCCCTGTGTGGCTGTCAAAAGAAAGGTTTTTCCCCCGAGGGCCGAGCCGCCCCGTCATGCACGACCATATTTTTTTTCGCTTAGTCCCCACTAAAGGAAGGCGAAGGGACCTTAGCCCATGCAGCCAGGTGTTTTGTATTGGCCTTAGATTATACCAATGATCGTAAATACAAACAGCATTCTTAGGCTGGCCACATACACACGTTTTCCGTATTCGATTTCGTAATGCGGAATTTCGATTTGGAATTCCGTGAGACTAGCACCAACGTTCGTTTTTCTCCATTCGGAATTTATACAGTCAGTGATATTGATAGCGTGGTGAACGCACGATGATGGAGGACGACGATTAATTAGCAATAAAATAATGTAATAATTAAAAAATTAATGCATTTATTTCAGACCGCGGAATCCATTTATGTAATATTATTACACACAGAACTTAAAAACTAACCTAAACTCGCTTATACGAAAACACGTCGGATACTTACGCGTGTTCGCGGGCACAAACTAAATGTATGCAAGCGCTGCGTTCCGCATGACGAATGCAAGCATGCATGCATTCGAAAATGAATGTAAAAATAGTTTTTGTTTATTGTTCTGTTACGCTATCTATTTTCAATACATGTTGGATATTATAAAAGTACTTAATAATAATTAAGTAAATATGAGCGAGTCCAGTAACGAAGTATGCTATTTAAGACCGGAAGCATTGAAGCAGCGTGTAAAAATGCAGAACGAATTTCCTGCCTGAAAACTCTCGCGAAAAATATCTAAAGCGTATGATATTTTTAAGCAATGCAGACTTGCAAAGGGTCCAAACACTTTTTCGGAGACTGTACTGTTAGCGTACCTACTTCATCGAATTATCACAAACGTGGCAACTACAATGTGAAGTATGTTGAAAACCACAATAAAGACAAAATAAGATGTGCACATTGAAACTTATTGCATCTTTGTAGAGAATGTCGGTAGAGCACCAATGCGAAAAAATCGGCTGCTAACATTAAAAAGTTTATAAAGCTTTAGGCTGCAATTTTCTCGCTGCAAAAGTAAGTATTTATCCGACATTACTATAAAAGTATATGTATGTGCACACTACCCATGTGTAAAACTTCCGGCGTAGGTTACTTAGTTAGGCCCTAGTTCCAAACAAAACAGTTACTTTTAATTTGCAAAACTGCTATAATTATACTTTCAACTTTTAATTTTTGATATTGATGTTTTACAAACAAAGATACATGTTGTTTAATTTTAATCATGTGGTTATTTCTTTACCTATCGCTGCTGAGGTGGAAAGTTGTATGTGTCACACGAAACCGAAATGATTTACATCTCGTGTCTATAAATCGTAGCGACTCAAGATTCTACCCTAGAATCCTTCACTTACTCGGGATCCAAAATAAATACTCGCAGCAAAAAACAATTTTGCTCTGTTGTTGTACAAATAACTGTTATATTGATTTCATGCATTCCGATGTCCAAATACGGAAAATTATCAGGAAATCAATACGGAAAAAGTGTGTATGCGGCTAGCCTTACAATCGAATGTTGGTCTAAAATTGCTAGAAATCTTTTCATAAATGAACAATATATTAATCATCTTTATACAGATAATAATATATATGATAAACACAAACGTTCATGGATATATAATTTAATATGAAAAGAAGTATGTAAATTATAGATATTAATTTATCTTCAATGCGCGCCCTACATCCACGCGCGAACGCAATACGCGATAGCGCTAAAGTAGGAATGAGGAGAACGTTCGCGGGTTCGCGCACGGTTCCGTTGCAGTTGTACCTAAACACGTTTTGTAACAAATTTACCTAACATTTTTTGACACGCCTTTACTAAGAATAAAATGACATACAGAGAAACACATAGACGGACAAATTCGATAATCACAACCAATAGAATCCTTTTCTTTAGGATGTTCGAAATTTAAATATGATTTAAGTTTTGGCTGCAACCACAGATATAGGTTTACTAATATAGGTCATTTGCTTATCGTTTCTGAACATAATTTATAGGGAAGTTATGCCATGGAGGTAGATAAAGCCTTATATAATCAGGCAGGTGGCGCTGTACGCCATGGTAAACATTAGGCGCGTATAATTTAATTGAATAAAATGGTTCCAAACAGTTAAAAGTGATAAAAACATTAAAGTCTAATACTTACCAGTGCAACTCACCACGGACAATGTTATCTCGGAAAACTAACGTGATTATAACAGTAATTTAACCACCAATAAACATCGCAAGAGATTTTAGTGAAAAATAGTTAATTTGACATTAAATTACCGCAAAACACTAACAACAAAACGTGATTATTCAGTTTTTACCCGACAGTGAAGTTAAAGTGCTACTAAAACACATAAAATAAAATTTATTAAATAAAAACCTGTTACAGTTAAATTTTAAAACTCCAAAGCGTCCTAAGTGTAAACAAATATTCTGACCAATCAGAGCTTGAGCAGTAAAGAAGCCGTCGTTTGAAACTGACGAGACAACGCCATCTATAGATTTTATAGTACACTAATAGGACAAAGCGGAGTAGCGATTTGAAACTGAAAAGACAACGCCCTCTATAGATTTTATGGTACACTAATAGGACACAAAGCGGAGTTAGCGACATCTAGCCGAAAAATAGGTCATCACGGTAGTTGTTCTGCTCGAGCCGAGTAGACGTATCAAATGTGTCTCTGCGAAAAGTAATAGTTGCATCAAGGTGTAGTTATGAATATCGTAATCTAGTGTATGGTACAAGTGCATAGAAGACAGCGATGGCGCAAAATGTAATCATTGACGAGTTTCTGACGTTTGTGCAGAATAAAATAGATAAAATCGATGATGTTACTCTTACGCTTATCTGTTCTTCAAATTTTACTGACGAAGAAATTGAGGACGGCAAGGGCAAACTATATAAGGCGTGTCCAGGAAAAGAACGACATATACAGAGAAAGGGTGAGGACAAAAAGAAAAAAAGCGTGAAGGATGTACTTAAGCTCCTTAGGGACGTTGCGCCAGAGCTACAGCCTATATTTGTTGCGAGAGACCTCAATCGACTTCCTCCCATTACTATGGACCACATTGACGTGACGCGTCTACTTAAAGACGTGGCCTTTCTGAAAACCGAAATAAAAATTGCGAGAGAAAACGCTGTGTTAAAAACCGATCTGCAACAATGGAAAGCCAGCATCTGTTCAGATCTGAATGAAATAAGAAATGTTATACACAAAAAAACACATGACGTTAGTAAAATTGGACAACCTGACACCAGCACAAATAATGACAAAAATGCGTTTACCCCGAAACGCCCGCCTTCTAACCCGCGCCCGTCTATGTTTGTACCACCGCAAAGTGACGACTCCCAGGAACCGATTCACACGCCGCTGTACAGAGATATTGTCGAACATAAATCAAACACGGGGATGCGCCAAGCGACTCGCGTCCGTACGGCCTCTATTGTTTTGGCCCAAAATGCCGAGAGCACTGCTCTGAACAGGAAAGTGACTGATGATTCGTTTTCTACGTCCCACCCACAAGAGGATAATGATGGTTATACTAAAATCATTAGAAAAAAAACAAAAAGACAAAACTTGAGGGGCACATTGCAGACCGCTGGCAAAATTCAAGTTAGCGAGTCAAGGGCTGCTATTTACCTTTCGCGTGCTAAAAAAGGTACAACTGCGCAAACAATCATGGACCATATAAAAGATATGAACGAGCATTGCATTAGTGTAGACACGTTGGAACAGCGAAGAGAGGTGGATTTTGTCTCTTTTAAAATAATGATAACAAGCGAACAATTATCTACATTTCTTAATCAAGACTTTTGGCCTAAAGGATTAGTTTTTCGACGTTATAGAGAGCGCTTCGTTCCATCAGGACGCATATCCGTAAACAAAAACAAATAACTATGGATACACAACTTAAACAAGTAATATTTGCTTCGCTTAACTGCAAGTCTATTAAGAGATCACTCCAGCATGTTCGCGAGTTGTGTAAAAATGTAGACCTTATAGCGTTACAGGAAACCTGGTTAATGCCACATGATATTGGTTTTATGAATGAAATTGACAAGGACTTCGGTTGTTATGCTAAATCCTCAGTTGACGCGTCGGCGGGTGTGCTGCGCGGAAGACCCTACGGAGGGGTGGCGCTTATGTGGAGAAAGTCAGTCTTCAGGAATGTGACTGTGGTAGACTGTAGTAGCGATAGAATAATAGCGGTGCGTGTCCATAGTGACGATGACTCATTGCTAGCGTTTAGTGTGTATATGCCGTATGATAGCAACAGTGAGGTCGACCTTATTGAGTTTACTCACTCTTTAGGAATAATTAGCGCGATTATCAATGATTGTGACGATGAAAAGTTTTTTATTTTGGGCGACTTTAACGCACATCCGAATTCACGTTTTGGTCGTGAACTTTTAGATTTTTGTAAGGATCAATTATGGGTCTGTGCCGACGTAAGCTCGCTGGGCGTCAACTCAAACTCATACACTTATGTGTGTGAGGCAAGTGGCACGCGCCGTTGGCTTGACCACTGCGTAGTCTCGGAGGCGGCGTGTGACGCAATAAGATCTGTGCGCATTAATAATGAGGTCAGTTGGTCCGATCATTTTCCTTTGCTTATTGAATTAGATATGACAGCAGTTCCTAAAAAGATAATTGAGAGTCAACCAAATATATTAAGTAAGGTGCTCTGGAGAAATAAAAATAAATTATTGTCTTATAAATATGGAGAATACTGTTACCATAAGTTAAAAAATATCCGTTCTTCTAGTTTATGTACCGACTGTGATAATAATATGTGTTTTAGCCAATTAGATAAGCATAAGGCGTTGTTAAATGAATTGTACAATACTGTTATAAATGTTCTACAGAGTTCTTCTATCAGTACCTGTTCGTCTTCGCTGACTGGTGCAACTAGAAAGAAACAGGTCGTCGGTTGGAACTATCACGTCAGAGAGTCACATGAAAACGCAAAATTTCATTTTAAATGTTGGGTTGACGCTGACTACCCTAGTGCTGGCACTTATTATGAAAATATGAAAAACAGTCGTAAAATATTTAAGAATAAGTTAAAATGGTGCCAAAGAAATGAAGAGGAGATTAAAATTAATATATTAACAATAAGCAGAGCCACTAATAATTTTTCAAAATTCTGGAAAGTGACTAAATCACTTAACTACAAACAGAGTCTACCAGTGTCCGTAAATAATATCGAGGAGCCAAAACTGATAGCTGACATGTTTGCGTCACACTTTAAAGTCA
Organism: Acleris sparsana; assembly: GCA_923062465.1. NCBI lineage: Eukaryota > Metazoa > Arthropoda > Insecta > Lepidoptera > Tortricidae > Acleris > Acleris sparsana. Next base: position 8,571,538 of record OV281312.1, on the reverse strand, counting down.
ATCCTATGGATGTGGACTGTGTGCCCGCCGTCCCGGCGGCTTTGCCCGCTACAAGGATTCGATTCACAGCGGCCGACGTGGCTGACGTGGTAAAGAGCATGAAGCGCGGCAAGTCGCCGGGACATGACGGGCTTTCCGTAGAACACCTATTCTATGCCAGTGACGAAATCTATCGAGTTTTGGCTGACCTCTTTAACTTTTGCTTGGACCTTAGTTTCCTACCGTCTGGCATGATGAAAACAGTTGTTGTTCCGATTATAAAAAACAAAACCGGCGACCTGTCTAGTTTAAACAACTATCGTCCTATTTCCCTGGGTACTATAGTAGGTAAAGTGTTTGAGAGGCTTTTGCAACCCGAATTGACAAGGAATCTTGATATTGATAAAGCACAGTTTGGTTTCCGTCCACGGCTTTCTACAGATTCCGCAATATTAAGTCTAAAGTATACTGTCAACTATTTTGTAAATAGAGATACCTCAGTATATGCATGCTTTTTAGATTTAAGTCGCGCATTTGATCTCGTGAATTACAACATCTTGTGGAGTAAATTATTAAAGTCTGGCACTTCTCCTGAAATTGTGGAATTGGTGAAGTTTTGGTATGGAAACCAAGTAAATAATGTGAAATGGGGCGACTCACTGTCCAGCGACTACAGGTTGGACTGTGGAGTGCGTCAAGGTGGACTTACATCTCCGGACCTTTTTAACTTATATATTAACGATCTGATCGAGGAGCTGAGGAGTGTCGGGGTCGGATGCCATATTGGTAACCTTTGTGTTAACAATCTGAGCTATGCGGACGATATGGTGCTTCTCAGCCCCTCGATTAATGGGCTTAGAAAAATGCTAACCATCTGTGAAGGATACGCGGAAAGACATGGCTTAAAATACAATGTTGTCAAGTCTGAAATGCTTGTCTTCAGGGCAGGAAAGGGTCCGGAGACCGTTCATCCGGTTTGGTTAAACGGCTCGTCAATTCGGGTTGTAAAAAGCTTCAAATACTTAGGTCACGTTCTGACCGAGTATCTTAACGACGACGCCGACATGGAACGGGAGCGCCGGGCCCTCGCAGCGCGGAGCAACATGCTCGCCCGTCGCTTTGCGCGTTATTCGAACGAGGTCAAAATAAGCTTGTTTAAAGCCTATTGTCAATGTTTTTATACATGCCAACTGTGGACCAAATACACCAAACGTTCGTTCAACGCGCTGAGAGTACAGTACAACAATGCTTTTCGTATTTTGTTGAAACTACCGCGTTTCTGCAGTGCGAAAGGCATGTTCGCTGATGCGGGAGTGCCGGACTTCTTTGCCGTGCTTCGAGCGCGCTCTGCGGCCTTTTGGGAAAGATTACGAGCCTCAGATAACGAAATAATGTCAATGATATCTGATGATTTCAGCGACGTATTCAAAAAACATTGGGTCTACTTGCACCGGTCAGCTAACGGGCAGTTATAACTGCACCTAAAGTTTTAAGTTTATTGTTTACGTCCTATTTTATTGTTTTACAACATTATTTTCATTTAATATTTTTAACTTATTTTATTTTAGTTTAAGTTTTAGTTATCCTTCATGCTCTGTCTCTTGTATAACTGGGTTATTTAAGTGCCTGAAAATAAACGATTATTATTATTATTATTATTATAAAGTATATAGCGGTTGCAGTTCGTTCGTTCAACTAGTGTGTGCGGGTTATTCCCACCTGTTACCACCAATTTGTTACCACTGGTAACAACTGGGTTTTTTTTTCCCACCTGTTACCTAACTAACTAATGGGTTTTTTTTCCCCCAGAAGTTATCACCAAATATTTTAGTGGTAACAAATGGGAAAAGTATTCCCACTTGTTACCACCGAGTACTTTAGTGGTAACAGGTGGGGAAAAAAATCCCAGCTGTTACCAGTGGTAACAAATTGGTGGTAACCGGTGGGAATAACCCGTGTGTGCCGCCGCGACCTACGTTCCTAATTCGACCAGCCAACCTTAAAAAGGAAGAATATTACAAGATCTGTCCTGACAGGACGTCTTGAAAGGTAAACATGTAGTGCATAATTGTTTTCCTTCGTATTTTCATGCTAAGTACTTCAGTCAACCTCAGTACTTTTTGTACTGTGACCGAATGAGATAGCAAGACACGTTCGTACGATTCCGTGAAAATACGAAGGATAACAATTATGCACTACATCTGTATCCTAATCCTTTAACCTGCCGCCAGTTAGCAGCAGCAGTGTTCGCATTCGTGTTGTGGGGATAAGACTACCGGGGAAGTTTATAGCATAGAGCGAACATAGTCGTCAAAGTTGGCAACGCATTTGTGGTCTTAGGATTGCAGTCTTGAGATTGCAATCACAGATCTTTATTCTAGGCGGTAAACACCATTGTCTTTGACCTATGGTATTAATGGACACGATTCTTATGGTACAGAATGTTCTAAAGTTTTATTCGTTTTTCGAGACAATACATTTACAACCTTATGATTTTGAATTGGAAGTCACCCTACGATAAAGAGTCAAAGACGATATGGTTTTAACCGCCTAGAACGTCAGCATCGTGTGCGCTCATTTTTTTTACCATGTGGATTCCGTTTAAATGAAATAAAAACTCACAATGTTTATTTTTTTATTGAATACAACTGTACATGTGAAAGATGAACTTATGCTTAACACCTAGACAAGTCGCCGACGGGCGGTCGTAGCCGCCGCTACATCTGACAAAACTATTATTAAAACTGGTGGCAACGAGGAGGCATTTACTTATAGGAATTGCCATATTAAAACTTGTAAAACTCGAACTACCAGCATGAAGGCGCACCTATATGACCGCCTGAAGTGTAATCTTTTCCCTGCCTCGAACTCGGCACCAACGACGGTAACCACTTAACTGACCATCAGAGCGTTTACAGCTGTCAAAATGTATGAACTAGTCGATTAACAATGATGAAATTTAGCATCGTTTGGTGAAATTGGTACTAAGCAGCTTATAATACGCCTACACTACACTCTGTTTCATGAAGGATGGTCTCTGTGACAGCCGTATTTTGTAATTTCAAACACTTACTATACTCACTGGAGTAATTAAAAATAGGCAACATAGATGTAACAGACAGTATTCAACAATATATTTACCAACAACTGGAATAATTAAAAAAATAAATCTACGCTCTCTCATCTCTATACTACATTTGTTAATTTACTTACAGAAATGTAAATAAACATACTGATTAAGGCCAATCGAAACTATACTATCGACCGTTTAAGTATTAATAATATATATTTTTTCCGTGAAAATAAAGAATTATGGTGACTTTTTTTTTGCCCCGCGGCGACTTCAACAGCTCCTACCGCAGGGATATGGCGTTTCCACAATGAAGTGATTCCGCCAGTGTCACTTAATATATAAGTATAAATCAATATAGCAATAAAATACAATCCAATCGTCTCTAGGAAGATTGGTGGCAACATTGTACGGTGATATGTAGGACAGCAGCACCTTTACGTCCAAATTACCGCAGTGTTTGAAGTCAAAAGTCTTTGACCAGTGTGTGTTGCCGGTGATGACTTACGGATCTGAGACGTGGGCGCTAACAATGGGCCTCATAAGGAAGCTCAAAGTCACTCAGAGGGCTATGGAGAGGGCTAAGCTCGGGGTTTCTCTGCGTGATAGAATCAGAAATGACGATATCCGCAGTAGAACAAAGGTTACCGACATGGCCCTAAGAATAGCTAAACTGAAGTGGCAGTGGGCGGGGCACATTGCTCGCAGGACTGATGGCCGATGGGGTCAGAAGGTTCTGGAGTGGCGTCCGCGGACCGGAAGACGAGCTGTAGGTAGGCCTCCAACAAGATGGAGTGACGACCTCGTCAGGATCGCGGGACCGCGGTGGATGCGAAAAGCACAAGACCGGTCTGAGTGGAAAGCCTTGGGGGAGGCCTATGTCCAGCAGTGGACGTCTTTCGGCTGACATGATTGATTGATGATTGAGGATTGATGTAGGACAGAGGCCAAGATAGTTTTAACCTCTGTACCACTGCGACCACCTGTTACCACCAATTTGTTACCACTGGTAACAACTGGGATTTTTTTTCCCACCTGTTACCACTGGTAACTACTGGGAATAAAAATCCCCAGCTGTTACCACTAACTACTGGTTTTTTTTCCCCCCAGTAGTTATCACCAAATATTTTAGTGGTAGCAAATGGGAAAAATATTCCCACTTGTTACCACCGAGTACCAGGTTAGTGGTAACAGGTGGGAATAACCCGCGGTTCCTTAGTGATTTCGCCAATATTATAAAGAGGAAAGATTTGTATTTTCGTACGTTTGTAACAAATAAACCCAAAAACTTAACGGGCCGATTAGAAGATCCTTTCACCATTACAATCCTACATTATCCCTGAGTACCATAGGGTATGTTTTATTTTTCTGCGCGGACAGTCATCAGCTAGTCAGTAAATAAAATAAACCGATAGTAAATAAACACTGTACATTTTCTATACGGGTTAGTATCACCTGGTCTTATGTACCAAGTGGTCTAAGTCCAGAATGCCTGTCTTATACAAAAAGTTGACGGATACCCGCAATGCGGGGCTCCTATTTCTGGGCGGTTTGCCCTTCGGGCATCTGAAGGTGCCTAACGAACCCAACCTATCTTCTTTGTGTGTCTGTGTTTTGAACTGCAGATCGGGCCTCTTGTAATTATTTTAGACTTAATGCTACTTAGACCAGCTTAGTTTCAGACCACTTGCTAATTAGACCATTTGCAAATTGGACGACTTGATAATACTTGTTTAGACGAGTTGCTTTTTAGACCGCTTACTGACGTAGACCGGTTCCATTTAGGACGACATGATATTAACCCACAAATACTAAGTCTACGTAATAATAATAACAAAATGTAATGGCTGTAATTCTTCATTGGCTTGTAATTTTATACATAAAAAAGTTAACGTACAATCTATCTTAAACAAGTACAATGTTCAGTGAAAATTGTTTTTCCTCAAATACATGTCATAATGTAAGATTAACTTATTTCTAGGTGTTAAATTAACTCTCAATACCTATGAAAGTACAGTCATATTTATAGAGATATTTAACGCACTGGTCCCACCAAGGGCGGGTAAGTGATTAGCCATCGGCGATTTTCTCGCCCAAGAATCGAACAAAGATAAAATAAAATAATGCCAGTAAAATAGACATGTATATTAATAGTTGATCTTTGGATGTTCACACTGATGGCGGGAAATCTTCCCACTGGTTAGTCGAAACAAAAAATCGTGTCAAAAAAAGAGACAAATATTAATAGTTGTTCACACGCTTCGCTCATCGTCGGCAATGGGACCAGTGCCTAATACCCAAAAAAAATATGAAACAAATCAACTCTGACAGCTTTAGTTGCAGTACAATTCATAACCCACCAATTACCTTAACGGGCTCCATAAATTCGTCTGAGACTTTGTCACTATAACTTATCATTATGTTAGTTTGTTGTTACGTTTAATTTGTGTTTTCTGGCACGGTATATACATCGGTTTATTACCTCTTATAACCTCTAACCAAAGTTAGAGGTTATAATTTGAACTGGAATGACAGCCTGACATGTGTCAGGAATGTCAGGATTGACTTCTCACCTTTGTTTTACTATATGAGAGGCGGTAGCCTACCCCAAGAGCATCGAAGACCTAATATGAAGTATTGCTACAGTGATAGACCTAACGTTTTAGTAAATACATTTGTTTTTTTTTGTTTCACTGGTAAGTATGTTTCACTTACCAATTTGACCTAAATAAAAATGAATGTCTTGTGATAAGTACAGTGGAACAACATTACTATTAGGAACTTTAATAATAAAGTTTATCTATTCAAATATCATAAACCGTCCATGATGCGTTCAAGAACCGCACATGACCACCATAAAAACAGACTGTTTTGTTGAAAGTGTTATTGCTAAATAATAACATCGATTTCGATAATATTAATTTCATTTAAATTTCGAACATCTCTGAAAACAAATGAATTTTATTTGACCTCAATTCTAATATCAGTCGAGATGACGTTTAGTTCGAAATGAATTGTAAATTTGTATACAAATTTGACAAATGTCGCACGGAAGTAAGGGATCGAATAATATGATAGTTGGAACAGACTCTAGTTTGTCTCTGAACAAAATAATAATAAGAACTAATAAATAAATCCAGAAAATACATCAGTATATAAGAAAACAGAATAAGAGTAATGAGACCGCCTCTGGACGATCGGTGTTTGAACCCTATTACAACTAGAATTAGACACATAGTTACTTTAGAAAAAACTCGTATCTGATATTGCGACATGAGTTCGAACTTAATTCTCTTCAGGTTTAAGTTCAAAATCGTTAGTCATAAAATATGAGATACGAGGTTTTTTCAAAGCAATGACGGTATGTTACTTTGCAAGTATAAGTCTAAACGAAAAAGAGTGAGACCTAGGCGTTATAACTTTAGACAAATAAGACAAAGGGTTCCAAGTTTATTACATCCTTACCACTGGATCACCCCTAAGTGGTATGATATGATAGAAAATATCCAATTAATTGTAAAACCCCATAAACTAGATTCATACAAAAAAATAATATATATTCGGTCACAAAACTGAACGTTGAACAAGCACACTTACAGATTCGTTAGTATACACTGGGTGCCATATATGGTGGTGTTAACACTATTATTAGAGTCTGTCTAATGAAAGCTGAACCTGGGAAAAAGCGGCAAATTCAAAAAATCTTGATATGGTATTACCGATCAATGAAGGAATAAACGATATTGATACTTTTATTATTTTATTTATTTTGGTGGGCACAAAGGAAGAGGAAACGCGTACTATATTTTCATATATATTATTACGAGCGCTATATTTTGATGAAAAGCACTTTAGGTAAAATACGATGACAGTGACTGGAGCACATTTGGTTTTTCGAAATATATTTGACATGAAAATATAGTGATCTGCACGTGTAGCACCAGTTGTATTTTCTCGCTTGTCGCTCTGTGCGTCTCTATCGTAACAGACTAGATAGTAAGGGAGATCCGAGCGACAAACAAGTCACGAGCAACTTGTGCTAGTCGTGCTGTTGATAGATTTCATTGATACGAGTGGTTTTCGTCTGTGTCGCACACAGCATAATAAAACAATGATGATGAGGAATATTATATTCAACCTTTTTAATAAAGTAATTAGAGGTAACATTATTCTCATCACCCATACACCTCTATCTAACGACAATTATATCTTGGAGAAGAAGCGCCGCAAGAAACTCCAGCAGATCATTTTTTCCAATCATAAAATACAATTATTCTTAAAACTAACATTACAAGGTAGTAAAGTAGGTAATTAATAATTATTTCTAACAACACAAACTTAGTCGTTACAAATGTACGCTCAATAACATTGAGTAAATTAAAAATAGTGACTAGGAGAACAACATGACGAGGTCTCTACGTCAGGAACGATAACTAAAATAACTAACTGGAAAACAGGTTCTTGCAAGCGTGAACAGACAGGACCCCACTGACAACACCCGTTCACGAGTATTTATGAGGCAGATAAAATTCCTAAAGCTAGTGGTCATGACATGAAGTGCTCACACTCTCACCTATATAAAATATATAGTATAAAATTCATTTATTTTATTTCGGATAGCTTGGATGTCAAAGCTATCCAAATTAGACACCGTGGCCTTGTGAGGTCGCTTTTTTCCGGGAGTACTAAAGACACCGTTGTTTAATTTTCCCTCATTACTTATTCTTTTTAAAGATGAAACACTGATATCTGTAAGAAGAAAGAAAGTGTTAAATAAACAGAACACCATTTAGAAATACATTGTGTGGTTGCGCAGTACAGCCCCATTGTACAGTCCGACAGCCCTAAAAATATTTGGGTTTAGGTGAAATGAAATTGCATCGGTGAGGTTCTAATCGCAACGGTTTAAGAACAAGGAAGACTCATATAACCCGAACATCTTTTATATCTGGCCGATCAAAAATGACATTAAATAAATAGATAAGGTACTAAAGTGTACACATATTTATGAAATCGACTGTACAGTGTACATTTGGTTCATAAACAACAAAATGCTGTTTGCTCCGCACACAGAAAATACATATCAAATAATATGTTTATGATATCTTTTAACTAAACACCTCCTTATTGTTTTATTATGAGTGTCAGTTACATTAATCATCTGTCTATTAAATTAATTTAATAAAATTGTGAATGCTAAGAGATTCAACATGATATAGGGACAGACAATAGGTACCTACACCTATTATATAGGGAAAGACAATGATAATTTTAGTAATTACCGGTCATTGAAGATACTTCTTCCAAATATTTCGTCTGAGTCTGGCAGGCTAACTCAGTTTCCTCAACCTCTTTCAGCTGCTTTACGTTTTCCAGCACACTTTTGTCAACGTGCACGTCCAGGTTTTCTGAAACGAATTTAATTTCGTTTAATTTCTTAATCTCATCGTATAATAGACAGAAAAAGGTAAATTAAACTTAGGATTGCACATAGAGAAATAAGAAGTATCAAAATGAACATGCCGTACTAAAGCCGTACTAACCTATAAATTTGGTCACCGTAACTAAACAATTAATTTTTTGCATCAATAATGCTTTTCTTTCTTCTTGTTTTTCTTTGTACTTCTGTATAATAGTAAACAGAATCTCCCGGACACCGCCTCTTATCGTCGACGGCATGATTACTCCGTATTTTTATCAATTTAGATCTCGAATTGACAAGTTTCTAAAAACAACAAAGTCCAAACGACATATTAAATAGTGTTGCCAGACTCGTCAGCCAAGAAAAATCCAGGTTCAGCTTTCATTAGACAGACTTTACCAGAGCCCGGATTTTTCATGGCAAGACAAAACACTATCGTAATCTGGCTAGCGATAGAAACATCATTTTATCGATATCGAGTTTTATTTCTAAAAGCTGTGCTCGAACGAAATCCTGAATATGAAAGTTTACGAGATATATGTGAAAATTGTACTAAAACTGAAAATTATACCAATTACAATTAATTTTATAAATTTGCTCCCTTGACGTCAAGTGAAGTTGAACGTACATTTAGTATATACAGGGTGACAGGAAATTCGCCGTAAACCTTGAAAGGGGTTATTTTACAGCTCATTTGTAATGATTTAAGTCCAGTCAACCAGGGGTCAAAACTCATTGGTTTTCGAGTTATTCGTTTTTAGATTATTTTTTAAATACCCGCCTTTCGACCTTAAACTAGTAATTTTGTAAAAACTTCGTCATTTAGAAATAAAAAAAAGAATTTTTCGAATAGCCAATGAACCACTGATTACGAAAAATAAAAAAAATGCCAAAAAAATGCCAAATTTTGCAAATAAAAGGATTTGAAGTTAGAAGTTCAAGTAATTATTTTCCAAATTTTGTAACATTTTAAAGCATAAGTTAAAAAAAAACGTATGACACTTCACGTACAAATTACAGGAACAATTTGCTTAATTCATAAGCTTTCTAAAAAGGTACAATTTATGACATTTTAATATTAATTTTATTTAAAATTTTACAATTAACAATAATAGCAGAAATGTTTGCGGTTATAAGCTCCATCGTTTCAACCAAAAAACACGGGAAGCGTTGTAGTAAAATGAATTTAGAACACAGTTCTCTTTTTTAAATTGGGCTATGGGCTTAGTGTCCTATTTTTAAATAAATTTTCTTTTTAAAAACCTAAGGTGCGTTCAATTTTTAAATTTAGAGCATCTCAAATCGTTCTCTTTTTTAAATTCAGCTAATGTCTTACGACGTTCTACCTATTTTTAAATAATTTTGCTTTTTAAAAACATAAAGTGCGTTCCATTTCCAAATTTCGAGCACCTCAAAGTTTTTGAGTGACCTACGTAATCAGTTAGTTTCAACTTTCTTTTCAATTCGGAAGATAATTAAGCTTCTTTCTCAAATGGCTGCTTACCAATTCGAAGAATACGCAGATATCGTTTATTGTTACGGACTCTGCGATGGAGACACCGCTGCAGCTAGAAGAGAATACCAACGTCGTTACCCTAACCGACATTTACCTCACGTAAGTGTGTTTGGTTCATCGTACCGTCTTATTCGGGAAAGAGGATTAGTTCAACGCCGCCAAGCTGACGCTGGAAGACCTCGAAACGATCCTGCTGAAGAAGAAGAATTCCTTCAGTGTTTCCAGGCAGACGGCACTACTTCGATGAGAAATGTGGCTAACCAGCTCGGTATGTCGCACTGGAAGGTGTGGTTTACACTGCACTCAGCTCGGCAGTACCCGTATCATTACACTCCAGTACACGCTATTGCAGAGGGAGGCCCAGCGAGAAGGATAGATTTTTGCAGAATCTTAATTAATGCAGATATCGAAGATCCCGAGTACCTGAAGAGAATTTTGTGGACAGATGAATCCAATTTCGACCGTAACGGGATAAAAAACTACCACAACCAGCACTTTTGGGCTCCCAAAGGTCAAAACCCAAAAAAATCAAGAGAAGGAGCTCACCAGCAAAGATTTTCTTTGAACGTGTGGATGGGAATCGTGCACGACAATTTGATCGGACCTTTCTTTCTGCCAGCACGATTGACCGGCATCGCATATGAATTTTTTTTGAGGGATGAGCTACCGACGCTACTTGAAGAGGTGCCGCTTGCGACAAGAAGGAACATGAATTACCAACACGATGGCTGCCCCGCTCACTATTACCGGGGCGTACGACAGTGGATGGATCAGAACTACCCAAGAAGATGGATTGGTCGAGGCAGCCCAACCCCTTGGCCAGCCAGAAGCCCGGATTTAACTCCATGTGACTTCTACATCTGGGGTCACATGAAGGCGTTGGTCTACGATAAACCGATACGTAACGTAGAAGAGTTAAGACAAAAAATTGTAGAGGCGGCACAGACAATGAAAGATGGGCTTTCGAGGCGAGTAACAATCACCGAAGTAAGAAAAAGGCTTCGTGCTTGCATTCGAAACCAGGGCAAACAGTTCGAGCAAAATTTGTGATGTAATTGATTTTAGTTTTTAAGATTAAAGTTTATTTGATAGTGGAACTATTTTTTTCCTCATTTTATCCTAAACTTGCTTAATCACTTATCAAAGTATCACTTAAGACTTAAGACAGAAACTGAAGGAAAAAAACCCCACGAATTCGAGACACAAACAAATTAAATTAATTAAACTTACGTGTCTTAAATTAATTAAACTTTAAGACACGTTCGTACGTTTCCGTGAAAATACGAAGGAAAACAATTATGCACTACACCTGTAGTCAACAGTTTGACAAGACATTCAATTGCGAAATGAAAATGGGTCAATCAACTTTTTGTTGTAGCTCGTTGCCATGGTGACGTCTCCTGGGGCTATAAGGGCTTTTTTTTTTTTATAAAATAAAATAAAATAAGATATAAGGCCACTAAAAATCGGTTTTAAGACACCGATTGATTCTTATCTCGACGCTTTGCGGCACTTTGATAACGATTTTCTTTTTGCACTTAACAAACTAATTGGTTCGTTCAAACCTCTTAGACGATTGAGCGACTGTTGTAGCATAGGTATAGGTATCAAATTCTTCAACTCCAATCCACACAAACTTCTCTCAAAGTCCGTATATCGTCCAAGTTTATTCCAAAAAGAAAGTCGTTATTAAAGTGCCGCAAACCGTTGAGATAAGAATCGATCGGTGTCCGAAATCCGTGCCAGGGTCGTAGAGAGGTAGAAAAGCCAGAGTCCAGGTGTACGCAATAGTCGTCGTTAAAATACAGTCGAAACAAACTTGCAAACCAAATCAAAACAATCAATACAGGATGTAAGGGGTTTTTATTCATTGGAGACCAATGTGTGTAATGTATATTTTTTCAGGCATGAATTAACGCTTCAGCGATGCACAATTTATTCCATTTCTTTACAAATTATTTTGGTTGGTATCCTTGATTTAATCTTACAATCTATGGTCACTTCAACCACTAGTAAATCTGTATCAATAATGCTACTGACTCTGTGGCAAATGCACCCGGTGTTGCTAGGGGCATATTTCGTTCTCCTCATTTGTAAGTAAACCCAGGTCACTGTATTAGTGTCGTTTTAAATTAATATTTTCAAAATTGTTCATGTAGTCCAACTTTAGTCTTCTTTTAATTCTTCAGTCGTTTCAGGATTCCGGCGTATTTTAATGACAGACGAAAACCCGAGTTTGCTGCCTTTAAATAAAATTAACTAGTATCTGTACCCGTGTGACGTTTAGTCTTTTTTCCCCGATCTGTGGAATTTATTAAATTTAGGAACTGGTAATCGATCCAATATCGATGTCGGTAGATGATCTCCGCTGTCGTTCTTTTCTTATGAGCCAGCGAGCTAACCGGATCAGATTTTATTACATATTGGAGCATATATTTACCATACTTGCTTCCCTTTGACCGGCAGTCCACGTAGGAATTCGTACTTACCTTATTTTAAAATAATCTACGTGGCAGTGATCACAGCAACAGTAAGTGTCTACAACCCTTTCCGTCTTCAATGCCGTGCTGTGTGTCGAGTGTTTACCTAAAATCTATTGAAATACCAGCAGAGACACCCTAAGGGACACTCGTGCCACGTCTACACGGACCTTACGGCGTTCCGGAGTCGACATTAGTTACAGCAAGCTGTAAGCAAGGCTATTATCCTCCAACAGGTTAGTTTTCTTCTTTATTTTACAAAGAGTTTGGGGTTATAACTTTGTGCCACATGTCTGTTTCTTACTTCTCTTCTCTTGCTAAAAATGTCCAGCAAAACCTCCTTGGAACGTGCGCTGTTAACTATATCATTTATCCGCAAGGATTAAAGGGTGCTTTCTTAAATTTAACCTGCGTTTGGACGCTTGAATGCCTTCCTGCATCGACTACAAACCATGTGGCTGTCACATTATGCCTAGCGAACTGCTGAGTCACCCCCAAAATCTACATGCCGCCTTTCATTACCGTTTTCTTAAATTAACCCACTCAACCTTTAAATTAACTACCGCATTGCCTGCGTACGGGTTGCTTATTTCTACTCCCGGGCTATTCCAGGAGGTGCTTTGTACGGGCCTAGATATAGGCCACGCCAGTTCATCCGGCGAGGTGACCACGTGCGAGTGTTGCTGCTCGAGCAGGGGCGACTGCTCAGCCACAACTGCAGCTAAGCGTTTAAGCATAATTTAACGACTAATCTTTACCAAACTTTACCAGCGTCATCGACCAAACAACAAAACCCTAAATTATTTAATTATTTTAAAATTCAATAACTACCTTCGTCAAAATAAATTATATATATTTAATATTTTGTTTCATTCATATCTACCTAAAAATACAGTATTTCAGTGGCGCCCGAACATTTTGTTGTTGTTTGCTAATTCCCTCCTTATGAAGGAAATAGTGGTCGATGGAGCTAGGTAGTTCTATGTCATTTTGTTTGAAATTTACTGTCAAAAAAAAAAAAATTTAAAATTAATCTTAGTGTTAAGAGTTACTTATTTATTAGTTACCTATTGTAATTGGTCGATTACGCTCGTTTTTTAAATACTTATCTCAAAATATCACTTCGTTACTTTTGCTCCAGGTGGTAGGACTTTTATGCACAGTCCGCCCGGGTCATTACCACAGTCTCACCAATAGTCCCACTAGTAAGCAGCAGTGCTTGCACTGTTGTGTTCTGGTGTGGATGGTCGAGATTTCCGGCTAACATAGCTTGCATAAGAGGCATTCCATCCAAAGCCTCAAGGGTTTTTTTTAAATTTTTCTACCCTCGCTTTAAAACTTCATAACCTTCGGCTATAACTTTGACATAATTTTTTTTACCTTTGATACCCTTTACTTCGGAAATTCACAACTACAACTTAACTTTACTCTTTTTAACAAATATACATTAACAATTTTACATTTAACTATTACAATTACTCAGTGGTTCGCTACCATAAATAAGTACAACCATATTACTTATTCTAAATTAAATTATAACCATATTGCTGTTCGCTGTTACTGACTTTAATAATTAAAATTAATTTCTCTCACATTATTTAAATAATATTTATTAAAAAAATGTCGAATTTTACATTGGAGGAACGTCCTATTGCATTTAACTTATTAAAAAAAGATGAACTTGAGTATGAGGTAAAAGTACGACTTGGCGTCCCACTTGCTACGGTCATGGACTTGCGCTGCCAGGTTAAGAAATTGAATGCCGAGATACCAACTGATGAGGTCGCGGATTACGATGGTGACGTCAGTGAAGAGCTTCAACTTATCGCATCTAAAATGGAGGAGCTAAATGTTTTGTTGCAAGCTCCAGTACAACGGCACACTTCTTTAAAAGTTCTTAACCGTGTGCAAGCGACTGCCCATCACCTCTATCACCGTCTGACACGCCTATCGCCTTCCGAATTAGAATCCACGACGCACCTCGAATTAACCGAACAGTTGGATAAGTTACTTTTGCGATTGGATAATATTATGGATAATTTCAAAAGTGCACTGACCCCGGACATTAACCCCGAGGCCACTGCACCTACTTCACCTTCACCTACTGCGGCACCAGCCTGTGCAGCCACGCGTAATAATGCGGTATATAAATTAGGCTTAAAATATGATGGTAGGTCCTGCATTAAGGCGTTCCTGCGAAGGCTGGAGCAGGTACGTGCTTCTCGAGAGATCTCAGACGCAGCATTGTTCCGCTCAGCATGTGAACTGTTCACAGATGAAGCAACCTCCTGGTTTGACGGAATTTGTGATCAGGTCCATTGCTGGACGGACCTTAAAAAACTCTTGCTCCGCGACTATTTACCAGTAGATTACAATGAACGCCTTTTAGTTGAAATTAGGTCAAGGACGCAAGGGCGTGATGAATCTATAGTTAATTATGTCAGTGTCATGCTCAATTATTACTCACGCTTGGAAACTCCACTTTCTGAGAATGAGAAACTTAGTATATTGCAACAAAATATAAGGCCTTTCTATTCAAAACAATTAGCTTTATTTCCAATTAAATCAATTAACGAACTTAAAGACCATTGTCGACAACTTGAGGCGGCGGCTCAACGCGCCGAACGCTTCGCAGAACCCAGCAGGGATGTAAGTAAGTCACTGGCTCACGACTTGGTTTACAAACCAGACACTTCAATGAAGGTTTCCTCAGTAAGTGCCCCTGTTGACTTCTGCGTGCGTTGCCGCGTGGATGGCCATACACTAAGGTATTGTAGGGCAGCCCCCAGGCTGGTCTGCTACCGCTGTGGTGAGAATAACGTAACAGCTAATAATTGTCCTAAATGTGCCTCCGGGCAAAATAAATCAAAAAACTAATGGCTCCGAGTCAAGGTATGGTTGACCCGGACCTAAATAAACCTAAAATACAATACAAAACTAGATTCTTTTATCCAACAATTACATATAAAAATAACAATTATACTACCTCAAATAAAAACCATACCACATCGGATAAGACAGACAATGGTAACAATTTAAATTACCCAGTATTAACTACTACCATTCCTACTACCACTACTAGGCATACTTACCCAGATATGAGTAATTCCACATACAACCAAACACCAATCCCCTCCCCTCCCGCTTTTGTAAATAGCAATCCCATTCCGGCCGTTTATAACCTTCAACAATACCACATTCCAACTAATACCACTAATTACCATACGTCCCCGATTACTAACGCTTACCCACCCATTAACTCCACATCCCAACCCAATTCCGCTGCTACTCCCCTAGGAAAATATACCCATATTTACCCAAATAATGAAACCTACCAAAATAATACATTTTACCCAAAAAATAAAATTTACCCATTGAACAATTTACACCCAAACATGTCTTCTTACCCAACCCGTATATATTACAACATTTACAACCATAATAACGAAACTTACCCAACCAATAAAATTTACCCAATGGAAAAATCAACTCAATTTGCTTCTATATACCCAAAGTCAACTATTAATAACTATAAACCGTCACTAAGCTCACATAATGAAACTTACCCAACTAATAAAATCTACCCAATGGCAAAACCAGTCCGACTCTCAATTTCCCAACATTCCAACAATACTTCACTACAAGTCCTTAAGACCGATGAGACTGTCCGTTACCCACCAGTTAAAATTAAATATAATAGTACGATTAATAAAAAACAATCACCACCCGGGACTGCTTTGCAATACCGACCATCGAATAAGGCAGTTCAAGACGAGTGGCAGTCCTGGTTGTCGACAACAAGGTCATTCTTCGAAAGCTACGATGCTATTTTAAAATATAATAGTTTAGTCAATGGACATGATTTGCGTCCTTACCTTAAAGTTAAAATTTACGATGTAACCTATACCGGCCTCCTGGATTCTGGTTCGGAACTGTCGATTATTGGTGGTGATACACATAAGTACTTTGAGAACTTGGTTACTATTCATAAATCAAACGATGTGAGTCACATAGTAACAGCGAACGGTTCCTCTTCACCTATATTGGGCTATGTGTTCTTACCAGTCACCGTTAGTGAGACAACAGCAATAGTTAAATTTTATGTCATACCGGAGGTACCAACGAAACTTTTATTTGGCATTAACTTTTGGAAAGCGTTTAATATAGCTCCTGACGTACTATCTTTATTGGGTAACGATTGTTTATTGTCGGATGAAGACCATATTAATACCCTTAATTCTGAGGTAAGATTTTTACAAGGATTAGAATCCTTATCGTACGAAGACCAACTTCAAGCTGAAAATATTTTTAAGGAATTTAAAACCATTTCCTCTGAAGAGAAAGGTTTAGGGAGGACCCATCTGCTTACCCATACTATCGACACTGGTGACGCGAAACCCATAAAACAGCGTTATTACATGTTATCGCCTTCTAAGCTTGCTGAGTTGAACAGGCAGCTCGATGAAATGCTTGAACTAGATATTGTTGAACCAAGCAGCAGCCCATGGAATAACCCAGTAACTATGGCACCTAAAGCAGATGGTTCCTTACGATTCTGCCTAGACAGCAGGAAATTGAACGAGGTCTCGAAACACGATTTACTCGGGGTCGCTCGACAACCGAAGCTGGTGTTGAGCTAATTAAACATATTTTTGATGCCTGGGAGGGGTCACATGATGCTTTAGGTATTTTCTGTGATTTGTCCAAGGCCTTCGATTGCGTTAACCATGACACATTGGTCAGGAAGCTACACCATTATGGAGTTAGAAGTACTGCGCTAAACTTAATTAAAACGTACTTATTCGGGAGAATACAAAGGGTAGACGTGAATGGAAAACGATCACCTGGGTCTTTGGTCTCAATGGGCGTGCCACAGGGCTCAATTTTGGGTCCATTTCTATTCCTCATTTACATAAATGATTTACCATACCTTATAAAGGACAACCATGATATAGTATTGTTTGCTGATGATACCTCACTCGTATTTAAAGTCAAACGACAACAGGAGTTTAATGTGGATGTAAACAATGCTATATCAAAAGTAGTACATTGGTTTAGTGTTAATAATTTATTACTAAATGAGAAAAAGACTAAATGTATTAAATTTATGACTACCAATGTGAAAAATAGACAAACTACTGTAACTATTAAAAATGACAAATTAGACTTAGTTAATGATACAGTATTTCTTGGTATAACGTTAGACTCAAAACTCCAATGGGGTCCTCATCTGGCTAAATTAGCGAATAGACTAAGTTCTGCAGCTTTTGCAGTTAATAAAATTCAGAATCTAATAGACTTGAAAACCGCTCGATTAGTTTATTTTAGTTACTTCCATAGTATAATGTCATATGGTATTTTACTATGGGGTAGTGGTGCTGACGTAAACAGCATCTTTGTTCTGCAGAAGAGGGCTATTCGTGCTGTTTACAAGATGGGTCATAGAGACTCGCTTAGAGATAAGTTCAAAGAAACGAATATATTAACCGTATACAGTCAATATATTTATGAAAACATTATGCATGTTCATAAGAACATCAATAATTTTAGAAAGAACTGTGACATACATAATGTTAATACCAGAAATAAACATAAGCTCGCAGTGCCCTTTACACGGCTTCACAAAATAAAAAACTCTTTCATGGGTAATTGTATAAGGTTCTATAATAAGCTCCCAAGTAGTGTTACTCATTTATCAGTAAATAAATTTAAGAGTTACGTTAAACGTAAACTAATTTCTAAAGCTTATTATAGTATTAAAGATTATATGAATGATGACAATGCTTGGGACTGATTATTATTATATTATTATTATTTTTTTTGCTATACAATTTTATTATTAATGACCGTGGAGACTATATACATCTCCCTGTACGATTACCTATTATTTTAATATGACATCTGGAGACTTTACATCTCCAAAATTGACCGTGGAGACTTTCTACATCTCCCTTATTTTATTTTTTGTGTTTTTTTATTTTTATAATTGTATTTCATTTTAATTTGACATCTGGAGACTCTTTACAGCTCCAAAATTGACCGTGGAGACTTTCTACATCTCCCTTGTTTTGTGTTTTTTTTTTTTTTAATTATATTTAATTCTTAATTTAAATTTGACATTTGGAGACTGTTTACATCTCCGAAATTGTATTATTTAATTTAATCCGACATTTGGATATATTTCATTATTATTACTACTGGGACCTGTACATCCCTGTGACATTTAAATTGTGTAGCTTAAGTTTAGTATTGTAATAAGTGATTTATTTAAAAAAAAGGCTTACTGTTGAGTTTCTTGCGGCGCTTCTTCTCAACAGTGGTCTCTTTGGAAGCGCTGGTAGCCTCAGACTTGTAAAAGTGCCTACAGGGCCTACTTACAAAAGTTTATAAATAAAATAAAATAAAAAACGATGCTTACCCTTTACCGTTAATTAACCAGATACTGGACCAACTAGGAAATGCCAAATTTTTATCATCTTTAGACTTAAAATCAGCCTTCTGGCAAATAGGTCTTGATTCACAGGCATCCAAGGAAAAGACCGCCTTCACAGTTCCTGCTCGTGGCTTATTCCATTTTAAAGTCATGTGCTTCGGCCTAACTTCCGCGCCGGCGACACAGCAGCGCCTGATGGACATCCTGTTTGGTCCGGAATACAATGGTCGTATCTTTATTTACTTAGATGACATCATAATAGTTTCCGAGACGTTCACTGAGCATCTTACCTTATTACGTACAGTACTGGAACGTCTCCGCTTCGCTAACCTTACTATAAATTTATCAAAATGCCATTTCTTTCGTAGGCAACTTAAATATTTAGGCTTTGTGGTGGATGAATACGGTTTACGCACCGATCCTGACAAAGTCAAAGCCATTATCGACTTTCCCATACCCACATCTCGAAAGGATGTCAAGCGTTTTCTTGGTACCGCATCTTACTACCGTCGTTTTATTAAAAACTTCAGCAACATAGCAGGGCCTCTTAACCAATTAACTTCAACTCGGAAAGGCGCTCCACCTTTTCGTTGGTCACCGGAAGCGGACAAAGCTTTTAGTGAACTGAAGGTAGCCATGACAACTGCACCTGTTCTAGCCTGTCCAGACTTCTCTAAACCATTCGCGGTACATTGCGATGCCTCAGACTTCGGAATTGGTGGAACCTTGACTCAGGACTCCAATGGTGAAGAGCACCCCCTGGCGTACTACAGTCGCTCACTTACGCCGCAGGAGAGGAACTACTCAGCCACTGAGAGAGAAGCCCTGGCTGTCGTTAATGTTGTTGAACATTTTAGGCCGTATCTCGAAGGGGACCGCCAATTTAAAATAATAACGGACCATTCGAGTTTAAAATGGTTCCTTAACCTTAAAAATCCTACAGGACGCCTGGAGAGATGGGGTTGTCGTCTTTCTCCTTATAACTTCGTAGTCGAGCACCGTCGTGGGTCGGAAAACGTCGTGCCGGACGCCTTATCAAGAGCAGTCCCGGTACATTTAATCGATACCAGCACCATTACGGATGCATGGTACTTAAAACTATATAAAAAATGTGAAGTAAATCCAGGGTCAGTGCCCAATTTTCAATTAAAGGACGGTCGCCTGTATAGATATACAAAAATTAAAAATATTTTAATATCCGAATTCGAATGGAAAGAGGTTATCCCAATGGAATTCCGCGATGAGATAATGCACGCCAATCATTCGGTTCCTACAGCAGCCCATCTTGGTACAGCTAAAACTTATAAAAGGTTGAAACTCCGCTACTTCTGGCCAGGCATGTACCAAGATGTTGTTAGGTTTGTCGCTAATTGTGCAGCGTGTGCAGCGTATAAGCATAGTCAACACCCGACCCCCGGTTTCATGGGAAGCGCAAAGCATTGCTGTCGTCCGTTTCAGTGCCTAAGTCTGGACTTAGTCGGACCCTTACCACCTTCAAGACAGTTAAATACGTACCTGTTGGTGGTCGTGTGTTGCTTTACCAAGTATTGTATGCTGTTTCCAATGCGGCGCGCAACCGGAAAAGTGATTTCTCAGAGGTTGGAAAACCATGTATTTATGGTTCACGGCATTCCGCAAACTATCATTGCGGACAATGCATCCTATTTTACTGGCGGCGAAGTTCAAAAATTATTTGCCAACTACAACATTCCTCAACTACACTATTCCCCAGTTTATTGTCCCCAAGTTAATACCGTAGAACGCTATAATAAAACTGTGGTGACTGCGATCTCTACTTTTGTCGCATCAGACCATCGTACGTGGGATATTAACATTTCAAGGATCCAGTTTGCACTAAATACCTCCGTAAACGAGTCTACCTCGTTCACTCCATTCCTACTAGTTCACGGACGTGAAGCCGTTCCTGATGGTACTATCTACAATGACTCTGAAGCGGTAGAGGAGATTATCTTCGCTTCTAGGCGCGATTACTTGGATAAGATAAAGGTACTAAAAGAAACTTATCCAACCGTCAGAGAGTTATTGCAGAAAGCTCACGATCGTAACATCAAGTATTATAATGAGAAGCGGCGTGACATAGAATTCAATGTAGGTGATGAAGTTTGGAAACGTACATACAAGCAGAGTAACGCTGGGAAATATTTTGCTGCAAAGCTGGCCCCTAAATATGAAAAGTGCCGCGTGATACGGAAGGTGTCCCGCTTTGTATACGAACTGGAGGATGAAAATGGGAAGCGACTGGGAAAATGGCACATAAAAGATTGTAAGCCAGTCTCTCCCAATGCTACCTAATATTACAATTTAACTAAATTAACACATAACCCCCCGGACCGTAAGGTAAATTTATGGATCGATAACAACTGTCCTGGGCGTTGGATTAAACATGGAATGATTACTGAATGGAAAGTTTTTGTGTGCTAAGGCACGTCTTTTTAACTACTTCTAGTAGCTTATTGATTCTTCCTGGACCCCATCCAGCAGGAATAAGCCTACACCGGTGCGGATTGTGACACCTTAAGGAAGCCTACACAATTTCTTTTCAGAGCGGGTGGTGACTCTACAATAACTGCGATATGGGACGCATCTTCTCTCTTCTACTTGCTAACTCTTTCCCTTTTCAGACTTTTTTTTTTTCTCCTCTCCTCCATCACATGCCATGCACCAGCACCGTCTTAGGTTTAAATAAGCCTTTTCACTGATGCGGATCGTGACATCTAATAAAGCCTACACGTACCGTTACTGAGCGGGTAGTGACTCAGATACCTGGATGGTTGCTTCGCGTGAATAGCATTCTCTCTCTCTCTCTAGTACCTTACCGTCGTTTTTATTGGCGGATATACTATAATACATTCCTTCTTTTTACACATTTTTTTTGTTTTTTTTTAAACTTTTCTGACCAGCACCGTCTTAGGTTTAAATAAGCCTTTACACTGATGCGGATCGTGACATCTAATAAAGCCTACACGTACCGATACTGAGCGGGTAGTGACTCAGATACCTGGATGGTTGCTTCGTCGTTTTATACCTTACAATACTTTGTGGGATTCTTACCGTTCTTGCCATAACGCTTTATCTTGCGTATTTATTTTTAAATCCTTTTATTATAAGGTCTTCTAGTAACTTGTAACTGCTAGTTCTAGTTACTATTCTACTGCAGCTACCGTAGGCCTCGACGCAGTTGTTTCCAGCGTCGGCCGCGCGGACTCAATTGATGCCAAGGTACTGCAGGACGTGTGATTCTGGGCCGGGAGTCCTCGTCAAAGTATTCAGGTAACCTTAGAAGGGATTCACCTGATTTTATTGTTTTAGTTTTGTGAGTACTCAGCTCGAGGGCGAGCTGGAATTTTACTCTTTCAGTTCCTTTCTTCGTAAAATTCTCCTGGTTGAGGGGGTATGTAATGTATATTTTTTCAGGCATGAATTAACGCTTCAGCGATGCACAATTTATTCCATTTCTTTACAAATTATTTTGGTTGGTATCCTTGATTTAATCTTACAATCTATGGTCACTTCAACCACTAGTAAATCTGTATCAATAATGCTACTGACTCTGTGGCAAATGCACCCGGTGTTGCTAGGGGCATATTTCGTTCTCCTCATTTGTAAGTAAACCCAGGTCACTGTATTAGTGTCGTTTTAAATTAATATTTTCAAAATTGTTCATGTAGTCCAACTTTAGTCTTCTTTTAATTCTTCAGTCGTTTCAGGATTCCGGCGTATTTTAATGACAGACGAAAACCCGAGTTTGCTGCCTTTAAATAAAATTAACTAGTATCTGTACCCGTGTGACGTTTAGTCTTTTTTCCCCGATCTGTGGAATTTATTAAATTTAGGAACTGGTAATCGATCCAATATCGATGTCGGTAGATGATCTCCGCTGTCGTTCTTTTCTTATGAGCCAGCGAGCTAACCGGATCAGATTTTATTACATATTGGAGCATATATTTACCATACTTGCTTCCCTTTGACCGGCAGTCCACGTAGGAATTCGTACTTACCTTATTTTAAAATAATCTACGTGGCAGTGATCACAGCAACAGTAAGTGTCTACAACCCTTTCCGTCTTCAATGCCGTGCTGTGTGTCGAGTGTTTACCTAAAATCTATTGAAATACCAGCAGAGACACCCTAAGGGACACTCGTGCCACGTCTACACGGACCTTACGGCGTTCCGGAGTCGACATTAGTTACAGCAAGCTGTAAGCAAGGCTATTATCCTCCAACAGGTTAGTTTTCTTCTTTATTTTACAAAGAGTTTGGGGTTATAACTTTGTGCCACATGTCTGTTTCTTACTTCTCTTCTCTTGCTAAAAATGTCCAGCAAAACCTCCTTGGAACGTGCGCTGTTAACTATATCATTTATCCGCAAGGATTAAAGGGTGCTTTCTTAAATTTAACCTGCGTTTGGACGCTTGAATGCCTTCCTGCATCGACTACAAACCATGTGGCTGTCACATTATGCCTAGCGAACTGCTGAGTCACCCCCAAAATCTACATGCCGCCTTTCATTACCGTTTTCTTAAATTAACCCACTCAACCTTTAAATTAACTACCGCATTGCCTGCGTACGGGTTGCTTATTTCTACTCCCGGGCTATTCCAGGAGGTGCTTTGTACGGGCCTAGATATAGGCCACGCCAGTTCATCCGGCGAGGTGACCACGTGCGAGTGTTGCTGCTCGAGCAGGGGCGACTGCTCAGCCACAACTGCAGCTAAGCGTTTAAGCATAATTTAACGACTAATCTTTACCAAACTTTACCAGCGTCATCGACCAAACAACAAAACCCTAAATTATTTAATTATTTTAAAATTCAATAACTACCTTCGTCAAAATAAATTATATATATTTAATATTTTGTTTCATTCATATCTACCTAAAAATACAGTATTTCATGTGTAAGAGGGAAACAGGCATAGAAAGTTATGAAAACATTTTGGGAAAACTATAGAAGATAAAAATAAAAGGATTCTCAGATCTATACACCGTGGGCCCGAATAACCCGACCAATTTTAACAATCGATACTAGAGCCTATTTGTAGAATATAATGGGTATAATATGTAGTCCAATAACGCATAATTTCCGAGATTTTCATTATTTAAAAAACAATTCCATAGTTAATTTAATTTGAACTCTGTCACCTTAACCTAAAGCATTATGTAATAAGAAATTGATTAATTAATTTATGTTGTATGTGGATGATATTGCTACTTACAACATGAATCTTTCTTAGTAAATAATGCTTTAGGTTAAGGTGACAGAGTTCAAATTTAATTAACTATGGAATTGATTTTTAAATAATAAAAATCTCGGAAATTATGCGTTATTGGACTACATATTATACCCATTATATTCTACAAATAGGCTCAAGTATCGATTGTTAAAATTGGTCGGGTTATTCGGGCCCACGGTGTATAATAATTCCTATCGAAATAATAATATAAAATAGACCACTACAAAAAACTATACTCACCCAATTAGCATTGACTAAAAAAAATAAGTCAAGGTTTTTACATTCTAATTCAAAAGAATAGGTAATTTTAAGAGACCATTTCGTTAATTTTGTATTTGACCCAATACTTTTGTTTTAATATCTTTATTTATTTACCAGACATTTTATGGATGACATTATTATTCTAATTTGGAATGGCATTTTCTAGTAAATAACATACAATTAAATGATATCTAATGATAAAAAGTGGTTCTAATAGTGCATTAAAACATATTATTTCAACCGGTTTTCGCCTCACCCGTAAGATACACCTAGAAGGGGTTCAAGCCGAAAACGAAAGTCAAACAAAGGTTAAATATACTTTTGTCGAAATATCCGAAATAGATAAATATTTCAAAAACTTAATAATGCAGAACGGCTTTAAAACCTTATTCCTCGAAATGGTTTTCGAATTAGAGTAATTGTAAAATATGATCAATCCCAATTACAGCCCATACCTTTATGGCTTTTCTCCCGAGTGTGCTAGAAGTATATATTGTAACATTTTTCAAAGAAACTGTCCAGTTGCCAGGAGACAAGAGTGATCGATCGTTGTCCCCTGGGTTACGGGACAAAATAACAACAACCAAAAGTTGATCCACCCAAATGCAAAGTTGTTATGCGATATTTTTTTGTGGAAATAAGTGTTTACATATTTCAAAGCTAGTGTAAATACGCGCCACGTAACACGAACCTGCGCGAAAGGTCTTTAGGTGTCACAGCGGTGCCCCAATATTATAGGGTTCTATGTTACATTGTTGGGGTACTTCAATAAAGACCTAGTGTCACTGTGACAAACTTCAAATTTCAAGTTGATAAAGAACCCTAAAGAACCCTATAATATTGGGGCAGCGACAGGTAGGCGGTAAGCGGCGGGGTATGGGGGGGAAGCGCGTTACCATAGAGACCGCATTGTTACCTACGTGGATCTTGCCATTGTGGTTCATGTTTCGTGGCGCCGTTTATTTAATATAGAAGCACCAGTATACTGTCATTTCAATATCCAAACTATTTCTCTCTCAGAGCACGCAGCATCCGCAGATGTCAGTAGCCACAGGCGCGAGTGAGATGGACATAGTTCAGCCGCTCTGGCCTTCGTGCGACCCGAAGTTAGCCGATATCAACGCCCTGATGGACGACAAGGCGATGTATTATAATCTGAAGATATAGTACAAACATAGATGCGGGTGGGAGGTCTTGTGATTTGTACGCCATCTAGTGGATTCCTTGGTACTAATTTGTACATTGCTTTAGGCAAGTGTAATTGAGAAAATAATTCAATAGCTTTCTGAAATTGGATTTACATTGTAAAAACAAAATATAATTAATTTGCATCAATAATTTCGTGAAAATATTTGGCATCGTCTTGGGTCCTCCCATTCGTTTTTTGTCAAGTAAGTTTTGGTAGTGTCTGTCGTCTGTGGTCATATTCGGTGTTAGTCTCTATGCTTTTTAGTCTCATTCGGTATTCGTCCTATCGTGTTTCGTCTTATTCTTAGTTCGTTCTTTTCTTATCCTTATTGGACACGTTCACTATTTATCCCGTTCGATATTCGTCTTATTCGTTATTCGTCTTGTTGTTACATACGAGGGCTGTATGATAGGTCCTTTTAAAAAAAATGCAACAAAAAAAAGAAGTTTTTGTCAGTATAACCATTGTTTAACTGTGATCACTCGTAAATTTTCAACAACTATGAAAAAATCTGAATTTCGTGCCGTTATAAAACATTTTTTTATGAAGGGTTGCAGTGCTGCCACAATAAAAACTGAACTTGATTCTGTTCATGGCACTAACGCAACAACGTTGCAGACTGTTTATAACTGGATAAATGATTTTAAACGTGGTCGGTCAAGCACATCTGATGCTCCACGCTCCGGTCGCCCAATCGAAGTCACTACTGAGGATGTTGTTGAAGAAGTCCATAATATTGTACTCGACGACCGCCGAGTGAAGGTGCGTGAAATAGCTGAGAACACAGGCATCTCCACTGAGCTAGTTCCTGCATGAAGATTTGGGTATGACAAAGCTGTCTACACGATGGGTGCCACGTTTTTTGACAATCGAACAAAAACGCGAAAAAAAGCAAATTTCAAAACTGTGTTTGGATATGATGAAGCGTAATCCTCGGATTTTTTTGAGTCGATTTATCACTGTGAACGAAACTTGGGTCCATCATTATACACCTGAATCAAAACAGCAGTCAAAACAATGGATGGCGACTGGTGTACGTGCCCCAAATAAGGCCAAGACTGTTTTGTCGGCTGGGAAGGGAATGGCGACAGTCTTCTATTATTATTATGATTGTTTACTTGGAAAAAGGAAATACTATCACTGGCCGTTATTACGCAGAGTTATTGGACCGTTTCAATGCCGAATTGTTGGAAAAACTACCAAACCAAAATTGTCCCCCAAGAAAGTCCTCTTGCCCCAGACAATGCCCCAGTGCACACGTCAACTATTGCAATGGCCAAAATCCACGAGTTGGACTTCGAGCTGGTTCCGCATGCTCTGTATTCGCCAGGTCTAGCTCCGTGCGATTATTACCTATTCCCAAATCTTTTCCTTTTTAAAACGACTTATCAAACAGACCTCGTAGTTATTCACTTGTAGATTACAGGATCATTTATGATATATAGTTGGTTTCATTTTGGTTCGTTTCAACGTCCGATATAAGCTGACACTCGCTAAATAACTAATCGCATAGTTAGTGCGAGTCAGTTTATACTAGAAATATTAACAACCCAAACACACGAACGAATGAATTTGGGATTATTGGTCTATTGGTTCTATAAGTATAGATCGTCTTATCGGTCAATCTATAATACATTCAAATTCTTTCAGTAAACAATATCTCCGGGTTTATTATTTAACCTCATAAAAATCCTAACATGGCAATTGAGATATTAAAGAAAGTGACTTATTGAAATGGGACCCACAACGAAAGAGTCGAAAAAAAAAATGACGAATAACGAATGAGCCGTAATAAGAATGAGACGAGTTGACAAAAAACGAATGGGACGACTCAAGACGATACGAAATATTTGACAGTTTTTGATGAGTAAGTTTTTGTCCGAAAACACTTTTTTGGCACAAGGTATTGTTGCAAACTAACGTGTCCCGTGTGGTGATTTCCAAGTACTGAAGTACTACAATGCCATTTTAGCATAATATTAATAAATAATAATCTTATGATTAAACAATAATACTGTAATAAATTAATTCGGATTTAAGTAGTTAAATGAATTGTATGGAATCTGATACGCTGATATGCGTTCACGAACCGCGCATTATGACCACCATAACTGTTTTGTTAGAACAAATTTCTTATCTGTAAAAATGTTATTATTGCCAAATAATAAAATCGATTTCGATAATATTATTTCATTCAAATTTTTGATCTCTAATCAATCTAATCAATTTGCATACAAATTTGACAAATGTCGCACGTAATATTTTGAACGATACGATAGTTGGAGCAGACTCTAGTTTGTCTCTGAATTAAAAAAAAACTATGACAGCTGTCAGAAAACTGTTCAATCTTTTCATTATCGCCATTACCGGTTAAAATTGTTCGATTTGTTGAATTCAAACCATAGAATGAGCGATCAAGACGATATAGATATTTCGGCGACGCCTCCTGATATCCGTGACAAAGGAAGTAACGTCATAAAATAATTACTGTTAGTGGCGTTGAACAACGCCGCGATGCCGGTCATATTATGCGGCTCCTGAATGCATCATGGAGGCTTATGATATGTGGGTAGATAGAGTAGTGTATGTAACTGTACATAATTAGGCATTAACACACTTGTGTGCCACTCGTGTTTAATGCCATTAATTATTTAGTCACATAAACTACTAAAATATTCTACTACTGAAGTCGTTTTGTATGATTGTATAAATAAAATGTATCCTTTTGAACCAAATTAAAAAAAAGACGATGTTCTTCGTCCGTTTTTTGTTTGCGTATGTTACTAAATTTCTCCGCCAATTTTCACCCGATTTTAATGTTTTTTTTTCATCAGTAACCAAGTCAAGATGTGGTCATGACATCGTTGTAGAATCGATGGAACTCCTTAAATACCTATTTGGAGCCGGTTAATTGTTTTAAACATAGGAGATTGTGCAACAAGGGCATAAAACAAAGCATTCTATCCAAGACTTGTGGTATCCGAGCCGGCAGGCGAGGTTGGATAATTATGTCGACGATAAAATGGGTTTTAAGACCGAATTGTACATTCTGCTTTTCACTTCGACTACGAGGAAATATAACAGTGATAATGTGAAAAAACTTTCATGAATGAGAATGTATTGACTTGTTTGCCGCTTCTCCACAATTTGAAATTTTCATAAGTTTTAAAATGAATTTTCATGGATTTAGGCGGCAATGTCTGTTCAATATCTAGTTCCTTTGCAATTTTTTTCTATTATCTATATTTCTTCTTCACTACATTCCGTAACACCACAAGTTTTGCAAAGAAAACAACTACCTTATTAATAGTCCAGAACTATAGACGATAACCTCTTTCCCGCTGTTTTTTTTTTTTAATTTTGTGCATGGGATTTTTGACTGAGGTCGAACGCAATACTGCCACTTCATACGTTGATTTTGTAATGTTTTTGTTAATAATGCTTGTTATTAATAGTTTTAATTATTTTTTGTTAGATGCAACATAGAAGGCAAATAAATTAAAGTAAATGTATTTGAATAACAAGTTAATTTAATGCAGTCACCTCGTCTGTCTGGCTGTAGGGCTAATTGTCTTAGTCTAGATAACAACACTATGCACTGGTGCAGCCTCTACCCAGCATAAAGGACATTACGAGCATGATAAGTGAAAAAATGTTGCGAGCGTTCAGGGTGCCAGTCTGGACGCTCGGTGCGTCTTATCTTGATACAAAACTAGTTTAATTTCAAGAGAATCGTTTGCCCGTTAAGGAGATATAAAGAACTGTAGGTTTGCCATCATATCGGGGTATCTACACTCGGGAGCAAAAATAACGGGTCAGAGTGCGTTTTTCATACTAAAGAGGCTATTTCGAAGCCTTGGTTCCTCGCCAGGGAATGCTTTTAGTGAAATCTGATGATGAATACCCCGAGCATCGATACAAGACTTCCAGAGTGCCTAGGATACCCAACTGAATAAATCTGCGGTTAACGCCGGAATTGAGCATGTTTAGAAAAACATCTAAAATGGCAATAAAATGTAAGGAAATCCAAGTGCTGACCCAAACTCTCCCGCTGTGGTGTTAACTGGTTGTGCGATCAGTTAGGTATCTTAAGAACTTTTGACCTCCTCTATTGAACCTCGCAGTATCCACCATTAAACCTCACTCAAAACAGCCCCAGGCGAGGAACGAAGGCTTCGAAATAGTCTTGTTTGTATGAAAAACGCACTCTGACCCGGTATTTTTGCTCCTCAGTGTAAGTATTTATTTAAATATATGTTTTTTTTTAAATGTTTGTCTTGTTTTTTTTACTTTATTTGATTATCAATGACAATGACAGCTTGTTTTAGTGTAATGTATAAAGTGTGATCGTTTACTGTTATATTTTAATATTTAATAAAATATATTTAATATAAAAATGCCTTTTTCTTTGAATAAATTTATTTGGTACAGTCGAGTAAAAAGATATGTGTACTCGACTGTGCTATACAATAGGTTCGCAGTACAAGACTGGCCAGTCCGACTGAACGAAGGCATAGGGGAGAGAAGGGTAAAAGGAGTTAGAGAGCAATGGTGGTCAGGAGGGGTCGTACTTTGATGCCGATGACGTCAAAATTACGAAATTTTACACACGGTGTGGCACTGCTTTTAGTTGGCTGCTAGTAATGTATTAACGGGTATTTTATGCCATAGAGAAGGCAAACGAGCACACAGGACACCTGATGGTAATTGGAAACTGTGACCCATAGACTTTCGCATTCACAAGACTGCCAACACTGAGGACTAAGATGGAATGCCTGTATGCTAGTCACACCGGCTGTCTTATCCATTGATTTAATATACACTAGATACACAATCTCGAACAAATTGTCGTAACAATCGGTGCCAAAATGACATTTATAGATAATATAAGAATTCCGATACGAAGCTAACATCGCTAATTTTTAACCCTGTAATACGAAAAAAAAACATGCTGAAATGAACTCAATGTTCTAGATGTCAAGTGTCAAATTTACAAACTAAGTTTTCAAAATATTGAAATCTTTTTAGTTAAGTGGCCATTATCGTAATATTAACGTCAAAATTGAACAACGGAGAATGGAGTCGCATTTCTCAATGTTATATTAATAAATTAATAATTATGTTTGGACAATTACACAGTAATTGACCTAACCCCAAATTAAGCTCGAAACTTGTGCTATGGGTGCTAGACAACGATATACATAGTTATTTAGGAACAAAAATACTAATACATGGTGTTTGCCAGTAGAGTGTAGTGGTTTTAAGGGATGATAGGTAGAGTCATTCTGAACATTTTTGACCACATTTACTATTATGCGAAGTTTCACGGATTTTAAGATAATGCCATTTTTTTAATTAAAAAAAAAACGCTATGTTCGCCAGAGTTTTTTTATAAAACACCTTGTATAGCCTGTATTTTTTTTGTGCTTTACCTTTGCAATATCTTGGTTCTTTAAAATAAAGTCAAATAAACGCATTAATACTAGACCGATAAAAAATAACTTTTATAGGTAAAAAATCTAACCTAGGTGTAACTTTGCGTGTCTACGAAAAAAAAGTAACAGCGATTTACCCGTACAAATAACTTAATAAACTTCTTTGATCTACGGGCTTACTCAACATTTCATTTGCTATTATTTTCCGCCATTTTTCTCGCTCAATTTCGTTTTTTGGAAATCTCGAATAATAATACAGTTTTATTTAATTTACAATATAAAGAGCATTTACGAGGTATTTTTTATTCTTAGATCTATGTATTTATAGTAATTTATAAGAAGTTTAATTAATATTATAGACCGCAAAAATAAGTAGGCGTAAAACATTGTAAAATAAAAATCAATAAGCGACTCTATTCATTAAATTTTTAACTATGTTCCACTTTTTACATACATCATCACCTTTCTTAATTAGAAGGCGACTTTGGCCACAAATACATTAAATTATAAAACTATTAACGGGTACTTAGCGAAAATAAGATATGCCATCCTTTTTCGACTTTCTTACAAAGCTATTTCTACACTTCTTCACAGAGCATTTAGGCATGTTGACCTGTCAACGCATCGCGTGCGACTGACGGCCCAACTGCTCTCGGAAGGAATTCGAGAGCAGTTGCTCCGTCACTCACACACCGTTGCACCGTTTAAGCATTGACGTTAAATCTAGTGTATATTAAATCAATGGTCTTATCCCCAAACCGGCACACAACAATGCGGGTTATTCCCACCTGCGACCACCAATGGTAACAACTGGGATTTTTTTTCCCGCCTGTTACCACTAAAGTACTCGGTGGTAACAAGTGGGAATATTTTTCCCATTTGTTACCATTAAAATATTTGGTGATAACTAATGGGAAAAAAATCCATGTAGTTAGTGGTAACAGCTGGGAATTTTTATTCCCAGTAGTTACCAGTGGTAACAGGTGGGAAAAAAAATCCCAGTTGTTACCAGTGGTAACAAATTGGTGGTAACAGGTGGGAATAACCCAACAACGCGAACACAGGGTCCGTCCGGATCGCTACTACCATCTTATCCATTAACCTACCGCCAAACAGCAGTGTTCGCATTGTTGTGTTGCGGTTTGGGGATAAGACAGCCGGTGTAATGACTAGCATAGAGGCATTCCATCTTAGTCCTCAGGGTTGGCAACGCATTTGCAGTCTTAGGCTTTGCAGTCTTGTGAATGTGAACGTCTATGGGTCACAGTTTCCGCTTACCATCAGGTGGCATGTGTGCTCGTTTGCCTTCTCTGTTATAAAAAATAATAATATAGAAATCAATGCAAAGCAAAATATCCGTCCGTTCCGTACGCTCAGAGTCCGACCCAGTGAACGCTCAGCTTAAGACAGCACCAAATTAATTGTAGAAAAATAGTTCATACCTACTTCTTGTTTTTCGATCCAGTTTTTTGTGTGTGTAGTCGGGTCTTGGAATCCTACATTGAGCATGGGCCGATGAAAGATAAAAGTCACTTATTCAGTAAGTAGGCCGCACTACTACTTAGTCTAAGCATATAAAGCTATAAGCATGCCATTGTCCGGTTTTTTTTCGTTACGTTGGAAAAGTGTTTGGTCAAATGGCTGTGGCATTACGACGCGTGACGAATTATGACTATTATGAGGCTTTCGTTATTGTCATTTGTCTACGAAACCCTAAAAGTATAAAAATCAAAAAGCTCCCTTCAAAAATCCAAAAAGATACATTTTTGTAAAATAATAGGTAGGTGAGGTAACTGTATTCGGCTGTTGGTTTATAATATTGTAGGACGCCGACTTCAGTTGTACTGATCTACCTACCATTTTACAAGAAGTTATTTCTTGCATTTTTGAAGGCGAGTTTTAGTTTTTCAACTTTTTATACTTTTTAGTGATCCTATTTAATGAGAAACTTAGAACATAGCTTGCCGTAAGCGACGCTGCGGGAAAGTCATAGTCATATTTTAAACAACTAAATGTGCTTCCTCATAGTCGCTCAACTACCTTAATCGAGATATCTTATCGCCACCCTTTAAATAGGTACCGTTAAGGAGTTCCGGTGGTCATCTCGGGTCTTCATCATCAGATCCACTTGACCATATAGTACTTTTCAAAAGCAAATGCACGAATTACAGTGAAAAATACTGAAACCGCTAAATGTGTGCCTATAATATTTGAGGAGTTCCCATGATTTCTCCAAGATCCTGATTTCTTGACAATGGGACCAGCAAGAAAGTATACCCATTCAAACAAGGAAAACATTTTTCAAATCGGTCCAGTGGTCTTCGAGTAATCGGGGAACATACATAGAAATAAAAAAAAACCCGACGAATTGAGAACTTCCTCCTTTTTGAAGTCGTTCCAAATTATTTACTTAGGAGAATGTATCGAAACTTTGTATGTGGTGGTTGTCTTGCACTGTCATAGGAAAGTATATATTTTTATAATTCTTTTTTTTCTTTTTATTACTACTACTTATTACTCCCTATGAAAATTCTTAGTTTCGACACATTTTCCTGCTCAAGCTACGCTTGAATATATTTTATTTTTTATTTTATGTTAAATTCATTTTTTTATATAATGCTAGGTTAAGCTTTATAATTGTATAATATCATTAGTAGTATTTAAAAAAAACGACTGACTGTTGAGTTTCTTGCGGCGTTTCTTCTCAGCAGTGGTCTCTTGCGAAGCGCTGGTAGATTTATGACGTGTAAAAGCCCGTGTGGCCTACTTCCTGAATAAACATCTTTTATATTTTATAATTTACGTAAGCGGCCAAATTCTTTAAGTGAATTTTGATCGTGTGGCTGATTAAACAACTTTTGGGGGTGAAGAGAACTGACAACTAGACCTGGGAGAGTTCTGACCATTGAGTCTTGACACTGTCGAGGTAAAAGTAGAATGGTTCAAATTGTTCAAAAAATTACCTTTATTTATCTTAATAATCACCTGTCCACATGTCAACTGAGTACAATGCTTGTAAAAATGCGTTCATAATTTTTACAGATAACAATTGAAAAATCTTTAAATCACTAAATGAATCGACTTAATAACGTATCAGTAATCATCAGCTAGAAAAAGTATACAAACTAAAATAATCATGTTTTTTAAAACGCCTCCATTATAGGTAGAGTCAAGTGATTACCTCCCACCAGGTGACCGCACGCGGTTGCCTCTGTCACATATTACTAAAAATAACATTACAAAAAAAGCAAGTTTTCAGAACCCCGACTGAGCATCAGGGCTGTGGAGGTTCTAATTTAGCCTATGGCACTCTTGGGAGAATATACCAAATTAACGATATGCGGACTTTGAAGTTCGCAAATAATCATAGAAATATAGTTACATACAACATAAAACCCTCGTTGTTAACGTCCCTCCTTGCGGCAGCTTAGTCAACGTTGTGCAAGTGGCCGCCCACGGGTTCGTCGTGGTCGCCCTCGGGTTCGGCGTGGTCGCCCTCGGGTTCGGCGTGGTCGCCCTCGGGTTCGTCGTGGTCGCCCTTGGCTTCGTCGGGCTCGCCGTCGTCCCTGCAGTACAGCTGCAGCAGCGCGTGCAGGCGGCGGGGCGGGCCGCGCGCGGCGGGCGGCGGGCCCGGGCGGCGCAGGCTCTGGGCGGCGCGGCGCGCGGCGCAGTGGGCGAGCGCCGCGCATGCGCCGTGCCTCCGCCCGCGCTCGTGCACGCGGCGCCCGGCGCGCGGCACGCGCAGCGCGCACAGCGCGCACCGGTACCAGCCCGCGGCTGCGACACGCCACAGTTAGCACAGGGGGCCAGTTCACAACCGATCGATTTAACACCTAACCTAACCTAAGCACCCTTAGTCGAGGATTACACCATTTTTTTTAGAAATATTTCCGGCTTCAACTGGAAAAACATTAAGCGAAAAAAAAAAAATCAGCGTAACTAGACATCCGGCAAAAAAAGTTTTGGCTTAATAGAGGGAAACCCGTCGGATCATTTCCGGATTTGTTTCATGTCTTGCACAGTGTTCAAAATCAGCTTCGGTATAAACGGGTTATTCCCACCTGTTACCACCAATTTGTTACCATTGGTAACAGCTGGGATTTTTTATCCCACCTGTTACCACTGGTAACTACTGGGAATAAAAATTCCCAGCTGTTACCACTAACTACTGGGATTTATTTACCAGTAGTTATCACCAAATATTTTAGTGGTAACAAATGGGAAAAATATTCCCACTTGTTACCACAGAGTACTTTAGTGGTAACAGGTGGAAAAAAAAAACCCAGCTGTTACCAATGGTAACAAATTGGTGATAACAGGTGGGAATAACCCGTATAAAACAATGGTGTCATATCGGGCGACCTTGCGGGCCATCCAACGAGGCCAACCCCCCCAATCCATTTATTGGGATACTTATCATTTAAAACCCGCCAAGTGCGAGTCGCA
Organism: Acleris sparsana; assembly: GCA_923062465.1. NCBI lineage: Eukaryota > Metazoa > Arthropoda > Insecta > Lepidoptera > Tortricidae > Acleris > Acleris sparsana. The sequence goes on along the minus strand of OV281312.1, from coordinate 8,536,056 downwards.
CTCGTGCACGAAGGGTTCCGTACCATTATATATTTAAAAAAACACGTTTGTTGTATGGGAGCCCCCCTTAAATATTTATTTTATTCCGTTTTTAGTATTTGTTATTATAGCGGCAATAGAAATACATCATCTGTAAACATTTCAACTATCTAGCTATCACGGTTCATGAATTACAGCCTAGTGATAGACAGATGGACAGCGGAGTCTTATACTATCCTCAAACCAAACGGACGACTGAGGCAATAAACGCCGGCGGCCGTAGGGATGGCGGCATGTCGATACTGGATTATTAAATGTCGATAAGATTGATTATATTTTCATTGCTTATACTCGCCTCGGCGAATGATGGGTCCTATGACACTGACACTGACATCTCTGATAGTGATGTGCAAGTACCGACACTATCGCAAAGTAGTATTTGTCCTGCGGCCAGGGGGCCGTTTTATAAAGCTGCAAGTCGGCTAACTTAAAAAAATATATTTATAATTATTTTAAATCTAATAAAGTTTGAATAGTGCAAATTAGATAAATGTTTCTTTATTCATATATAATTTTTCACTCCTGTAATAATTAAAGTAATTAACACCCCATTTGTGCCATAGTGCCATATTTATTTTATGCCATATTGCTACAAAAATGGTGAACTATATTCCCAAAAAAACGCTTTTAAACGTTTTAGGTGACATTACTGTAATTTGTATACTTGTTACCATTATCGACATTTGTTTATCGATATTTTTTCACACTAGTCGATATCTTCCAAACGAAGTAAGTTTGGCAAGACGTAAACGTAAAGTGTGATTCAGATAATTTCTTATAAATTTTAAAAATTGTGAAAATTCCAACGGAATATCATTAAAATGGCATATATCTACCTACAATTAATAAGTGTCAATTTTAGACGCCTCCAATTTGATTCTAATGTAACGATGACGCCACTACAAGGTTGTAGCGTCGGAATAACTTTCAGTGTCATAGGACCCATCATTCGCCGAGGCGAGTATAATAATGTAATTTATTTATATGTTTTTATTACTTTAAGTTATTCTCAGTATCTTCGTAACTTTTAAAATGGTTGATGTAGAAAAGTTATTAGATGAAGCCATCATGCATGTAACTACTGAAAATTGGATTCAATGTGTTCTTCATGCCGAAAACCTTCAAAAAGAAGATATTGCTACAAAAATGGTGAACTATATTCCCAAAAAAACGCTTTTAAACGTTTTAGGTGACATTACTGTAATTTGTATACTTGTTACCATTATCGACATTTGTTTATCGATTTTTTTTCACACTAGTCGATATCTTCCAAACGAAGTAAGTTTGGCAAGACGTAAACGTAGTGTGATTCAGATAATTTCTTATAAATTTTAAAAATTGTAAAAATTCCAACGGAATATCATTAAAATGGCATATATCTACCTACAATTAATAAGTGTCAATTTTAGACGCCTCCAATTTGATTCTAATGTAACGATGACGCCACTACAAGGTTATAGCGTCGGAATAACTTTCAGTGTCATAGGACCCATCATTCGCCGAGGCGAGTATAATAATGTAATTTATTTATATGTTTTTATTACTTTAAGTTATTCTCAGTATCTTCGTAACTTTTAAAATGGTTGATGTAGAAAAGTTATTAGATGAAGCCATCATGCATGTAACTACTGAAAATTGGATTCAATGTGTTCTTCATGCCGAAAACCTTCAAAAAGAAGACTTAGAAAAAGCGTATTTAAAAGATACTCGTCCACTTATAATCAATCTTCAAGAGGATAGTGACAACGATGAAGAATATTTTTAATTTTAATACTTGTCGATGAAACTGTATGTGTTATACATATATTTTTTTATTTATTAAATCTTACTATGTTTTAGTTCTAAAGTACCTAATTGTAGTCTTAAAAGTATTTATTTCGTAATATAAAATATTGTACGCATTACTTACTTTGTTTTCATTTTTGCATATTATCTTATCGACATGCCTTGTACCGTGTGCTTTCTACCTGCCCTATGCGGCCCGGCTGATAACAGGCACGCTGCATAAGGGCGTGCGGGTGCGAAAGAGACAATACGATGCTAATGGTTTTACGATCCCAGTCGTCCGTTTGGTTTGAGGATAGTATAATATGGTAATATGGTCCCGTTTTTACCCTTTTTAGTCCTACGAGCTGGGAGTCCATTCATTTGCCACCGTTGTCATCCAACGTAACACTATCCAAAAGTTCTGGGAGCGCGTCTCTTAGTTTTGTAGTTATTTTCCACAAAACCTGGGCCATTCGTTTTAAAATTATACCGTAATTATAACGTTGTACAAATTTGTAAAAGAGTGGTACAAAAAAAGTAACCAGTTTTACCGAGACCTTTAGCTGTAATTTCATTCCTTTCAATATGTATAGTTTATCTGGTACCACCCTGTATTTTTTGTATTTTTTGGTGATCACGCCGCTGTCTTGTCAAACTAAATATAAATACGACCTTAAAAAAATGACCTTCAAGTTCAAGGCAATACTTTAGTTTATTAGAAGATGTCCCCAAATATTGTTTTCCATATGTTATCATACGACATGGTGCTCACCGTCGCTGAGTTCCACGAGGGAGTCAACCTGGCTCGCGGCGCCGGCGGGCGGCCCCAGGAGCGCCAGGTCTTGCCCGTCCACGTACTCCCGCACCAGCTCCTCGAGCTCTTGCTCGACGAATACCAAAGCGTGATGCGGCAGAGAGCGCGCGTGTTGTGCGCGCTCGGCGGATCCCACGAGTGCGGTGCAGGGGCCGCAGAAGAAGGCTGGCGTGCCACCGGGGGACTCCTCTGAGAGAGAACGTCAGCGTTTACAATCAGACTGCTTCACGCACTGCACTGCGTTCCGCAAGGTAGTATATTAGAGCTTTGAACAGTGTACCTTCGGCGGGCCGCGGGTCCTCCGCGAGGGTGAGACGGCTCAGGCGCGCCAGGGCGGTCTCGACCAGGCGCCGCGCCGCGCGGGCCCGGGCGCCGTCCTCGTGCTCCGCGGCCGGAGCCGCACACTCCGCAGCTTCGTCTAATCAAGTCAAATTGTGAGCTGCAGACGCACTGGAGCGGTACCAGCGCGGAGTCAGCAAGGAGACCCCGCCATCGAGCTCGTCTACTAGGTAGACTTATTCCATTAGTATCTAGTCATTAAAAATCATGACTCTTTTGTTAAGAATTGTGATATACATAATTTGAATACAATAAATAAAAATAAAATTGCTATAAAAAAAATTCGTGTCCGGTTTATAAATCATTTGTAGGTCAATGCATTCATTTCTATAATAAATTACCTGACTCAGTTTTAAAGTTACCATTTCCAGTACTTAAAACTTACTTGAAAAAGTCGTTGATGTCTAAAGCTTACTATAGGTTCGAGGACTATCTAACAGATAAAAATGCTTTGCCTAAACTAAGCTAAACACCTTACCACAAACCTTACCTTAGCACAAATAAAAACTTTTAAGATTATCAAAAAAAAAAGAAGCTAAACACCTAAATAACTGAATAATAAATTAGTGGTACGAAAATATGTAAATATTGTATATTGTCTAGGGGACACGGTTTCTGTAGGAGAATGTATCGAAACTTTGTATGTGGTTATCTTGCACTGTCATAGGTAAGTATAATTTATATATTATATATATATTTATTACTACAACTTATTACTCCATATACGCTACGCTTAAATATATTTGTTTTTTTTTATTTAATGTTAGATTCATTGTTTTATATAATGCTAGGTAATTGTATAATATCATAAGTAGTATTTTAACTGACTGTTGAGTTTCTTGCGGCGTTTCTCCTCAGCAGTGGTCTCTTTGACGTGTAAAAGTGCCCGTGTGGCCTACTTACTGAATAAACATCTTTTATCTTTTTATCTTTATATTTTCTTGAATCGAGGAATATGTTATAATACTTCCACACAATGTATATATTGTGAGAGGCATCAGAGGAATATGTTAGTACTGCGTTAAACACTAGACGTCTATACTCAATGGTGAGTACACTGGGGAGAGGAGGGCCACGAGGTCACCGTCAGTGTGAGAGTATCTAAGAAACTATATTCGATAAAATAAATGAATAATTATCGGGCGACAATTTTCTCCTGGGCTACTGTGGATACTAGGCAACAAACAACAAACACACTTCTTTGAAGAAAAACACACAGATAACACTCAAGGCTCAGAAACAAATGCTCGAGCTCATCACGCAAATATTTGCCCTCATCCGGGACTGCTAGCTTTGTAGGCCAGGCCACACCAGCTAAACTAACTACGTCCTCATTTAGTGTGCTATAACAGAGGACAACGGCAGTGAATGTGTCTTGGTGCTTGGTGATTTTAATGCTGGCGTTCGTACCCAGTTTGGAAAAGAGTTGCGAGCCTATTGCAAGGAGCAACATTGGGTATGTGCGGATATCGAGCTGATCGGTGAGTCATCCAACACTTATACCTTTAAGAGTGAAGTGCAAGGTTCCACAAGTTGGTTAGATCACTGTGTGACTACGGCATCTGCTTACGACCTATGTTCTAGTGCGCGTATGTTATACGATGTCTATTGGTCGGACCATTATCCACTTCTTATTGAGTGTGACTTAAATCTCATAAAATCAACATTGTATCTAGCTTTAAATACCTGGGGCATGTACTTACTGAAAAGTTAAAAGATGACGAGGACCTAGAAAGACAGCGACGGGCCATTGCTATTAAAAGCAATATGTTGGCGCGCCGATTTGCTCAGTAGGTACTCGGACCAAGTGAAGGTAACGCTGTTCGGGGCGTACTGTCAGGCGTTCTACACTAGCCAGCTGTGGTATCAGTACACTAAGCGGTCTTTTGACCGACTTCGAGTTCAGTACAACAACGCGTTTCGAGCGATGCTGCGGTTGCCGTGGCGGTGTAGCGCGTCCGGCATGTTTGCCGTGAACAGAGTGGATGACTTCTTCGCCGTATTGCGAAAGAGACGTTGGTCATTTGGTGCGAGGTTGAGCGGATCGGGCAACAGTATTGTTCAGGCGTGCACGAACTTTTTTCATTATTTTGGGAGCGAAGTTTGCTCAGGAAATTATTATTATAAATTAAATTAAATCAAATTAATTAATTAATTTAATTAAATGTTAAATGTTTGTAGTATTGTTAAAGAATTGATGGGTAGAATAATTTTATTTATTTATTTATTTATTTATTTAGTGAATTAGTTAATTCGTTTTTAGTAATAACCTCATTCGACATTGAATGTCAACGCCATGTTTTCTCTTCTATAATACATATAAATGCTTTAATTTAAATAACCAAGCTCCTGAGAGTGGGTAGACTCGACATGGGGAAAGTGCCAACAGCCGGCGAGACAAGCTATCCCCGTGTCGTCTGGTCGTTAAATCGAGAAACACCGAAATGAAACTTAGAAGCCTCTTACTTTTAGAATAAATGAACGGTGGTTCCAGAGCCGCTGGTTCCGAGTACGGGGTTGGTCTGCTGCTCTCAGTCTCGACACTCGGCGTGGAGGGACGTTCGCCAACGGTGTACGTGGCGAGGTCCCCCATTTGCGTTAGCACGTGCACAAGAGTCATAGTCTCGTCCGTAGGCTCGTGGAGATCTGCAGACATTCAAAACTCTAATTAACCCGCAACTAACCCAACAGTGCTTCATGTTTACGGCGACGCATAGCAAAATCAAGTTTCTAAAAAGTGTTTTTGTTTTGACTTGTAAGTGTAAGTATATTAATTATCTTATAATAGTTATTTATGTGACTGGTGCATAATGAGAGGCATTAATACACGAGTGTGGTTTTATGAAACGAGCCGATAGGTGAGTTTCATAATAAGATCACACGAGTGTTTTAATGCCTAATTATGCGTACAGTCGCATACATAACTTTATCTACATGCATATCATAAGTTTTCTACAATATGTGAGAAAATTGTACCATGTTGCCTTGTATCTCAAAGAACCTGCATCTTAATGTTCACTTTAAAGTTTAGGTCACCGAAACTTTAAAGTGAACATTAAGATGCAACTATATCAATAACCGATACTTTGATGATGTAAATAAAAGTTTATAGTAGTTTATGCAAGTGGTGTGTAATGAGAGGCTTCAAAACACGAGTGAGGTTTTATGAATCGAGCGTCAGCGAGTTACATAATAGGATGACAAGAGGTTTTTTAAGGCATAATTATGTACAGTGGCATACACTACTTTATCTACACATATATCATATCATAAGTAGTATAAGTACTCTAAAATGGGTTCAGAAGCCGACGACTTGACGACAAAAATGGCGGCAAAACAAACGTGTGCTGTGTCAGTGTCACAAATATGAAGGTTTTTTTTAAATCATAGACTAACGAATGAAGTCCCTATTCTCATGTCACTCGAGAACAAAATGTCATGCGGTTTATATTTAAAAAAACATACTGAATTGACGTTTCGTATCGATAACTGTTTATATATCTATGGATACTAGAATCGATACCCTCTTGAGTTTTGACAGCAGTTCCAAATTTAAACTCACAACGTTACAAAAATTGATACTGTTATGTTACAGTACAAATTTTACCTACTACCACAGATAAGAAAGTTCTCATAGTAAAATGGATTGTAATAATGCTGGTGATTTCTGGTGGTATCTGAACCCATAACAGAGAGCTTATGATATGTGCGTAGATAAACATATTTATTTACATCCATATCATAACTTCCCTATTATATGTTTAGAAACGATAAGCAAACAGCCTATATTAAGAAACCTGTATCTGTGGTTGCACTTTAATGTTAACATTAAAGTATTACATGTCATCAAAGTATCGGTTATTGATATAGTTGCATCTTAATGTTCACTTTAAAGTTTCGGTGACCTAAACTTTAAAGTGAACATTAAGATGCAGGTTCTTTGAGATACAAGGCAACATGGTACAATTTTCTCACATATTGTAGAAAACTTATGATATGCATGTAGATAAAGTTATGTATGCGACTGTACGCATAATTAGGCATTAAAACACTCGTGTGATCTTATTATGAAACTCACCTATCGGCTCGTTTCATAAAACCACACTCGTGTATTAATTCTCATTATGCACCAGTCACATAAATAACTATTATGTCATGAGGTGTAGGACATTAAAATTACGTGATTGGGACGATAGGCGAAGTACAGGGCCTCTGTTGAGGGCTACCCCGACTGAAAACAGGTCATCCTCGCGCAGTAACTCGCCAACTAGCTGAAACTGGAACCAAAAAAAAAAGAAAAACTATATGAAACAAAATAATGAAAAATAATTTATTTGGCACATAAATAAAAAACAGTTTACAAGGAAAATGTCTTAACCTAAATTTTAAATAATATATAAATAGCATAAAACACCCTCCTGCGTGTCGAACTCTCGAACTGATGGTTCCGTTATAACATGGAACGCTAGAATAATAATTATCTCAATTAAACGTTGATTTAACTATTATTTTCGAGCAAAAAAAATGGTTTTTATGAATTTTCATCAATTCAAGAAACAATACAAATGCCATTTTACAGACAGACGTTTATATTTCACGGTATTTGGCAATAACTATTGTTCAAACCTTTTGTCTGCCTGTATACCTATATAGAATAGTGTTATTTCTGGAGGTAAAGGGCGGAGAAAGTAATACACGGCTGTCTTTAATTGAGCTATAATCCAGACTGGTTTACGCGGGTAGCACCACACGGTGACATGCCGACGTCTGAACCCTACCCTCTATTCATTAACTAACATCCCTCCACCAATAGTTTAACAACCGTTACCAGCTATTTAGGAAATTATAAGTACAATATTTAACAAAGTAATTTTAACCCTAAAAGTATTTCTTATAATCTATAGGCTTCCGAGGTCGCTTAGGTCGAGCTGAAGGCTCGGTCTCCATAGGGGAAGTCTCTCTCACTGCCTCGTCTAGTGCGCCCGCGGTACTGCTCTGTGGGATACCTCTTGGGTCCGCGGGGTTCACCGTGGTTGCAAGAGCGTCTGGCTCTTGACAATCCGCCCAAGTCTCCGGCTCCGATGTTGCGGCACAGCCCACCGTTTCCAAATCTCGGGTTTCAGGAAGATCGATCGGAGACGGCCCGGGTATGCCTTTTGTTAGAATAACCAAAGGCGGCTGGTCGCTGGTTGACTCCGTAGACGGCGCCTGATTGATGCTTGTATGCCCGTAGTGTTCGCTTCTAACCGAATCCCCAACCATAACAGAGTCGCTCTCTTTTCTGTCATCACACTCACTCTCTCCCCTAAGTTGTCGTAATTGATTTTTGTGTCTTTTTATTGTTCTATGTGATGTGTCCAAATCGACCAAATAAACTGACCTTCCTAGTTTTTTTTTAATTGTTCCTTTTGTCCATGAAATATTTTGTCCGTTATACATTTTCACTAACACTAAATCATTGATTTCAAAATCGATGTTTCTACTGCCACGATGGTGTTTCACCTGCGAACACTGGTTCTTGTTGACCGTATCTGACAGTGCTGTGTCGGATGCGGCTGGCGGGGGCATTAACAGATCAAGCCGACAGCGCAAATTCCTACCAAATAAGATTTCTGCAGGAGATCGATTTGTTGTTGAGTGTTTGGAATTCCTGTAGTAGAACAAAAATTCTTTTAATTTTAAACCTAGGTCTCTGTTTTGTGTACCTGATAAAATAATTGACTTAAGCCCTTTTTTAACAATTTTCACGTAGCTCTCAGCTTGCCCGTTGCTAGCGGGATGATACGTGGGGCTTGTAACGTGAGTGATACCATTAACTGAACAAAATTTTTCGAAATCACCGGACACAAAGGAAGTTCCATTATCCGTACACAGAGTATGTATTAGCCCAAATCTGGCCATTAAATCACAAAGTATATTAATTACTACTTTTGTGCCGTAACCGTTGCTGACGTCAAAAACTTCCACCCATTTAGAATAAGCATCGACCGCCACTAGGAATGTTTTATTGTTTAGTGGCCCTAAAAAATCTAAGTGTACTCGATACCACGGTTCCGGCGGGAAGGGCCAAGGCGTGAGCGGCGCGCGGCGCGGCGCCGGGCGCAGCTGCGCGCACACGCCGCACGCCGCCGCCGCGCGCTCCAGAGCCGCGCCTTGTCCTGGCCACCAAAATCGCGCACGCGCTTCTGCTTTCATTTTAACGATTCCCAAATGACCGCGGTGTAACTCAGTCAGAACTGAGTCTGTAAGTGCTGATGGTACTACGAGTTTAAACCCTCTCATGACACAACCGTTCTCTAATGATAACTCGGTCCGACAATTAAAAAATGGTTTTATTTCTTGACTTATCTTGCCGGTTGGCCATCCATTATTTAAGTATTTCACTATTTGCGATAACAGCGGGTCAGCTTCCGTAGCACGTCTGATGTCCCGCAGAAGCGCGGGCGCTGAACCGGTATCTACTACAAAGTGTACATACGTAGCGAGGTCCGAGTCACAAACGGCGAGCGGCCCGCTATCGCTGTGTGCTGTTAACGAATGTGGTGGCATGGCGCGGCTAAGAAAATCTGCAGAGTTGTGTGCACTACTCACATACTCGATTAAATAATTGTATGCGGAAAGAAATAACGCATATCTTTGAAGCCTATTTGCTGAAACTTCAGGTATGCCCTTACCAGGCTGGAAGATGGACAGAAGAGGTTTGTGGTCCGTTCTCAATATAAACGGGGTAGCTCGTCCGTATAAAAATTGATGGAACTTACGGACCCCAAAAATAATTGCCGTTGCCTCTTTTTGTATCTGACTGTAATTTCTTTCCGCCGAATTTAAACTTCTTGACATATAAGATACCGGCCTTTCCGCACCGCTGTCATCCTGCTGGGACAAGATGGCAGCTAACCCAAATGGTGACGCATCAACAGTAAGAATTATTCTTGCCTCCGGGTCAAAATGTGCTAATGTGTTATCAGACGAAAGGGATTGTTTAATCGATTGAAACGCGTCCTCCTGCTCCTTAGACCAATGCCATTTTTCTTTTTTTTGTAATAATTTATGTAGCGGGTACAAAATTGCCGAAGCATTATTAATAAAATTCCTATAATAATTCACGAGTCCCAGAAACGATTTTAGTTCTGTTACATTACGGGGGGGTACCGCGTTCACTATAGCTTGGACTTTTTCTGGAGACTTGTGTAATCCTCGCTTATCGATTACGAATCCTAAATAAGATACAGAGTCTTGAAAAAAACTGCACTTATCTTTTTTCAGTATGAGGCCGGCCTCACCTAACCTCTTGAAAACCTCCCGTACCCGCGCGAGGTGCTCTTCTCGCGAATTGCCCGTTATTAAAATATCATCTAAAAACTGAAGTACCCCGTCAATCCCTGCTAATATTTTCTCCAGAGTACGCTGGAAAATAGCAGGTGCGCTAGATAAACCGAACACAAGTCGAGTATATTTATACAAACCTTTATGAGTATTTATGCATGTCAGAACTTGCGAACTGGGGTCTAGTTTTAATTGATTATATGCCCCGGATAAATCAAGTTTTGTAAATTGTTTACCTCCGTGCAACCTAGCGAATAGTTCATCGATACGTGGTAACGGATACTTTTCAATGATCAGCTGTTTATTAAGCGTGGCTGAGTAGTCCGCGCACAAACGAATGGAGCCGTCTTTTTTTAACACTGGTACAATTGGGCTGGCGTAATCTGAAAATTTTACTGGTCCAATAATACCTAAGGTTTGCAGTCTGTCCAGTTCCTGTTCCAGTTTCTGACGTAAGGCGAATGGTACTGGTCTTGCCTTATGGAAAACGGGAACGGCATCCGATTTTAAATGCAGCTTGACTTCTACCCCTTGGCAACAACCGAGCCTATCCACGAACAAATGAGAGTTCTTGCCCAACAACGTTTCCACATCTGTCTCGATTTTACAATTTTGTACGGAACAAATTTCTAGGTTAAACTTGGCTATGAAGTCTCGGCCTAGTAAGGGAGGCCCTCCGTTTTTAACCACAAACACTTCTAAATCCTGCTTATTTTTTTTATAACAAAAAGGTAATCTTGTTGTCCCCAAGCAATGAATCAAAGTCCCGTTATAACTTCGTAAAATTTTGTTGTTTTCAGTCAATGGATAATCACTAAAATATTTGGCGTACATTAAGTCGGATATAGCCGTAACAGCTGATCCGGTATCAATTTCAAATCTTAAGCAAATATCATCAACAACAATAGATTCCTGCATAGGTTCTCCCTGGTGGCTGCGAATGTTACAAATTAACTGCTTACCATCGTCATCATCCGAACAGCACTGCAAGAAACACTGATTTGCATTTCCTTTGCTGGAGTTGCAAACCTTTTCCAAATGACCTTTCGAGCCGCACTTCCTACAAGACGAATTTCTAAATTTACACCTTTTACTTTCGTGTCCAAAATATCCACAAACCGAACACTGCACTTTAAACTTGGGATCCTGTACGGTGTGCGCGCTGCCGGCCGCCATGTCCCGCGGGTAGCGCGGCGAGCGAGCTGCACTAGCCGGCGGCCGCGCCGCCATTTTGTGCACGTCGATCAACTGCGCTGACGCGGCGCCTGGCGCCGGGGTAGCTCGCCCCGCTGTCTGCTGTGCGCCCTCCCGGGCGCAGCGAATACTCTCCGCTAGTTGTACTGCCTTCTCTATGGTCAGCCCTTCCATTGGTTCCCTGAACAAACGCTCCCGTTCTGCCCCACCGGCCATGCCCAGAACAAAACGGTCCCTTAGTGAGTCTTCCAAGCTTCCTGGTGCAAAACCACAGTACATAGAAAGACCACGAACGCGTGCTGCCCACACCGAAAACGATTCGTCCGGCATTTGCGTCGCACTAAAAAAATTGTGACGTTCTGCAAAACCACATGTTTTTACTTTAAAATGTCTATCGAGTAGTAACGTCACTTCGCTATAAGATAACGTCCCGATTTCCTTTGGAAGTGCTAATGACGTCGCGAGTCTGTAAGTAGTCTCCGCTAAACTACTTAACAATATAGCTCTGCGTTTTGCACCCGACTTGTCTGTTTCTCCATCTATTTCGTTTGCCAAGAACCATTGTTCTAAGCGGCCCTTATATAAACTCCACTCCTGCGTTTCGTGATTAAAAGCAGTTAGCAATCCAATAGACACCTTCGCCATCTTGCCTAAACTGTCGAAAGCACTTATCACACGCGTGAAATCCGTCTCGGTTCGTCGCCACTGTTATTTCTGGAGGTAAAGGGCGGAGAAAGTAATACACGGCTGTCTTTAATTGAGCTATAATCCAGACTGGTTTACGCGGGTAGCACCACACGGTGACATGCCGACGTCTGAACCCTACCCTCTATTCATTAACTAACAAATAGAAAGAAAGACGAGCGGTGTCTCTGGTCACAACACCGGTATTTATAATTAAAAGTGGTACCGATACCGAATTTCACTGATGAAGGTAATCTTTAGCAAAATAAAATGGTTTATGTCACTGACTACCTACTTTTTTTATAACTTAATCTAGCCGTTGCCGTGCGGCCGAGGTCCTCGAGTGGATCAGGGCGTTTGGCTGCCAAGATAATGGGTAATTGTACGACGCGTGTTCCAACTTACAGGAGCCTGCGAGTCGCCTCCATCGCTGTCTGGGGGGAGGAGTTTGATGCCAGCTCTCAAACTCGTGCACAGCATCGTATTCCTGTGTCAAAAAATGGTATAAATTATACCTTAAGAAAGATATTTACGGGCTCGGTGCAGGTTAGCTGGAAGACCTCCCTTTAATTTCCGAGTTCGCATTGGCACTGCACATCCCTATTTAGTAAACATTGTGTTTTCACGTTTTGTACACTCGAGTTCATAAATATGTGTACACTTTACTACATTGTCACTTTAATCGCTGTGTCAATTTATGTATGGTTGTTTAAACATGACATTAAATAGACAAGGTACTATACATATTTATGAACTCGACTGTACATTAATGTATTTACATAGATACATGCAGGCACTCCCGCCAGGACTGGGGCGAGCGTAAGCAATGACCACCATTACCTGTGGTAGTAGGTGGCAGCGACGAAAGATGTTAATTTTGGAAGATGTTCCAAATCTGGATCTCATTACATTACAATATTCGTTAACGCAATTTCATTACGTTACTACTGTCATCGCTGTCACCTACTACCACAGGTAACGCTGGTCATTTAAATTTCAGCTTCCGACTCTACGTAATTGACATTACAACACTCGTGTTGTAATGCCTGTCGTTATGAAACCGTCTCGTAAACTACCCTTCCCTACACGTAAGGATCCTAATCTAGAGGGGCTTTGGTTGAGAAGCGCGTACCTTACATCCTCAACAGCTTACTTGCGGCTCTGAGACTGGAGCCTAACATAAGTAGATTTAAGAGAGGCTTATTTAAGCACTACCTTAATATTATCTAAATTTAAAATGTATTATTTGTGATATATATATTTATGTAAACTAAGGGCAGGGCCTGTTTCACAATCGACAAGTAAATTTATCTGTCATTTAATGTTGGTTCTCTCCATGCCTATTTTCAAGTGTAAGACGGAGAAAGGACTAAATTTATCTGTCAGATATGCTTTACAGTCAGTGAGCACTTAGAAGATGCTTCGGATTTGTACCTACTTCTCTTTCGCTCGCTCTTTTTGTATGAGCTATCGCACTGTGCTTGTCGTTAGTGTAACAGGCGGTAATTCTCGTGGATCCCACAGTTAAACTGTGAAAACAGTTTTGAGGGACGTTGTAATATAATTAAGTTTGTTAACATGTTAAAACAAATAAATAAATAATATAGCACATTGCGTGTGCAATACAGTACGAGTAACATACTTGGAATGCTGCTGGGGCTACCGAGGCATGCGCATCCGGAATGTTCGCAGAGGCGCACGCGGATGACAGCTTTGCCATTAGGCGTAAAGGAATAGAATAGCCTCATTACTTAAACGAGTGTTCGGTGGCGGCAACAGCATGCTAAGGATGTTGGCAGAGCGATTCGACTGCCGCCCACTCACAGAATACTGGGTAGTTGTTGTTATTGGGTGAGCCAAGTAGGGCAAATCACAATGCGTTGCCTGATAATTTTAAGGGCGTGGAAATAACCTCAAAATGACCGCTGCGCAAAAATATAAAAGAAGGGTTTAATTTCGTGAAACACGATTAATAATTTAGAACATGGATATATTTAATTATATTAAGGATGAATTCATTTTATTATGCATGGTTCAATTAGTTTTCAAATGGTTTTCAAGTTTGAACCTGTTGGCTGAATATGCAAGCATTTAAAGCGTCACGTTACAAAAAAAACAGCAGAACAAATTTTGTATAAATAGAACTACAGATATTTAATATTAAGATACGTCATCTGCGCGCAAAAGCGTTCCTCAATAAGGAAGATAATAAAGTTTTACTACCGAAATGTAACAAATATATTTCATGAAAAATGCCGTCTTGTGTTTTTCGAGGTTGCCGAAATTATACTGTAACTGTAAAAGGAAGAAAGGATGTCTCATTTTGTTCGTGAGTACCCACCGATAATATTTTTTACATTTTGTTTATACACATCGCCATGCCATACTTTGTTTAATTTGCACCGGCATCACTGTTACCGGTGAAACATGAGATACACAATGAGATATCGCATGAGTGCGATAAAGACTGGTAGCTTAATGGCGGGAATGGTGAGCAAGCACCGGTATCTAGGCACGCTGCGTCATTCGGGAACGCAATTTGTAACAACTATTTATCTCTTTCTAACAATAGCGTTCGCTGCGGATTGCCGTCTTTGTCTGTAAAAATATGGTAACGTAGCAACTGTTAGTAATTGGCGGCGGGTTTTGAATGAGTTTCGTACGAGCATAACGCATCTAAATATAAAATATCATTGGATAGAACGTTTAACGCAAGACTAAACAACCATAATGACACTCGACGTATAGCCACCCAAGCGAAGCGCGTACAAAACGCGTAAACATCTCGTGTCATTACGGTTTGTCTTAGTCCCTTGTTGAACAATCTACACTCAGGAGCAAAAATACCTCGCCAGGGAATGCTTTTAGTGAAATCTGATGATGAATACCCCGAGCATCGATACAGGACTTCCAGAGTGCCTAGGATACCCAACTGAATGAATCTGCGGTTAACGCCGGAATTGTGCATGTTCAGAAAAATATCTAAAACGCCAATAAAATCTAAGGAAATCCAAGTGCTGACCCAAACTCTCCCGCTGTGGTGTTAACTGGTTGTGCGATCAGTTAGGTCTCTTAAGAACTTTTGACCTCCTCTATTGAACCTCGCAGTATCCACCATTAAACCTCACTCAAAACAACCCCTGGCGAGGAACCAAGGCTTCAAAATAGTCTCGTTTGTATGAAAAACGCACTCTGACCCGGTATTTTTTCTCCTGAGTGTACTATATTTTACGAGCAAATATAATAGGTAAATAGGTACTTAAATACAAATATTTTATATGTAGAAACCACAGCTTTTAACCTTATTCAGATATCTTTATTGCTTACCATGGTTTTATTTGTACCAGTTTGTAGTTAGGCCAATCTAATTCACTCTCTAACCGTCCAACGTATTCCGCGCGTGTGGGGAGCGCTCCTTCAGGGACTTTAATCAATGTAAAAGCTGGAAAGAACGAATAAACTGTCAATACTATTTATAGTGTTACGTACGTGGGGGTAGGTAACTGATAGAAATGCACGAAAACACCGATAATCAAAAGTAAACTTTAATAACGCACTCACAAAACCGTTACAAAACAATTATCGCACAAAAACTTCGAAGACAGACTTAGATCGCTCGGGTCGCTCTTGATCGCACTGTTCGCTTTCTAAGTATAGACTGACCGTGCCCGTTCGTGGTCTTCTCACTCCCTCCTCTCGGGGGGATGAGGAACCGGTAACGGGCCTTTCGGCCCCCGACCGGGGTTATGTTCGCCGACCGTTAAAACGGGAATGGATGTGGGGATGGAAGGGGATTTTTGGGTAGGGGGAGAGGAGAGTGACCGTGCCCACAACCGCGGTCCGCCTTTCATAGTTCCCATGTTATTCCAGAACGCCTTCCATCCACCGGATCATCCGGAACGATCGATGTAGTTTGCTCCGCCGAGGACGACCGAGACTATTCGTTTCTGTAATGTTCTACGCCTTGCTACCTGCTCGCTCCGTTAACAATGGCGGCGTCCTTGGCACACGGGTCTGGAATGTCCTGCGCATCGCTGTCTCATTCATTCTGTGTTATCTCTTTCGCTCTTAGTGGAAAATGAAACGCCTTACCACTAACCTAACCTAACCTAACAGTTTTGAGCCCCCGACACGATACAGCCCTTGTTATAATCCCTAAGCAGTGGTGGCACAATTGTTTTCCTTCGTATTTTCACGGAATCGTACGAACGTGTCTTGCTATTTCAGTCGGTCACAGTACAAAAAGTACGTTACCTGACGTAGCATGACACGTTCGTACGATTCCGTGAAAATACGAAGGAAAACAATTATGCACTACATGTGTACTTGCATGTAAATTCATTTTAAATAAATAGGTAAGTATTTAACTATTACATATAATGAAGCTTCTTACGGTACGAGTACTGAGGTGGGTCCACATTTGTGCCATTTCATCGTGACATGTAGTCAATCCAACGAACACCAAAAACTGCATCTCAGGGGAAAAAGTCGTTTTATAGGCGTATTTTGGCATAGTTGTAGGGAATTGTGTTGTAAACCACATACTAAAAGTACTGATGGGTGGGGGTGGAGCTGAAAGGTGGGGAGGTGTAAAGGTCCCTGTTTTAGTTTTTCGTAAATAAGTCGTAAACGGTGGCCTATAGCAACAAAATTATCCAGTATATAATTTTAAAATTCTCTACAATTTTTTTTTTTTATATATTGAGTGAAGAATGATTCCCGAAAGGCCATTGTCAGGTTTTGCATAGTAAGTCGGCCCTTACATCAAATGGGGTCGGGTTTTTTTGTGAGTACCTCTTATAGTGAAGAATATTTATGTTGAGAATCAAAATCTTCTCGATTTACGATTTTTTTGAATGTACTGTTTTTCAAGATGCATTCAAGCGACTTGCTTCTAATTTTGAGATGCCACAATCGCTTACACAGAGTATTTTCCCTCTGATTTTAGTTCGTTGCTCAGGCAAATGGTTCCGTGACCGTGTCAGTAACGCGTGTAAGCATTGTCATGCTACGATGTCCTGTCGCACTGTGACCCATTCCGAGCGCGTGATTTACCTGCCAACGTATAGTAGTACCACAAATATAAGTTACAACGATGTACCTGCGCAGGAAGCATTTTTTTAGAAGGCGCGAAAACGTTTTAGCCAATTATAAGGCAGTACGTTTGCGAGGGTAAACCTCTGGCGGCTATTGGTCAAATATTCGGCAGCCATTGCAGCGACGCCGTCGACCGCCATTTTATTTAGCGGCGCGTCAGTTGTCATTCGTACACAAGCTGAGACGCACGAGCGCTAATCGTTACGTACGATTGAGGACAATTTAAGTGGCGACATTATTAAATATTATTATTATTAAAATGACTTCCCTTAAAAGAGGGCGGCCTTTAAATAGGCGGGAAATAGTTTATTCAGTTATTGGTATAGTAAAAATATTTATTATTCAGTAATTGGTATAATAAAAATAATATCAGTAAAGTTTATAATTATCAATACCACATTTTCTAAAAATTGATTTGTTTTTATGTGAAAAACAAAAAACAATCTTATCTTAGATTAATATTAGAGAATTTAAAAAATAGGTCCATTTTTTTTATTACCGCGCAATATCAGGACGCCATGAGCGAGAAAGTACGAGTTTAACTATCATTTCATATTCTACCTTACGCGTAACACGACAAGGTTTGTATTAAATTGATTTTTACGTTCGTTTATCTTCGGCATTAGTGAGCACCTTTCTGCGTGGACGAACATTGCCGGCGTAACTTATATTTGTGGTCTTACAATACAGCAATTTGATTACGCGTTTACTCTAAAACAGCTCCAGCATAAACGGAATTCTAAGGTGTTTCCATTGTTATTGAATTTGTTCAATCAAATATTACATTTAATACTTCTTCAATGTTTTTGATGCTACGTATCTGGTTTCAAAATACCTTGATGTGATGATAATGGCGGCAGTAGCAATATTTCGAAACCCTCGTTTCTTATTATTTAGTCAGTACCTGCGTATACTGTAATGAAACTTCTTTAAAACGACGTCTTTCTCTTATCGTATTTTTGCAGACTCCAGGTATTTTGTCGTGAGAACTTTGTACTATGTCTCGTCTGTCTGTAAACAGAAAGTTCTCGAAGGGAGCCCAACGAGACACTATTAATATCCGCCCGTCCGTTTACCAACCCTTTTGATTCAGAACGTGAAATAAAGACTGTGCACGGCACGGTTAATCCAGGTCGAACTCAGAGATCACAGACAGATATAAACAAAAAACGTAAGACATTTTATTAATTTATTGCTATTAACTGTATAGATAATGAAACAAACCTGATTTACGTCCACTTGTATTAATAATTTCATACACTACAGCTAACTGGTTGTTGGACATCCAGTGCACAGCTTGAGACACAAGCGATGCTCCGCCTAAGAGAGGAGGAGCCGGCACGGGGATGAGCTTCTCGAGGGATGAGTCATGCGAGTACACACGCAGCGCTCCGTCAGAATAGCCGACAACAAAACTCGAGCCGCTCGGACGCCAGCTCAAGCATCTGGAAAGAGCAGTTACAACATATTATTTAAATAGAAGCCATCGTCTGCGCTTTAAGGTTTTCTTATGATAAGGAGAAGGCACTCGAGCACACATTCCCACTGATACTAAATCGGATCTGAGACCCATAGACATTTGAATTAACAAGACTACAATCTCCGCACGTGTACCAAACGAAGTTTCCTAATACATTTGCGAAAAAATGTGTTTCTGTGTATATGTGTATGCGGGTATCTGTGTATATCTCATCTTCCCCGGACCTTTGAAGTGAGCTAAACGTATGCACACACTCTGTCCGAAATTACCAAAATTGTAATCAAATACTAGGAAGGCATAAACATTAGAAGTACCTATTATTACTACACGGGACTTAATCGCGTTAAGGGATATATAATTAATTACTAGAAAAAGCAAAGGGTCCTTAGATGGAATGGGTACAAAGTGAATAGGTGGCAACCTAGACGAGCAGCTAAAGTAAGACTTTCCGACGCTCGTAGGCAACCAGCATACATGCCTTATGTGAAAGGGATCACAGATGAAATCGGTACGGTACTAGAAAAGTACTCCATCAAAACCATCTTTATGCCGTTAACCAAGATCGGGGGGCATGTAAGTACATGCTGATGCCCGCCTCTTCAGTCCCCTCGAGACCATGGGCGTAGCGTCACGTCCGAAACGTCGAGGTAATAATTAATTATTTCTAGTAATTAATTATACAGGGTGTGTAGTGAGGTCACCAATGTAACAGCTGATACATACAGCTGATACCTACCTCTTCTCTAATTATTAGTTTAACGATGCTATAAAACTTTATAGCCTCTATTAAGTTTTATAGTTTAAATCCGCTGACAATGCATAATCATAAGTTCCACACCATTAACCCTAGACCTTGATATTTACTTGTAATTCTGCTTACGATGCATTAACGTTACTTCCACACCATTTACCCTAAGCCTAGATAATGACTAGAAACCATAGTATATAAGCTGTACAATTTTACCAATAAAGAACAGTATTCCTCCAGACTCTTGAGTTGTCATTATACCTCTCACCCTACACTTCATGGCGACCCTGCCAGTCGGGCTGCTCGAGGCAGCCTCAGCTTCAGTCGGCACGCCGCCGCTTGGACCAACCAAGTAGTCAGCTCCAGAGTAAAAGCCAGCTCCAGCCAGCAAAGGCCAGCAAAAGCCAGCTACAGCCAGCAAAAACCAGCTCCAGCCAGCTCCAAGGGACCAGCTGAAAAACCGATCCGCCGCAGCTCCAAGCACGACATGGGACATCAATGCACAAAAGAAGATAAAAAAGAAGAGGTCATCATCGCTCAGAACGGCCAGTCCAACGACGCAACCACGAGCCAAACCTACAGAGGCGAAGTTACGGTGTATTTGACCACGACACTACTCATTGTCGTATGCATCATATTCATCTATGCATTGTGGAAGAAGATCCACGAATGTCTAACTAAAAAGATCGAGCGCCAAGCAGTAGCAGCAACGATGCGGAACCGGCCAGAGCAGATGGTCTAGCAACAAGTCCACGCAGCAGCAGCAGCTACCCACCAACAGCGCGTAACCACAGCCACACCACAGCACAGCACAGCAACGTTATGAAGGTATCAATTTAAGATAACCCTAACTATAACTGTGTAAAGCCTTGTATTGTTCGCTTACCCAAAATTAGTCTGCACTAATAACCCATATATTAGTAAAATTTATTAATGACTTCAATTCAGGAGTTATATAACCAATTAAAATCACTACAAGAGGATATTAGAAAGTTAGGACCAAAACGCCGAACTGAGGCTATTGGTCAAAATAAACTTCAACAAGTAAAAACATTATATAAGCAGTACGAAATATATATAGAGCAATATAGCTCCAAATTAGAAAAATCAAAACTATCTGTAAAAGACAGTGAAGTAATTCAGTCTTACTTTCTAAAAATAGAGGAAGTTTATAGTAAAATTTTAACAACATACGAACAAGACAACAAAAATTTAATCACAATGACGTCGAACGACAGTTTTGACCTAAAAACAGCTGTATCATTGTTACCAGTCATGGACGGCTCGGAAGCCGTCACAAAGCAACTTATAGACGCCATAGATTTATATTCCGCAATGATTAAGGACACAGACTACAAGTTATTGATTAATTTTGTAATTAAGACAAGACTAACGCAAAATGCCAAACTTAGAATATCCAGTAACCATACCAAAATAAGCGATTTAATTGATGAAATGAAGCTCCATCTCTTACCCATTAAATCAGCAACCGCGATACAAGCCAAACTAACGACAGCAAAACAAGGGAATAGGTCCATCGAACGTTTCGGACAAGAATTGGAGGATTTATTTGTAAACCTCACAATAACGCAGGCAAATGGAAAACCAGAAGCCTATACCATTTTACAACCCTTAAATGAAAAAACGGCAATTACAAAGTTCGCAGAAGGATTACGAAATGATAAGTTGAGTACCATTATAGCGTCCCGAAATTACACCTCGCTCAAAGACGCTATACAGGGAGCAAAAGACCAGGAAGTGTCTATAACACCCACACCTGGACCAGAACAAATGTTCCACTTACGGAAAAAAGGATACAATGTCCATAGACCTTACAGAGGACATTATAGTACACCTATGGGTAAATACACTCGCACGCAACCGGGTACAAGTGCGCAAAATAAACCCACAGGAAAGTACGCACAAACAAATAATTCTCGACCACTAAGAACCGCGAATAACTTTTACAGGCGTACGCATACAAGTTATCGTGGCCGACGTCAAAATCCATCATACAGACGTCATCAAGTTTCATGTAATCTTGCCGCAATAAACTCGAATTTGTCTTCTCTTTCATCCAAGATTGAAGGTTACAGTTTTTGTTTTCACCCACCGCATTAGATTTACGTAGGTACAATTATATTTTTATTTACATAACTCTGTCAAATTCGAGCTCACCGCGGCTATATAACATGAAATATTGAAATTGACACACCTGTAATTCCAACCTGAAATTATCAATTCAACAAATGTAAATATTTGTGTAGTCTACTACTGGTATGAAAACGTACCACGATAACTGTGTAATGTTGATTTAGCGATAATATTCATACATTTCGTGTGAGGTATTTCTAAAATTCAGGTAACATAATACTAGGGGAGCAATGAACATTTATGCAAAGTTAAGGTGTGACCCCACCGCTGCTTAAAATACGGAGACGGTACGGAATCGCAGTGACGCATCGCATGCCCTCCACACCGCTGCTTAAAATACTGTGTCGTTGCGTAAACAAAAGACGGGGTCCTATTAACAACATGGCGCCGTTAATGACGCACCGTTAAGCTGCGGTGTGGAGCGCATGCGTCACTGCGATTTTTTTAAGCATTGGTGTGGTGGTAACTTTAAATGGCGGAAACTATAGCTTCTGTAAAAGGCTTGTTAACCAACCGTATGCCATTGGGTACGGTATTGTCTATCCTCTTGACAGTACCGACATGAAGAATTGTTGTTTTATCAGGTAATCCAATGGCCAAGGTTTCATTCATGCTCGGGCTCCACTGCATATCGCTCACGTAATACTCCGAATCGAGGGGCACTGTCAGCTTTGGTGATGCATCCTGCAACATTTTATCGAGTTTATTTACCTAAATCACAAAATGCTAATGTTAGTGACACGTGCGTGAAATTCATCTTGGCTACTCCTTCACGTTAGTCAATAAAATTTGAAATGGAGATATCTTATACCCAGAATTAACACAATGTCGCGGGCGGAAGCGAAATCAATGGTTATTGGTCCAGGAACGGTGCTGGGAGGCTGGGAGTGACAAGGTGTTTAATCGATCTGATATTAATTTAGAACGTGGATTTTAATTATATGGTAAATGGGATCTGTAAACCGTAGACATGTGAAATCTATAAATACTACCAATCCCAAAACTTCAAATGTCTTACCAACCCTGAGGACTAAGATATACACCGGAACACGATGTGAACACTGCTGTACTGACCTTGATCAGTACTTGGGACCTTGTGCAGAGTCCGGATCGCTACCACCTCCATCTTATCCATTACCCTACCGCCAAACAGCAGTTTTGCTGTGTTCCGGCGTGGGGATAAGACAACCGGTGAAATTACTAGCGTAGGGGCCATTCCATCTCTGTCCTCAGGGTTGGCAACGCATTTGTAGTCTTAGGATTGCAGTTTTGAGATTGTAGTCTTGAGATTTCAAATGTCTATGTGTCACAGTTTCCATTTACCATCAGGTGGCCTGTGTGCTCGTTTGCCTTCTCTATGCCATAAAAAAAAACTGAAACGAGTTGGCAACTGAATCATCTTTAAAAGGTTCCGTAGTCGAACTAGGGAGGGATTCCTTATAATCATTACGCCATATCCGTCAGTCTGGTTTGTATCACAGTACATCAACATTAGGTACGCCGACAAAGTCGTAAAATAAAATCCTTATAAATTTATTTCAGGTTGCTGCTATACATGGGTTATTCCCACCTGTTACGACCAATTTGTTACCACTGGTACCAGCTGGGATTTTTTTCCCACCTGTTACCACTGGTAACTAATAGGAATAAAACTTCCCAGCTGTTACCACTAATTACTGGGTTTTTTTTCCAGTAGTTATCACCAAATATTTTATTATTATTTATTATTATTTAAATACTTTATTGCACAAAAATATAATAGTGTACAAAAGGCGAACTTAATGCTACAAGCATTCTCTACCAGTCAACCTTAAGGTGAAACAGAAATCAAAAAAGTAGGTAGGTGCAATAAAAAGACAATACTTTCCCTTTACTTAATTAATTTTAGTGGTTACAAATGGGAAAAATATTCCCACTTGTGACCACAGAGTACTTTAGTGGTAACAGGTGGGAAAAAAAATCCCAGCTGTTACCAGTGGTAACAAACTGGTGGTAACAGGTGGGAATAACCCCCATACATGTATCTACTCCTAAAGCAAGTCTTTTTTACATTTTTTGTACTAATTAGTCACTTTCATTTTTGACCCCTTTTACAAAATGTTGCCGTCACTCGTGCCCGTAATTAACCTCGGCGCTCGTACCTTAAGAAGCTTCATTATGTACCAGTTAAATAACTTTTTCTACAAGCTTAAAATGATAATGACAAAAATAAACAATCGCTAACTTTTCTCGTATAGGTACTTCACTCGGTGAAAAGACGGAAAGTGACACACTTAACACAAAACAACGCTAAAAGAAAAACATCAACGATCAAATACAATCATTTGTCGAGATTATCTCGAACGTCTCAAACGACCATAAAATGTATAGCCTGGTAAAGTTGGCAACACAAAGGCAACAGAATCAATAAAATAAAAACAAAGCAAGCATATAGGTAACATAACAATAACATAAAATGTTAGACTTTCAATTCAAGAAATAAAATAAATAAATGTTTTGTTGGTTTTACATTTAGAAACATTACACTACTGTGTAAAATAACAAACAATTTTAATTCTCACATAAATTGATATCCTAGTGTAATCACCTGGTTCCAAATGTCTTTGACGTTGTAAATAAGAATCGACACATCTCCAACGACAGCCAGGAGTTCCCCGTCGCAGTTGACGGCGATGTGTGTCGGTTCTTCCGGCAGCTTCACAATCACGCGCGAGGGAGTGGCCTTACTGTACAAGAGGTCGGCCACCCGGTACACTAGAGACGCACATAGCACATAGAAGAGTTTCAGACACATAATAACATGGAACCATAGTTATGTTTGCACAGCACAACTATAGTAGCCCTCAACCAAAGTGACGACCGGGGCCATAAAACCCTTGAGCTCGCGTTATCACTTATCAGTTATCCATTGTGTTGCTCGATCCGTGCTCGGGACCGTAAAGCAGGTAGTAAACGCACAAAACAGGATGTCGATAGAATTGAGTGATAATTTAAAACACGGTTCTTATGAATGAATTGAATAATATATTATTGAAAGTGGCAATATTTACAACATCATAAAATATTATTACTATTAAAATAACGATTTACTAATATTCCAAAAAAATATTGCTTTCAAACGAGAAAATTACATTACAAAATAAATAATTTACATAATCAACGTTTAAACCTTTTCGTTATCGATACGTTACCCTCACTACGTCCGTCGAGGTTTATTATGGCCCACGCCCGGACTTTTATGGCCCCGGTCGTCACTTTGGTTGAGGGCTACTATAGTAAGTGCCATTTAAGGTTTCAATAGCGGTCATCGACTTGACTTTTATCCCGATATCGTAATTTCCTAGCGACAAATCAATTATCCATACAAAACTGTCGCAAAAATGTCATCGCTTGAGTATCATGGTACAGGGTAGGATGGAGCCACGGGCTCACTAGGTGCGTGCAAGTGTCGCAATTACAAAAGTGTTTAGTGATTAAAGATGCCCAATATATATTTATGTCATACACAGTGTATTTATTTAATGTTTTTTAGTATGATGTATATTTTAGTTACAAATATTTATAACAATAGTTCATTTACTAATAATATGCAATTTATACAGCCAAAATTAAAATCTTAAATGCGTTTAAGTTTGTTTGTTTATTCCTACATGGAGAAGAAGTCATTTCAAAAATTAAAAACATCAACTGAACACTTATGCAGCCGGCAGTCACCGCTAGCCGCTCAGCTACCCGCGGTCGTCGATACCACGGCCTTACATTTTATGACTCTACTCTGACGCATCGAGTCAGGGGTACGGCACGCTCGGTCCGCCATTTGGCCAGAACTGGCATTCCATTTTCGGGGTCGAGTTTCGGAATATTACTGCGGATTTTTGTTATTTGTTTAATTTGTTAATTTGTTGCTTGTTGTGTTGTTGTTATTTGTTTCGTTTACCTTATTTGTTGTGTTACGTTACGTTTGTTACGGACAGTGAAGTGGCAAACGAAATGGCAAAAAAAAAGGAATTTCGGTGTTGAGGTTACCACTGTGAACTGAACCCGAACGAACTTATATGGGCGGATATAAAAGGTTATGTAGCGAGAAATAACACAACTTTTAATTTCAACGAAATGAAAAGACTTTTAGAAGATGGTATCGAACAAGTCACAAGAGAAAAGTGGGCCAACTGTGTCGAACACGTAAAAAAAGAGGAAAAAAATATGTGCAACCTCGACCACACAATTGACAAAACTGTGGACAAATTTGTAATAACCGTCACAGATGACACCAGTGAGAGCTCACAGTATAGCTCCAGCTCTGACGATGAAAGTAGTAATTAAATTATTGAAAAAAAACTGTCTTTTACTAGTAATAATATAGGTACGTATATTTTATTTAAAGTAACTGTTATACTTTCGTAATATCACCTGGCGACTAGGGCAATAAAACCTTTTTATCGTGCTATCTCATTTGCACCTGCACGACCTTAGGGAGTGTGTGTCACAACACAACTCTAGTGCAGGTAGTAATACTCACAAAAACTTACCGGCCGACTTTTATTGCCCTAGTCGCCAATGATGTTACGGAAAGTATAACAAAGCTTTAACACAAAACTAATATGGATAGCGTCATCACCTAAATAATAAACGACAACATTGGCTAATAATTATGAAGTTTCATTGAAAACCTAAAGCGTAGGTAGGTACAAACACAATAGTACATTGTGCATCAAGGGTAGTATGAAGGGAATTACTAACGAGAGTGTTAGAAGCCCGACGCCGAAGGCGGAGGGCTTTTAATGACTCGAGTTAGTAATCCCCTTACTGCCTGTGATACACACAATGGTTTTCATCACATTTGCGAGGAAAAAACACTTTAATTCTGCAAAATATAAAGAAATAACTTTTGACGAACGGGAACGTAAATGGAAACGATATTTTTTTTGTGACCTCTACCACAGATAATAACTGCGTTTAGTTTCGACCTGGATTCGAGCCAGATTTAGCCAATTTGATAAAAATGTATAATTACTAAAATTAATGATAAATGTTGATATAAACTTGAAATAGGTATAAAAATAATGAAGTTTAATGAAGCGTATAGGTTTTGTGTAATGTAAGTTAGTCTATAGCTAATTTATAAGGATGAAATTAGAAACCGATTTAATTTTTGGCTGAAAATTAAACCTCCTTAGTCAGAAATGATGTACGAAAGAGTTGCAAATTTTAAAAAGAAAGTCATTACTCCCTAGGGATGACAAACTCGCCATAATTCCCGCGGGAACAATTTAGGCCATTGTCCTTCTGCATACAGGCATGGAATAACACCATTTACGAGCAAGTGTGATAAAAAATCAATTTTGTATGAAAGCTATAATTTAAATTTATAATTAACCTCTATAAAACCCAACCTTTATCACCACTGGAGTAATTATAATTTTAAAATAGTTATTGTAGGCGTCAAGGTTTACAACCCCTGCAACGCTAAGTGGTTTGACCAGATGAATGCATTACCGGTACCAAGATACATTAGCGAAAGTACAAAATACTAATTTCGGGACGTTTCGGGGAACTTAGGTAGGTGTAGTTATTACTAACGGTGATTTCTTGGTAGAGGGGTGTCAATGTCCTCTATTGAAATGCTAACTGGCACTTACTATAGCACACATTTTTGCCCTCGTCAATCCGATGTTTGATAAAAACATATAGTTATATATACGAAATTTGAATGTTACCGTATATTACCGCTTTTTGGTAATGTTTCTGGTAGCGTTACTGGTAAAATACCCGCTTCGAGTAAGTTACTGACAACGGCACATCACTAAGCACAACTTTATTTTATTTGTTTTACTTGACCTAAGTTACAAAATAACTTTCTAAACGAGTTTTAGATAGAGACACGATGAGATGAGGGAAAATGAAAAAATGTCGGGAGAGTAACGAGATTGTTTATTTATCACTCCCACATCCCACATCAAGCCTAGGGAATGCAATTAACCGATTAAATGTAGCATCGGTTAATTTACCGGTTAAGACGAAATGTATCGATTAACCGATTAATAACCGGTTATTAACCGATTGATTTTTTTGCTTAAAAATAATGGTTTCCTTTAGGTTATTTAACATGAAAACTTGTGAACAAAGACGTGTAAATAAAACAGACGTATTTATTATGTGAAAACGTTTTAATTAGTGATATAATTATTTCATAAATGTTAGATTAGAGATCAGTATTTAGACCACCAGTATACTAGTTTCATTTCTACACATTTAGGACATTCAGTATCTTAAAAATACCACAACTGTTACTAATGGAGTTGTATAATATAAAAAATGGTTTTCCTCGTAACATCTAAATAAAATTATCTTTAATATAATATATATGGTCCCAGAGCTCAGATGATAACGTCCAAGGCATAGTGTCAAAATTATAACGGTGTTTTAGAAAGAGACCATTAATCGGTTAGCCTTGTTTTTTGTAGCGCGTAGAGCATTCTCTCTTTCACTCATAAACGTGTAACCGGCCGGTGCAGTGCAGTGCAGTGCAACATATCTTCTTTTGTTAGAAACAAAATAATAAAAGCGACACCAACGTTATTTGTTTCATTTGTGAAAATCTTATTAATTTTACAACTCACTAAGAGTTTTTTAATTGATATTATGCATAATTGCGTATATTGCGATATTTGTGTAATTTTAATATATGTATATTTAGTTTAATTTGTGTCGTCTTTCTAATAAAAACTTAACAAATGAAGCTTTTTGCAGATCACTTCTATTAACCGGTTAATCGGTTAATTTCATATTTTAACCGGTTACGTTTTTTGGCATAAATTTTCGATTAAAATCGGTTAATCGGTTAACCGATTAACCGGTTTGCATTCCCTAATCAAGCCTCATTCAAGGTCAACATACCTTTGCGTTATATTGACAGGTTTTAATGACCTTTTAAGGTCATTAAAAGTTTCTGTCAAAAGATCATTTTAGGGATATGCTTTTGTTGTAGACTTTACTTTTTTTGAAAATCATATCATCTTATCAAGACCAAGCTATTGAGTCCTAACACGGTAGGTCTACGTTAAGAATAGCGGAAATCCTGTCGCCACCTTCCTACTCCATCATCAGATCACGTCTTAGATACCATAACATTGCATCGTCATCGGGTTTACATATGTGGTTCAAATTTCAGCCCATTCCGTTAACGGGAAGTGGGTCAAATTTAATATAATTTAAATGTTGAAAAATAAGAATAAAAAAGCACAAGATTTAAGCGATGATAATGATTATTAAATTAATATTGGATGGGGCAGTCATATCTACCAGCAATCATATTCAGAATATCGTTGGAACTAATTCTGACGCGCCCCATGTGCGAAGAGATTTTTTTCCTCACTATGGCCTGAAAACTGTCTGTGCGCGAGTCAACAAGAACATAAAGAACTTAACTTGAAAAAAAAACCGATTCTACCTTGCGATAAAAGAGTTATACAACTTGATGGGAAGTGCGTGCCAGTTAGGGGTACTTGTTGGTTAGGAATTCTACATCCTAATAAAAAGAGATATAGTATTAAATTCATTATTATTGAAGGCAAAATCCCAACACTACTTGCCTGTAGAACATGCTTAATATACAATTTAATATCTGCAATACAAATCTTATAAATTTACATTCTACTTTGCGTGTTCCATTTTCACTGCTGCCTGAACCTCGCCAGTAGTTGAAGAGAATGGAAGATATGGGTGTTATCGAGAAGGTAACCAAACCGACCAAATGGGTGAATAATTTGATTCCTCGAAAACCAAATGGCAAATTATAAATTTGAATAGATCCCAGAACTTTAAATATATACATTTTACAGCCTAACCACCAATTGCCTACGTTAGACGAAATTTAAAACAAAATGCAAGAAGTTAATGGTTTTTGTATTATTAGACGCATCAAATGGGTTTTGGATGTTTAATTTGAATGGCAGGTATGGGTTTAAAAGGTTACCATATGGTATAAGTTCGGCTCCAGAAGAATACAGGAGAATAATTAATCAAATGTTCGAAAATTTAGAAGTTGTGATTACATACATTGATATGAGTGTGTATATTTATTTATTTACTTATTTATTAGCCTTTATGTCCTTGAAGTAGCCAAGTACGTGAGAGGTAACCTTGAACGATTCCCGACGCGCGGTGACTCGCACAACTACCACACCAGGCGGCGTGGCGAACTGCGCCCACCCGCCACACGTCTCGCAAAGTCAAAAAAATTTCTCCACTCAATAGGGCCTATGATATACAACAAAATACCCCTAGAAATTAAAAATTCACCAAATATGAGGCGTTTTGTTAATAAATTAAATGCTAAACTTGTATCTGACGCATATTACACTATCGACGACTTTCTCAATGGCTAACTGACTGGTTACTGGTTTGCTGCCCAAACAATTGATTAGGTACATATTATATTGACATACTTGGTATAGATAATTTAAGTTAATATTTATAGAAATTAGTGTAACTTATTGTGTTTTGAACTTTTGACATGTAAAACTCTGTTTTATCAAGGAACAAATAAATAAATAAATAATTAAGGAAACAAACAGCAAAATATAACACATTTGAGATACAATACATAATACTTATTACTCCCTATGAAAATTCTTAGTTTTGACACATTTTCCTGCTCAAGCTACGCTTGAATATTTTTAATTTTTAATTTTATGTTACATTCATTGTTTTATATAATGCTAGGTTAAGCTTTATAATTGTATATAAGTAGAATTTAAAAAAAACGACTGACTGTTGAGTTTCTTGCGGCGTTTCTTCTCAGCAGTGGTCTCTTGCGAACCGCTGGTAGATTTTTGACGTGTAAAAGTGCCCGTGCGGCCTACTTACTGAATAAACATCTTTCTTTTTTTTTTGTCAATCATAGCTTAAAAATAGATTAGCCAAAACCGTTTCCACTTATAGAAGAAAAACATTTCAGTTGCTCATGTAAGACTAAAAAAATATTTTTTCTTAAACGAGCATTTTGCATTTTTCGGGTAATTTAACAATGGTTGCAGAGTATTATTATCATTGCCTAATTCTTGTTAATATTATTTAACTTTATTTAACTTTTCTGTTCTATTTTAAAGCAATTACTATATATATACTGTTTTTAAGATTTCATTGATTTATTCATTATTGCAGAAACAAATTGATATATTGCTCAATCAGTTTGAAGATTGATAACTCTAAATGCATTTTTTTAAACTTATTTTTATAGGGCACAAGTTCACAGCACAGGGTGTCTCCAGACCCTGATAAAGTGCAGGCAGTTATGAATATGGAAGACCCAAAATGTAGAAAAGACCTCAAGAGATTCTTTGGCATGTGAAATTATTTGTCTCAATTTATACCTGATTACTCAAAATTAATAGAACCTTTGCGTGAACTGATGAATAAAGACGCTGAATTTTGCTGTATTACCACAGTGCCTCAAGACAAAAGTCTTTGATCAGTGTGTGTTGCCAGTGATGTCGTATGGATCCGAGACATGGTTGCTTACAATGGTCCTCATAAGAAGGCTCAAGGTCACTCAAAGGGCGATGGAAAGAGCTATGCTGGGTGTCTCCTTGCGAGATCGAATCAGGAATGAGGAGATTCGCAGGAGAACTAAAGTAACCGATATAGCTCACCGGATTGCAAACCTTAAGTGGCAGAGGGCGGGGCACATTGCTCGTAGAACTGATGGCCGTTGGAGCGGAAAGGTTCTAGAGTGGCGACCGCGAACCGGGAGACGAAGTGTTGGCAGACCTTCCACAAGGTGGACTGACGATCTGCTAAAGGTCGCGGGAAGCCGCTGGATGACAGCAGCAGAGGACCGATCGTTGTGGAAAACCTTGGGGAAGGCCTTTGTCCAGCAGTGGACGTCTTGCGGCTGATAATGATGATGATGATGATTTGCATAGGATAACCAAGAACCATCAATTTATATGATGTAAAAAACTTTGTAGTCCATGCCTGGGTTTCTTTAATACTAACCAAGAAATTGTGTTATCAGTTGATAGCTCGTCAACAGCAATGGGTGTGGTATTTTTGCAAAATGATAAATCAATTGCGTTTGGGTCAAGTGCTTTCAATACCAGAGAGCAGAATTATTGACAATTAGAGAAGCAAATGTTAGCCATAGTCTTTGGTTGTTTTAAACAACAGCGGAGCTGTGACAATATTAACCAATATAATGGCAAGGCGCGCTCGACGTGACCGCACGCGGTTCTACTGGTTAATATTGGCACAGCTCCGCTCGTCTCCGCCTCAGTAGAGCCGCACCCTAAAGGTCTATGATCGGTTTCAACATGCACTTTTCGGCCATAAGCGTTACTACTCCGCTATATTAGTATTTAAAGTTCTCATCATCATCATCATCATGTCAGCCGAAAGACGTCCACTGCTGGACATAGGCCTCCCCCAAGGCTTTCCACTCAGACCGGTCTCGTGCTTTTCGCATCCACCGCGGTCCCGCGATCCTGACGAGGTCGTCACTCCATCTTGTTGGAGGCCTACCTACAGCTCGTCTCCCGGTCCGCGGACGCCACTCCAGAACCTTCTGACGCCATCGACCATCAGTCCTGCGAGCAATGTGCCCCGCCCACTGCCACATCAGTTTAGCTATTCTTCGGGCTATGTCGGTAACCTTAGTTCTACTGCGGATATCATCATTTCTGATTCTATCACGCAGAGAAACCCCGAGCATAGCCCTCTGAGTGACTTCTCGAATCTATGCAAATTCTTAATTTTCCATTTGGTTTTCGAGGAATCAAATTATTCACCCATTTGGTCGGTTTGGTTACCTTCTCGATAACACCCATTCCTTCCATTCTTTTCAACTACTGGCGAGGTTCAGGCAGCAGTGAAAATGGAACACGCAAAGTAGATGGTCAACATCATGTAAATTTACAAGATTTGTATTTGCAGATATAAAATTGTATGTCAAACATGTTCTACAGGCAAGTAGTGTTGGGATTTTGCCTTCAATAATAATTAATTTAACACTATATCTCTTTTTATTAGGAAGTACAATTTCTAACCAACAAGTACCCCTAACTGGTACGCACTTCCCATCAAATCTCTCTTATCGCAGTGGAGCCGCACCCTTAGACTCCTTATTTAATATATAGTCCCTAAATGTCTAAGACTAAATTTGGTAGTTTTTTTAATTGAAAATTATAAAATATACATAAAAGTAAGTAAGCAGGGGCAAACCGCAAAACCGAAGAAGTTGCCAAGTGGTCTACGGTCCAAAAAAGTATGGGGACCTCTGAATTAAATTAACCATTAAATAATCCATTTGGTTGATGAACACTCAGGAGCAAAAATACCGGGTCAGAGTGCATTTTTCATACAAACGAGACTATTTCGAAGCCTTGGGGGTTGTTTCGAGTGAGTTTTAATGGTGGATACTCAGAGGTTCAATAGGGGAGATCATAAGTTCTAAAGATACCTAACTGATCGCACAATCAGTTAACACCACAGCCGGACAGTTTGGGTCAGCGTTTGGATTTCCTTACATTTTATTGCCATTTTAGACGTTTTTCTGAACATGCACAATTCTGGCGTTAACCGCAGATTCATTCAGTTGGGTATCCTAGGCACTCTGGAAGTCCCGTATCTATGCTCAAGGTATTCATCATCAAAATTCCCAAAAACATTCCCTGGCGAGGAACCAAGGCTTCGAAATAGCCCTTAGTATGAAAAACGCACTCTGACCCGTTATTTTTGCTCCTCAGTGTACCTACTTACCATTATCTATTGTTTTAAATCCACGACGGTGCGTTCGACTATACCTTTCTATTCAGTTGTTCAAAGGTTAACTTGAAGAGATCTCTTAAAGGGATAAGTTTGCCTTTGTCACCTACATACCTTACCTTTATGTTTCTGTAGTTCTTTTTAGTTTGCCATGTTCCCTACATACATACATTACGTTAACTACCTACAATGCTTGTGTATTAGTAACCTTGTGATTAATCAATATACTAAAATGTATTCTTATTTTAACTTTTACAATGTACTCTAAGTATTCTATTTACTACGAGCAGTAGGTAAAATAAACGACTATGTAGTTTCTCTACATACTTGCCAAGAGCCCATCAGTCGAGGCCACAAATACGACCCCATGCTGGGGAGAACTGGCCACCAGGTTGTATTCGAAGTCATGTCTGAAGTTGCTTGTATTAAATACTTGGAATTTTCGGTGCAGCTTGTACTCGAGTTTCTGAAAAAAAAAACGAACTCGTTGATGCTCACATGTTTTACAAGAAAAATATGAAGTTTTGGGGTTAAATTTGCCCGATACAACGTAGATACTCGTAGAACGTTCACGAATTCGACGATGAATCCAGGCCAACAGGGAATATGCATGGTTTTTTTAAATCGCATTTCTCAACAAAATATTATAATACCGTAGAAGTGATCACCAAAAGTGAAATTAAAATTAAAATTGGTTTTGAAATACGGATGATACAAGCATTTTAAAATGCTAATTAGACAGAGAGATCCGAAGTACCGATGACGTCATCGTGCAGTTCGGCAATATAAACTCCACGTAGAATTAAGTGAAGCTAAATACTAGTGAGTTTGCTTGTTTGTTCAGTCTTTTAGGATCAACTCCTCAACCCTCAACCGATTTATGTGATATTTGGCACAGTCAAGTATATATATAAATCAATATATCAATAAAATACAATCCCATCTTCTCTAGGAAGATTGGGGGCAACGTTGTACGGTGATATGTAGGACAGAGGTCAAGATAGTTTTAACCTCTGCACCACTGCGAGTGCACTTGAAACAAGAAGTAATATGCCAGACACACGAAATAAGTCCCAGTCTTCTATCACTGTGCAACAGAAAGGCATAAAAAGTACAAATCACCAACAGAAAAGAACTTTGAACACTTAAATACACAAAAATACGAAACTAAAACAAATAACACATTTTTTGACGTAGCAAATGGCCTCCCCAGAAAGGATTTTCCGAAGTTCTGTATATGGTTATATATGAGACAACGAGATTCCTTGGTGCAATCTACTTCAAATTTCGCATAAACATTCTTTAACAGAATTGTTGGAAGACGTGTTTCGTATTTTATTGAAATTCATCCCCTAAGGGGGATAAAAAGGGGTAGAAAGTTATTTTGGGGGTGATTTGCTTCAAAGTTGATAGCAATACTCCTTAGTGCTTTTGATTTACATTTTATTTTGACACCTGTTTAAAAACTCAATCCAATTTTATTCAAAAAATGTTGAACTTTCATAAAAGCTTGGTGCAATGCAAATACGCAAACCGCTCAGTGTAAAGATTCCAAATTTGTTACATAGGTTCCTTATGAGGTCTAGGGGTGCAGTAAGAAATTTTCCCGAAAATCGACCCCCAACGGGAAGAAGTAGCGGGAGTAGCGGGAAACTAATTCTACGCCAACGAAGTAGCAGGCGTCCTCTACTATATAATATTGTAAGAAAACCACTAGCTGCCACTAACTGTGGCGTGAAGTTTTTTTTTACTTTTTCCATCATTGATCTTAGTGTATGTGTACAAAATTTCAGTTTTGTAACTTAAATATACCTAGTACCTAACTGAGACAAAGTGAGTGTAACATCCAGACGGACAGATACGGAAGTGGCAAAACTGTAGTATAGTCAAATTAGACGGAATTTCACTAAAGTCTGGAATTATACATCCCTTAATAAATCCCCCCCCCCCCCACCCGGACAGGGGTGCAATTGGTTGAAAACCATGCAATGGTCATATATGCACCCGTAGACAAGAGTCGGTGGAATTGGATGCGTTACCGGCTGGCGCTGGCGCGAGTGCAGCCCCGCGCCTCCCCGCCCGCTCTTCTGTCCCGGCTGAGGTGACACCTCGCGTATGGTGCTTTCCTATTGAGGTGAAGGAGAACCGCAGTAAACCCGTTCGCGGGGCGCTGGCCCCGACGTGTCACAAGCAGGACAAGGATGGTGTTACCCGGGTGGAGAGGAAAAACAAGTCTGCCCCGAGGAAACTGTGCGGCGCCGCACCGACCGGACCGAACCACTTGCAGTGTCCTGCTAGGCCCACGACGCAGCTGTACGTGTCCGGATTACATTACTCTACGGAGGCCAAGGAGCTGGTAGAGTATGTACGAGTTAAGAGCGTAGTTACCCTGAGGGTCGAGTGGTAAGAACCCCGCCACAGGGTTAATTTTAAATCTTTTGTGGTGAGAGTACCGGCCAAAGATCTGTCGACCTTTTTAAAGAAGGAATTCTGGCCGAGAGAGATATTTTTCGGCGATTTCGTGGCCACCGTCTAGCTGACACCGCGGAAGTGTAGTAACAGTCGTATGTTATATGGGTGAATCAACTTTTAAGTGTTCAACATCAGACGTACCGAGTCCCTGATCGATATTACAAATTTATATAAAGGTAATGAACTTTATTTGCATTGGATTCTGTTCCCATTAATATTATTGTAACAGTTCATCACGAAACATTGAATTGTTTTTAACAATTTACCCGTTTTTTAATGGTTGTCCGAAAGACTAAAAGGTGGTTTTTATCATAGTAAGGCAAATTGTCCCTTTGCGACGGTACACTATAAAACTCTGTTTCACGAAAAAAAATACTATTGTGGGATTGATATTATACTCATAATAATAGTGTTTTATTGATGATACTTATATCATCAATAAAACACCGATTTCTTATATTTGCATTACACCGTTTATAAATTTCTTGCATTTTAATTTTGTCCCTTGAACTTATCCACGTCATGCAGGTCCATCGGACAACCATAAATAAGTTACGGAATCTAAATGTAGATGGCGTAGTAAGGCACTTGACTACAAGCTAAACTTCCTGGTAATCTGATAGGCCTAGCCGCCATTTTGAATACACGGTACTCGCGGCGTCAGTCGGTCGAGCACTGTTGAAGAGTGTGCGGTGGCTTTATTGTCTGTCCATCGGACCACCGGCAAAAAATCGTAAGTACTTAACATATTTGAATAAATTATGTCATACTAGATTCTATTTAATGTTTATTTTACAGTAAGGGTGAAATAAACCACAAAAAATCATTAATATTTATTATACGGATGAAAGTTTTAGAAAAGTCCCTCGGACAACTAGTCACTTGGACAACTAATTTGGTTGTCCTTGGGACATTTTGGTTGTCCCTTGGACAAAAACTATGTGATAAGGTTTTTAATAGGGTAATTATATATGATAAGACTTTAAATAGGGTAAATACACAGTTTTTGTCATTTCGCTTTGACATAAGGTTTATTTTGAAATATCCACAATCAGATCTTTTTTCAATCACGGGAATCTTTTCCTTAATTTAATAACTTGCGTACTTTTATTATACAATACGTATTTCACTGAAATAAAAGGATTTAAAAGGATCAATGGCGTATATTTTCGTTAATTCATCACGACGTTAGGAACCCTAAAACAAATATTTTTTAATATATTTTTCTACCACGATCGCTGTACAGGGTTCGAAATGTTGGGATGAATTTACGAAAACTATACGCGTTTTATTTACATTAGTCAATATCGCGGAAACCACATATTAAATTCGTATGTCATTTTTAGGTAATGGGATTGACGGAGAAGGAAAAATCTAGGCGCTATAGAGAGAGACTTAAAGCAGATCCGGAAAAATTAGCTGAACGGAAAAGAAAAAAAAGAGAAAGTTATCATAAAAACAAAATACCAATATCAACTATGCAAGCTGAGGACCAAAAAACCTGCAGAACCATATGGAAATTGCGTAAACAAGAACAAAGAAAGCGATCAAAAGCAGTTCGTAACATAATGCAGGAAACACCTCCAAGTTCTCCGTGTATTTTGCAAGAAATTAATGTACCTCAAGTTCAACATGTACCCACTCCGCCGGTTTCTCCTGTTGCACCTTTGGAATCTGAACGAAACAAGAAAAGAGGAAGGAAAATAATACGTAGAGATAGATCGACGATGTATAAAGAAAACTTAAAATTACGAAACGAAGCCGACATGTGGAAAACTAAATTTGAAAAATTTAAAAAAAGAGCTCATCGCAAAGCAAACGAATTAAAGAAAATTAAAGAAAAAAAAACCGTGGCTGAAAATTCAGTAAAGGAGAAATACAAAACTTTAACCAATGCTATAAAGAAAAGATACATGACAATAAAGACACGGGAAGGGAAAAGGATGTTGAGGAACATATTTGAAAACGTAGACAAATCACAAAAAAAACAAATCATAAAGGACAGTTTAGGTGTAAAAGGAAGCCCTAGAGCAAAGACAACAGTGTTTAATGGTGAAACGGAACTAATAAAGAAGATAAAATGTTTTTTCCAAAGAGATGATGTGTCAAGAAACACCGCCGGCAAGAAAGAAACCGTCACTAAAGGCAAAGAAAAAGTTCAGAAACGATTTCTTTTAGACACAATGAAGAATTTATTCAAAGCATTTAAGTTGGAGAATCCAGGGACAAAATGTTCCTATTTCTATTTTACTAAACATCGACCCTTCTACATACTCAGACCAACAGTAGATGGTAGGGATATGTGCCTTTGTAATTCACATGCGAATGCTGCAGCTAAAATAAAGGCTCTTTAACAAAAAGGAGTTATTAGCGCGGTGGATACGAGTGCACTGATTCTAGAAACAGTTTGTGACAGTAATAAAATGGATTGTATGTTTGGTACTTGTGTACAATGTCAAGATAAAGAAATAAAAATAAATGAAGATAATGTTAAGGGTAAAATGCAATGGTTTGAATGGGTGAGAGAAGAAGAAATGTATATGAAAGGAGGCAAAAAGATGAAATCTATTAAGAATGTTAAAAGGTTGAATGAAGATTTGGTACAAAACGTGATAGATAAATTTAAAGAGGAACTGAAAATATTACGAAAACATATCTTCAATATGAAAACCCAGTACAGGAATTTCCGGCAAAGTATTGATAACATTAAACCAAACGAAGCCGTAATTTTAGTTGATTTCAGCGAAAATTATAATGCAAAATGCCATGAAGAAATTCAAGCACACCATTTTGGTGGATCCCGCAATCAAATAACACTTCACACTGTTGTCGTATACCTGCATGACAAAGACAAAAATTACAAGGTTTCTTCTTTTTGCTCTGTATCACCATGCAATATCCATCAACCTGCTGCAATATGGGCGCATTTACACCCGATTCTAACAAGCATTATTGAAGATTACCCTGAAATTGACACTATCCATTACTTTTCTGATGGACCTTTCTCTCAGTATCGCCAGAAAGGTAACTTTTTTTTGGCTTGTACAAAGACATTTGACTACGGGTTCCAAGCGTTTAGCTGGTCATTCTTCGAAGCAGGTCATGGTAAGGGAGCGGCTGATGGCATTGGAGGATTCCTTAAAAGAGAAGCGGATAACAAGGTAGCCACTGGAAAAGACATAACCGATGCATTTGGATTTTACCAAGCCCTTCAGGAATCTAGCAAAATCAAATTGTTTTATATAACCAAAGAAAAAATTGACGATGTTCAAAATTGTATTCCAAAGGATCTTGTCCCTTTGCCTGGAACCAAAGATGTGCACCAAATCTTTTCAAGGATTCGTGGCCAACTAACTTATAGAAATTTGAGTTGTTTTTGCTCAAGAGGATTTTGCGACTTCAAGAATAATTCCATCCCCTGTGGACATGTGTGAGGACAACATACTTGACGATGTAGCCTGGGCATTTAGTTCTATGCCATCTCCATCAGCTAAGTTTTGTGACGATATCATATCCAGTGATAATACTGATGATGATTTGCCTTTGAGTGCCCTGGTTTCTTCAAAACAGGATGACATTTCATTTACTGATCTACATAAGACTCAAAACAAAAGTATTTATGACAGTGTATACGGATCTGATGAGTCTAATGATGAAAATAATACAACACAGCCACAGCCATCAGTATCAGGGCTAAACCAGTTATTACCTAGAATGGGTGATTATCTACTCGTCAAAGTTTATGGCACCAAAGGCAAATCATACCATACTTACGCATGCATTGCTCAAAGCGATATCGACGACGATGGAGAAATTAAAGTCATGTTTTTGAAATGTGTTAAAGGAGGGAAACTATTTATCCTCGATGAAAAAGATGTCTCCTATGTTGCTTATGAAGACATCGTTCAAAAACTTCCTAATCCAGATATTCAATTGAAAAGAGGGGTTAATTATTTTAAGTTTCCATTGGATACCTATGTTTTTGAGAAGTAATTTATTTTAGGGAATTGTTGATCTCCATTAGGTTAAGAACAACAAATTTTTAGATGTTAATTAGAAGAGACATTTTAAGTTTTTCATTGGACATTGGACATCAATGTTTTTAAGATGATTTTTATTTTAGGGGTATCACAACCACTGCTGCAGAATAGAGACCCCATTAGTCTAAGTTATTTTTTTTAGATAATTCTCTGAGTATAATTCGTATTGTGATTTTTAATTATAAGAATGAGACTGTTAAAGACTGCACTAAGCATAAAAAATATTTACTAGTTGATTTACTGAGTAAATCTCATAATATTGTTGATTATTAAGAATTTTTATATTTTTGTTGTTCGGTGTGCTAAAACATTAAAACTACTTTCTAATACTTTATCTAACATGTTTTATTAAGTACCTTCCCTTAAGATTTTTGGTTCTAAAATGTCCTTCAGACAACCAAATATGTCCATGGGACAACTACGTTGTCCCTGAATTGTAAACCACTAGTTTGTTATTATTTCTTTCTTTTTAACTTTCAGAATAGTTAATAAAGGTTTAAATATACAATAACATAAAAAACAAAGTATCAGGAGGAATTTTGTTACATTACCATTTCTTTGTAAACCTCTTTCTTGAAAAAAATATACCTTGCCGAGTTTCTTACGCCGGTTCTTCTCGGGGCAAAGGTTTTATTTTTCGAACCGGTGGTAATGCTTTTTGACATTCATCGGTGCATTATATTATGCCTAAATTGAAGAATAAAGAACTTTGACTTTGACTTTGACTTAGATTTACGCAAAATCCTAAGCAATTTTTGTGATAAGAACGACAAACAGAACGTCATAATAAGATGACCAATTACAATATACCAGTTTTTGACGGAAATAACTGGGAATGTTTCGAACAACAATTAGAGTGCGTAATTAAACTTAATGACATCTCCGATGAGAAAAAAGTTCCGTTGTTGCTGACAAAATTATCGCCACAAGTATTTGAAACACTTTCCTGTCTCTGTGCACCTACGAAACCGATAAAATCCAAATTTGAAGACTTAATTGATAAACTAAAAACAAAATATATAAAAAACAATCAATTGCTCTGGAAAGGGTGGAATTTCGGAACAGAAACCAATCAACAACAGAAAGCATTGAAGATTATGTCTTGGCATTAAGAAAAATCGGGGGAAAATGTAAATTTGCGGATTTAGACGACCAAATTAAAGAAAAAGTAATAGATGGTGTTCATTCAAAGTTAATTAAATTCGAATTACTTAAAAGTGACATGTCTAAAACTCTTGACGAAATGGTGAATTTAGGTAGGACTGTAGAAGTAGCACTAACTCAGACTAAAGGAAGTTCAAAAGAAGCAAATACAACTGAAATGTTATATTATGGAAAAACAATGAAAAGGACTAGCAGCCATCAACGTGAGTACAGCGGGAATAGGACCAATTGGGATAGAAAACCACCATCAAAAAATGAAGACAGGAAGGCAGAAAAATGTTTTTGTTGTGGCAACACTAATCACAAGAAATCAGAGTGCCGACTTATAAAAAAATACTGTTCGGAATGTCGAAAACAGGGGCACATCTACAAAGTATGTCCACAAAATACCAGGTACAGTCGAGCATATTTACTAGAACAAGAAGATTCAGCCGCCACAAAAACAATGGTTCCAGAGGATGATGCAGAGTCACTCAGTGGATTGTTCCAAGAAGAAAATATATATGCGGTTAATGTAAGTAAAGTGCCCCCACATTACATTAGGGTTGAAATTGAAGTTATACCTCTAGATTTTCAGTTGGATACAGGTTCAGATGTAACGGTCTTACCATTTAAAGATAAAAATGATTTCTTTTCGACCATGACAATTAGTGATTGTAATGTAAAATTTAGAAATTTCGACCAAACAATATCAGAACCAATAGGTCTGTTGGAAAATATAAAGGTTACATACAATAATCAACATAGAAAATTAAATGTATTTGTTGCAAAAGATAATGTGCCCCGAATAATAGGTAGAGATTGGTTGAAAGAGCTAGGGCTTTGGCCACCCAAAATAGAAACTAATGCACTACAAGTCGATGATAATTGTAAAATTTCAGAAGCCGAACCACATGTAAAAGAAAAGTACGCAGAAGTATTCGAAGATGGTTGGGGAACCTTCAAGGGTGAAACAATTAAGTTAAAATTAAAACACGACACCCAGCCGAAATTTCATCCAGTCAGACGGATACCTTTTGCACTCAAAGACAAGGTAAAATTAGAAATAGAGAGATTACAAAAAAATGGAAGAATAGAACCAGTGGAACACAGTCAGTGGGTTACCCCTGCCTGTGGTACCAATTGTAAACGCTGATGGGTTCTGTTCGCCTTTGTGGTGATTACAAGGTTACAAACCCGCATCTGATTATAGAAAAGATCACAAGCCGTGGATCCTTGGAACGATTATTCAGGAGTCTGTACCGGACACCACTTATATTGTTGAGGTGGAAGGGTGTAAATGGAAAAGACATGTAAACCAACTAATAAATTGCAATAACAGTTTATTAGAAGACTGAACTTTAACAATCATTCGTAGGACTTCGTCTGAGTTTTCCACATTTTCCTCCACTGTAGACATTTGTTATTGAATATTTATTCATCGATTTTAACAAAAAGATGTTGATTGACTTAGTATGTTCACCGCGACTTGCAGCAACTTCACGTTAGTCTATATGAGTGTGAGTATATCGCCGTTACCGGCGCGGCGGCGGTCGCAATCCTGGCTAACTTCACTCTGATGCTTCTTTTGTGATTTTAATTTCAATCGTATTTCTTTTATTTTTACACTTCTTATCTTGATTAATATATCCACAGATGCGTGGTTTGTTGTTTCTCGTCGGCAATTTGTCGTGTTCCACACAACACTAGATTATATTAACTGATGTTATTTATTACGGAGCCGACATACAGTAATATAGTATAAAGAGCGAGAGGGAGAGAGAGAGAGAGATAGAAAGACTCAATAATAAGGCCTGAACACAAATACCACAGAAAGCCTTGGGGGAGGCCTATGTCCAGCAGTGGACGTCTTTCGGCTGACGTAATAATGATGATGATGATGTCTAATTTGCACCGGGACGCAACCCGCGGCAAGTACCTACCCACGTTTAATTTTCTATGTATTTTGGGGATAATTTTGAAACATTGAAAATTATTACAACTGTACTTATATTGCTTTAAACTTCGCACCCCATAAATTGGCATTCTTATCGTGATCATGCAGTTTTCGGTATATTTGTAAATTACTTATTACCAGCAATAAAGCCGCAGAAGCGCACACACGCGTAAACCATCGAAATATAATAAGTATGGAACGGTAACCTCGAACAAAAACGACTGACAAAACACCCACTTCTTGAAACGAAAAGATCTTATGTATCGAGTGGTTTCGATAATCAATGAAATATTAATTGAGTTGGGGTTTGGAGGCCATTTGCAACGTTAAAACATGGCGGATGTGTAATTTGTTTTAGTTTTGTGTATCAAAGTGTGTGTGTGTTCAAAGTTCTTTTCTGATAGTGATTTGTCAATTTTATGCCTTTGTGTTGCAGCACAGTGATAGCAGACTTTGAGTTATTACGTGTATCTGGTAACTTTCTTCTCGTTTCAAGTGGACTCGCAGTCGTGGAAACGCCATATCCCCGCAGTAGTAGCTGTTGAATTAGCCGCCGGGGAAAAGTCATTTATGCTCCTACTACCCGCGGCACAGATTAAATATGCCTGCGGCCGCCTGGTGTTCGAATACATTTGACAAACTTTCCGTTATTTTTTCCTTTCCTTTATAAAGTGCGAATGTAGTATGTTTAGAATAAGTCTTGTTTAAATTTTCACGACCACCTCAATATACCCCGAAGTACAATCTATAAAATAATGAAAAAAACACGTTCCATAATTTGCCCAGGGGTGCAAAATAAACTGCACGTTTATAATACTTTAAAAAGCTTAATGTAAGTTTGCACCAACCGACTGAATTATCCTCGAGCCGCAATCAAAAAAAAAACAAATAACTTAAATTTCAAACATCGTACACCTTTTTAGTTAAGATACGTTATGTACCAAAGAGGTCTTTACACGTGGCTAAACTTTCGCCGTATAGTTTTTAACATATTCCAAAATTACGGGACTCTCAAGTTTATACCTAACATTTAAAGGCCGACGGGGAAACCATCTAGTGAAGTCCTCTGACGATTCCAAAAAATGCACGAATACACGACTTCATTTCATTCTTTTTGCTAATTTGACAATACTACTGAGGGTTCCTAATTTGACTTCGGCAC
The DNA here is from genome assembly GCA_923062465.1 of Acleris sparsana. NCBI lineage: Eukaryota > Metazoa > Arthropoda > Insecta > Lepidoptera > Tortricidae > Acleris > Acleris sparsana. Next base: position 8,491,877 of record OV281312.1, on the reverse strand, counting down.
CCTGAAAACTGTTACCGGTGTGTCCCGAACACTTCCGCCTGCCGGGGCCGCCATCTTCAGCCGAGGAGGCCGCCGACGCAACTGGCGAGGGGCTCGCTGAACACACAAGTGTCTGCCCTGCGCTGAGCTCCGGAAATCACTAGAAAAAAAAACTGGTTAAGTGCGAATCCACAAGATGGCCACTGGAGCAGAAGCAGACCAAAAATTGACAGGGTTGTCAAATTCAAATTCAAAAACATTTATTTCGACCAACTGGGATCATAGTTAATTTAGGTTAGTTACAATAATTTCTTAGCCTAAAGTTAGCAAAATAAAAATAATAATAATAACATCCTAATTATTTTTTTAAATTTAAATGAAAATAAAAGTAAAAGTAAGGACGACAGCACTTAGTAAGGCTTGACTGTCAGTACATGGATCATATGACAATGATTCAGATATTACTGACAATCAAACCTGTCCGCAAATGCCCTCAACACAACCCTCCCACCCTCGCCCATGCCCTCCGTTGTAGGGACACATTTTTGCAGTATGCGTAGTCAGCTCATATTCAAGTACGCCTGCACCGGTATATGAGTTGACGCAGCAAATACAGACCGCCGCCGCCCGGCTGGGCGCGGGTTCGAAGCCAGTTCCGTCATGGCATCACTCTAGATAGTACACGTTTTATTGTACCGGGTTATATACGGATTTGTGCGTGGAATTAAACTTATCATATTCACAAAGGTTTTTATTTGTGAAGGTATCCAAGGAAGAATCCCCTAAAGTGGTGACCCCGCGTTTAAACATACGCAAAAATGGAGTCGGGCCTGGAAAAAAAGTGCAGACGGATGAAGTTATGTCCGTCTCAGTAGCAGCAAGGATTCCGGAGTTTTGGCCTGACGAACCTGGAATATGGTTTATCAGGACCGAAGCGGTTTTGAATCCGCTCAAAGTAGGGGATCAGACGAAGTAACACAATACGGGAAAACATAAGTAAATTAAAACCCGTTTCCGTAGGGCAACGTAATAATCAAGCAGTATTCATTCATGCGGAACTAAGTAAATGTGAGTACGTTTTCGTAAGGGATGGCACTGTGCGAGGGTCGTTAAAACCACCTTACGATGGTTCATATAAAGTCTTGAAACGGGATAACAAAGTGCTCACGCTACAAACATGAAAACACCGCACCTACAGAGGTTCTTGTTAGTGATACACCACCTCAGGTTACCAGAGTAACTAAGAGGGGCAGGGTAATAAAAAGGCCAGTACGCTACGATGAATATTTTTTTATATATTTTATTTGTAATCACTGTAACAAGGGTGTCGCTATGGTGCGAACAAGGCGGATTAATTAAAAATATAGAATTAGCTTGTGGTGTGTTACGGCATTATGTTAGTCAGTAAGTGCTATTTTGCAACTAAGTATTATTGTAAGAACCTAACATAGAAGCATAGTGCTAATTATATTAGTTATAGGAACAAGGGCCGGCCAGTATGTGAACCTGATATCTTGTACGGTGCCACTGTGTATTTTTATATGGAACGCTGATTAGGCGTCTGGCCGAGTTCCTGCTTATGAATAGTCGGCGCTAAACAATCCTTGCATTGTATTAAGGTTCCGTAGCGTGCTACTTAAGAATTTTAATGTATTTTTTCTTACTTTCAGTAAAGGGGGGAGTGATGTAGGGACACATTGTTGCAGTATGCGTAGTCAGCTCATATTCAAGTACGCCTGCACCGGTATATGAGTTACAGTTTACATAGAAGGCCTACAAATCATTACGTGTAATATAACAACATCCTTAGAATGCTGCTGGGGCTGCCGAGGCACTGCAGTGCATCCGGAATGTTCGCTGAAGCGCGGACGGATGACTTCTTTGCCATTAGGCGCAAAAGGGGGCTATTCCCACCTATAAAAATTCCCAATAGTTCGCACCTCCGGCAAGTGGTGCGAACTATTGGGAATTTTTATTCCCAGTAGTTCGAACTGCGGACAAATGGGAAAATCAAAATCCCAGTAGTTCGCTATGTGTTAAATTAAAATTACTTTTTTATATTCCTGCTCCTATAATACCATATGAAATTGAACACAGTTATGTTGAATTAAACAGTGGGATTCGCAGTGCGAACTACTGGGAATAGCCCGCAAAAGGATAGCCGCTGCGTTGCAGCGAGTACGAGGCAGCAGCAACAGTATGCTGAGGCTGTTGTCGGAGCGTCTGCACTGCCCGCTCATTAAATACTGGGTCGATGCGGTGGTTGGAAGGGCCAAGTAGTTACTGGCCCTTTTTCATAGCCATACGACGTACTTTATGTTATTTTATTTATTTTTCTTTCTCGTTGTACTAACATAGTTTTTAAGGTTTCAAGTGTAAATAACAAAATATGGATTTTATGGTCCGAAGTAAACAATTTTAATCAAAGTCAAATGTCAAAGTCAAATATATTTATTGCCAAGCAGGCTATTCAAAGGATAATTATCGTGATGATAACAGATGGATAATTATCAATTGATAATTACAAATAAATGCGCTTGTTAAAGAGAACTGTATTGACTGACTGACACTGATTTTTGCCCCTTTGAGCTTTTGTTGTACCGTCTACTGTATGGAATATATTTGTGATATATTATATTTGCTTTCATAAGTAACACTAACTTCCTGCGTTAGTGTTATATTAATAACACTTTAACGTAAGAAGTAGTATCAAGTGTCCCTTAAATATGGGAGATATGATCCCCCAGGATCAAGTCATCCATACATAAAGGAGACTTGAAACTATTGGCTGACAATGTTTATGCAACATGTATATGTTGTGGCTGACAACATGAAAAATAATTTTACTATTTACTCCTTATTAGATTTCACGTCTTTGAGTACTGTAAAATTTAAAATATGATAAAAAATAAGGAAGTTATGGACCAGTCTCCCCTGTGATTTTTTTATTATGTATCTTCACCGAGAACTTGGTGAAATGTCAACTGTGGGCCATTTGTAAAAGTTATTATTTGGTTTGATAGAGTATACTTCCGAGGTGGTCTCATTGTCAGCAGATTTGAATCTGATGAGCGGATCCGTGAGGAATTGAGGCAACTTTTAAAATATTATAGGCATACAGATAGCGATTTTAGCATTTTTAGTGACAAGTCCAGCATTTGCATTCAGAAAGTATCATTTGGTGAAGTGGAACTGATGATGAAGGCCACAGATGACCACCGGAAAACCTCAACGATACCTATTTCAAGGGTGGCGATAAGATATTACATGAGAAGATAGATAGTTGAGCGACTATAAGGCAGAAAGTTTCATTGTTTAAATATGACAATGACTTTAGCGCGGCGTCGCTTACAGCGAGCTAGAAATGTATTAAAGTTTCATATCAACTAAGAAGTGGGACTACATAACAACGTAACCACTAAAAAGTAATAAAATAAATGTTTAAAAAAACAAAAGACCGCCTTCAAAAATTCCTACAAAAATCACCTAACCTACAAATAGAGAATATATTATGCATGTAATTAAAAATAGCTCCAGATTTTCTGTGGGAATCCCATTACGGAGTCTCCGTTCTCCAGCCGTCTCTCAAAGGACTTTATCTTTTGAACAGTAATAGTTGGATATTTTTACACAGTAAATTGTTATTGCTCATACAACAACAACAAAAAAGTTCAAAATAAACTTCTTGTAATATAGAAGGTATTAGATGGTAACAGGTCAGTCCAACTGAAGTCGGCGACTCACAATATTTCTAACCAAAAGCAGACTTCAGTTGGGTTCGGTTCATCAGGACTTAATTTGCATTTTGTCCCCATTGCAATATTCCAAAGTAGGCAAAAGGGTTGTAACAGGAATCCATTTGTTCGCCTAATTGGTATTGGCATAATAGTACAGCAGCAGAGTAATACTTTGGCATACCACTTTGATTGGCATATTATGCTTTTAGAATAATTGTAGTTGAACTAATTTGTATTAGACTAATATACATTATGCATATTATTGATGGGCTAATAATTATTCGTTATATCTTTTGTTAACCATAATTTAGGTTAGGCTAGGTTACTAGGGTAGATTAGGTTAGGTTAGGTTATGTTCCTAAGTTATCCAGGTGCAAAGCGCCTAAATGACGTAGAGTAGGGGGTCTGTGAAGCAGACCTCTGTCGACCTCACTTTTGTACCTAAATATATATAAACACAAAACTAACCCCTTCTCTAAGTGCATCAGGCTCGTGGTTGCAGTTCTTTAACAAGGTATAATTAATTAGGACAATATATTTATGCATTTTGTAATGATGCCAATTAAATAGTATGTCTTTTTGTATTTATGCTATTTGTTGTTAGTCTTTGTGAAGATTATGCTTTATATGTTTGTATATGCTTTTTAGTTTTATGTGTAAAAAATGAAGCCTCAAGATGATTAGGTGCATCGCTATTTCAGCTAAAAGAAATTATGCATAACAATATTATTACCAGGGGCCATACTTTTGATGCCAATGTCGTCGAAATGACGAAATTTTACACACATGGTGCTCTGCTTTTATTTGGCAGGTGTTTAGGTGAAATGATTATGGTTAAATACTAAAGCTCGATTGCAATCAAAGTATGGATCACGGCAGTATGATTTTTTATTCACCGCTCATTACCTACTAAAAATTGCAATTTTCTTTTAAGTTTGTCAATGCCATAATTGTATTAATGACTGACTTTATTTCTAATAAAGTTCTGTCCTGGCTTGAAGATCATAATTTAGGTATAAACTTGCAAAAAACGAAATTAATACAATTCAGACCGTACCAAAGACCTGCTCTTAATATTAACTACTCCTATCATAATGATAAACTACAACCAGTAAACAGCTGCCCACTACTCGGTATACTGGCTCTAATCAGGCACATTCTCAGCTAACATTTTTTGAACACATTTCTAACTTATACATGGAATGCCCGGATGATGCATATATTTTAACTGGAGATTTTAATATTAGGGATGCGGTATGGGTACCCGGTCCCACCGATGCAAATTACATTTTGCAAAACCCTTCTGTTGGCACATTGGCCTCTCAACTATTTACCTTTATGTGTTTTACAGGATGGAACCAGTTTAATGGCATTCAGAACGCAAATGGTAGATGTCTGGACTTGATTTTTGCCAATAATACTTGCTATGTTACACGCGTTGATCCACTTTCCCTCCCAGAAGACTCTCATCACCCTTCATTAATGTTAAATACAGATCTTGACTGTATGGAACCCTTGCTCCGCTCTTCACCACGAGTTTCTCGACGTTTTTACTCTGCTAATTACGACCTTATTAATACTGAACTATCTAAAATTGACTGGGACTCACGTTTGAACATTGACGACTTTGAAGTAGCTGTTGATGATTTTTATAGTTTTATTAATGAGATTGTTGATAAATATGTCCCATCTAGAATAATTACTGAACGTCACAAATACCCCGTCTGGTTTTCTCGACACTTAATTAAATTAATAAATAAGAAAAAGAAAATCCATAAAAAATGGAAGATATATGGGAGGCAAAGTGATTATAATCATTTTTCAACAATAAGACGTGAAGTCAAACATGTAGAGATCGAATGTTATAATTTATATATTTCTAGAGCAGAAAACAATATCAAATATAGCTCAAAAAATTTCTGGACGTTCGTAAAGTCAAAACAAAGCAATAATGCAATCCCTGACTCCATGTATTTAGATAAGCAAATAGTATCGGACGGACAGGGCATGGCTGATGCTTTTAATACCTTTTTTCAATCAGTGTTCGAATCTGAAACGTCTTCTTATCATGTTTCATTAGTCGCAGAAGGGGGAGAAGTTCTTATTAATACTGTTAGCATTAACCCTAATATAGTTGTAAATTATCTGAAACGACTTGATGTCTCTAAAGGTAGCGGGCCGGACGGACTTCATCCCGTGTTTTTAAAACGGTGTGCAGAACAATTGGCTTTACCATTATCTAACTTATTCAATGCTTCGTTGAAAAAAGGAATTATGCCCAAAACCTGGAAAAAATCACTAGTTGTCCCTATTCACAAAAATGGTGACAAACATAGTGTCAAAAATTATCGCGGTATTTCGAAGTTGTCTGTAATCCCTAAACTCTTTGAGAAGATAGTTTACGACCGCCTTTCTGAGGTCGTCAAGCCTCTTCTTACTCCGCATCAGCACGGGTTTGTAAGGGGTCGTTCCACAGAGACTAATTTGTGTGAGTTCCTCGATACTGTTCTCGAGGCTATGAGTAGCGGCTTTCGGGTGGATGCGGTGTATACCGATTATTCAAAAGCTTTTGACAAAATTTCTCACACCTTATTAATCCATAAACTTCGATCTGTCGGTATACACGGTGACCTCTTGAGGTGGCTCGAGTCATATCTCCGTAACAGAACTCAGGCTGTAGCCGTGAAGGGTTATTTGTCAAGTTTCATCCCCATCAGCTCTGGTGTTCCTCAGGGATCACACCTAGGGCCACTGTTATTCAACATATTTATAAATGACGTGACTGACTGCTTACAGGACTCGCATATTTTGCTATACGCTGATGACACAAAAATCTATAAAATTATTAAAGATGAACAGGACTGTTTCAAACTTCAAGATGATTTAAACCGTCTCGGCCAATACTGTATAGATAATAAGTTAGTTTTAAATATTGATAAATGTTGTACTATATCTTATTCTCGCAAAAGGAATCCTAATATATATAACTATAAATTGTTTAATGTTGATCTCAAAAGGGTATCTGAAGTAAGGGATCTGGGAATACAACTCGACCAAGAATTATTGCTCTCATCTCATATTAGCAAGATAACAGCGTAAGCCTATAGGATGTTGGGATTTATTTTTAGGGTGGGTAAGGATTTTAAAAATGTTAGAACTTTCAAACTTTTATATAATGCACTCGTTCGTTCTCAATTAGAACACGCATCCACTACGTGGAGTCCACAATATAACTGTTACATAGATGCTATTGAAAACATACAACATAAATTCGTGAAACGCTTGATGTATAAATTTAAAAATGCCAATTTCCACGACATTATCCCATTGCAAAAACGCAGGGAACACAGTGATCAAATATTTTTATATAAAATCATTAATAATATTGTTGATTCTCCATACCTCCTTGGCCATATATCTCTAAAATGCTCATGTTTGAGAACTCGCTCCAAAAACCTATTTGCTACAAAATTCTGTAAGAATAATTATTCAAAAAATCGATTTGTTATCAGGGCGTGCTCGACTCATAATTGTAAGTACAACCATACCGACATATTCCATGATACTTATAACAACTATGTTAACTCTATAAGAAAAACCGTGTGATAGGCTTAAGTACATATTTTCATGTTTTTCAATTTTTTATTACTTCGATTTAACCTTGCGCTGGACACAAGGCGCAGGTGTGACTGACTTTGTGAATCTGATTCCAAATGTGTGTGTACATTAGTGAAAACTTCGTTGGCTAGTGAGCTACCCATCTTTGTCATAACTTTATGTACTATTGTATGCTGTTTGTTTTCCTTAATAAAGAAAAATAAAAAATAAAAAATACTGACGAACATTTAAACTGGAAAGCTCACGTCGGAAAAGTAGCTGCTAAATTATCTAGTTTCGCATACGCTCTCAGAGAAATAAAAATAAACACCGACTTAAAGACCGCACTTTGTGCTTATCACGCCTTTGCCCAGGCTTGGCTACAATACGGCATAATATTATGGGGCAATAGTGTTAATATAAAAGATTAATTTTACTGCAAAAGAGATGCATAAGAGTACTAACTGGCATAAATAATGATGAAACATGCAAACCACACTTTATAAAATTAAAAATCTTATCTCTAACATCCTTATATACAGGGTGACAGGAAATTCGCCGTATTCCTTGAAAGGGATTATTCTACAGCTCATTTGTAATGATTTAAGTCCAGTCAACCAGGGGTCAAAACTCATTGGTTTTCGAGTTATTCACGTTTTTCGTTTTTTTTTTAAATACCCGCCTTTCGACCTTAAACTAGTAATTTTGTAAAAACTACGTCATTTAGAAATAAAAAAAAAGCATTTGTCGAATAGCCAATGAACCACTGATTACGAAAAATAAAAAAAAATGCCATAAAAATGCCAAATTTTGCAAATAAAAGGATTTGAAGTTAGAAGTTCAAGTAATTTATGTCATAAATTTTCCTTTTTTAGAAAGCTTATGAATTAAGCTAATTATTCCTGTAATTTGTACGCGAAGTTCATACTTTTTTTTTTAGCTATGCTTTAAAATGTCACAAAAGGGTATAGCCGGGTAAGCATGGCGAAACTGCCCTTAGCGAAAAAAATAATTTCCTTTTACTGGGTTATTAACCTTTACATATGTAGTGCTTTCACCAAAATTTAAGCCTCAAATCATTCAGGTTTAAAAAAAAACCGCATAAAAAGAAATATTTTTTTATTTTATTTTAGCCAATGTACTAATCCGATTTCTTTGTAATTTGGATATGTCGTATATACAAATAAGGTCGCTTTATAAAAAAAATATTAATTTATTATCTCCTGAAAAAAACAAAAAAAAGAACGAGTTAATAATTTTCAAACAAAAACCGTGCGAGATTGCGACAATTTCCAAATTTACATATTTTATGTAAAATTTAATAATGTTTAACATATATTTTTTTTAATAACTAAAATCGGGATTAACAGTGTGAAAAACTTGAATTTGTAACATCCCATACATTCTTTTCAAACAAAATAACTTCTACCGTAGAAGTTCTACGTATTACACTATGAAGTTATATCTCCAACGCATTTTTATGATATTATACAATTATAAAGCTTAACCTAGCATGATATAATAGTACATTGTGCATCAAGGGCGGTAAGAAGAGGATTGCTAACGAGAGACTATTAGAAGCCCGACGCCGAAGGCGGAGGGCTTTTAATGACTCGAGTTTGCAATCTCCTTACTGCCCATGATACACACAATGATTTTCATCACATTAGCGAGGAAATAAAAAACAAATAGAAAAAAACAAAATTAAACGAACTCTATTCGCTAAGCTAAAAGAGTTTGACAAAGTTTGAAATAATGGTAAAATATAAATATTATGCAGACAAATGTGCCGTATAAGTTTAATTAAACAGTAAAAATGGTTTGTAGCCAAGCTTTGAATATAGACCTTGGCTGATTTTACACCTCCTTGGTCTGAAATGATGTACAAGTGGATTCTATATTTTACGTAACACCTGGCCATAATGTGAGTTTTATTGCACGCTGCGCGCACGGTAAAACTCGCATTACGGCCAGGTGAAGACGTAAAATTGTGTACTCATCACGGGCAGTAAAAAAGAAAGCCCTCTATCGCATATTTACAACCCTCGCCTACGGCTCGGGTCTCAAATACCTGCGATTTCGGGCTTTCTTTCTTTTACAGCCCTTGTTAAGTAATGTACTATTAATACTAAACTCATAACTCCCTAGGGAGTTATGAAAATCTATAACTCCCGAGGGAGCTAAGTCGGGTATAACTGCCCTAAACGCCTGCGTGTTATAAAATCCTTTCCGAGCAAGTGTGATGAAAAACAATGAATTTAACATAAAATAAAAATAAAAAACATTCAAACGTAGCTTGAGCAGGAAAATGTGTCAAAACTAAGAATTTTCATTGGGAGTAATAAGTAGTATAAAAAAATATATATAAAAAGTATATATATTTAAAAAAAAATATATACTTTCCTATGACAGTGCAAGACAACCACCACATACAAAGTTTCGATACATTCTCCTACAGAAACCGTGTCCCCTAGACAATATACAATATTTACATATTTTTTATGCCTATTTTATTAGTCAGTTATTTAGGTGTTTAGTTAAGTTTAGGCCAAGCATTTTTATCTGTTACATAGTCCTCGACTCTATAGTAAGCTTTAGACATCAACGACTTTTTCAAGTAACTTTTAAGTACTGGGAATGGTAACTTTAAAACTGAGTCAGGTAATTTATTATAGAAAAGAATGCATTGACCTTGACATTGACAAATGATTAATAAACCTTACGGACACGAAATTTTTTCAGTAATCAGTAATCAGTAATCCTTTATTTTGTGAAACACAGGTTATTACAGGTGTTATAAATGCAATAAGAATGGACCTCTGTGATCTGCCTTACGGCGTACAAAAAAAACTTTTTAATAGCAATTTTATTTTTATTTCTTGTATTCAAATTATGTATATCACAATTCTTAACAAAAGAGTCTTGATTTTTAATGACATATATAATATTCTCATAAATAAATTGTGACGAGATACTAATTTCTTTAAATACTAATCTTAAGGAATCACGGGAGTTAAGGTTATATATAGAACGAATGGCTCTTTTTTGTAACACGAATATAGTCTGTATGTCAGCAGCTTTTCCCCAAACCAGAATACCGTACGACATAACACTATGAAAATAACTATAATAAACTAAGCGAGCCGTCTCAATATTGGTAAGTTGCCTGATTTTTCTAACAGCATAAGCTGCCGAACTTAATTTACCTGCTAGTACTGCTATATGGGGACTCTATTGCAAGTTTTTATCTATAGTTATCCCTAAGAAAAGCGCCTTATCTACCATTTCCAAACACTCATCATTTAGAAATAAACTGGATTCTACTGGTCTAACATTAGGCAAAGCGAACCTAACACATTTAGTTTTTTTAGCATTGAGTAGCAAATTGTTACTAGTAAACCAATTAAGTACTTTACCTAGCGTGGCATTTATCCTAATGTAATCGACGGATTTTCGTTCTACCTTGAAAATTAATGATGTATCATCAACAAATTTATCTACCGTGCGTGGTAAGTCATTAATATAAACCAAAAATAAGAAAGGACCTAATATAGAGCCCTGAGGCACACCTAGTTTAATAGTTGCTCCCATGGACTGTGTTTTGTTTACCACAACTGCTTGTGTCCTATCACTAAGATATGAAGACATAAGATTTAGAGAATTATTTGACAGACCATAATGTTCTAATTTAAATATAAGAGTCTCATGATCTACGCAATCGAAAGCTTTGGAAAGGTCACAAAAAATTCCTATTGCATCACAAGATTTCTCCCAAATATTATATATATATTTAATGAGTACAGATGCTGCGTCAGTTGTGGATCGTCCTCTGGTGAAGCCGAACTGATTACTGTTAAGCAGTTTATTTCTATTGAAGTGACCTAACATATCTTTTAACATTAACTTCTCAAAAACTTTACTTAAAACAGGTAGAATAGAAATGGGACGGAAATTCGTTAAATCACTCATCTTTCAGGTTAGTTCTTTCTGCTCCATGTAAGCTGCAAATGAACAATAAAGGTCCCCTTGCAATGTCCATACGAATTTATAACACGGTTCCTAAAGATATCTCTAAGGACGAAAAATATATAACATTTGTTAATAAATTAAAAACATATCTTATTTGTAAATGCCCGTACTCTGTGCAAGAGTTTATGGATTATTAATAAATAATATTAAGAAAATAGAATTATAATAGATACAGAATAATTAATAAGAAAACGCAATATTAGATAGTAATTCTCAAACCTTTTCTTTTATAATTGTACTTAGTTTTTAAACAATTTGCGATGCCCTAATAGGGTCCATGTATGTACTTTTATTTTTTAAGACCACCTTGTAATACCATGGTTATGCAAATAAATGAATATGAATATGAGTATTTAATCATATTATTTTGTATTACAACATAAGAACAGGTTTTTGTAAATGATAATGTTACTTAATGATTTTTGCCGCTGCCCTTCTCAATCAAATAGTTGCATTTACATTTTAGGTATGAAGTTGGTTTTTTTTTCCCTACACATCAATAGATTACTTAACTCACTTTTACATGATTAGATTATAATTACAATAAAATCATTTGGAATCATACTCTATGTAGCGGGATGTCATTTTTGGGTCAACGGCATAAAAAGTACGGGCTCTTATGCGATCCAACAGTGAACTAGTTGCAAAACGTTTAAATGTTATTACGACTTAATAAGCAAAAGGTCCAAATAATTATAACAACCTATCTGGCAGAATGTCTTAGTAGCATAAAAACAAATAAGTCAAATTGTAAAAAAAAAAAAATATGTAAGTAGCAATTCGTCTAGATTGTAGAATGTCCATACATCATTGTAATAGACTAGACTAGACACTTACATTGGTATTGACAAGTAAGATCCCTTTTCAGTTGTTGATAAACAGGACCCATACTTTTCAAGCCGTTGACGCAAAAATTACGTCACACTACATAAGGCATAATTCCAAATGATTTTATTGTAATTATTAACCATTAGTCGTCAATCATTTAATCATGTTCAAATGCGTAAACTAATCTATTGACGCGTAGAAAAATAAATACCTACTTCATACTTAAAACATAAATTAAACTATTTGATTTAGAAGGACAGTGGCAAAAATAATAATAATTAAAAACAATGTTTTTACGTTGTAATGAATATGAAAATAATTAAATAGTCATAAATACAATGGCATTGACATTCATAAAAGAAAGTGGTCTTAATTTGACATTTTTAGTGGTGAAAAATAAGTATAATGCTGCCGTGATCCGTATTTTGATTGCGATTAAACTGTATTTATCTATAAACATTTTACCGCTTCTTATTTTTCATTTTTTTATTACTGCCAGTAAATATAATTATACCTAAACACCTGCCAAGTGAAAGCAAAGCACCCTGTGTGTAAAATTTCGTCATTTTGACGTCATCGGCATGAAAAGTACGACCCCTGTTGATAAACCATACATAGAAGAGAGTAAAAATTGATAGCGAATATCTTATCTGAATGCTGAATATACGTACCAGCTCACAAGGTGCACACGTACCTGACTGACTGACCGAGTTACCTCCAACCTCCCCTTACCTCACAGGAGTTCACAGGACTTTTCTGATTCTGATCACTGTTCAACTGATACTGATATAGCTAATACTGGTCATCTGGTACACTGTTCAACTGATTACTGATTAAAGTGTACACAATGTACCTCTTTCTTACGCGGGAAACTTGCTACTACATGCAAGTACCGCAGTCCAACACCCAGACAACAAAAAGGTACCTTATTATGAAAAGGACTTACCACGAATACCAGGATTCCAGGATCCACTTGAATATTCAACAATCTCAAATATAGTAACTATAATTTTTGTCTCCCACAACACAAGAGTACCGTCGCCCTGTGTGGCTGTCTAAAGAAAGGTTTTCCCCCGAGCCGCTCCGTAATGCACGACCATTTTTTTTTTCGTTTAGTTTACCCCACTAGAGGAAGGCGAAGGGATCTTAGCCCATGCAGCCAGGTGTTTTGTATTAGCCATAGATTATACCAATGATCGTAAATACAAACAGCATTCCTAGGCTTATGCATTTATATTTGGAATTCCGTGAGACTAGCACCAACGTTCGTTTTTCTCCATTCGGAATTTATACAGTCAGTGATATTGATAGCGTGGTGAACGCACGATGATGGAGGACGACGATTAATTAGCAATAAAATAATGTAATAATTAAAAAATAAATCCATTTATTTCAGACCACGGAATCCATTTATGTAATACTATTACACACAGAACTTAAATAACTATGTAAGTACCTAAACTCGCTTATATACGAAAATACGTCCGATACTTACGGCGCGGGCGCGATCCGCGCGATACTGATCATAGGAATTTCCGAACGTGTTCGCGGGCACAAACTAAATGTATGCAAGCGCTGCGTTCCGCATGACGAATGCAAGCATGCATGCATTCGAAAACTAATGTAAAAATATTTTTTGTTTATTACAATACAATACAACAATACAAATACTCTTTATTGAACACCAAAAAACAAAAAACACGGAACAGTACATTTTAAACTATAGGTATACAACAGGCGGTCTTACCGCTAAATAGCGATCTCTTCCAGACAACCTTGGACAGAGAAATCATGAAAGACAAAGATACATGGCAGGTGGTGTAAACTACCTTCTTCAGAACCCAAACTAACACTTTTATGATAAAATCTACTTACACATATATAAACTACATACACATACATACATAAAGTAAATGAGATTAATAAATACATACTCAATACACACTAAATACATATTATTATACATCAACATAATATACACATACATAAATTATAGAAATCAGCCAAACAAAGATAACACCCGAGGTGATAGTATTTAAGAAAAATAAAAGGAATAATTGAAAAACTACGGAAGCGATAGATAGTGATCCTTTAGCTTGCTTTTAAAACTGGACGCAGACTGAGCACGCCTTACTTCTACAGGCAAAGCGTTCCATAGCCTTATAGCCTGAATTGTGAAAGAATTGGAGTAAAATTTAGAGGAAGAAAAAGGGACTGACAAAAGAAGGTTTTGGGAAGCTCTGACTGAGTTAAAATAATTGAAACGCTCCTTAAGGTAACGCGGGGTAGCGGGGTTGAAAAGTATGCTGAAGAGGAGATTAAGAATATGAAAGTTACGACGAGCACGGATTGGGAGCCACTTGAGTTGATTGCGAAAAATGGAGACGTGGTCATACTTGCGTAACCCAAATATGAACCGTATGCACAAATTTTGAATACGCTCAAGCTTATTTAGTTGCCCCTCAGTAAGATCCAAATAGCACACGTCAGCGTAATCTAAAATAGGAAGCAGTAAAGTTTGAGCAAGCGCAATTTTAGTAGCAAGAGGCAGAAAGTTTTGAAGACGTCTTAGAGAACCTACAGCTGCAAACATCTTCCTGCTAGTCTCACTAACTTGAGGCGCCCATGACAAAGAGCGGTCCATAATGACACCAAGATTCTTGACCTGAAGAGAGTAAGGAATCTGAACACCGTTGAAACAAACTGGGGGAAGATTTGCAAAGTTGACTCTAGAAATAAGTTTGGGGCTGCCAATGACGATAACCTGTGTTTTAGTAGGGTTTACTTTTAGCCCAAACCCATTGCACCAATGTAATATGCGCTTTAAGTCTTCATTGGCTACGTCTACCACGGAAGAAAGATCGTCAAGCGTACCCTGGGAATAAATTTGAAGGTCGTCAGCATAAAGGTGATAGGAAGAGTGAAGGTTTTGCGAAATAGAATGAATAAATATAGAAAAAAGAAGCGGAGACAGCACGCCGCCCTGCGGAACGCCGGCTAGCGTGCTGCACCATGAAGATCGAGAATCATCCACCTTTATACGCTGCCGACGACCGATTAAGTAGCTATGAAACCATTCAATAACCGCAGGAGATATGTTAAGGGAGCGTAAAATTCCAAGCATTATGTCAAAATCAACGGTATTAAAAGCATTGCTAAAGTCTAACAGCGTCAAAACTGTCAGTTTCCTGTTATCCATGCCAGCGCGAATGTCGTCCGTGACTTTGACAAGAGCAGTAGCCGTACTATGACCTGGACGGAAACCGGACTGAAAGGAGTTAAGGAGGTCATATATGTTTAAGTAGGAAGACAGTTGCTGGTGAACAAGGCGCTCCAGGACCTTGGATAGGAAAGGAAGAATGGATATGGGACGATAGTCAGAGAAAGTAGCGGGATTAGGTTTTTTGGGGAGAGGGACTACTTCAGCATCCTTCCATAACGAGGGAAACTCATTGGTCATAATGGACCTATTAAGGATACTAGAGATGATAGGAACGAGAAGGTCAAGCAAAGGAAGGATCATGTTACGACTAATGCTATCAACACCAACTGCGTTGGAACTGATGGACAGTACACTCTTCTTAACATCACTGTCGGAGAATTGAGAGAAAGAAAAGGATGAAGTATCAGGAGTTGAGATGTTAGAAAGACATTTAAGTGTATCGGCTTTAGCTGGACCATTAAATAAGGTAGAAGTAGAGAAATGCTGATTCAGCTGATCTATGTCAATATCGTTGTTACTAGTAATATTAACTTGAGATTTACCAACTCCTATTGATTTGAGAAACTTCCATACTTTAGCAGGATCACCATTTTCAACGGATTTATGTATATGACGACTTTGTGCGTCACGACAAATTGTGCCACATCGGTTGCGCAAGGTGTGGTATTTAAGCTTATTTTCGTCCGATGAGTCAACTTTGTATCTTGATTTTGCAACATTCTTTTTGTGAATCAAGGACCTAATTTCATCAGTAAGCCAAGGAGCAGGACGATGCTTAATTTTGACAGGCCGAACCGGAGCATGGACGTCATACAACTGAGTAAGTTGGGAGTTGAACAACGCAACCTGGGCGTCCACGGTATTAGCGTCAGAAATAACGCTCCAGTCAACCTTAACCGCGTCCTCACGGAGTCTGTCCGCATCTAACCTACTAAAATTGCGCTGGAGGAGAATTTTGGGCTTAGACTTAGGGGGCCGGACTTTATATGACAGAAAGATTAGATCATGGTACGAGAAGGCATCCGCAGAGTATTGACCGAACTTAGCAACAAGAGTAGAAGAAGAAGTTAAAGCAAGATCTAAGAGTGATGGTGAGCAATTGGGAAAACAATGAGTGGCATTACAGGGAAGAATACTCATGTTACAAGCAGTCACGAGAGAAATAAGTGATTTTGAACGATGGTCATTTTTAAGGAGACAAGTGTTGAAATCACCCATTAAGATGTGGTGTTTAAAAGAGGGCATTAGATCCTCGAGAAGCTTTTCAAGAGAGTCAAAATAATTAACATGTAATGAAGGGGAATAAAATACTCCAAGTAGAAGTTTAGTGTGGGAAAGAGTTAAGCTAAGAAAAATATACTCTGCGGCGTCACAAGAGTTTTGCGCTGACGTACTAACAATTGAGAAAGGAATATGAGAACGAAGGTAGATGGCAACCCCGCCACCGCCTCTCCCAGTACGATCATTGCGAATCAAATGAAAACCTGGTAGAGAATAGGAAGAAGTCGGTAAACATGGTTTAAGCCACGACTCTGAAATTAAAATAGCGTGAACATTTTTCAAGTCAAAGGTTAGCAGCAAGTCATTAAAATGAGCAGGAATGCTTTGGGCATTTATATGAACGACATTAAAATTGTTAGGAACATCCGAAAATTGAGCATCAAGAAAGTCGTGGAGAGAAAGAGGAAGACTATGAAAACTATCATCGCTTACCGAGCTAGAAGAAAAAGAGACGTAACCATTACTATCGTTACTATCAGTTTGGCTGGAAATAGACATAAGTGTATATATATATATATATATATATATATTAAAATTAAATTATAATAATTAAAATTATATAAATATTCTAAAGGCGCTTTAGTAGACACT